>CM073760.1:134982880-135698367 GCA_037127475.1 Arma custos | reverse complement strand
GCTGAGTGAAAATCCTAGGGTTAACACATCCCTAGAAGATAACAAAAATAGACCAAATATTAACCTTTTCACATAGAAAATCCTAATACCTAGAGTGACTACTATTTTAGAATCAGACTATGGAATTGAGCAAAACTACTAATTGAAAAAAGAGTGACCAGGCCTGACTATATTCTGAAAAATGAGAAATGGTACCGCTACCTCCCTACGCAATTGAAGGATAAGGGTCTATTAGACTTTAACCTAAGCATTAAAACATAAAATATGAAATACTAGTGAGAAGATGGAGTATGAAGTTAAAGCCTATATATGTTACCCAAATTAAAATAAACAAACAGCACTATTCGTAATACTGACCATCTTAGATACAAGAGGAATACTATACAAAGTTGGACAGAATGAGAGGTAAATTCTGGCCAACTCAGACTAGTATTACCCTTGTATCTAAGATGACTGAAAATCCTTGGGTTACCAAATCCCTAAGTTAATAAAAACATAGACAAAATACTAGCCTTTTCCTGTAGAAAATCTTAACACCTAGAATGACTACCGTTTTAGAATCAGACTATGGAATGGAGCGACTGCTAAGAGAAAAAAGATAGATCAGGCCTGACTATATTAAAAAAAAGAGAGATTTTACCACCACCTCCCTTGGCAAATGTAGATTAAGGGCCTATTCGACTTAACACTAAGGACTTCAACATGCAATAACATAGCCAACTGGATAAATATAGAATAAAATTCATCCAACCAACACTACCCAGAAAAAAAAGCAAAAAAACAAACTGCACTATTTGAAATACTGACCATCTCAGATACAAGACAAATACTAGACAAAGTTGGACAGAATTAGAGAGAAATTCTCTGCCCAACTCTAGTATTTCCCAAGACTAGTATTTCCCTGGTATTCAAGATCTTTGAGAGACCTAAACTGCTAGAATGATTATGATGAAAAAATATGATTTCAGACTGATGCTAAGGGGACGATTAACTATTCTACCATAAAAATGAGACAGAATATTATTCTTTAAATAATAAAAGGAATAAACCTGATTATGAAGATTGATGTTGAAGAAATGAGCCATTCAAGATGAAGCAGCATTGTTGAAAGCAAATAATACTGAGGCCTTCTAGATTTCATGATTCTTCTGAACTGGTCAATTCTTTATTCAACTCCATCTTGCGACTAAAACCGGATTAACATTACAGAAGCGATCCGTGCATTGTTCTCCACATTTAGTTTTAAGGAGCTATTTTAGCTGATAACAATTAATTTAGTTTGTTCCATTTTGAACTCTATAATTCATATTTAAATCTGACTAATTAATTTTAATTTTTAAACTTTAAATGATGATAATTTATTAGTACTTTAAATCCTATAATACTGATTAGAAAAACAAAAAGCTGAATCTTCAATCTTATAATTATAACTCTCATAACATAATAATAATAATAATGAAGCAAATAATTTTCAACTCATTGAACAAATAATAAATATATTAAATTAATACATACTATAATCTGAATTTAGTGAATGGATATATCGGCTTAAATAAAATATGATATTTAGTGAAGGAAAGTTCTGGAAAGTATAACATTTATCAAAACAAACATCATGAAAACATAATTGTTACAAAAGTTAATCTATAAATATTATTAACTAAGTAAATCTTTAATATTAGTTAAATACTATTCTTACCAACCAAAGTGGAGGCATGACATGGGAAGAAGAGTTGTGGAAGGATTTCGAGGCTGGTTGAATGCAGTCAGTCGATGATCAGTAGAGCTGAAGACTGTACAGTATTCCTCCACAAACTGCATGGGCGACTGAAGAGGACAGAATATGATGATGATAATTTTCACCACACTAAAGGAAGAACAGATATGAGCCTCGAGGTTCTCCAAATTCCTGAAAAATAAAACAACAAAACAGCAGCTGAAACAGCATAAACTTTTTAAGGCATTCTAATTTATTTCCCTCTCCTATTAGTTTTAGAGAATTAGAATTAATAGAATGATAATTCGAAATTAGTCGTACTATAAGTGAAATTTGAATATATAATTATATTTAATTACCTGTGAAAAAATTCGACATTTCATCTCTTTATGAAGTTCTAATTCAAAATGGCGGACTTGCTCCTTTGGCCTTGGGGACGTCAGTATCTCATTGAAGTAAATACAAAATCATAAATAACCGAAAAAGTGAATTTTAACTAATTTAAATAATTTTGCAAATAAAAAAATTGTACATCACTGTAAAATACACAATTAAAATACATTTACATTTAATATGCAGTTTCCAATCCAGAAATTGTGGTGGAGCTGTTGGCTATCCTGTCTTAACTGTTTGAAATCACACTATTTTATAAATAATTTATAATTCTTTACTTATTCCTTCAAATAGCTAATTCAAAATATACACAGACATGTAGTTGATATAAACTTTAATTGATGGAAAAATAAATCAAATGTTTTAAAATCCATTTTATGTATTTAAAAAAAATTAATAATGTAATCACATATGTAAATCGTAATAAAAATAAAATGTTTTGAAATGACTAATTAAATTATCTCGATGAAATTCATTAATCAATTATATCAGATACATTAGTATTATTTATAAATAGTATATAAATAATTAAAATATTGATGATAACGTTTAACAATATCAATAATAATTACAAACCCGAATTATTAAAAAGTGCGAATACTTCGGAGAGTTCTTGACTTGTTGAAATCCTGGGAAGGACTAAAAAGATGCAGTGGAGGGGATGCCTCGCAGCCAATCAGATGCGACTTCAATAGCCAGTAACAGAAAGAGACAGATATATCTCACCCTCTCGCTCATCCTAATTTAATAATGCCCCATCCGGTCCTATTATAAAAACTTCGATTTGTAAAAGTTACTAGGATATTATATTAGAGACAAGTGTTTTTAATATGAGTACATTAAATTATATATTTCTTAACGTATTATTTCTATAGCTTATGTATGAACCAAATTAATCACTTTTAACATCTATAATCATTTACACTGAATATATAATGGAAAATAAACTGTGCAAAACACCCAACAAATAGTTGAAATCTCAATAACAGGTAAAACGGTAATTATTATATTATAACTTAAAAAAAGAATAAATCAAGGGATCCGTTATATAAAAGAATGCAACTATTGCATTAAATTGGGACCCTACCTCCCTACGTGAAAGATAAATGGGCCTATTCCAGATCACCCTTGGGGACTACAATTTAAAACAAACCAAACTAATGAGAAGAGAGTCAACCTAATAACAGCCTACGTATATTAACCGGTTAATGATTTTGAACGAACACCGCTCGCGTGCTGTCGGCATAGTCTAAAGGCCCCCATCCACGGTCAAACAATTTGCGCCAAATCGGCGTTTGTGCCGCCAAATGCCTGCTTGCACCAAAGTGAGCCCATCCACGTTGCAACCCGTTGTGCAAACATCAGTTTCGTTTTCAACATCTTGTGAGCATGTCAGACACGGACGATTGTTGTGCCGCGATTATTCTTGCATTGGGGACAGAAAAACGTGCTAAAAAAAGAAGAAAGCCAAACATGTGGGTGAAGAGTTGGCTTCTGAAGAGGAACAAATTTGGTCACGACCGCTTGGTCACAGAGCTCAGGCTATCCTCATCGGCGGGCTACAGAAACTACTTTCGAATGAACGCAGCTAGCTACAACCGAATCCGAGGAAGAGGCGAAAAGACTTCTGTTCACGAAGGGGCAAAGGCGTAGACTGATCCGAAATTTGTACAATACTACCATCCACGGTCAAACAGGTAGTCAAACAAGGGTCGTTTGCGCAAAAGGTTTCGATCCAGACCGATTTTACTCAAACAGTTTGCACACCATTAAACAGCACCATCGACGATCAAATTATTTGCACAAACACCGAATTCGCGCAAATTGTTTGACCGTGGATGGGGGCCTTAACGCACCAACCCCAGCGCTGCTCCCAGATTTCGATGTTGTCATTTGTACCGGCTTCTCCATATAGTTTCTTTTCTTATAGTTTATAAAACTTTTTACAATTACCTGTAGTTGTTTTTTGAAACAATAAATGAATGATTATAAGTATATATATTATAATAAAATAAAATGAAAATGATTTTTTCAATTATACCCAAAATGAAAAAGGATTTTTTCATTTTTACTCAATTTTGTATGATATGTTAATTTCTGTTATTTTGATTAGAAAGAATTTAAACTATATTGAATAATATTGAAATTATAAAACTATTTTTGTTCTATATTTACTTTATTTTTTTTAACAATATACACTTTTTAAATACAAAATAAAAACCCTAATGTTTTTGGTTACATTTTTGTGAAAGAAAAAAAACAGAGCGTCAAGGGGTTAATACTGATAGAAAAAAAGCTAACAACACTAATGTGAATATTGATAATTTTAAATACATGATGGACACTAGACCAAGTTGGACAGAATGATCGGTAACATCTGGCACACTGAGACTAGTATTTCCTTAAGAATGTGGAATATTCTATACTCCTAGAATGTACAAATTAAAAAAAGAAAAGAATAAATCAAGAGATTCATTACATCAGATAATACTATTATTGAAATATGTTAGAGAAGCAATTAGTTGACTGGAACTTCTAATGTAAGGATAGAGATAGTTGGGGATACAGTCAATGAAAACACCATAATTAAGTGCATACTTATTTATTGTGTGCCGACGTTTTGACCTACATTGTAGGTCATCTTCAGGGCAAATATACAGAGCGGCTGCACATGGATTCGCAGGTGGCCTTCCTTGCAGCCGCTCTGTATATTTGTCCTGAAGATGACCTACAATGTAGGTCGAAACGTCGGCACACAATAAATAAGTGTGCACTTAATATGGTGTTTTAATTGACTGCACCTCCAACAATCTCTATCCTTACGTTATTGAAATAGAATAGGGATGCTACCTCCGTATGGGAAACACAAATGGACCTATTAAAGTTAACCCTAGGGAACTACAATTTAAAACAAACCAGTCTAATGAGAGGTGAGTCAACTTAATAACAACCTATCAATAGTGATAAAAAAACAACAACCAACAACACTAATGTATTTATTGACAGTCTTAAATACATGATGGATACTAAATCGAGTTAGTCAGAATGAGAGGTAACATCTGGCCAACTCTGACTAGTATTTCCCTAATATTTCCGAATATCCTAAACTCCTAGAATGTTTAAATTTAAAAAAAAACTAAACACACTAATGGGAATATTGACAATCTTTAACACAAGATGGATACTAGACCAAGTTGGGCAGAATGAGAGGTAACACTGGCCAACTGAAACTAGTAATACCCTAATATTTCGAAAAATCCTAAACTCATAGAAAGACTTAATTAAAATAAATAAATCAAGAGATCCATTATATCAAAGAGAGCAACTATTGAAATAATATAGGGACTCTACCTCCCTACGCCAATAAAAGCTAGGGACTTATTCGTCATAACCCTGAGGACTACTACATAATATAACAAAGCCTACTGGATATATAAATAATAAATGCACAACTAACCAATATTAGCCCAACTAAAAAACAAACAGCACTAAACGAAATAATGAACATCATAAATACTAGAAGAATACAAGACAAAGTTGGACAGCATGAGAGGTAAATTCTGGCCAACTCAGACTAGTACTTCCCTGGTATTCAAGATGGTTGAAAGACCTAAACTCCTATAATGACTATCATGAAAAAATTCGATTTTGGAGTGACGCTAAGGGAGTGATTAACTGTTCTACCAAAACATCAGACAGAGGCTAACTGCAGTCCTGTGGCTGGGTGTGGGGCTGCCACCTCCTTACGCTAATTAAAAATTGGGACCTAATCGACATAACCCTTAGGACAACTACATAAAATAACGAAGCCTAGAGGAAGGATAGAGAATAAAATTACAACCTACATTTCGTAAACCCAACAAAATAAATAATCAACACTTCTAGGAATACTGACCACCTTGAATACAAGTTGGACAGCATGAGAGGTAAATTCCGGTCAGCTATGACCAGTATTACCCTGGTATTTAGAATGGCTGAAAATCTTCAACTCCTAAAAAGGCGGCATTTTTAATATAATAATAAATCAAAAGATGACCATATGATTAAAATTATTCCATTTTTAAATAAAGAACACAATTTTAGAACCTGAGTATGAAAGAGAGCAAGTGCTATTAGAAAAAATTGGGACTGAGCCTGACTACTTTCTAGTGATTAGGGGATGGGACCGCCACCTCCTGGTATTATTAAATTATATGGAACTATTTGGCATAATGCTAAGGACTACCACTTAAATTAACAAAGCATAATGGAAAAATAGAAAATAAAATTAAACCAACAAATATTAACAAAAAAAAAACAAAAAACACTATTCGGAATACTGACCATCTCAGATAGAAGAGGAATACTGGACGACAAAGTTAGACAGCATGAGAGGTAAATTCTGGCCAACTGAGACTAGTATTTCCCTTGTATTTAAGATCATATTTAAGAAAATCCTAGGGTTACCACATCCCTACGCAAACACAAAAAAGGAGACCTAGTATTTAGTTACCACATCCCTCCAAAAATAAAAAAATAGACCTAGTATTAAGCTTGTACTTAATATCGTAGAAACTCCTAACACCTAGAATGACTACTATTTTAGAATCAGACTATGGAATAGAGCAATTGCTAATAGAAAAAAGAGTGAAAATTGAAAAGAAATCAGTATAAATTGGTCCCCTCAGTAATTTGAAGTTGAAGGAATAGTATCTTACCCGTCAACATGCAATAATTCGAAGCGTTTATCATGCTCAGACCCTTCCTCCTCAGACCAGGAAGAAAACGAAGACAACAACCGCCAATTCCAGTCACATTGGGCGAGGCAAGGAGATCTCTTACTATCCTACGCTTCTACGCCCTCAGAGCCGACAAAAGTGATGCTTTCTTTGCAGCTCTCACCACTATCGAAAATTCATTAGACAGTGATAGACTGAAGTCGCTCACTCAACAGAAAATCACGAACTTCTTTTCAAAATGAACATTTGTGAATAATTGTACAAATGTTTAAAATAATAAACACGAATTTTGATCAAACTCTTGTTTACTTGATTTTATTCCTCCACCCCTGTTGGTTATTTAAACTCCTGTTATTTTGAACTCTTGGTAATTTGAAATTTTTCTCTGGCTCCTCGAGTTTCAAATTATCGAGAGTCTACCGTATATAAAAAGGTGTGTGTGTGTGTGTGTGAGGGGAGTTGCTGAAAACTGCATTTATCTATTTATGTATTTTACTAAATTTATCATCAAACAACTATAATTGAATGTGGCATGCTTTGATAACTTTTTATAATTAATATCAAATGATTAAGTTAATTCACTAACTTTCCGACTACTAATCAGACGGACCATGCTATCCTTCATTAACATAAGTGCAGTGAATAAATAAAAACCCAATAATCACTCTTATTTTTATCATTTTATTTCAACAACCAGTATAAACAGTAATTGATAACTTTAACTAATAAATTATTAGTTTATTATTTTAATTAATTCATTAACCATTCATTCATTTTAAAATAATTGTTTGTGTTTTAAGAAAAAATTAAATTTTTAATGGTTCACTGTACTGATGCCAAGCAGTTAAGAAGAGTAGTCATTTGAAAAATGATCACTTAAAATAATAAAAAGAATAAACCTGATTATGAAGAAGATTGATGTTGAAGAAATGAGCCATTCAAGATGAAGCAGAATTGCTGAATGCAAAAAATACTGAGGTCTTCTGAACTTCACGATTCTTCTGAACTGGTCAATTCTTTATTCAACTCCAACTTGGGACTAAAACAGAATTAACATTTCAGAAGCGATCCGTGTCATTTTTCAACTCTATAATTCATATTTAAATCTTACTAATTAATTTTAATTATAAATGATAACTATAAATTATGACAATTAATTAGTATTTTAAATTCTATTATACTGATCAGAAAAACAAAAAGCTGAATCTTTAATCTTATAATTATAACTCTCATAACATAATAATAATAATGAAGCAAATAATTGTCAACTCATTCAACAAATAAAAAAATATTATTATAATTTATTTTATCTTTATATTATATAATTTTTTAAATATTTTATTTGAAAAGAAAAGATATGACTAGGACTAGAACTAGGACTCAAACCCGGGACCTTCACCTCTCCATGGTGACGCCTTATCCATCTCGGCTATCTAAAGCGAAGCCAGGATAGCCGAGATGTATAAGGCGTCACCAGGGAGAGGTGAAGGTCCCGGGTTCGAGTCCCGGTCCTGGCCATATATTTTCTTTTCAAATAAAATATTTTAAAAAAATATTAAATTAATACCTACTATAATCTGAATTTAGTGAATGGAAATATTGGCTTAAATAAAATATGATATTCAGTGAAGGAAGGTTCTGGAAATTAGAACATATATTAAAACAAACAGCATGAAAACATAATTGTTATAAAAGTTAATCAATAAATATTAACTAAATAAATCTTGAATATTAGTTAGATACTATTCTTACCTAGCCAAAGTGGAGGGAAAAGGAGGACTTGGAAAGAAGAGGTGCAGAAGGCTATTGAGCCTGGCTGAATCCACAAAGTTAGTCGATGTCCGGGAGAGCCGGAGATGGATGTACAGAATTCCGCCTTACACTGCATAGGCGATTGAAGAGGACAGAATATGATGATGATACTTTCCTCAGATCTGAACTCTGACTAATATTACCCTTGTATTTGAGATGACTGAAAATCCTAGGGTTACCAAATCCCTACGCAAATACAAAGAAGTAGACCTAGTATCACTCTTGTTCTTTCGGCTGTATTTCGGGCGGATGCTAAGGAAGCGTTTAATTGTTCTACCAAAATAAAGAGACTGAATATTATTATTCAAGTATTAAAACAAATAAACCTGATCATGAAGATTGACATTGAAGAAATGAGCCATTCAAGATGAAGCAGCATTGTTGAAAGCAAATAATACTGAGGCCTTCTTGATTTCATGATTCTTCTGAACTGGTCAATTCTTTATTCAACTCCAACTTGCGACTAAAACAGGATTAAAATTTCAGAAGCAATCCGTGTCATTGTTCTCCACATTTAGTTTTAAGGAGCTATTTAAGTTGATAACAATTAATTTAGTTTGTTCCATTTTCAGCTCTAAAATTCTTGTTTAACTCTAAGTTATTAATTTTAATTTTTAATCTATGAATGATGAAAAGCAATAAGATTAATATTTTAAATTACCTAATATTGATTAGAAAGCTGAATCTTTAATCTTATAATTATAACTCTTATATCCCAATAATAATAATGAAGCAAATAATTGTCAATCTATTGAATAAATATTAAAAATATTAAATTAATACCTACTTCAGACTATAATCTTAATTTAGTCAATGGAAATATCACCTTAAATAATAATATGCTAATTAGTGAAGGAAGATTCTGGAAATTAGAACATATTTTAAAACAAATGGCACAAAAACATAATTTTTATAAAAGTTAATTAATAAATATTAACTAAATAAATCTTGAATATTAGTTAAAATACTTTTCTTACCGAGCCAAAGTGGAGGGAAAAGGAGGAAGAAAATGATGTGGGAAGAAGAGGTAAAGAAGGATGGATTTTGAGACTGGTTGGATCCACATAGTCCGTCGATGACCGGCAGAGCTGGAGAGGGCGGTTCATAATTCCTCCATACACTGCATAGGTGGTTGATGAGGACAGAATATGATGATGATGATGATACTTTTCTCCACACAACAGGAGCTCGGTCTGGATAAGGAGAGTAAATTTTAGTCCTGAGGTCCTCAGTGGAACAGCAATACTAAATGAGGAAACAGCAAAACAGTAACTGAAACAGCATTATCTTTTTTATAGCATTACATTTTATTTCACGCTCTTATTCTTAGTTTTAGAGAGCATCTTTATTTTATTATATTTTGCAAATAACTTTGTTAGTTAAAAAGGAATTAATGTTAGTTAATTATTCCGGAGGTTGTTGCATCTAATTGAGCCATATTAAGTTCTAACTTTTGTTCCCTTACCCTTTAAATTTAAATTAAATTTGGTGTATATCATCTATACTTTAAAATAATAGTTAAAACTATTATTTCTTTATGAAACGGTTAACTAAATCTACTCATTATACATTATTAGATTCTCTTTTCCATACTAAATATCATGATAACTTGTATTTTTGAAAAATGTTAATAATGAAATGAATAAAAACTTAAAGCCTGTTGCAACTCGACTCGCTGCGACAGCCTGTGGATCAGATACCTTAATTTTACACTCTAATTCGCATTCAAACAAATTCATTCATTTTATTTTTTAAGGTCAACTAACATTTGAAAAAATACAAAGATCAATATTTTAAATTATACAGAAAGTATTTAAAAGATAAAAGTTCAATATTTAATCTTATAGTTCTAATTCTCAGAACACAATAATAATAAAGCAAATAATTGTGAACATAGGTTTTATAGAAATAACTTAAAATAAATAATAATAAATTTTATTTATAGAAATAACTTAAAATTAAACTTTTTTTTGGAGTGTGGCTTAGATAGTGCTATCTCCAGCTAGTACCTAAAATCCAATATGTCTCCTTGCATAAAACTGACCACCAGATTATTTCAATATATTGTTAATTCCATAGTTGCAATTAGTATTCAGTAAAGAAACTTATCAAATCGCTAAGAATAACACTAAGTCAAGTTAGATTTTTTTTTTACTTAATTTTAATAATCAACTCATAAGATAAATAAGGTAATTTACATTTGTTAAGTTAAGCAATAAGAATCAGAAAGTATTTAAGTCAATGTTTAAAAAATCAAAATAAAGCAAATAATCATTAGCAAATGAATTTATATATGATTTATAATGAATTATTATAATAATATAAAATTTAACCTGAAAGGAAACATGGGAAAGATAAATTTACATAATTTTAAAATTTGAGCCTGTTTTAAAATCCAAAATGGCGGATAGAAACCAAAGGTGACCAATAAATGAAATTATTTTTTACTTCTTTCACTTCATGAATCTTATTATTTAAATGTTTAACTCATAATAATCTAAAACGAATATGTTATCTATTAAAAATCGTACCTACTTAAAACATTGTATTGTTTAACTTTTGAACAATACATTAATAAAACATTAAAAATTAATTTGAACTAACTCTGGTTAAATAATATCCCTATTTAGGAAATAACATTATGAAGTTATTGTTTTTCTTTTTTAACAGAATAAAACTAAAATATTTAACTTTAAAAAGAATATTAAAAGAAAAATGGAGGAGAGATATCAAAGTTTTAGAACATTCTGTTCAATGCAGGGCTACCAACAATTTAACACTGAAAAAGAGCTAATAATGTAAGTAAGAATTATTTAAAAAAAATAATAATAAATTGTAAATAACTAAACCCATTAAATATATGCAATTAATATTATTTTTATAACAATTTGAACGTGCATGGGAGGTGCCGTCAAATTAGATTTTGTTTGTAAGTACGTTTGTCATAATTATAAAGTCCAAAATAACAACAAAAATGCTATAGCCATTTAAATCTGGAATAAAAAACCTTATGTAACACTTTTTGACATTATTTAAGCTTGAATAAATAAATCAATCGAAAATAACTATTTGATAATAGCCAAAATAAAATTATTTATAAATTCAAAACAACATTATAATATTAAAAAGATTTTTTCAGCTGAGAAAAGCATCAATTTTATTTTGAATATAAAAATATTGGAATTGATATACCGTTGCACCTTTCGTTGTTTTGGCGGAAGTGGCTAATTCAATAACCAACTCGCTTCCACTAACTGAATTTGACTCTGACTCACGTTTACTCGATCTCGTCTTTCCTTCACGGCACTGAGATTTAAACAAGTCTGGGGACATTCAAATACGATATGATAATGGTATAAAAAAAAAGACAATATAAATTAAAACAATTAATTACTAAATTAATGTATTTGAAAAATAATTATACTGAATACTGAAATAGGATATGATGATATAAAAAATAGACAATAAAATTAAAACATTTAAAAATATAACTAAAACAATTAAAAATATAAATACCTCCTTGATAACGGAACATGCAAAAATAATTAAACAGAAATGGGATGTGATGAACTAAAAAAAAAAAGGCAATATAAATTAAAACAATTAAAAATATAATTACTAAATTAACAAAGAAGAAACAATAGTATATATTTCAAATCAATTTAAAATATAATTAATGTTTAATTATTTGATTATTTAAAGGCGTGCGATTTAATCAATCCGTAAATACGTCATGACAAGACTTATTGTAAAAATCGCCATATTGTAGACTGGAAATGAAAAATTTAAAGATCAACTTGATTGAAATTGATATAAATAATGTTATATGATTATAAATTATAAAACATGAAATAGAATATGATGATGAACTAAAAAAAAATACAACATAAATTAAAACAATTAAAAATTATAACTAAAACAGATACGACCTGCTTGAAATCGGAACAGTCAAAAATAATTAAATTAAAACAGGATATGGTGATGGACTAAAAAAAAAATAGACAATATTAATTAAAATATAGAATGAATAATTTAACATATTTGAAGCAATATTATTAATTTCAAATCAATATTAAATATTTTTAAAAAAAATTATGTTTAATTACTTGGATTTTTTTAAGGTGTATGATTTAAGTAATCCATACATACTTCATAACATGGTGTGATATAAAAATCGCCATATTTAAGACTGGAAATGAAAAATTTAAAGATCAACTTAAAAAAAAATAATAAACATTTTGTTTAAGTAAGTGTAATCTTTATACTGATAAATATTTGGTTTAATTAATTATATTGCATATTTACATTACTCAATTACATTCAAATTACCTCTAAGCATCTATGAAGTTCATTTCTAATCCAGAGGTGGTGGAGAAGTAGGACATTCAGCTCGCTAGACAATATGTACCAACTTCACCACACAAAAATTCTGAAAGACTGAAATGATCGAATTGTTGAAACAAACTAAATATATAAGAAATCTACAGTTTCTATGATTTTTACGTCTATTTATTTTTCTTAATTATTAATTATTATGAAAGAATTTATTTCCAGTTATTATTTTAAAGAATGAAAATAAATATACTCGAAATTTGAAATAGTTAAGTTTTTTTTTTTAAAGTATAGTAATAAAATATTAATCAATTTGTTTTAAATGCACTTTATTTTAAATTAGAGTGTGTAATGAAATTAATTTCTTGTTCACAATTTAATATATTAATGTTGTTACTTAATTTATTTTCTCTTCAAATTTTCAGAAAAAGTACTCTTTCAAAATTTAAAAATAATCTAAATTGTAATTATTATTAATAATTGAAACTATTTTAATAAGTTTAATTTTATGAGTTGACACAATCAATTAAATTGTGGCAGCATTAGTTTTAGTTAAGAGCCAGTTTCAGTTACAAGTCTAGCTCCTGCCATCACTGCTTTAGATCTAATTACAATTTCAGATTAATTATTAATCATTTTAGTTGTTTAATTATTTTTAATTATTAGCACATAGGATTCTAAACTTAGGAGTAAGAAAGTATTACTTTTATGAGGCTATTTGATATATTACTCTTTTATTCAGAGGTAAAGTAATAACTGATTTTTTCTTACATTGATAAAAAAAATCCAAGATGGTCATTTCAATAAGTATAAAATGATCTTATATGCATACCTATATATATATTTTATGCTTATTAACACATGCTATTACTAAGATATAGCTATATTCTTATTTTTCATTGTGAGTTACAAAATTTAAGGATTTAAAATTCACCTTTACTTTTGTCAGAAATTAAAAGGAATCTGTAAGTTGAAAATTCTGTAAGCTTAGTTAAGTAAATGGTATCTATTCCGCAGGTTGTCGCTTCATGTTGAGTTACAAGTTTTTATTCATTTCATTTCTAATATTTTCCAAAAATAGAAGTTATCGGGGCCTTTAGTATGGAAAAGAGAATGTAATTATGGTAAATGTGTATACTTTGGAAATCATTCATATAGAAATGGAATTTCAACCAACATATATCATATATATTGAATGATAATTGTTAATAATTGTAATTGATAATTGATAATTGAAAAATCAGTCTGTTTCAAGCCAGTGAGGACCTACCCCCCCCCCTCCCCCCAGCTCCCACCCACAGCCCTGAAGAAGATCAACAAAGTAGGTCGAAACGTTGGCTAATAATAAAGTTTTTCTCAAATTCTACAAGAAATTCATTGTGACCTCTACCCGGACCAATTTCTTCCACATATATCATATATAACTTGAGCTGTTAGTTGAAACATTCATTTCTTGATGAAATGATTACCCAAATCAACTCATTATCTATAATTACATTCTATTTTCCATTCTAAAGCTCATGATAACTTGTATTTTTGGAAAATATTAAAAATTAAATGAAAATAAAGTTAAAACTTGTTGCAACTAAACTCAAAGTGACAATCTCGGAACAGATACCAAGAAACACCATAGTAAGTGGTTTCATTCTCAATAGTGTCGAAAATATATATTTTTCTCTATTTATCTTCTGTTTACTTAAATTTTTGTCTTTTATATGTAAAATCTGTTTAAATTTGGAAAATAATAAAATTTCACAAAATTTTATTGATTCGGATTAGCTGAAATTTTATTTTCTGAAGAACAAAATTTTATACTATCTACCTGCGCTTGAACTATATTTATGCTCCATTGTGATAAAAATTGAAATTATCAATATTTATTTGTTACTTTAATATTTTCTTCGATATTGGAAATTAAATTTGGTTAGACCTCAGTTAAGAAGAAACAAAGGATCATGTTCCCATAAATGATGCGTTCTGGATAAAAAGCGGTTAGCTTAGAATTTCTAAAATTGGCTTTTTTACATTTTTGGTAGAATAATCGTGCAATTATTTATGCTGTCGAAACTAAACTAAGGTTCAGAATTGAACTAAAACCATCAGGAATAAGGCGGCAAAGTGTCGTTCTTGACAAAAGTGATTGGTTAGACTAGCAAAAATGTGAAAAAGTTAATTTTTTAAATTTCAGACTTATCCGCTTTTGATCCTAAATGCCTCAAATGCAGTTGACTTTAAAGTATTACCAACTGATGATGAACTGGCAATGTGTTTGATCTTTAATATTTACATGAGATGTTATATTTACCAATTGATAATATTTGTACTTTTTTTTAGCTTTGAAAATAGCTGTACCAGATTCATGGGGTGTAAAAGGAATATCAGATCCAAGACTGGTTTTGAATTGGAGGAAAACTACTCAAAATGAGATTATGAAATCCATTACATATTATAATTGATTAACATTAGTAGATGAATCTAGATTTGTTTTTTCTTCCAACAATTATTTTTTATTCCTAACTAGGTCATACATGTAACTAAGGAAGGTTGATTATTAGTTGTTCCTCATTCTTTTTTTTTTCTCTTTAGTTTTCTTTGTTGCCATCTTCAAGCAGGAATTTCAAAAGTAGAAGATGGATATATTCCATGATCCATGAAGGTAAAAATTCTTATACGTATGGATAAATTATTTTGAACTGGAAGATCCAAAATACTTATTAAATAATTATGTAACTAAACTTTTATAAAATCAATGCTATATTAAAATTAAAATTCATTTTATACAAAAATGTATTCATTAGGTTTCAGAGCCCACAAATAAGGCTGTCCACTGCTAAACTATATGAAATTTAGTAGTGTTATGATTTCAGGTATACTTATTATTGAAATTTATTTTTGACAGAAATCTATTAAGTAATTGAAGTCAGCCTATTTGATAAATTACTATTTTATTATTTGCAATCACTGAATTTTTATTCTCCCATTGGCCAAGAATGGTCCAAAATGGTGATAGAAACAAACGATCATAAGCAATTATGCTAATAAATGAGGTATTCTGGATAAAAAGCAGAAAACTTACTTAAAAATTGACTTTTACACATTATTTGCTAGTTTAGTCTTGCAATATTTTATGCTCCTGAAACTTAAGGTTCAGAACGGAACAAAAAATAAGGTGATAAGGCCATCAGAAATAAGGCGGCAAAATTTCTGTTGTTCTTGACAAATGTGATTGACTAAACAAGTGAAAAAGTCTATTTTTGTAATTTCGAATCCTTAATGCTTCAAATGTGGTTGACCACTTTTACCATTCAACTGATGAAATATATGATTTTTATTTTATTTTAATTTTAAAAAGTATTGACTTCCATTAGAATATTTTACTAAATCAATTTATATATAACGAACCATTTGATAACATTCGTACTTTTTTTTTAGATTGAAAAATAGCTGTACCAGATGTGGTGTAAAAAGAATCTCAGATTCAAGACCTGGATTTGTATTGGAGGAAAACTACTCAAAACAAGGTAAATTGAGATTTTCAAATAAATATTCAATTATATGTTAAACTATGAGAATATTTGATTTTATATTATTATATCATTATTGTAAGTGTTGGTCACAGTGTAATATAGTTGGTAGTGGAGAGACTGGAAGGTTCGCTCTCTCTTAGAAGATAGGAGTTAATGTTCAATGTGCTCAATAAACCTAGTTACATTTTATATGTGTGTTATTAGTTTCCCCTGAAACTACTATTATTCTCAAATAGACATTTGAAATTGTTTAGTTTAATTTTATTTTGTAATCCAGAACTAATCAAAGGAGATTAACATAAGTAGATGAATCTAAATTTATTTTTTATTTTAACAATTATTTTTGGTCCCTAATTAGTTCTTAAGTGTAATTAAGGAAGATTGATTAAAAGTTTCTCATTCTTTTGTTTATCTCTTTAGCTCTCTTTGTAGCCATCTTCAAGTAGGTATTTCAAAAGTAGCAGTTATGGTAATATTCCATTATCAAATGAAGATAATAACTCTTATATGAATGGGTAAGTTATGTTTAATCAGAGGATGGAGAGCTGATATACTTAATTAATAATTATGTAACTGAACTTTCAAAATAGGAATAAATAATGATGTTCGCATAAATGAGGATTTCTGGATTTGAAGCGGTAAATTTCAAATTTCTAAAATTAGCTTTTACACATATTTTGGTAATTTAATCATCATGCTTTATGCTATAAATGCCTAAGGTTCAGAACTGGATTAAAAAAATCAGTAATAAGGCAGCAAATTGGTCTTTTAGACAAAATTGTTTGGTTAAACTAGCAAAAAGTGTCAACATTTTTTTTGAAATTTCAGAGTTCACTTATGATCCTGAATGCCTCAAAAGCAGTTGATGACTTTTACCATCAAACTGATGATATCTTTGATTAAAACAATAAATGAAAATAATTCCTGATAAAGATAACAAGTATATATATAAGTATATGTTAGCAAAAAAGCATTGAATTTCAGTAAAACATTTCACTGAATTTTACCCGGTATATTGTTAAAGAATCGTCTTTAATATTTACACAAGATATTACATATATAATGATCAATAACATTGTACTTTTTTTTTAGATCGAAAATAGCAGTGCCAGATTGATGGGGTGTAAAAAGAATATTGGATTTAAGACCTGGTTTTGTATTTGAGGTAAACTACACAGAATGAGGTATCCAATCATCAATATATTTATTTATATTTACTCTTCTGATTTTGACCGCATCATCAAACTCTTGAAAAAGAAAATGTTCTATCCTTTGATATTCATTACTGTCCGGGTCCAGGGGCGGAGTCTATTCTTCCATTGATCTTATTGACAGCTTTCAGATTGGCTAAACTTTAACTGGGTGGTCTCTGGTTGGGTAGGCCTCGAGTGGCTGGCTTCTGATTGGTCTATTTTCTTTTTCAGGTTTTTTGGTTTCTTCTTTACTACTGGTATGTTTGGAAGCCATAACGTGCTTGATTTATATCCCTCTTATCTGCTGAAATTTTAAGGATGCTTCACAATTTGGATTACATATATTATCTAACTTTCTGACATGTTATTACACTTTTTAACCACTCTTATTTTGTCAAACTCAATAGAATGTTTAGTATTCACAAAATGTTCTGCCAATGCCAATGACTTGCTATCCATCTTCTTTACTCTTCTAAAATGTTCTGCAAGTCTTGTACATATTAGTCTTCCTGTTTGCCCAAATTACTCCATCCCACAGGAACATGGATTGTTATACTTAATAGAGAGATTTAAAATTTAAGGATAGCTTGTTTTAGTTTCTAATAGTAACTCAGAATGTGACCATTTACCAAAGATACTAAATTCTATGTTAATTCACTCAGTAAAAATCAAAGGCATATGTTTTTAAATTCACATAATATAGAAATTGATTCTACAGGTCTTGTCTCAAAGCACACTTACCATAACAATACTCTGAGCAAGATTGTGAATAATAGCATTAGTGTGTTTAGTTTTTTTTTTTTCAGTATTGATAGGTTGACTCTCATCTCATTCGGTTGGTTTGTTTTAAATTGTAATCCCTAGGGTTTTCTGGAATAGGTCCATTTTTGTTGACGTAGGATGGTAGAGTCCCTATTTTAATTCAATAGTTGCATTCTTTGATATGGTGCATCTTTTGATTTATTCTTTACTTAATTTAGACATTCTATGAGTTTAGGATATTCCGAAATATTAGGAAAATACTAATCTTAGTTGGCCAGATGTTACCTCTCATTCTGTCCAACTAGGTCTAGTATCCATCTTGTCAATATACGCAGTAGTGTTTTTTTGTTTTTTTTTGGAAGTGTATTAATGGGTTGTTATTAAGTTGACTCTCTTCTCTTTGGGCTGGTTTGTTTTAAAATGTAATCCCTAGGGTTTTCTGGAATAGGTCCATTTTTGTTTCGCATAGGGAGGTAGTGTCCCTATTCTATTTCAATAATAGTATTCTTTGATGTAATGGATCTCTTAATTTATTCTTTCTTTTTTTTTACATTTGTAGGAGTCTTTAGTTCTAAGAAGACTTACTAACTACTTATTAAGTGCATGTACATTATTTATTGCCATTATATTAAATGCCAATATCAGATAGACTAAACAGCATAAGATTTAGACATTTAGATACCATAAGTGAAGAAGAAATAAATTTTGATTCTCAAGCAATAATTAATCAAGTAGAAATGAATCCGAATAGACTTATTACTCCGGGAGAATCTAAAATCCTACCCACATATGATGGTACCGCAAAAAATTTAAGGAAATTCGTAAACGCGCTAGAAAACTTACACGAACGATTCTGTCAAAACACAAATATTTACAAAATCGAAAATGAACAAGTAATGCTCATAACCGCGCAAAGTAAATTAATCAGAGAAGCTGAAGAGTGTACAGACAAAGCATTCGAGGATATTCACGAATTAATTGAATACCTAAAGAAACAATTTTACGATTCAAGAACTATCGAAACAATTAAGTACGAAATTCTAATGATGCAAGCCAAGCATAGGGAGCACCCTATTGATTAGATAAACCGCATAATAGAAAAAAGACAAGATTTAATAACGAAATTGTTCGCCGAAAATAAAAATAATGAACTTAAATATCATGACTGTGATATAGCTCACTCCGCGATTCGTAATTTACACCCTGTATTAGAACGACAATTTACTCACATCATCTGCAATAATATTATAGACATTAAACTAGCCTTGAAAAATACGTTTAATGCCATTGTATATCAATTATACGGTGAAAGGAATAGAGTTAATAAAGAAATAAATTATAATAAACAAAAATTTAACAATCCTCATCAAAAATTTAATAATCCGCATCAAAAATTTAATAATCCTCATAAAATAAATAACTATTACAAAACCCATAACGATCAATACCATCCACAATAATTTCAACCTAAACACGAAAAACAATTTTATCCCCAACCAAGTGGAAGTGGTCAGTTTCGAACCAATCATCAAAAACCCTATAATCAACAATGGTCACCTCGGGAACAACATCAATTCTTTAACAAACCTTCGTCAAATCAATTCCGTACACAGCACAATTTTGAAAAAACTCCAAAACCAGAAACGGTGTCAATGAGAACTGTGTCTGATAAAGCGCACAATATAGAAAACAACTATTATGAGCTGCTACAAAAAGAAAATTACGAACTGCGCGAACAACTCAATGAACTCACAGATAAACTGAATAATTTTTTAGACTTAGATCACAAAGATCCGGATCCTCCACCGAATCCATACCAAGAAGAGAGTTACCTCGAATAACGGATAAAAAAGAGTCACCAAAAACAATAGACAAAATTAATCAAATAAATCAAGCAAATCAAAACCTACCGACAATAAAGGATTATTTTCATAACATCTGGTTAATAGATACAGGAGCTAGTAAAAATTATATTCACCCAAGGGTAATTAAAAATTTTAATTTAAAAACAACCGATAAACCGTTTTCAATCCAAACACCAACGGGAATAGATCACGGAAATAAATCCTCAACGTTAAATATGAAGGATGCGTTAGGAATACCGCAACGCTTAGAATTTTTGGTATATCCTGTAAATGAAAAATATGACTTGCTACTAGGATATGAAACCATGAGAGAACTAAACATATCAGTTAATTGCAAAGACAATCACATAGTGATCGGCAATACTCTGTTCACCTTCGACCATAAAAGATATCCCAAAAGTAATGAATGTCATATAATGACAAACTATTTCGAAATTAAAACAGTCATAAGACCTGAGCATCTTGATGACAAAACAACTGAGGAATTAGTTAAAATAATTAGTAAAAATGCAGACATCATAAAGAAGGAAAACGAACAATTGAAACCAACTTCATTATTAACACATCGGATTGTAACAAAAAATGTGAATCCTATATACACAAGAAACTATCGCTACCCGGAACAGTTTAAGCAACAAATCAACCAAGAAGTTGACAAATTGTTAAAAGACGGGATCATAAGAGAAAGTTTTTTTGAGAGAGAAGAAAACACTTTATTGAAGCATTACAATCTGCCTGTTGTGGACAATAAGTAATGTTGCTATGTACCTTACAATCATTCCATAAAAAATCAATGATATAAACGAAATAAATGCACAAATAAATATATACAAGCGAAAAAATATATACAAAAATAAAGTAAAAAAAAAAATATATATATAATAGAAAAATATAATAATAATGAATAAAACATAAAAGAAATATACTGTACACATTCATACCCTATTTACAATTTGCCTGGGGTCCCCGAACTGAGCTTCTTCCTCATGAATGAGGGTAAAGCAGGAGTCCGGGAGGCCCCAGCCCCCTTTCCCAGCCGCGTCACTGGCATTAAACGCCAATGGAAGCTGGTTAAGGGCGCTTCACACACACACAGTTCGTGAGTGGAGAATCTGGCCAGTGCCAGTACTCCAAATAACATTATTATAATAAGAGAAAGTAACTCACCATACAATTCGCCACTGTGGATTGTTCCGAAGAAAATGGATGCTAGTAACGTAAAGAAAGTATGCATGGTGATCGACTATAGAAAGTTAAATCAAGAGACAATTAAAGATAGATTTCCATTACCAAACATAGAGGATGTTTTAAATCGGTTACGCGGAGCGAAATACTTCACAACTTTAGATCTCACTTCTGGATTCCACCAAATTTTAATGGACAAAGATTCCATCGCTAAAACAGCGTTCAGTACGGAAAAGGGACATTGCGAATTTTTAAGAATGCCCTTCGGGCTATGTAATGCGCCACCGACATTTCAAAAAATGATAAATAAGGCCATCGCCAATGTACCAAATACTATGGCATATAGATTATATTATAATTTATTCAAAATCAAAAGAAGAACATTTAAAGGATATAGAAAGAGTTTTAAACATTTTAAAAATTAACAATCTAAGTATACAATTAGATAAAACTGAGTTCTTTAAAACAGAAATCAAATTTTTGGGATACATAGTAACGCAAAATGGATTAAAAACAGATCTGAGAAAAATTCAAGATATAATGCAATTAGAACTTCCTAAAGATGAAAAATCATTAAGAAGGTTTTTGGGTATGACAGGTTATTACAGGAAATTCATCAAGAATTACGCAAAAATATCAAGACCATTATCTTCAGCTCTTAATACGAAAAATTATGAGTCTAGGAATTTAAAGACGCTTTCGATACTTTAATTCAAATGATGAGTAATACTCCTATTTTAAGTTATCCAGATTGGAATAAACAATTTATACTAACCACAGATGCCTCAAATCAAGCTATAGGAGCTGTTTTAAGTCAAAAAGTAGATGGAATAGAACATCCAATTGCATATGGAAGTAGAGTCCTTAGTAAGACAGAAGAAAGATATTCCACAATAGAAAAGGAATTATTGAGCATTGTATATTTCACACAATTCTTCAAACCATATTTGTACAGATCACAATTTGTATTACAGACCGATCATAAGCCTTTAATTTGGATCTTTAATATGAAAAACGAAAATAGTAGAATTATGAAATGGGTATGGCGGCTACAGGAATTTGAATTTATAATACAACATATCAATGGAAAAAGTAATAAAGTGGCAGACGCTTTAAGTAGAATAAATGAAGTTACTATGATTGAACCTCAAGATATAGAAATTCCCGATGAATCAGCTCCAGAATATGAACAATTCGTAGAACAAATATTGTATGAAGGAAATAACGAGACAAGTATTGATATTGATTCAGATATGAGTATTGACGTCGTTTCAGATGATAATAATAATAATATGTAAAGGAGATAGTTGGGGGGTGCAGTCAAAAAAACACTGAATAAGTAATAAACTTATAATTATGTGCCGACGTTTCGACCTACAGTGTAGGCCATCTTCAGGGCTATGACAGAGAAACAAACAGAACAAAAAAATATAAAAATGTACAGTAACAATAATATGGTGACAAGTAATGTAGAAAATTAAAATAGTGATAGATATGAAAATTAAAGATAACAAATATTAAAAAAGTGACAGAATATAATAAAATTAAGATATAGACAGATTTAGAAAAATTAATGATAATGAAAAGAAATTAAAATAGTGACAGATATAATAAAATTAAGATAAAGACAGATATAACAAAATTAAGGATAATGAAAAGAAAATTAAAATAATGACAGATATAATAAAATAAGACAGATTTAATAAAATTAAAGAAAATGAGCAGAAATTATAAATTATAAATAACGAATATAAAATAAAATACAGAAAATAAATGTACAGAAAGGATAGTAAAGTAAAAATAATAAAAAGGGAAATAAAAAAAAAAGAGGAGGTGATACAAAATGAGAATATTAACATATAAAAAAGGTTGGAACATGAAGAATTAAGAAAAACTGGTAAAATAAAGATATAAAATGTATGATAACAGACTTAAAGAGGTTACATGTTACAGAAAAGTATGGAACTGTATGTACAATAACTAATGTGAATAATTAATTTATTATTCATTATTTATTATTATAATTAATTTGAATAATTAATTATTATTCAAATTAGTTATTGTACATACAGTTCCATACTTTTCTGTAACATGTAACATCTTTAAGTCCGTTATCATACATTTTATATCTTTATTTTACCAGTTTTTCTTAATTCTTCATGTTCCAACCTTTTTTATATGTTAATATTCTCATTTTGTTTCTTTCTTTACCTCCTCTTTTTTTTTTTATTTCCCTTTTTATTATTTTTACTTTACTATCCTTTCTGTACATTTATTTTCTGTATTTTATTTTATATTTTTATTTATTTATTTATCTATTTATTAATCCATCTCCACATTAAAAATTAACATAAGTACATATTTTATAATACAGTAAATAAGCTTATATGTAAACAATACATAAAAATAAATTAAGGAAATGGGTATAGGTACCCTTTAAGGTCATAACCTGTGATAGGGTTACCCTCACAATTCTATTAATTAAGATGAAGTCTTGGCCTGAGAGCATATAAAAAAGAAAAGTTACGCTGTAAAGAAGTAAAGTAGACTATAAATTCAGAAGTGCTGTGCAGTGAATGATCTATATCTTTTCTGAAAAAATATATTCTTTCAGAGTAGTGCAAAAGATTTTTGTGGTTGAAGCATTTTTTATTCTGTTGGGAAGGTTATTAAAATTTCGTGGCGCCATGTAAACAAAAGACGACTTAAAAAAAGTATAACTAGGTGTAGGCACACTATAAAGGTTTCTACGCCTGGTTCCATATACAGCCGGATGGAGATCAATATTACCACTTCTGATAAAAAATACTCTTAAGGTTTTGTACAAAAACAAATAATTAACGGGCAATACCCGCAGTGAAATGAAAAGTGGTCGAGAAGGTTCCCTACTGGCTTTCCTCAATATTGATCTGACAACTTTTTTTTGAAGAATCAGTAACGGCTTAATTATACTGGCATAGGCACCACCCCAACATACAATCCCATATTCTAAAACAGAATGTATTAGAGCATAGTAAAATTTCAACAAAAAGGAGTGGTCACACTTATTGCGAATGAAATAAAGTTTTCGTAGCCCTAATTTTACTTTTATTGAAATGTAAGAAATATGTGCTCTCCAAGACAGCCTAGAGTCAATGACTATTCCTAAATATCTAAATTCAAATACTCTTTCTAGAGGGATACATATATTATTGATACAATTAACTCTGCCTGAACAAGCTTGATCATGAAAGATTAACTGAAAATCTGATCTAAAATTATTTCTAAGATCAAAACAAAGAAATTTAGTTTTTTCACTCAATATTAAACGATTATAGGCAAACCAATGACTCAGGAAGACCATATCTTGTTGCATATGCAACTGGACAGTGACCCACTCTTTATGAGAGTAGGAGAGCGCCAAATCATCAGCAAAGGCGGTGAGACTACCTCTTAACGGTGCCGAACAGAGGTCATTTACATACAGCAAAAACAAAATAGGGCCTAGCACTGATCCCTGTGGAACACCACAACGCAAATCATAGAATTCACTGTAACAGTTATCTATTCTAACAGTTTGTTTCCGATCAGCTAGGTAACTCATGAACCAATTTAACACAACTCCCCTAATACCCATACATTCCATTTTATCAAAGAGAATTCCATGTTCTAATGTGTCAAACGCCTAAAGTATATCCACAAAAACACATCCAACCCTATTATTTTCATTCAGAGATGTGTATACATTGGACATAAAATAAACCAATGCATGTTCTGTGTTTAGTTTCTGGCAAAAACCAAATTGTTTATTACTTAAAATATTTTTAGATTCTAAAAATGTCAATAATTTTAATTTCATTATCTTTTCTAAAATTTTGGAAAATGTACAAAGAAGTGAAATCGGCCGATAATTTGAAATATCTTTTTTATTGCCTTTTTTAAAGATAGGTACAACAACAGCAGTTTTCAGACAAGTAGGATAAACCCCTGATATAAAGCTAAGATTAATCAAATAAGTTAATACTGGGGCGATATGTTCACTGACTAATTTAACCATTCATTATTTATAATTTATAATTTCTGCTCATTTTCTTTAATTTTATTAAATCTGTCATTATTTTAATTTTCTTTTCATTATCCTTAATTTTGTTATATCTGTCTTTATCTTAATTTTATTATATCTGTCACTATTTTAATTTCTTTTAAAAAATTATCATTAATTTTTCTAAATCTGTCTATATCTTAATTTTATTATATTCTGTCACTTTTTTAATATTCGTTATCTTTAATTTTCATATCTATCACTATTATTATACTATTAATTTTCTACATTACTTGTCACCATATTATTGTTACTGTACATTTTATATTTTTTTTGTTCTGTTTGTTTCTCTGCAAAAACTTAAAATTGTATCGATAATTTGAACTAATATCTCTGCAGTAATAAGAGATTTGAAGAGAAAAAAAACACCAAAAATAAGTGTTGACAGAGTAGCCTTTGGCTCTGAAAAGTTATTCCGAAAACCAACTATCATCTCTCTGAAAATAACAAGAGCCAGCAGCCGAAGAAGAAGGATCTCCTGAAGACTACCGCTGAAGACTCCTGAAGACCCAGTCCTCTTGCTTAGTTAGCACCCTCGAGTTGCCGTGGTCCATGCATATCACTTGGGACTAACCTCGGCAGCCACCCATTGGGTAAGGGTAGCGTTGCACTGGCAAACGACCAACTTAGTGCAGTCTTGTGTTAGTTGTTTTGGTGCGTTCATTACGGTCCGTCCCGTGAGTTAACTTGTGACTTTTTTCAATATGGTGCGCTCAGATTCGAAACCTCATGACACAATGGCGGACTGCTCAGTGGCATGAAAAGCTTCGGTCCACACATGGTGACCATAGAAAGTTCTGGAAGCTGCTTAGGACGAGCACTAGAAAGAGGAACTACACAAGGCTTCAGGATGGAGACAAGATACTAACAGACCAGGAGCAGGCTGTTAAGTTTGCAGATCACTACGGTGACGTAATAGCAAAACGGACCATAGACACGTCCGAATTACCGACAGAAGAGATCGGCAACAATTATATGTTTGTATCTCCGAAGCAGCTGAAGGCGATACTCCGTCGTTCGCGAGGTAGTAAAGCTCCAGGCTCCGACGGGATACAGACTGTATTGTTGAAACATCTACCGCGGAGAGGCTTAGCTCATCTGACAAACCTCTACAACTCCTGTCTCAGGCTGAGATACTTTCCTGAGGCATGGAAAAGAGCTACTCTCTTCCCGCTCCTGAAGCCTGCGAGAACCGGAAATCAGCCAGCCGACTACCGACCTATTAGCCTGCTTCCGCACATGGGCAAAGTTTTTGAGAAAATTATTCTTAATTATCTCAAAACCTATTGCTCGGAAGTAGCACTAATCCCACCGGAACAGACTGGCTTCCAAGCCGGACTGTGCCCGGACCACCATCTGGCGAAGTTACACGCGGAAGTCAGCGAGAACACCGCTAAGAACACGGCAACCGCTATGATATCTATAGACTGCACGAAGGCGTTCGACTCAGTGTCCCATAGTCTTCTATGTAAGACACTGCAGGACAACGAGTTTCCCGAGCAGCTCTATACTATAATACGGTCCTTTCTGACGCGACGTTCAACTAAGGTTCGAGTCGGCGAAGAGCTGTCCAATCCCTTTGATCTCACTTGTGGTGTTCCCCGGGGCTCTGTGTTATCACCAGTTCTCTTTTCGATCTACACGGCGGAAACTGTTGGAGCGAGGTACAGCAAGGCCACTGTCGCGGCTTACGACGACGATATAGCATTTTACAGTAGCTCACTGAACGCTAAGATAGCTCTACGACAGGCAGAGGCGGCCTGTAAGGAGATAACTGACAAGCTGGAGAGATTAAATATTACAGTCAATCCCAAGAAGACCGACTGTGTTGTATTTTCATTTCAGAAAAACAAGCGCCCTCTACCGACGGTCTATAGAGTGGGGGACAGCGAGAACCATCCGGCCAATCAGATAGTGTATCTGGGCGTCACCCTAGACAGGCACCTGACGTTGTCCCAGCACTGCATGAGAAAGATCAGACAGAATAGGATAAAGTCCTACAGGTTGAACCACCTGCTTACTTCACCGAATTTATCATTACGCCTCAAACTAATGATATACAAGGGGGTCCTCAGACCTGCCCTTCTATACGGAGCACCAATGCTCAATAACATATCTCCGACTACCACGAAGAGACTCCAGCAGTTTCAAAACACCATATTAAGGCGTATAGTACGGCATACTACACTACAGCGCTCAAAGACAGACATAATTCATGACACTCTCGGACTACCGACGGTGACAGATTTTATAACACGGAGGCATATCAAATTCTTTGATAGCCTCCAACACTGCACTAACCCGCTATTCAGCACATTGAGACCAGCGAGCCGGCCACAGCGCTGGCAACAGTATGTAAGTTCCCTCAGTATCGACTGAGGTGCATTATCATTACTCTTAGTTTTAGTTTAGTTTTAAGTCTTAGTTTTAGTTTTTATCATTTTTCAAACAACCAGTGAGCCCCATCACTGGATATCCGATTCTAATTATAACCCATGACCTCAATCCTTAAACATCCTCAAAACCATCTTAAAATGCACCCGGTGCAGGAAAAGAGTTGTATATATGTACATATATAAATTTATTAATATACGTTAGTATGTAAGTCTGTTTCAGGTGATCACCATTCCAGGGGCTTGGGAAAAAAAAAAAAAAAAAATATGGTGCGCAGAAAAGTATATAGCTCCTACCTCAACGACCTCAGCTGCAGGGGGAGCCTCAACTTGCCGCACAAGAGGGCAACATTTAAGAAATTCTGAGGAGAGAGATGCCGAACCTACTTCAGTACCAGCAGTACCAACAGAGAACCGGTTCAGTCCTCTGGAAGAAATAGTCACCGAAACCGAAGCCACAACACCAGTCCAAACGAAAAGACCTTACATACCGCCAATAGTGATGTCAAATAAATATACTATCGGGAACATGAAAGCTTTTATGGATAAAACCGGGATTCACGAATATCTACTCAAGCAAACGTATAGAGGTATTCAAATACAGATGCCATCGCTGCAAGAACGTGAAAAAGTGTTGAAGGGATTTAAGACACTTGATATACCTCATCGCTCATACGCAACTAAAACGAAAAAGACTCTCAAAAAATTCGTTATCAAGAATTTGGATAAATCAACCCCGGAAAAAGACATAGAAGAAGCTTTTAAGCACCTCCAAGTAACAGACGTACGTAGATTTCAACGAACAGATGATAAAGGGAGGAAGACACCACTAAACCCGGTCATTATTACAGTTCCAACAAACATCACCATTGATGACATCAGAAAAGTGCGGCATGTAAATAGGTGCATCTTCACAGCAACCACCTATATACCAAAGAGAGACGGCCCAATACAATGCTTCAAATGCCAACAATTCGGGCACACACGAAACTATTGTGGTTACAACGAGAAATGCGTGCGCTGCGGAGAACAACACGACATTAAAAGCTGTCCACGCATAGGATCCCCAAAATGTGCAAATTGCAATGAAGAGCATGTCGCATACTATAAGCAATGTATGGTGAGACAGAAATTATTAAAATTGGCTGAAGAAAGGAAAAAGGAGAAGGCAACAGCCAATCAGAAGAGAGAAGCCCCTCCCACCACCAGACAATACAAGACGACCAGCGCAGGGACCTTCTACTCCTCCCTCCTCCAACCCCTCACTCATGACGACACTGAGACCCCTCAGACATCACCACCAACCACTCATTCTGAGGGCAACACTCCAGCGATCACAATGGACCAACTAATACAGATGGTATACAACCTCACCAACCAGGTCGCAGCCCTAGTTCAACTGGTAGCAGCCCAACATCAACCATGAATTCGCTGTCTATCATAAACTTCAACTGCTGCGGACTCCTGAACAAGAAGGAGGAAATAGAAGCTCTTCTGGCTGCAACACAACCGACTGTGGCCGTCTTCACTGACACCAGGCTTCAAGGTAACCCACCACGTCTTCAAGGCTACTCGTTAGTAACCGATGACATACACGACCCGCGCGGCGGCGTGATGATTGCGGTGAAGTATGGGACCCAGTGGAAGAAAATCAAAGAACCCATGGCCACTCTTGACAGAAAAATCAGCCACGCGACGGTCCAGGTTCTGATGAAACAACCTACATATATCACTGGTTTCTACAGAAGACCGTTTGGATCTCTAAAGGAGTTCAAATCTTACCTTGAGGCCTGCGCTGTAAGGACCAATCACTGGCTTGTGGGAGATTTCAACGCCAAACATACGGCATGGCGCAACACCAAGAACAATAAGGCTGGCTCGATACTAACCAAAACAAGATACTGCATAGTACACCCGGACACACACACCTTCAGACACGTTGGAAACGGAGGCACTTCTACCTTGGACCTTCTTCTCACCAAACAACCTCACCGTATCACAAGCTGCTCAGCATTAAACTTCCTCTCATCCGATCACCGCCCAGTACTGTACACTTTAAACGGAAATAAAGAAGAACCGATGAGGGAAAAATTCAGATACCAAGAGGCTGATTGGAAGAAATACAAAGAAGAAGTGTACAACAGCCTCCCAACCATTCCACAACTGACCACCACGGAACAGGTAGACAATTATTTGGAAACCTTCATAGAAACCATCACACAAGCAGCGACAGCATCCATTCCGAAATATAGGCCGGCACCACCACACCTCCGACCACCGCCACCACACATCCTAGCCCTTATAAAAAATCGCCACACTTTAAAAAATAAATGGTACAGAACCAAGGATAAGAACATAAAAATAGCAGTCAACGCCAACACTACCCAGATCAAAAACCTTCTACGACAATGGAAGACATCGATCTGGCATGATCAGCTCGGAGCAACGCATGGGGACGTACGCAAATTTTGGAAACTCACCAAAAGCGCTACGATGAAGTCCTCGACTATCAGAATACATGATGGCGACCACCTCCTTACACCAGAGGAACAGGCAGAACTCCTAGCGGATCACCTAAATAGTGACATACTGTCCAGAACTGATACCAGTACACCTCCAACTATGGACAGGGGCACTAATTACATGTTTGTCAGCCCGAAACAGTTAAAGGCTATACTGAGACGGTCAAACGGCAACCGCTCACCCGGTCATGAAGAAGTACAGACAATTCTTCTGAAGCAACTACCACGGAAAGGAATAGCACACCTCACGCATCTGTACAACTCATGCCTCCGACTGAGATACTTTCCTCAACAATGGAAACACGCCATCTTGTTCCCGCTACTAAAGCCGGCCAAAACAGGGGATAAAGCGGAACACTACAGGCCCATTAGTCTTCTACCGCACCTCGCAAAAACCTTCGAGAAAATTATCCTAAATTATCTTAAAGATTTCTGTGAGGAAAACTCTGTTATCCCCTACGAACAGACCGGCTTTCAAGCACACCTCAGCACTGAACACCACCTAATGAAAATCCAGACAGAAGTATGCAGAGACCTCAACATAAAATGCAGCAACAGCTATGATCTCAATAGACTGTACAAAGGCATTCGACTCCGTGTCTCATGGAATTCTTTGCCAGAAGCTTCTGGATCTCGAGTGCCCGGAACAGCTCTATAGCATCATAGCCTCATTTCTAAACCACCGGAGTCTGGCCGTACGCGTACGGGACAAACTATCGAGAAACATACCACTCACCTGCGGAGTTCCACAAGGAGCGGTACTATCCCCGACCCTTTTCTCCATCTATACTGCTGATATAGTGGGTAAAAACTACAAACGAGCAACTGTCGCCGCATACGCGGACGATATAGCCATCTATAGCAGCAGTATGAGCGCAAAATGGGCATTAAAACAAGCCGAAAGTACGTGCCAAGAAATAATAGAAAAATTGAGACACCTCAACATCCAGGTAAACCCGGCGAAGACGGACTGTGTAGTGTTTGCCCTCCAAAAAAAGAAAAAAGGCCGTTTACCAAAAACTCTACAAGTGGCTAATACCACTATCAGCCCATCTAACTCCATAGTTTACCTCGGAATCAAACTAGATCGCCACATGACACTGTCAACACACTGCTATTCAAAAATCCGCATGGTAAGAAGAAGAACCTATAGACTTCATCACCTACTACTATCTTCAGCCTTATCACTGCGTTTAAAAAATCAAAATTTACAAGAGCATCCTAAGGCCTGCACTTCTATACGGAGCCCCGCTATTCACCCACCTCAGAGTCGGAACGCAGCGCCAATTACAACTGTTTCAGGACACTATACTCCGAAAAATTGTTCGGTCTACATCGCTGAGAAAGCTAAAACCGGAACAATTACACGATCTCTTCAACATACCCACAACAACTGAATTCATAAAGCGAAGACACATAAAATTCTTCGACTCCCTCAAATGCACAACTAACGAAATATTTAAAACTCTGACACCTGCTTCAGCTCCAATAAGGTGGCAACAAGTAATGGAAGAAACTCGTAAGATTGATGAAAGTAGTATGTAAGATTGTAATTATAAAAATGAGCACACAAATTAAGTGTGCCCCGGCACTTAAACAAATAAGAAATACAACTAAAACAACAAAAATTCCAACCACCTCAACTCCTTAAAATGTAGTCATACTACAGTAGAAGGAGAAGAACTCAGAAAAATAAATGTGCCCATAAGAGAGCACAAAACCCAGTTGCACAATAAAAAAAAAAAAACATATTTAGGGGTTATGGAAAAAAAAAAAAAAAAAAAAATTGTTTCTCTGTCATAGCCCTGAAGATGACCTACACTGTAGGTCGAAACATCGGCACATAATTATAAGTTTATTACTTATTCAGTGTTTTTTTTACTGCACCCCTACTATCTCCTTTACATTAGATCATCCAGTCAACTATTTTCCTCTCATTCAATAATAATAATAATGATAATGATAGTATAATGACTCAACATTCCCAGTTGAGTAGTGATAACCAATGTTGAATAGTTGATGACGATACAAAATGTATCAATATTGAAAGTATCAAATAATTTTAAAAAAGGGAAATCAAGAAAATGAATTTTCTACACAAAAATTATTTCAAAATAAGATCAGGTACGAATTAACAATAAGTGATAAAAGTAGCTAAAATCAAATATTACTAGAAATTTTACAACCAAACACAACATACGGAATTTATTTAGAATCTTCAAACAACCCATTATATAAAGAAATATTAGAAGACATAAATAAAGAAATAATAAAAATTATTCAAACAGAATATAAAACAGTAAGACTAAAACAATATCTTTTATTATGTAATGATATTCAAGATTCAAACGAACAAAAGGAAAGTATAGATATTTATCACATAGGCAAAAATTGTCATAGAGGAATTTATGAAACGTATGAACACCTTAAAAGAAAAATATATTTTTCTAATATGTATAAAAAAATTACGGAAATAATTAATGACTGTGAAGTTTGTAAGCAACAAAAATATTAAAGAAAACCTATAAAAGCTAAATATATGATTACAGGAATGCCAGAAAGTCCTTTTCCAGAAATTATGATTGATTTATTTTCTTACAGTAGAGAAAATATAGTTTTTACCGCAGTAGATATATTTTCAAAAAGATTATATACAAAATTATTAACACATAAAAATGCTATATCTATCGTTAATGCTTTGGAAGAATACTGTGCCTTATTTCCACCTCCTCAAAAGATTATCGCAGACCAAGGAAAAGAATTTGACAATCTCTTAGTTAAAAACTTTTGTAAAGGATATGATATTGAATTCCATATTACAAGTAGAAATCATTCTAATTCTATTGGATTATTAAATCGAACTCACTCAACGTTATTAGAAATATTAAGAACTATAGAAAACAAAAAGTATAAATTTGATAAACAATTACGTGTAGCTACGATTGCCTTTAATAACTCCATTAATCAAAAATTAAAACTAACGCCAAATGAAATAACATTTGGAAAATATAAAAACACATATAAAACAGATAATATCCAGGAAATCTTGATTCATGATTACTTCTCCTATTGAAGAAAAATGCAAAAGAAAGTAAAAGAAATGATAGAAAAAGAAAAGGAAGTAAGAACAGAAAAACTTAATGAAAATAGAGAAGACCCTCCGGAAATAAATAAGGAAAATGCTTATGTTCGAGCTACAAAAGAAAAGAAAAACAAAGCTCTCTATAATAAACTTAGAATTAATCAAGAACATGTCAATTCATTCAAGAGGCCTAATACAACGAGAAAAAAATTATTTGTTTCAGATGAAGATCCTTCATCTATCGCTTCTTCTTCTAGGAGTCACAGGACTTCAAATTGAAGACATGAAAAAGACACGCGGTGTGCTTCATTGTACAGTTAATAAAATAAACATAATTGATAGCTATTTCGAAACATATCATTATATAAAACACCAAACCAATTATCAATGAAATAAATAATCTTTCGAACTTAACAATAATAGGATCAACTATTCTTAACAAATTAATTCTGCATAATATACAATTATTGAAAAAACAATTAGAAACATTAACGTACGTACCACAAAGACAAAGAATAAAACGCGGCTTAATTAATGGACTTGGTACAGCCATTTCTTGGATTACCGGCAATATGGATGCCAATGATAAAGAAAAATATGATAGTATAATTCAACAATTAACTTTACAAAACAAACAAAACAATATCAACGAATTAAATTTAATCCAAACCAATCAAAAATTAATTGACAAATATGAAAATAACACAAAACATATTAATAACAATTTTAAACAGATATAAAAAATAATAAAAGAAAAAGAGGAGTCATACGACTTATATATTCATACACAATTGCTTGAAAATCAAATAGCCAATTTGTTATTGTTGATGGAGTTTTGTAAAACTGGGATAATCCATTCTAATTTGTTAGCAGACATAATAGAAAATATACCTAACATTAATTAAGATAACGTAACATTAATTAGCAATAAGTCTAACACAATAAGGGAAAATACCAAAATATATTGTTCCTTCTATGATACAACGTTTCATGTATTTGTAAAGCTACCTGTTCATGAGAGGGATTATTTGGAATATCTTCTAATACCAATCCCAATCAATGTAAATAACTCATATAGAAAATTAGATATTGATAAACAATTAGTTATTAAACATAATAATGAATATAAGATATAAGAAACATGGACAATAAAAAAGAATGAAGAAAGAAATGGACTTCTGGAGAAAAAGTAGCATGATCTCAAAGCTTGACCACGTCCCGAATGCTGAAATGAGAAGGACAGTTAACCAAGAAAAGACAATACTTCACTCCACAGAAACCAAACAGCTCGGTTGGTATGGGCATGTCATGAGGATGCGAGCTGACCGATGGCCCAAACGCATGCTTGAGTTCACTCCAGAAGAGAGAAGAAAGAGAGGACGACCAAAGAAACAATGGATGGAGGCGGTGTATGCAGGAATGGCTGCACGAGGGCTTAGAGAAGGCCAATGGCAGGAAAAGAACGAATGGAATACTATTCTTTTTGGAAACGACATATGAACACAAGTTTGTCAATAAAGTCATTATTATTATTTATAATGAATATAAGTATGGACAATGTAGATTATTAGATTATTATTACTGCCAACAATTAAAAACTATTAATAATATGTGTACCATTAATATTATTGAAAATGCTAATCTTAGTAATTGTACATATTCCTTATGTGAAACCAATCTTTATTATAATGAATATTTACGTGTATATTTTACTGTTGGTATAAGAAAAATTAAAACTTGTAGAAATGATACAGTATTTTTACCAGATGTAGCCATGGTTAATGTTAGCAAACATGATTGTATTCCATTGTTCAACAAAACATATCAACATAATATGCACCATGTTTACAAATCTTTATATATGAATCCAAATTTAGAAGAGATAGAAATGTTAAACATTACAATACCAAAATTTATAGAAATCCCCTTTCTTCCTTACATTCCTGATCAATTATTATATGCAATTGTATGTACTCTAATATTACTCATTCTAGGTATAAGTTATTATGTATATCGTAAAAATCAACAAATTATACCTACAGCGCCTCAGTTCCATGAACTAGCAACGCAACAGCAAATGGTATATGAACCTACGATTTAATATAAGACAATTTCAAAATACTACAAAGCTCCAGGAGTAGCTTCTGATCTTCCCCCTGGAGGAGTTAAATGAGTTAAAATGTGGGAAACTAAAGTGTGATCATAAGCAATTCCCAGAACTGATAGTGCAGGTGGCAGTTGCAGCTGCATCTCAAGTAAACAATACTTAGAAATTAGAATCAGCAATGTATTCGGGATAACTAGAACAAATTTTAAATTACAAACGCAATTTTTAAGGTACAATGACTCAAATAAACACTTACAGATATATCTACCAATCTCTGTCTTGAAACTCCCTCTGAATTAATATATAATACCGTTCTTCTTGACAACTTGAAGATCCTTGCACCCAGACTGCCACTAGTAGAATAGAATAACTTGGGATCCTGTCTTCTGGACACCTTGTACTCCAATGGGATGAATAACTGGAAGGTCCTCTTCCCTGGACAACTCGTACTAGATAAGTGATGAAATATGGAGCTGCTCTCTCTGGCACATCCACAAGTAGAATAGAATACTTAGGAGGTCCTCTCCCTTGGACGCGTCGTACTCGATTGATAATAACTGGAGAGGTCCTCTTCCATGGAGGCCCTTCTCACGATTGAGTAAATATGGCGGGAGACGCTGTTTGGGAGCGACAATGCCATTTGTATAATATTTAAATCAAGTTTACTTATAAAAATTGTTTTAATTGAACAAACCAAAGATTAAATTAATAAAAAAGTATTTAATAAGTTTTAGAATTATTTTTATTTAATTAAATAAATTGTTCAGAAATTTACGTTAACTTTACGGTGGTCCGATTGATAAGCCAAACATCTATAGTTTTTGATTTATTTTTAACCTATATATATACCTATATATTGTTTCATGCCAATGATGAATATACATATATATTGTTTCTTTCATCTTAGTTTATAGTGACAAAGTCCATCCAAATACTTGCCTATGTAGATGAAATAGATATATTTGGAAGACCAAAGAGGGATTTACAACAGACGTTTCTTGTTTGGAGAATGCTGAAGGGCATATAGAGCTTCAAGTGAACTATACCAAAGACCAAATATACGTCGGCTAACCCTTCAAGGCAATCAGGACCAACCATAAGGTCGGCTAACCCTTCAAGGTAATCAGTACCAACCATCTGAAATTGACACTTTCAAATGTGTTTGGTGACAATACAGCCTATTTTGGTTCACTGGTCAAAGCAGATCATCACTCAAGCGGCCCAGAAGTTCAAAGAAGAATTTTGACCACTAATAAGTGTTATTTAGGGATGGTGAAATTTTAAGAAGTCATCTGATATCGAGAAGAGGCGAGGGGTGAAGTGTTGGATCCAGAGCTGGGAGGTCTTTGGCATAGGACAGAGAAGAGTGGAAGCGAGGCCTTGATGCGGCCAAGTCCCGTCCTGGATAGTAGAGCCTATGTTGATTGATTGAAAAATGGTGACAGATTTAGTGACAGATTCAGCGTACTTATAAAACATAATTTTGAAACCTTCACAAAAATTAAGTTCGTTTAGTTAATACATTTACTACTAACAATAATTTATTTTAATATCTAGCTTCCCAAACCATGCAATAGCAAAGCAATTATCGGACTAGCAAGTACTTTAAATAAGTACTTAGTACAAGTGTAAGTTATTCTCTAGAAACAAATAATAATTAGACGCAATGCCTGGCGTTAATGACCAATTGGGTTTATGCCTCAAATTTAGAGCAACTAGATGCAATGGTAAGATAAAAAATGTCATAAATATGAATTAAAAAATATATTGATAAGTGCTAAAATGACATTTTATATATATATATATATATATATATATATATATATATATATATATATATATATATAAAAATGAATATGTTTAAATATATATATATACAATTTACAAATTGCATAGCGTTCTAAAAAACATCTTTAACAAGAACAAATCAATTATAAATACTATATCTTGACAGACTAACATTTGTTCCATAAGTACTAGAATTAAAATACAACCACTTCTTTTTGCTTGTATAATGTTCACAGTTGTCTATTTGTTTACATAATTGATAATTATGTTTAAGGACAGCCTTTATTATGTGATGGGATTTTTTCTTTAATAAAGCAATTTACAGCAAAGATAAAATCACAATAAAATAAACATTTAAAAAAGTAAATTTGTTAAAATAATCACATAAATAAATAATCTGTACAACATACAATCCTACAAAAGATATCTAGTGAAAAATAGTTTGATTCCAAGGTACATAATAAAAAAATAAAATTACATAATGGAATATTAGTGAGCGACATTGGATATTGATTCCTGCAATATCAATTATCAGTTAAAAAGCACTTAGGTTCTGGTTGTGTATAAGTTAAATTAAAGAGCACTTTGATCGACAGTGTTGATTGATAAGTTTATTGCCTTGTCGATGTCCGTAAGCTGCTTGATAAGCTGTTGCGTAGCCTTGATTCCCCTGCTGCTTCCAGAACCAGCCTAGAAAAGTAAGATAAATAAATTATTATTTAATAATAATAAAATAAATTCTTTATTTATTCTGGGACAAGTCCATTTAGAATAACAATACAGGTTTCTATACAGGGTATTATTATGTCTTAGAGTATATTAATACAGAGTATTGTTATGTCTTATTAAATGAGAAAGAATTAATAAGGAAAAAAAAGTTGCAAATTACCTCCAGTGATAACATTTAAAGAATAAAAATAAAACAGAGTACAAGAAACAAAAAATAGCAAAAATAAGATTAAAATAATTATATAGAGAGAAACAATAGCTAATTACATATGTATGCAAATTACAATGACAAGTAGAAACTAAGAAAGCAGAAAATGAAACAAAAATATGAACAATATCAACTAATATAACTTGTTTTTAAAAATATCTAACTGGATGACTGAAGCATATAAATATGTAAGTGTGAATAATGTAAGTATAAGAGTGAATAATATAAATATATATAAATAATGATATAAATATACTTATATATAAATAAAAACACATCATTCCATTTATCAGTTAGAAAATTTTAATCTGAAAACTGGGTGCTATTTCCGATTTTTGGAGAATTGTAAGGTGATTGAATATACGGGATTTAAAGTTTGAAAGAATATTGAAACGACGCATGGAAGAAGGTATAGAGTTCCAAAGGGATGAGGATCTGATAAGGAAAGTTCTATCAAAACCAGTTTTTCGGTGGTATGCTGTATATAGGTCTGAGAGCCGAGAACGGGAGTGGACTGAGTTTTGAATTTAAGGAGATCGGAGATGTATGAGGGTCGGGAGGATTGGATAACCTGGTAAAGAAAGGAAGGTAGCGAAGGAAGGCGATAGGATAACCTAAAAGGAGTATTTATTTATTTATTACCATTTATCTTTTAATGATAAGTTTAAAATAACAAAAGAGCCAAGATTTCTATTTCTACCCTAAAAACTGTACATATGGTGTTGTTTCAACTTGATAAGATTTGTATCAGATACTTAGAATATCTGATGATATGAACCTTCCAATCATCTCTAGTACTTGGATTGACTTTTAGTATATTTTATCAATTCTTAAAGTTAAGGCAACAAAAGGGGATAAACAAATGAGAACACATGGATAATTATAAAATCATATAACATAAAATATAATTATAAAAATAAAATTTCTAATTCTGCATAAGGAAGAAGGCAGTGGAAGAGAAAATATTCAACATTAGTGAGGATGCCTTCATTGAATCCTGTTGTGCCAGTACAAGATAAAATAGAACTACTTATAATATAAACAAAGAATATAAAATGTAAAACACTTGAAATGGAAAGTATCAGCCAGTGTCTGCAACACAAATTTTTTTTCTCTTAAACTATACACATATATGCATTGGTTTCTACTTATCATGACTGTTAAAGAAATTATATCTGATACTTGAGTTCTAATATACTAGATATGAAAGTTTAAGTGAAATTATGTTCCATTACGATCTACTGGGTGTTAAAATGAATTAAACTACTCCTAAATCCTAACAAAGTGACAAAAAGAATACAATGAAGTTAAAAACAATTAAATTATTAAACTAATTTAAATTTGCAATAACAATATTCTAAATATTTATTATAACCTAGGCCTATTTAATTACTAAAATAATATAAGATATTACTACTAGTTCACTAATTAAAGTCCACCGACCGTACGATTCTCCAAATATAACAAACTGACAAACAGTAATAAACAGAAACGGTTTATTACACTCACATGACTGTCATAGTTCACTGATACACTTATATAATACCACTGACTAGTTTATCGCACTGACACTCACTTATTACTGATTCACTTGTTCACACCGAACATAGAATAGCCTAGAAGCACTACCCGGGGCTTGTCCTATGAGTGAGAATGGCACCAGCTCATCTACACTTCCCCCACTCCTTTGACCCCCTTATCCGGCCTCATGCCTTCGCCTTTATGTTATTAATCTTTTTATCCAGTAACAAACAATAGCTATGTCATATTAAATTTATTTAGGTACAATAACATTTTTCTATTGCATGAGTGTAATAATTCAATGTTTAATAAACAATACACTCTTCAAAAAAATTAAAGAGTCAAGTTGTTACATTATGTTTTTGCCAATAATGTATTTTCATATTTTTGGTTGTTTTCTAGTTCTCTTTTAATTTCCGTTGGGATCTTTCTGTGCTTTTCCATTTAGGAGAACAAGAGAACAAAAAAAAAAATGAAAATACATTATTGGCAAAAATAAATAATGTAACAACTTGATCCTTTAATTTTTTTGAGGAGTGCATAATGATTTTTAAGGTTTTATAATGGGTGTAGTTCGTCATATAAGTTCATACGACAGTTTTAAATTGGGACTTCAAATATTTAGATAACGTAATTTATAACTATTCATTAGGTATTTTTTCTTACAAATATTACATCATAATTTTCATTGAACTTCAATTTCGTTTTATATTGAGGGCCAATTATTTACTGGCCCTTAAATAAAACTGGCTTATTTTTAAAAAAATCTAATTTTTTGAAAGATGTCATTATTTTTTTTTAACATAATGGTACATTCTCGTAAACGACTTTTTTCAAACCTTCTTGGAAAAAATTCCTAGTCCATCCTATAAATAAAACCTCAACCCCATTATCTCCCAAGGACTACAGACCAATCTCCATACTTTCCAAATCTCTCGAAAGAATAATCCAGTCTCAAACAGCAAATTTTCTCGAACAGTCCAAACTCCTGGATCCGCTTCAATCAGGCTTTCGTCCTGGTTTTTCCACTCAATCTGCCCTTACCAAAATCACCACTGACATATATAAAGCCATGGAAAACAAACAACTAACCGTGCTAATCCTCCTAGACTTTTCTTAAGCTTTCGATTCCTTGGACCATTCTATCCTTTTCTCCAAACTTAAGTCATTGTCCTTTTCCAACAGCTCTATTCTATGATTCCAATCCTTCCTCTCTGACAGTTCCCAAGTGGTTTCTATGCCCAACCAACCCCTTTCCTCTTTCCTCACTCTATCCTCAGGTGTGGCACAGGGCTCTAGCATCTCTGCTCTCCTTTTCAACTGTTACATCAATGATCTTCCTAAATCTGTTCACCACTGTTCCTACCATCTATATGCTGACGACTTCCAAATCTATTTATCCTTTCCTCCATCTGAGCTATCATATGCAAGATCCCAGTATCCAGCAAGACCTAGATAGGATCAGTACCTGGACAAAGATGAACAAACTGGAATTGAACTCAATGAAAGCCCAAGCCATTGTTCTAGGTTCTAACTCCCTCCTTACAACTATCCTCACCCTTCCAACATTAATCCTAAACACCCACCCCATTAGTTTCAACTCCTTCGTTAAAAATCTAGGCATTACCATTGACTAAAACCTTTCCTGGAAACCACGTCACCCAAATAATCCGACGATCAATTAGTTCCCTAAAATTATTCCATCGATCTTGGCATCTCCTTACACAACCTACCCGCAAGCTGCTCATATCATCCCTCATCTTTCCCCACTTTGACTACTGTAGTGTAGTATGCGGGGGGCCTCTCGAAAATGCTTGAGGGCCGCTGAAAAATAATAATGAACTGTGCTTTAACATTTGTCCTTGGTAATCCGAGGCGATCCCGGGTGTCACATCACCATGGTGAGTTAAAGTGGCTCTTCCCTCCCATCCGTAGACAATATTTCCTTAGCATTTTTCTGTACCAATCCATCAACTCGCAACACCCTTCATATATCTATAGTTTCCTCCCATTCAAATCCTCTGTCCAGCACCACAAAACAAGATCGCGCCTTTCCGATCTCTACATTCCATCCCACAGAACTAAGGCAATCGAGCGTTCCTTCCTCGCCCGCTCCACTACTGTGTGGAACTCAATCCCTCGTTTCATCCGCCATTCTTCTTCACTGGCTTCATTTACATCCCTGCTTTTTCATCATCTCTTGGCATCCCAAAAAGTCGCTCTCCAAGCAGGTCAAAGTTCCGCTTGAACAAATTAGTATTGTAACCTCAATCTCTTGAACAAATTAGTATTGTAAACTCAATCTAAACTACCCTTGTGTTTGTTTACTTTTCCAACAACAAAGAAGATACCGACTATGTAAATACTTTATCGCATGCTATTCATTTATTTTAGTTAGCAATTTCACTATTAACCATTGAATTAATGTTATTTATTATTATTTTGATAATATCGATATATTTATTTTCGACAACTAGTTAAAATCCTGTCAAGTTCGTACTTTATTTATTTATTTTCTTACCTATTTCTATTTTTACTATGTTTTGTTACTCTTGATTTTTTCATGATTTGTATTATTATGTAGCCTTCTAGCACGATGAACATCATGTTTTTTTTATTTGTTCATTATTGTTATTCTAAAGGGACTTGGTCCCAGAATAAAGTTTGTTGTCTATTCTATTCTAATCTAACTGCAATTCTGAGAGGTATACGTGAGTGCCTAAAGTTTTCATTCATCAGAAGAGGATTGAATAAATTAAAACAGTGAACAAATTATCTATAACTTGTTAAAGATAGACAAAGATTATTGGAACAATTATGAAAGAGCAATAAAACTACAGAGAAAATAAAAGCTAGTCATTGGCCACAGAATATTGAATAGACTAGAAGCGCTATCCGAGGCTTGTCCTATGAGTTAAAATGGCATCACACTACACTCTCCCCCACTCCTTTGACCCCCTGATCCGGCCTCATGCCTTCACCTTAAGGTTATTAAACTTTTTATCGATTAACAAACAATATCTATGACATATTAAATTTATTTATGTACAATAAAAACTAACATTTTTCTATTGCATAAGTGTAATAATTCAACGTTTACTAAACAATACACCCTTCAAAAAAATTAAAGAGTCAAGTTGTTACATTATGTTTTAGTCAATAATGTATTTTCATATTTTTGGTTGTTTTCTAGTTCTCTTTTAATTTCCGTTGGGATATTTCTGTGCTTTTCCATTTAAGAGAACAAAAAAAAAATACGAAAATACATTATTGGCAAAAATAAATAATGCAACAACTTGATCCTTTAACTTTTTTGAGGAGTGCATAGTGATTTTTAAGGTTTTATATTGGGTGTCATATAAGTTCATACGACAGTTTTAAATTAGAACTTTAAATATTTAGATAACTTAGTTTATAACTATTTAATAGATATTTTTTCTTACAAATATTATATCCCAATTTTCATAGAACATCATTTTCGTTTGATACAATTAATTATTGGCCCTTAAATTCTCAAGCATGTCGGCATATTCATCGGCCAAGAAACTCCTTTTTTTTTTAATTCCAATATGATTTTTTTTTCTAATTTTAATTCTTTTTTTTGTATCTGTTTGCCCGTTTTTGAAGGTTCTTAAACTTCTTTATTTTTTTCCTCAGTGAATTCTTGGTTGAGCACAGTTTCTTCTGAGTAACATTACAACTTGAAGTCATTTGTTCAAGTTGGGAAAATTTTTCAATTCTCATTTGTCAATTCACTCAACTTGTCGTCTGCAAATTTTAGCATTTTTAAATTTCTTTTTGTCGGGGGATTGAGCGTTTTTTACACGTGGAATCGGAGAGGTGTGCCTTTTAATTGCTCGTCTCTCCTAAAAAAAATAATAATAATACCTACATAAACCTATCGTGCTCAAAGTATCTGAAAAATATATTTACTACCTGAGTAACTTAAGGTTTCAGATATTCGGGAAAACTACCAAAAACTGATGGGACAACGCCACTTTTAAGTTTTACGTAAAATGGAGACAATCTGTCAAAATCCTCTTCTTTGAAGTGCATGGAGCACAACCGGCTGGTTTTTGTGGGCTTCCAGTTCCCTCTTCTTATTGCTTGAACCCACTTTTTTCATTAAATTTCTTCTGACGGTAAGCTAACCCAAAAGAATAAAAATACCGAGGTAAAATTAAAAAGAAAAAAACTAATTTTATAAAAACAATTTTTTCCCAAGAAATATTCCGCCAACTTTTTTTTAGGTACTTATAATTTAGTGTTTGCTTTGTAATTTTATTTAACCACAACAAAGATGTGCTTTTTTGTACAGCATCCAAAGGCGACGCAACAAGGCATATGTAATTAAACTTATAAAACAATAGTCACTCGAAAATAAATTACTAAGGAAGTAAAAAATATCGAACGTGAATCAATAATAGGAACAAACAAGCTTACTAACAATAAGACGGCAGATCGTGGTTAGAACTAACGTCCGAACTCCGAATGAAGAGACAACAATGGCCCAAGGGGGTTAAAGGAGAGGGGGAACAAGTCTCAGAGCTGGTACCATCCCACAACTAGTGTTTGCCGCTTCTAGTCTATTCAATGTTCTGTGTCATTGGCTTAATCTGTATTGAAACTCCATTTAAAGCAAGAGGAGTTTCAATCAAGAAGAACTATTAGAAAACAGCAAGCTTAATCAAGAAATAGCTTTTCTTAACTTAGAAATTATAATATTTTCTTGGCCTTTCAACATTTTTTTTTCTCACCTTTTCTGCCAAGATGGCATACAGGTTTTTACCTTGATGGGAGTTCACCACTCAGGGCAACTCTTACCATTTTTTTTTTAACAATCTTTATTCAACCGGAATTGTGGTGCAGCCCGGTGCACGGTTTTGCACCTTATCCATTCCCGCAACCATACGTCTCAGTCCCTAGATCTGGAGCACTCTTTGTTCACCAGTCATATCTCGTCCTTTTCGCGAGTTGCTGGGACTCCTTAAAGTGTACTTGGCAGTCCCGGCTACCAGCCTGGTGCCTTGTATTCGTCTGATTTTCCCTCTGGCAGTTGCTTCAGGTGGGTCTATCGCCTGCCTTCTTTTTGGGGCATTCCTTGGCTAAATGCCCCAGTTCCGCACACCAACGGCATGTAACTCCTTCCTGTTTACATGTTGCCCTTGAGTGATCATATCCTTGGCACTGCAGGCATCTTGGGGTGTCGAGGGTGTCCAGGAAGGTGAGGGCCCACCATCCTCCTCACTGTGCAAGGCCTACTTAGTCTGGGGATCCAACTCGATCACCCAGGTTTTGGTAAACCCTGTTCTAGTTTGTCTCCCGTATAGGATGCGCAGTTGCTTATCTTTGACCGCAATGCCTTTTGTTCTCACTCTTTCTTTTATTACTTCTGTGAGTTTCGATTCGTTCCATCCTCGGCCAACTTCTTCTAGCAGCCTTAGCCTCAAGGCCATTCTTCTTGAGTTTCTGCCAGGCAACTATTTTCTCCCCGGTGCTCCTGTCTTCAACTTGGACTATTACTCCATCTGCCTTGGTGGCCCTTACTAATTTAACCTCGATTCCCAGCAACGTCGGTGACGGGAGCTGTTCGATTGCCTCCAATGGAGACTCTCACTGCGCCGATCATAATAAAAATGGCACCTTCACGCTACTTGGTTTTTTCAGGCAGAGACTTCACAATCTCTGCCACCGTCTTTGGCTTCTTTCCTTCCAGTGTCGGGATTGGGTTTTCTTTTTCTTTACCCTTTTCCCCATCCCTCCTGTTCTTCTTTTTCTCTACTTGAATGTATTCCGCTTCCTCTGTATCCTCCTCCGTGGTCATATTAGTGCCTCTACATATCTCCGAACCGCTGGCCCTTTGTGGCATCGGTGCCGGTTGCGCTCCTTGGTAATTACTCCCGGTCTTTGACATCCCTGGTTCTGGTTGCTTGGGAGTCTCTCTTCTTGGCTTCTGTGCTCGTCTGCTAGTTATGGTTGGGGCTACAATGTCCGCCATCTTTCGGGCCACCATCTGGTGGAATTCCTCCATGCAGAGCACCTCCCTAACCACATGTTTCAACAACGTTGGTATTAGATTCCGTTCTGTCTCCAGTCCAAGGATGATATCTCGCAGGGAGGCAACACTCTCATTATTGTAATCTTGCTTCTCCCTAGAAATGTAGTTTTTCGCCCTTTCTAGGTAATTCCTGATCTCTTGAATTTGTCTTGCTTTTCCTCTAGTTTGTCCTCGCATGGGACTTTTTTTTTTTTATTTGTCATCCAAACTTTTTTTTCGATTTGGGGCTAAAAATAATGGCCCCATCCGTTTCCATACCTTAATTTAGCTCGCTTTCGCTGGTGACCTGCGTATATGTTTTAGGGGCCCCCTAACCAATGACCTTCTCAACGAACCTCGTCATTAGGCTAGGTTCCCCTTCGCCTGTCGTTTCCTCACTTATTTCAACCACATTCCATTGGGTTCAATTTACTTATAGCCACCATCTTGTTTTTTCCTTCTTCTTTTGGGGGATTTTTTGGTCTCAATAAAGCATTTTGGGCCTCTTCTTTGTTGTCCGTTGTTTTTTTTCCCCTTTTCTTATCTCCTCCGAGATCCATTTTTTTTTCCGTTTTTACGTAATTTATTTCATAAAACTATTATTTTTTTTTAACACTTCCTCCTGTCTATCGTTTTTTTTTCCCAATCTGGGATTTGGATAACCCACAAAAATAATGAATGGGGCACGCAAAATCTCCCGTCTAAATCACCAATACACCGCACCACAATTTAATAATAAACAAAACAATTTTTTCTTGTCCACACCGTGTTACACAATTAATATTTTATTAATTGGTTAAGCTCTCCTGTTCCCTGGGAATCCTGACTCGCCCTAGTGTCCCTCATGATTCAACCAGTTAAACACTTAACCTCCATTTCGCGGTAAAGCACTGATAGGGGGAAAAACTCGACTCACCTCTGAGACAGTTGGAAGGCGACTGACTTCAGTTTTTTATCTGCGTGGTGGGGGTAATCCTCGGGAGCATATCAGACGTAGTTCTTTCCTCTACAACGTCTGGAACGCTACTTGGCCCTTCAACTGCATGAAACCACTTCAACTATATTGGTTCGGCTGTTTCTCGTACAATTGCACTAAACTCTTTAACTGGCTTGTTATAGAAAGCCCCTGGTTTGGTAAAAAGTACTTCTAACTTCTATATAAGTACTTCTCCAGGTGACATGAGCTGTACTGGTTTGGCACTCCCAACCCGATGAATTTTTACCTCCCTAGTTGCACCTAATTCTTTTTTTAAAATGAATTATATTTATTTAACTTATATAAATCCAGGAACAACACATAAAAAAAGGGAAAAGTTAGGATGAAATGACTCGCATGATAACTAGGTTAACACTGACTGTATTGCCATCTTGAACCTCTATTTATAGAATATAACAGCTTGATATTAGCGACTATGCAATCATAGTCTTGCCTGACTCCCCCCTGCCAGTTTACGAACACACTCGTAAACTAAAAAAAAAAATGCAGAGAAAGAACACAATAACAAAAGACCTTACTACTAGCTTAATCTACATAAATATTATTCGTAATTAACAAAAATATTTCTATACAAATAAGTTACTTTACAAAAACTATACACAAGAGAAATGAAAATACACTGTTCCACTACACCTCTAAAATAAGCTCCAACAGTACTTCAGATAAAATAGTAAATAAATAATTTAAGAATACAAAAAAAAAACAATAACATTAAATACCGAAATAAAATACACGGTTATGGGCTGGCTTCTCAAACTGGAATCTTGAGCTGCTCGATATGAACTGTTCTACGTTTTCTCGGCTACACTTTGAACAGTGACTAAGTTATGCTCTCTAATAGCAATCACTCTGAATGGCCCCTCATAACGCAAAACCTCTTTTGCACGGTTCGACACAATTTTCTTGTACATGATGGTACCTATCCTGATCTTAACCATAATATCGTTTACTCCCAGGTTTTGCCGCGCTTTTCCGACTCTCTTGCCCTTTTCCACGACCATTCTTCCATGTGCTTTTCCCCATATTCTCTTGGCGATCAATCGTCCTGCCATACCCTCTTCCACGACCGTACTGCCCCCATCTCTCCATCGTGCATGTAGACCAAAAAGGGTCTTGAAAGGGGAAAATCCAGTAGCCAGGTGGATGGAATGGTCATATGCCCTGGGCATTGCCTTATCTGCTTCCAATCCCTTGTCCGCGTGAAATACTCTCAGATGTTCCCCTTGAGTATTGTGAAGCCTTTCAATTCCCCCCTGCTTGTGGGATGCCCCGGCGTGTTCCAATGCCAGACGATGCCTAAATCTTTTATCTCTTTCCTAAGCTGCACATTGTCAAATTCCCAACCCCCGTCTGAGGAAATCTTGTCAGGCACTCCATAAAACTGGAACCATGTTTGGAGGGCTCTAATGACCGCCGCCGCTGATTTCTCCTTCACCGGGTGGGCCATGGCTATCTTGCTGAAGGTGTCCACCACTGTCACCCATTTGAATCTCCGCCACGTAAAAGTGTCGATCTGGAGCTCGGCTAAAGGCACCGTAAGTGTATATGTCTCTATTTCTATCCCTACTGGGGGATGACGAACATACTTTGAGGTATCTTCACGTAGGCTTCCACAGCCTGCGGTATTGTCCATAAGTTCTTTTTCCGGGATGGATCGTGTGATGTTGGTTTTGTTTGCCAAGCTTTCGCTCATCGTGTTGTGAGCTTCCTCAGGGCTAGTCAGTAAATGAAGAGCGAACAGTGGAGTCAGGGTGTATATACCTTAGGGGTGGGGGGTGGTCTCGGTCGAAGTCTGCCTTCCCATTGACTCGCTTGTGTCGAGTCCGTGGGCTGTGTTGTGTTCGGGTGGGTTCGTGTGTGTTCGGTATTGTCGTATGTGTGTGGATGGTAGGTTGATGTGTTGGTCTTTTGTTTTATGGCAGGATACCAGTTTTTGCTAAGTTTGTAACCGTCTTCCTTATTGAAATTATTGGGTTCTTTAATAATTTCAAAATCATACATACATACATAACATACAATTCACCATGGAGCTGGAGAAGGATGGGATACTTCCCTTCCTCGATGTCCTGGTCGAGAAGAAAGGAAACCACCTTGGACACACCGTCTACCGTAAACCTACACATACAGACAGATACTTTCATGCCACATTACACCACCATCCGTCTCAGAAGGAAGGAATCATCAACACTCTACTCAACAGAGCTGAAATGATAGCTGAACTGTCAGAGCTCCCTAAAGAGAAGAGGCACTTGAGAACAGCCTTCCTGAAAAACGGATACGACAAAGAAACTATTAAACGGGTAGAACGCAAGAGAAAACTCAAAAAACAAGACAATAAAGAAACCGACAACGAACCTAAAACCCAGACAACCATTCCTTACATCAAAGGTACCTCAGAAAAGATCGCCAGGATTCTAAAGAACCACGACATCAAGACCACATTCTCCACAGACAAAACAATAGCTCACATCCTACCGAAGCCCAAATACAAGTTAGGACTACGTACTCCAGGCATCTATAGCATACCCTGTTCCTGTGGCAAGGTCTTCATTGGACAAACCGGAAGAACCATCGAAAGAAGGTTAAAAGAACACATATCTAGGGTCAAAAACTTCAAGACGGAAAAATCGGCTGCAGCAGAACACTTCTACTACACCAACCACCACATACCTTTCGAAAACACAACCACACTGGTTAAAGAAAATAATTATCACCTCCGCACCATATGAGAGGCCATTGAAATTATTAAAGAACCCAATAATTTCAATAAGGAAGACGGTTACAAACTTAGCAAAAACTGGTATCCTGCCATAAAACAAAAGACCAACACATCAACCTACCATCCACACACATACGACAATACCGAACACACACGAACCCACCCGAACACAACACAGCCCACGGACTCGACACAAGCGAGTCAATGGGAAGGCAGACTTCGACCGAGACCACCCCCCACCCCTAAGGTATATACACCCTGACTCCACTGTCCGCTCTTCATTTACTGACAAGCCCTGAGGAAGCTCACAACACGATGAGCGAAAGCTTGGCAAACAAAACCAACACTACACGGTCCATCCCGGAAAAAGAACATTTGGACAATACTTTGAAGTATTACAAATGTGACATTCCCTTATTAAGTCTTCGATAGATTTTCGCATTCCTATCCAATAATATTTTTGTTTCAACGCCGCCATTGTTTCATTAATCCCTCGGTGGTTCGCCTTTCCCTGGTGATATGCGAGTGTCAACTCCTTTTGTTGGTCGGGATCATGAATTGTTTCGACCATAAGACAGCATTGGACAAATGGTCTATCTAAACCTATTTTCTCGGCCCTCCACAAGTTTCGAATCTTTTTCCAGACCGTTGCGTTTCCAACGTAGAGGTAGTGGGTCATGCCTGCTCTCGATGCATCCTTCACCACCCAGCTCATTTGTTCTTCTTTAATTCCTGGTTGGGACCAAATAGTGACGACATCATGTTTTTCATACTTAGACTTCTCTATTTTCAGAAGTCCTGTGATCTTTTTCTTCCAAATAATCTGACGAGGCTTGTTGTTAATGACTGTGTCTGTTAACTCCTCCATCTCTGTCGGTCTCTTATCCCCCGATTCATCTCGATCAGATGAGACCCCGTTGCCTTGGTGATCTGCACCGCCTTCTCCTTCTTCGTCCGGTGTCCAATCGCCCTCGAATTTTTGGATATCTCTGGAATGTTCCCCTGTACTAGACTCGATTGTGTTAATTTGAAGAGCTTGCGATAGCCAATTCGCTATAATATTTTCCCTTCCCGACTTGTATACTACCTCCATGTTATATTGACTGAGCTGCTCTTTTCAGCGGGTGACTCGTGCTGACGACTCATAGCAACGGCCTATGGTCATTGTGGACCACAAACTTTTGCCCGAACACATACGGTCGGAAATGCTCTATTGCCCACATGATCCCAAGCAACTCCCTTTCTAGTGCGCTATAACGTGCTTCCTCTTCGGATGTCTTCTTCGGGGGCCCATCTCCCCCCTCCGTATACTTTTTTCAAACTTTCTTTTATAACCCTCTGCAGGGTATCCTCATCAACCTGTATTAGGTTCAGCACGCTAGTTTTGACCCAGCGTGCTAAAGCCACCCATAGCCTTTTAGCATCCAGCTCGTCCATGAGATCCGCAGCAACCTGGGATTTGATACTGAAGATAATACCATCACCACCTTTGAGGAAATCGTTCAGCTCCCCCGTATCTCCATTGAATTTTTCCAGATCCGAGATCTCTCTTCTTACATCCTGTGCGTTAGCCCTTTTTAACTTCATCCGTTCGAGCATGTTGGTCTCCTCTGAGATCCTGTTCGCCTCCCTCGCTGCTACATCCGCACGTGCCATTGCGAGCATAGTCGTCGGCAAAGGCGGGAATTCAAGGTCCACCGGTTCCGCCTGTATTGGTGGTTGCGGTGGTGGCACAACCGTTAATGTAGCTGGCCTAAGAATGTCTCTCTGTCTCAGTTCTGCCATTATTATTTTTGGCAACAAGAGAGAGAAGAAATAGAAAAAAATGATAAATGAATATTTTTTTTTTAAATAAAAAAAAAATCTTTCAAGTTCCCTGGTTTCGGCACCACTTATACACTTCCAGGAACAACACATAAAAAAAAGGAAAAGTTAGGATGAAATGACTCGCATGATAACTGGGTTAACACTGACTTTATTGCCATCTTGAATCTCTATTTATAGAATCTAACAGCTGTTTACAATGCCAGCTTGATATTAGCGACTATGCAATCATCGTCTTAACTTCTATATTATGCTTAATTTTCTGGGAGTATGTGGTACTATATTGCACATTAATGAAACTAATAATTAATGAAACAAAAACCTAAGATTTAAATATAATGTTGAAGTGCAATAGACATACATAAGTAACTTGTCTGTATTGCAACTATTATTATTGAATATTAGATTATTAAAAATCATAAGTACCTTAGGTCAATAAATAACCCAAAATAAAAGTAAAAACTGTAAACAAGTGATTATAATGTGTTCATAAAACAGGTGAAAGCAACAGAGAATGAGCATAGGTAAGTCCTGGCTGAGTAGCACACCAGGCTAAGCTCTAGTTCATTCGCACCTTTCAGATAAAGGGTTAAAAATAGTATTTAAATTTCTTCCTTACAAATGATTAGTTAAATATCACAATTTCACAAAAAATTTTAACATTTATGATTTTCAAAAGAATTTCTTTCCTAATTCATTAACGTGTGGAATGAAGATACCCTCCTGTATCTCATTCATGATTTGCTTTATATTTTTATTTTAAATAAGTGCATTTCTACTTAATGTATAATTCTAATCTAAGATGTGTGCTTAACCAATAAACAGATTTTGGCTTAGAGTACGTTGATTAGAAGGAAATTAAGAATAAGATAAAATTAAATCCAAAAAAATATAACACTTATTTATGATCATAATGTAACTTAAAATACTTACAGCTGATGTGAGCATCATGAAATTATAAAACTTCTGTAAAACAGACAATAGCATTTCATAGTTCTTATTTGGCATGTGACTCCTAACATACTCTTCAAATAACTGTAAATAAATAAATATTAGAAACTTTGAGATATTGCTAAAGTGGAAATGAAATAAGAGGAAAATAATATACCTGATTATCGACGATAAGGTAGCCTAGCAACAGTGCTATGTAAGCTCCAATCAAGGTGTGCTCCATGTGACGTCCAGCTTTCTGTAGCACTGATAAAAATAATCATAATGAATAACCACATCAATACACCTTTAATGAAGACTTAAGTGAAAATCAAATACAGTAGAACGTAGATTATCCGGACTAATCAATGTCAGGCCTATTTCGGATACTGAAATTTTCCGGATAATCGACGCAATTTTGCACAAAGTAAAATTGGAAGTAGGAAACAATAAATACACAGGATACAAACAATATATTTTTATTTAAACGATTAAACATTGTTATAAGACATTTGTAAGTATATTATTATATTTTTAAATAAAAACAAATTACAAATAAAAAAAAAAGAATCAGTATATAAATTAATACATATTTTATTTAAAGCAAATAGCGATCCATTTTACGTTGTTTTAGTTTTTTAAATCTTTTTGCTGTGCGGCCTCATCTCTCAAACTCCGTAGCAGCAATATTTTTCACTGGGTAATTCCTTCTTGTTGTTCTGCCCATTTAATTGCTGTTTCAAGTGCTACACAGGCATCACTGTGAGAAGGTCCTTTCTTTCATTTACATCAGGCTGTTCGCTTTCTTCATCATCCTCGGTTTCTTCTGCAGTTAAGGTCGATAATATTTCCTCTTCACTTAAAATTTGAAAGCCTTGAACGTTTGCATCCAAGAAAAGCCAATCAGTCACATCCTCAACATCACATTCTTGGCATCCAGGTAGCTTTGTCAACACATCAACGAATTCTTCAACTGGTAAACTTTGGCTAAAGTTTTCAGCTTTAGAAGTCTGATTGCTGCTTTCTTGTAACGATGGTTGAGGACAAAGTTTGCACCATCCACGGGCAAGAGTTTGGACTGAAACATCATTCCACGCTTCCGTGATCATGTATGAGCTCACTAAAATATTTAAATTTTTGTAAAACGCAACAATACCTTCTTCGTCCTCATCTACAAGTATCAACCGGCGTAGTAATCTTTTCCTGTAGAATCTCTTGAAAGTCTCAATGATTTCTTGGTCCAATGTTTGCATGAGGGACATCACATTCGGTGGTAAAAAACAAACCTTAAAATTTTCGTCAACAGAGTTGATCACCGTTTCATTTGGATGTGAGGGTGCACTATCCAACACTAGAAAAACTTTCCCTTTAATTCCCAAACTATCTTGGGGTTTTTTAGCCTCTGGTATATATATGTTTACATACCAGTCATTAAATATGTCCACGTTCATCCAGGCGCTCTTTTGGCTTCGATAATCTATAGGCAAATTTGGCACATTTTTAAATGGCCTGGGTTTTTTAGCCTAGCCAATAACTAAAGCAGGAAGTCTGCGAGTTCCAGCAGCATTAGAGCATAGTGAAATTGTCAACCTTTCTTTTCTTCTTTTCTTAGCTTGAAACTTGGAGCCGACATCTCCCTCGTTGAAGCCAAGGTTTTTCTTGGCAATAATTTCCAAAATAGGCCAGTTTCATCCATGTTGTAAACATTTTGTGGATCATATTGTTTTACGATATATCCACCAAATAATTCAAAGATGGAGATGAGATACCTAAGAAAGGTTGAAGGAAGTACGAGGAGAGATAGGATCCGCAACACTACAATAAGATCGAACCTCGAGGGACAGCCAGTAGAAACCACTCTTGAAGAAAATGGACTAAGATGGTTTAGGCACCTCCTCATGAGGATGAGCATGGAGAGAACAGCCAGGATAACATATGAGACGAGAGTAGACGGAAAAAGACCAAGAGGAAGACCACGGATCATCTGGGAAGAGGGTGTGCGAGAGGCGTTCAGAAAGCGAGGGCTGGACTGGAGCAGGAGAAGAGAATTGGTTCAGGAAAGGGACACTTGGACACAAGCTCTATAAAGGGCATCCCCACACTGCGCAGCGGTAGAGGGGGAAAGATTATGATGATGATAATGATGAATTCAAATAACTCTAGCACAGAATCTGAGCTACAAAAACAGTTAACAACAACTAAAATATTTGCAAATAAGATTATAAAATATTCCTACAGCAGTTTGTAAGATCATTAAATATTAATAATAAAATAATAAAAGCGTGTTAATTAAGGTTTTAATTTTTTAACTGGCAGAAACAGAAATTTTATTATTGTGTAAAATTATACAGCAAAACAATAAGTCTTGAAAATCCTATTTAATATTCAACTTGCGAAAATGTTTATTTTTTGAAATTTTTCCGAAACAGTCCGGATAATTGACGTTCCGGTTAATTGACGTCCGGATAATTGACGCTCTACTGTAATGAATAAAATGTAAGAATTTATCTTTTAAATTTATCAATAATCATACTAAGCTATCAATTTTGGTGAATTCAATGTTCAATTGTTAAATTTTACAATCAAATTCATTCTTAAGTTATTGGCTTAATTGTATTTATTTTTTTTTTACTAAGTTGCTTGTTTTTATTTAAAATATTCAATAAAATGAACAGAACTATTTCAAGGGAGAATATGATTAAGACATAAGAGGAAAAAAATGGTTGTCAGTTTCTAACATTTAAAGCTCTAAGTTGGCAGAGTAGCTCCTGATGACAACCTAATCAAGAACTAAAGAACTAATACATGTACATAGAGTTGTACCGCAGAAGTATTCCCTAGAGTCGAACATCACATGTTTACTTAGAGGCAAGGAGCCCACACACACCCAGCGGTCTGGGTCTGATGGCAAATTTCAATAGCTACCTGGTATAGTGTCATTTCTAATCGCCATTGCATTTTTGCACAAGAAGACTCTACCATCGTGGCTTTAAATAACCATAAAACATCGACATATAATAAGTGAAGATCAAATCTGGCTTGGGCAGGTTGAAATTTATTTAACGATGGACCCAGAGAACGAATCTCGATCTTGGCCACTCTGGTTCCTATAGTTTGGTAACTTGTACCTTAATAAAGTAGGGAGACTGCAAGGTTCCCATTGGAGCCTTCTGTCAAGTCAGCATCATTGAAGGAGGCCCCCGAGTCAGGCCAGCCAACCAATCCTAAAATACCCGTGAATACAAGTGAATGCCCAAAACATTTTATGGCAGAGCTGCAGCCAAGGAGCCAAAGAGCCTCATGTAGCTAGCAGAGCCATGATTTGCCAACTACTGTCCTAGAGCAATGGATGAAATTGGTGCATACATCGAAGAGACTACTGGCAGCCAATTTTCTCAAATCAAAATGCTCGGTGTTGTAACAGGCATTAAACTTGTATGAAATAAAAAAAAAACTCAACTTGAAGCACATAGCAGGGATCTTATCATTATGACAAAAGGTTCAAAGAGATTTAATGTTCTAATGATGTTTTAGAAATACCAGGCAAAAATCGATATGTGATGCTTGGCACAAACACAAGGTGGACAATATATGTATGGAGTGACTAAGAATTGTCAAAATACTACTAAAATTATAAAAAATAAAAGCAGGATATTCAGAGTGAATTATATATCTGTGACAAATTATCACTTAGTAATTATTTTTGGGCATGGCAAACTATTACAACGACTTTATTCCCGATCTCGCAACAAAGCTCCATCCGTTGAATGGGTTGCTTAGGAAAGGGGTGAAGAGGAATGTGAACAGTCATTCGTGCAGATAAAAGACGACCGGCGAGTGACCTAATCCTGATTCCGCTCAACAAAGAGTTACCCCTTGCCTTGGCCACTGACGCTTCCCCCCATGGTTTATCAGCCATTTTATCCCATAGAACACCAAATGGGGAACGGCCGATTGCTTACACCTCATGGACATTAACTCCAGCTGAGGCAAATTACAGCCAGCTTGATCGGGAGGCCACTGCCATCTTTTGGGCCCTTCATAAATTTTTCAGATATTGATACGGCAGGGAATTCACTCTTGTAACAGATACAAGCCCATAGAACACATATTGAATCCCAATAAAAAGCTCCCATCAATAACAGCTGGACGTCTTCTCAGGTACGCAAACTTCATAGCAGCATTTGACTATAAAATTGAACATAGGCCAACATCAGAGCATGCAATCGTGGATTTACTATCTAGATCCCCACTGGCAGAGACAGAGGAAGAGACCGGATCAGAAGTAATGTCTATGTACCAGTTGCACGAGGAAGTCTTACCGATCACAAGTGCTAAAATAGCAAAAGAAACTCAAAATGATACCGAATTCTGTACCTTATTTGCATGCTTATCTACCGGAATAGGATTACAGGAAACAAAATTATAAAATCGAGAATCTTAAATCATGTTACAAAATGGCTGTATATACATTGGCAATAGAGTTATGATCCCACCACCTTTAAGAAAAAGGGTATTGGATGAGCTCCATACCGGACATTTGGGGAGTGTAAAAATGAAAGCCCTTGCTCGGAGCTAATGTTATTGGCAGGGTATAGATCAGGACATCAAGAACATAGCCAAGAAATGTTACGGATGCTGCCAAGTTCAGAATGAACCTCCAAAATACCCAGTAACTCGTCATACTTAGGCAGTTACTTTTTGATATTACTGGACGCTAAGTCAAAGTGGCTTGAAGTTATCCATGTTAAGTCTAATTCTAGCAGGACAACAATCTACTGCCTAAGAGATATTTTCGGCTGTTTCGGGATGCCCTCCGTTCTGGTGAACAACTGTGGCACATCTCTGACCTCAAAGAGATCCAGGAGACTTACGGAACCAAGGGAGAAACCAGACATACCAACTTTTAATGAAGGTGACAAGATCCAGATCAGATGCTACACGGACAGGGATCAGAAGTGGTTGTTCGGAACCGTTATTCGTCGTGCGTTACTCATGCATTACCTGATTGACGTCGATGGGAAAGAGGACCGACGCCACATAGATCAAATGCATGCCACACTGTAGCCCTCAAGTGATGGCTTGCTGAAGGATGTTAAACTTTACTATAGTGATTCCCAACCTGGGGAGAGAGAGACCAGTTGAAAATTTTAAAAACTTCCACTTAATTTTGGTTATTTTTCTTTTACCAGTACTTATTTATCTTAAATTAAAACTTATAATGTTGTATCTTGTAAAAGTAAAAGTAAATGTTTATTTTTTTTATTGGGCAAGGAGGGCGTAGAAGGCTTTCATTTGAACAGGAGAGGGTTGTGGCAAAAAAAAGGTTGGGAACCAATGCTCTACTAAGAATCTTTCTGTAAAAAACAAAACCAAATGAGACAAAAGCCAAAGTTTTTGCAATCAGACATCCTATAATCTCAATTTACTTATAAATCTTCTGTAAACAGCAGCACTAATTCTACAGAAAATATGCCATTCAGTAATTTCATTAGTATCAAAAGGGATCATCTAGCACCAAAATTGAAACTGATTTAATAATTGATCCAACATAGATGAACGATAAGAAAAAATAAATAAATGTACACTGCTAAAGATCTAAATATCCTCCTCAACATTCTATTTACAATCACCAGACAGATCACAGGGGATCAAAATTCATTTATCAAAATGCACAATGTAAAGGAGATTTAAAGTCATATATTCTGTCAAAAAGAAAGGAAGCAAAATAATTTCTTTAAAAAAATCTTGTTTGTTGAAGGATGTAGCCCCACAAGGAAGAAGCGAGCTCCGCTAAAAGAGTCATGTCCAAAGTTTGAGCTCAAAATGATCTATCTATCACTTGATAATATAAGCTTCTAGTGAAAAAAATCATTAAAATAAAAATTGCTAAAATTTTACTTTATATATACCATTAAGTAAAAAAGCACAAAAGATATCTAGATAAAAGTTCACATTGTTAAAAATTGAACAAATAAAATATTTAAATGCATAAAAAAATCTAAGATGTCGGTTTTCATGCCATGGATAATTTGATATGAATTGGCCTATTCACTCCATTCACAATTTATACACATGAAATGAAAGGAATATTAAAGGAGATAATTTAGAGAAGATTGTTAAGTAAACATAATTATAATTGAGGGGAGGCTTTTCTTGTTGTGTCAGTCAAGTATCAAATCTGTTAAATTACAAAGTTAACTTACATAAGGCTACTGTCTCTTCTATGAATTCTTCTGACGACTTTGGTGCTTGAATTTCTGGTTTGCTCTCACCATCCAGAATGGCATCTGTTTTCCTTTCGACAGTGCGCGCTAACTCTTCTTGTTCCAAGAAAAGACCTACTAGAGCACTTAAAGCACTCCCGTTGTTAACTGCAACAGAAGAAACATTCTAAGTTAAACCAAAAAATACCATATGCAAGTGACAGAATTGTTGAAAAAAAAACTCTGAGAAAATTACAAATAAATATGAAAAGCAGATACAATAATACAAAATTAGTTCAATTGTACATAGACAAGGACAAGAAGAAATATATCTACCAACTTTTAGATTAAATAAAAAAATACAGAAGCACATGCATACACACCTTTTTTTTAATTTAAAAAAAAAATCATTTTTTTTTCATTGGTTCTTGAGATTCAGTCATTACTTGGTAACCTGTTAACCGAGTGGGACATATAAATACATCAAACTTAAACAATAGTAAAAATAGACATATGAATACGTCCTTGAAATATATGTTGCTCCCTGGAATGGGTAGGATGTAGTTTCGAACAACAGAGGTATTAGTCATCGATACATGTTTTGACATGAATTTAAAACGCAGAGAAAATCAGTATATACAAATAAACGAAAGCGTATATATTTCATAATCTTTTCATTTATTTTAAGCATAAATAAAAAAAAAAATGATAATATGAAATTACGTTCTCCGGGCATGATGTACTGACCCGTCCTAGTGAAAGAGCTCGCACCTGTTATATACTGCTTAATTAAAAAGGGAATTCCCCGGTCAACAGGTTAAACAATATTTTGGTATAGTTTTCTAATCGTACAAATGTAAATTTTATATTTAGAGTAATTTGTGATTTAACATAATTCACAAAAGTCTGATTCATTCACTGTTTGGGCATGAATATGAGAACAATAGATTGTTTAGCAAGTGTTAACTGAATCTCTGAAAAATGAAAGTGAGTGGAGTAGCTCAGTAGTAGAGTGCCAAGTTGACGTGCTCAAGGGTCATGTGTTCAAGTCCGACTCAGGCAGATAATTTATTTAATCTGTTAACAGGCGGGGTTGGCTCTGGGACCTGGGGAGGCCTCACTAGGCCTCTGTAGAGCAGGTACCCTTAACTGGAAGAAAGTCTGACGGTTGAGTGTGATCTAGGATAAATCACCTCCCTGTACAACCATTGTCTAAGAAACAGAACCGAACATAAACATGCACAAACACACACACATGCATATCAATAAAAAGTATGAAATGTCTTAACTTATAAAACAATATCTATCTACCACAGCTGGTCTCATAATTACAACTATGTGATCTACACCACTCCCCTCAGATAAATTACTTATGATTTTAAAAATGGTAAATATAATTGTAGTTACCTTCAAAGATGGAGTCAGGATTAGGAGGGGCTTTAGCTTCAATGAGGAGCTTCCTATTAGCCTCACAATGCTCAACCAAATTAATTAACAAGATTAATGTCTGCAACAAAGTAATAAGTGCAAAATAATAATGATCTGTAGGTTTAATTAATATTCATAAAGTAAGCAGATTTATTAGCCCAGAGAATTAGGTTATCGAAAGAAAAAAAATTTGGGATTTTCAAAATTGGTACTAGTTGTTTCATGGTCATGGACTTTTTATCAGTTTTTTCTTTTATCATAAAAATTATTGATCATAAAAAAAAAACTTTTGTTCTTTTGTTGTGAAATCTTTTATTCCAAAGTAATGAAAATTAGAATATATTCCTTTAATGTATTGTCAGATGTTATGATTTTTTAAATATATTATTTGAAAAGAAAAGATATGACCAGGACCGTGACTTGAACCCGGGACTACACCACGTAACCGTCGTGGTGCTTAGCCACCTCAGCCATCCTGATTCGCTTCTCGGTTAGACATATCCCTTCTTTTCACTGATCCTATATCTCTGTGTTCTCACAACTTGCAATGTATACACGGGGAGAATGTTCATTAAACATTACTTTTATTTTTGGATCTTGTTGACTTATGCCATTATATATTATTATAATTTATTCCTTTTGTTTTATTGTTAGATGTTATAATTTTTTAAATATTTTATTTGAAAAGAAAAGATATGACCAGGACCGTGACTCAAACCCGGGTCTCCCACCTAATCATCGTGGTGCTTAGCCACCTCAGCCATCCTGGTTATTATTCTTATCCTGGTTATCCTCAGCCACCTTGAGTCCCGGTCCTGGTCATATCTTTTCTTTTTGGTCCAAAAAAGAATGACACACTAGAGAATTTGGAGGATTACACAACACGGAATTCAGAAGCATACACCCAGTTAATATTATTCAAGTGATTGCGTCACGGAGATTAAGATGGGCTTGTAAAGTTGTTGGACTTAGTAACAAACGAATTCCTAAAAAGTTAATAAGCGCTGTGCCGACTGGGAAGCGTCTGAGAGGTAGACTGAGACTTATGTGATAAGATTGCGTTAAGAGTGATCAGACAGATTTGGGTTTGGGTAGTGGTCCGGGGAGAGAAGTTTGTAAGCAGAGCATTGGTGATATCGGCATCGAGCCTTTGGGTTCGCTAAGCCTTATTATTGTTGTTAAGCTTGTGCTTTCTTGCATAAAAATATCCTCTCTGAATTAAATTATTCCTTCTGTCTCTGGTCAATGTTGAAAGTTTAAAAAAAAACCAATATGAAAAGTTGGACTACTTGCCTTTTTGCAGTTAGCAATTCATATTCATTTATGTAAAAGACTTTTTTTAAGGAAAATTTTCCAGAAAAAAAATCTGAAAGTAAAGACTATATACTGTTGAGGTTCAAAAAGTGTTAAATAATAAATCAAAGTAATTATCGATAGTGTTTATTGTGTCGATGTTGTATTAGTGTGTCGATAGTAATTATTGATATTGGCATATCAATAGTGGACCAATATTAAGTTGATGTGAATTTATGAGAAAATTAAGTAAATAAAAATGATTCTAAATTTTATTAAAGCTTATTTAAATAAGTATTTAAAAATTTAATATACTGGTTATTTAATAAACACAATTTTTATATATGTAACTGATTTTCAAATTATACATATGGCATTGCCGCCCACTACCGGCAAGCTCCCGCCATATTTCACTCAGTCTGCAACGGGGCGTCCAGAAGACAGGACCTCCCCAGTTATTACCACTCTGCATGTGGAGGTGCCAGTGGAAGCACCTTCTAAGTTATTCTCTTAGTGTTTGGGCATCCTGAGGATAGGACCTCCTAGTTATTTCAACGTTCTACAGGAACGTCCAGGGAAGAGGACATCACAAGTTATTCGCTTTCAGTATGAAGGTTCCTGAGTGAGGACCTCTAAGTTATTTTACTTGACTATTAGATGTCCTGAAGATAGGATCTCTCCAAGTTATTCTACTATACCATTGGCAGTCTGGTGTAAGGATTTTCAAGTTTTCAAGAGAAGTTGGATGGAATTGTGATTCGTAGACTGTTTTGTGAAGGAGTTTTAGAACACCTTAGATGGATGAGATACATGTGAGTGTTTATTTTAGTCAGTTTACTATAAAAATTATGTTTAAATTTAAATTGTTTTAATTATACCAAATTGTAATTAATTATCATTGACCCCCGGAGATAAAATATTTCATGTTCAATAAAATATTGTAAGATAACAAACTGTTTTTGGTAATAACTTAAAATTTTGTAATAAAATAAAAATATAATTAATACCAACTTTTAATTAACAATCCATTATATATAAAAAAATATAAATTCTTAAGAATACCTAGTAAGGTCCAAAAGTTTGCGGGCTGGGCTCATCTTCTAGACGTTCTCTCTCCCTAACTTAAATAATTTTGCTCATTCTTTCACTGTGGAATATGAGGGGGAGAACTGTCCGTATACACAATCCAAGCGCTCTTTAATTTGCGCAGGAGTAAGACCCTCTTTACAAAAGAATTAACCGCACAGTACTCAAGTTAGAACATTGTAAAAATGGGGAGTTTCCTTCAAGGAGTCAGTGGTTCACTGACTGACAGGACTGAGGAAGTGCAGGCGATGGGTATGGAATGAGTAGGCTTGGACCTGCATAGGCGTGCAGGTCCCGGCACGTTTGAAGGAGGGAAAGCAGGACAGGCCGGAAACTTATGGACCTTATTACGTCAATATATAAAGAAAAAAACTAATTTGTTTGACATGACACAGCTGATAGTTTGTTAATAACGTTTAATTTTCATTACAAATATTATTGATTTTAATATCGTATAATTTTGTTTAGTACAATTGCATTATTCTTTTAGCTATGTAACAAAAAAATATAAATAAATCATGACGTTTTGACGAATTGTAACTCTCAAATGCCATGCCTCAGAAACCATTGGTCAGGCAAAAAAAAAAAAATTGTTATACAATGTTAAGACCGTGAAAAAATTCCAACGAAAAGCCCTTAAGTTTCCAAACTAAAACAGAAATAGAAATTATCTGTCCAGACAGATAATTTCAATTTCTGTTTTACTTTGGAGACTTAAGGGCTTTTCGTTGGAATTCTTCCACGGTCTTAACATTTCTGTAAGGTCTCTAGTAGTAAAAACTCTTAAATATTATTATACAATCGTTCAACAAAATGTTTTCAGCTTTAATTATTATTTGAATGTTTTTTTTTCATTACAAGTAAGAGTTTTGAGGCTATTAGTGAAAAAAGTCCCCTTTTTATACTTTATAGAAGGCTCTTAATTCACCGATAACTAGGAATTTTTTTTCAGAAATCATTTAAAATATTTTAAGCCTTTATCAGCAGGGAGCGAGCGGCTTAGAGCGTAGCCCAGAGTGCACAATTTCTAAGTTGTCTATAATTGTTTTAATGAACGTGTTCTAATAACTTTTTTGCAGTTTTATTTTAGTTGTATTTTGGGTTATTTATTGATCTAAGGTACATTAATTGACATTTTAAAGATTTGATATTCAATGAAAATAGTTGCAAGGTAAATTATGAATATATGTATATATAATTTTTTTTTTCTTTCTTCGTTATACTTCAACATTATAACACAGACAACCTAATCACTAAATAGGGCTAAAAAGTAATTAATGGTTTTTAAAGAAGATTAATAGACCTCTCCTCTTCATGCTTTATATGTAGACAATTGCTGCTGATGGCTGTTTAATTACAATAACTATTTAAATCTCAATTTTTGTTTCAATAACTTGAAAAAATTTACTTAACTTGTTTTTTTAATGTCTAAGGCCAGTTACTTCATTATTCAATTTTTTATGGTCATATAACTAGAAGAATTTGAACAAAAAAAAACCAACACAACTACGACAATATTAAACCAAATTCTGAACTACAGTGATCGAAAACTTAACTTGAGTCAAAATTGTTAGCCTTTCCTTCGGATGCGATAATATTTTTTTATGGAAAGATTTTCTCTTTGATAACAATGAAATACAACAATGAGGAATTAATAGGAATATAGAGAAGGTGTGCTTTGTGAGGGCCTACTATTAAATAAATCACAATTTTTTGATTAAATGATATTTTTTCAGTCCTACATTTCAAAAAATATTACACCTACATAAAAAATATATTTTAATTTTTTCCTAAAATGTTTATCCAGCAATAGCCCCCCCCCTCCCCCCGACCACAAGACAATTTCAACATTTAGTCTATTGCCATTAGTTCCTTCTTCTTTCTTCAGTGCTCTTTTATCTTCCTTATCTCTTCAGACCACTTTGAGCATGTTTTCTTCCTAATACTTCTAATTTATCTAAATTATAATTTCACGCAAGACATCCACTTGCATGCAGGCATTCTGGCTTGATTACTGTATTTTCTCCTTTCACAACTGTCTAGTATTTTCAAGGTTTTAGGTATAAACTTTTTGTGGTACAAATATTCAGTATAAGTTATTGTATAAAATTTTTTGTCATGAGCAATTATTTTTATGACTTAGGCAAAAACATGAAAGAAGTAGCACCTCCGTTAGGTATATAAGCTCAACTACCTCATCCAGGTTTTTTAAAATATTACTTCGTTCTTAGGTACCAATATTGAGAAGCTACTAACCAATTTTGAAACCCCACAATCTTTTTCTTAAAACTAGAATTGTTTTTATTTTGATGGCTACTATGCTGATATTTAAAACAAACAAAAAAACATGGTGATAATTACTTACGAGGACATTAATATCGAATTTCTGTTCTTCTGGTATGTATCGAGGAACCTGAAGAAGTATGTGAAGACTAGACTCAATGAGCCCCTCTCGCATTCCAGCCAATGTGGACCCAAATGCTGTCAGGGCAAAACAAATAAAGTAATTTAGTCAACAGTTTATATGAATTAACTTTCTATATAAGTATTAATTTAGCTAACAGCTTCATTCACTCATTAGTGTTACTATCTTCATCGCTTACTATAGGGTATTTATTGGGTTTTCTGGAAAATAATGCACGATTCTGTGCATACATTAAAATAGTAAACTGTTTATGTTTTTTCGACTTTTGACTTTTACGAGGGCTATTCAGAAAGTAAGGAACGTTTAGGAATTTAAAAAAACCCAAGGACAAGAAAAACATTTTATAACATGCATGTGAAAGAACTTTTGTTTACATCATTAACATTTTGCTACTTGGAAACAATTCAGTCTTAACTAAGTTGTCTAACAGTGATTACACCATAATTTTGTTTTACAAGCTCAAACTCAACCGGGAAAGGGACCTAAACGGCAAGAAATATTAATGAAGTATGAAGTAAAGGGACCTAAACGGCAAGAAATATTAATGAAGTATGAAGCAAAGGGACCTAAACGGCAAGAAATATTAATGAAGTATGAAGCAAAGGAACCTAAACGGCAAGAAATATTAATGAAGTATGAAGCAAAGGGACCTAAACGGCAAGAAATATTAATGAAGTATGAAGCAAAGGAAGTAAAAGTGAGAGCACTATTCAATAGTGGTGCTAGAAATTTCGAGAGGGAGTCTTGAGCCTTGAAGACAAAGAAGAGCCGTGGGAAAAGCACTGCCAATTTTTAATCTTTTTCACCTTCCCAATCTCCTTGAGATGGTCATCGACAGTTATTAGATGAATTTCCCTACCAGTTCTCAAACATTTGCTACGGGATTTTCTTCCAACTAAACTCAAAGAGGGCATCAAGGGCAGAACTTCTTTCACAGCCTTATGTTTTCTAGGCTCAAGCCTCCCTCAAAAATCTCAAGAAGCACTGATTAACAGAGCACTCACGTTTTTATTTGAAACAGGATTAATAAGTATTTACATTTATAAAAGTCTGAAGTCCAACAAACATTATCAGTTTACTATACGGTGAGGAAAGTTAAAGAAAACATAAAATCCTGCATTATTTTCTGGACAATCTAATAGTGTAACTATAGGCATTCACTAATAGTGTAACTATAGGCACTTCATTCACTAATAGTGTAACTATAAGCACTTCATTCACTAATGGTGTAACTATAAGCACTTCATTCACTCATACTGATACTACAGCCATCAATATCGTGATTTTTAAAATTTGAACAAACAAAAAAACGAAAAATAAACCAACAGCTTCTTCTATTCTGTGCATGGATTTCCTTTTCCTAAGAAAAAACTGAATCTATTTGTTGCTATTGTTGAAATGATATTAGTATTTCATTGTAATAGTGTGCATTTGTATTATTTATTTAAATCTAAAATTTATAAGTCTGATAGACCTACAACAAACTATCAAACCTCTGATAACCCTCCTCACAGAAATTCCATTCAACTTCCCGCGATGAATGTGAAGCCCCTAGCTGTCCTCTTATGGAATGCGAACGGACTAAACATCCGCCGAGACGAACTTGACATATTTCTACATGACAATCAGATTGACATTGCCCTACTTACTGAAACTCACTTCACTAAACGTTCATATTTTTATATACGCGACTACATCACTTATAGATCTGACCACCCAGGCAACACTTCCCACACCGGTTCTTGCATCCTTATCCATAAATCCATTCCACATTCCCTTATTCCCCCCTCTACTCCAAATGAGGTTATTCAAGCAACCTCTATCATCATATCAACTCGTCCCTTCCATCTTACATTATCAGCTATATAGTGTCCTTCTGTCAATTCTCTATCCTATAACCAACTAGAATCATTGTTCCCATCCCTCGGATCATGCTTTATTGCTGGAGGAGACTACAACACTAAACACCAACGATGGGGTTGCCGAACATCCAACCCTCGTGGCAACATCCTGTCTCATGTCTCCACTTCTCGTAGTTATTCAATTCTCTCTCCCTCGAATCCTACCTATTGGCCAACTTCCCTGAAAAACGCCCTGATATCCTGGATATATTTGTCACATCCCAGATTTCTCCTTCCCATGTATTAATCAAATCCCTGAATGACCTGTCCTCAGACCACAGTCCAGTTCTGCTCTCATTACACTCAACCTTCATTCCTAAGCCCTCCTCTAAGACTAAACAAGACATTGACAGCGCAATAGAAATACTTACAGCAACAATAACAGACAGTATAAAAGATAACACTACCATAAACAGAAATAATACACACAACAGACTAACCTGCCACAGCACCTTCGCATCTTGCTAAGCGAAAAACGCAGAGCAAGATCTAAGTGGCATAGGACTCGTTACCCATCAGATAAAACGTATTACACCCAACTGACTAACAAACTGAAAACGGAGATTAGAAACTTCAAAATCCAAAATTTACTTAGTGTGACTGAAAATCTTACGACTACTAACAAATCACTATGGACGACCGCCAAAAAGATCCTTAAATTCAAAGATTTTAATCATCCTCTCCTTACTGAAAATCAAACTTGATCCAGATCTGATGAAGAAAAATCTCACATATACGCCCAACACCTCTTCAAAACCTTTAATCCACATCCTGATATCCTCAACCCTATTCACATTGAGCGTATTGAAGCAGAACTGGATATCCCACTCCAAATGTCTCTCACACCTAAGGCTTTTCATCCGTCAGAAATATCCAATATTATTCATAGTTTACCTTCCCGTAAAGCTCCTGGACATGACCTAATTACAGCTCACATCCTAAAATCCCTTCCTCGAAAAGCTATCCTATTCCTCACATACATATATAATTCTGTAATCCGTACCACCTATTTTCCTGATAAATGGAAACTATCTATAGTAAAAATGATCCCAAAATCCAAAAAGCCTCCAGAACTCCCATCCTCTTATCGTCCTATCTCCCTCTTACCCATAATGGGCAAGATCCTCGAAAAACTCATTCTAAAACGTATTTATCTCATCCTAGATAGTAACCGCATAATCCCAGACCACCAGTTTGGTTTCCGAACATCCCACTCCACTACCCAGCAATGTCATCCTGTGGTGGATGTTGTCTCCTCTGCATTGGAGCGTAGATTGTACTGCACGGGAGCCTTTCTCGATGTAGAACAGGCTTTTGATCGAGTCTGGCACCCAGGTCTCCTTAACAAAATCCGACAATTCCTTCCTCCTACCTACTTTTTAATCATTCGCTCCTTTCTAACTGCCAGAACATTTAAAGTAAGTCATAAAGGTTCCTACTCATCCCTCTATTCCCAGTCTGCTGGCATTCCTCAAGGTAGCATCCTCGGTCCTATCCTTTATACAGTATATACAGCTGACATTCCAACCCATCCTAACACCTTCATCTCCACGTATGCTGATGACACATTTTTGTTATCAGTTATTAACGACCCATATATTGCATCCCAATCCCTTCAATCACACCTATCAAGCCTCGAAGAATGGTGTCGGAATTGGAGAATTAAAATCAATCCCAGCAAATCCCATCAAATTACCTTTACCCTTCATCGAAAACCCATGACTTCCTGTCCTACTGTATTCTTTAATAGTGCTCCACTTATCCCTGTTGAACAGATTCGCTACCTGGGACTCAACTTAGACAAGCGTCTTACTTGGAACCCACACACAAGACTGAAAAGACAAGAAACAGCTGGACGCTTCTGACTATTTCAACACATACTAGATAAATGCTCAAAGCTTCAGATCAATTACAAAAGACTTATTTATGTCACTGTTATAAGGCCTATATGGACTTATGGAATTGAACTATGGGGCTCCACCAAACCATCGAATTCCTCTCGTATCCAATCCTTGCAATCCAAAATTCTTCGCAAAATCCTAAACGCTCCTTATTTTGTCACAAATAAAACCATCCATAATGACTTAACGTTCCATATGTTACCGATTCAGCCCATTCCAGATACCTATCATTCCACAATAAACTTCAAACCCACTAGTTTCCATCCTTGCATCCAATTCCATCCCGGACAATCCTCCTAGGCATCTGAAGAGAAGATGGCCTCGGGACGTTCTATTATAGAACTTTTATTAGAGTGCTGCCAGTGGGTAGTGTCTCTACATGTCCTATCATGCATTATTTACTCTTATACCAATTGTACTAAATATATATATTACAGTTGTACAACTCAATAAAATACAACAAGTCTACTTTATTGATGTAATTGATATACAAAGTCTTAATGAAAAACTTTGATTAAAGAATAATAAAACCCCGAATTCGATTGACGTTTCTGTGGCTAACATCGGTTGTAAAACACTTTTTAAAGCAGATCATGTAAATTATGCACTTTTAGCCCACCACACTAGAACAACAGTGGATCCAGTCGTGAATATGGCTTCCCTGTTTTTGGCAACCTTAAAAAAAAACCTGTAACCACTACGATCCATGAACGAGTCTGGGGTTCAGTACATGGTAGAGACTGTACTGTTTCATGGAAGGAGGTGATTTGTCCTAGGTCACCCTCAACCACCCGGTTTTTCCCCCTTATTATGGGTACCCTATTTTTATAATATTTTATAGAGTCTGGGTGAGCTCCAGGAGTGTCCTAGATCCCATATGATCCATCTCCCGCCGGAAACAGACTAAATAAAAGTAATGGCAACCTTAAAACTAAGCATAATTTCTGTCAAAGCTATTGGGGAAGAAGTAATTAGGCAGGCTAATCTTTTTAATTTCTCCAGTTGTATTACAGGCCTATGTTAACTTTATGTATTAGTTAACTTTGTGCTATCATACCATGTCACTCTAAGGAAACATTATAACCCCAATGGCATAAAGTCAGTAGCCTAGGGTATTTTGTCTGCACAAAAGAAATATCCACCGTATATTTCTTCGCTTCACAATCCAGTTAGCTTTGGTCCGCCTACGTAGACCACAGGATTATAATGCAACGTCTTGCGTGAGCCATGATTGATTTCAATTAGTGTTATAGCATTGCAAGCCTATTAGCTTTTTAGAGCTTAATTTGTTTTGTTTTTTGAATACGTATTGGTTTGTTATTTTATACACATCAAAGTGGCATGGCAATTCATGATCCATAACAACCCAAATCTTCATACTATGGTTGATCTAGAACTTTGGCATTGAAAATACATTGAAAATCGACTGTTGATAAGGGAGCTGAGTGGCTCAGTGGTAGAGTACTGAGCTGCCATGCCGGAAATCCTGGTTCAAATCCCGCTGCATGCCATGACTTTTATTTAGTCTGTTTGCAGCGGGAGATGGATCATATAGGATCTAGGCCCTCCTGGGGCCCACCCAGCTTCTATAAAATATTATAAAAATAGGGTACCCAAAATAAGGGGGAAAAATCTGGTGGTTGAGCGTGACCTAGGAAAAGTCACCTCCTTGCAGAACCGTTGTTCATGAAACAGTCTCTACCATGTACTGAACCCCAGACCCTTCATGGGTTGTAGTGGTACAGGTTTTTTTTTTTTTTTTTTAATCGACTGTTGATATCTAGTTTGATACTTACACTTGTTATTGAAGTCATGTGTCAAGTTTATAAGAACCTTAAGGTTAGCAACAAGGCATTCTCTAATGACAGCCCCTATAGATTCCTTATCAGTGAGCGTAGTCGTTGGGTAGAATGGGATCTGCGAGTCACATATTCTCAGCATTCGAACCACTGTGTCAACAAGTATGCCATCTCCATAAGTCAAAAGATAGTTATTGTTCTCTTCGTTCTGAAGGGTAACCTAATCAAAAGAACAATACATCATCACCACTCTTAAAAAACTCTATTACTGAATCAATTTTTATTCAAAAAAAAAAAAAAATCCTTACATTTTCAAGAACTCTAAGGCACCTATCTGCTTTTCTTAGCCTATCAAGGAGCGAGGGTGACCACATCGTTATTGTATGGTCAATGGGACGACAGGTTTCGACAATAGTCTTGATTATGTGCTCTAGGCCTCCCAGATCTCTCAGCTCTTCCTTGAACCATTCTCCTGCCCTTTTTGATGTCAGCGACAGAAGTGTTTCCATCGCTAGCTGACCAACCTAAACATTATCAAATAATTTAATGATTAAATTGTATATATTAAAGCTTCTGAATATTTGTTGAGTAACTTAAATTAAACATGAGAATTATTATTATTATTATTATTTAATAGGGCATTAAATGTTATTGATAAAAAAACAACATATTTTTTATTATATTTATACATTTTTGGTACCAAAAATATAATTTTAATGCTGTAAAAAAATCATAATAAATTGAATTAATACAAAAAATTTGTAAAACTTTTACTAAACACAATGTTTTGTTACATATAACACAGCCCTCCCTCCATCCTTCAACTGACAGCGCTAATAACATGAAATGATACATATACTAAATCTAATTCATCAAATGAGGTAGCAAATAATACTGTTCGTTAATTGAAATTGAATATGCAAACATTAATTATTTACAAAATTTATTTAATATTCAGCAAATGATACAGAAAAATTTGGATAATAAGCAGAAATATACCTTCTAACAGAAAAAATTACAATTTTTAAAAAAGAAATTGAAGGTTTTGACTGCTTGATGTTTTTGCGTTTGCACCAAGATCGCTCAAGCAAGATGTTGCATTATAAACTATATAACCTATGTCCTACATAGGCGGATCAAAGCTAACGGGATTGTGAAGCGATGCGGAGTGACACTGCTAATGTGCACGCAAAATACCAGTAGGCTGCTGGAAACAAGTATACAAATTCATGATTCCAAAATGAAAGGCGTGCAAGAGACATATGGTTAAACATCACTCTCAGCATTACTGTTTCACAAGATTTTACTCACCATATTTTTTTCATACGATGGGCCTTATACCATTTCTTAAGAGTAAACTCCAATTAAAACATTTTAAATCGGTCTAAAACAATTGTATTGGTGAATTTTTGAACATAAAAACAAAACCCCAAAAGCCATGGTCAAAACATAAATAACCCATACAAGCCAAGGTAAGAGCTGATTTATTCCATAGAAATAAATCAATTCACAACCACTTTTTTTTTTTTGGCGTTTGTATATCTCCCCCCCCCCTAATTCCTCCAAAACAAGAAACCCTGTTTTGAATAAGTCTAGATTGACTAAACTCTTTACGAATTTATGCAGCTCTAATGATAATAATTATCGAATATATTTAGATTTGTATTCAGGCCAACACTTATTTTATTTTTTAACTTACCGTGATGTTATCAAGGTTAAGATGCTTTGCATGGCCTTGCTCTTGAATCTCTTGACAAAGGGATCGTACCCTGTCCTTGGTCTTCTTGAGCTCGGCCGTCGAGAGGCCACATCCCTCGAGCGCTGAGCTGTGAGAGGCATCGCTCTCTAATAACGAAAGCATTAATTCGAGGCTGTCCCGGTCGATATCCATATTAAGCCTATCCTGGCTCAGAACGAACATCACCGTTGCAGTACACATTCCTAATCTCTGTACAAACAAACAATACAAAAATCAAAAACAAATTCATTATCAATAATTTTATTCAGTATAACCCAAGAGATTAGATAAAATGAAGAGGTTTTCATTTACATTTTTAAAACGTAGCTTTAAAGTAAATGAAAACCTTCTGACTAAGACTGAGCAACTTTATAGCGTTGTTTTGTTCATTAGTATTATTTATACTCCTAGATTGCATTGTTATTAGTTTGTCAATTTCATAAAAACTGTATGCTTGAATGCTATATCTTTATTAAAGGTTTTTTTTTTGCTATTGAAGATTCACTGACATTATCTTATTTACATCACGAGTGAAAGCAATATATTTTTGTCATTTCATTGACACAATAGAAAATCATTGACCAACAACTTAAAGCTTTCACATCTAATGATTTAAAATATATTTGGAAATATACTGACATTTTCACTAATCAAGTGGAAAAGAGTCAGGGAATAATACAAGATACACAACAAAGGGTGTGGATGGGAATAGGACGTGGGCAATCACATTCGAGGGATTTGATAGAGAAAATACATGCCTCATGTTGAATATGAAGCAAAATCAGTGCTTCATGAGCGACAGCATAGCAAGTAATCATTAATTAACAAATTCATCCAGTAATTCACTTTCTAAAACCCGCTTTGAACATCCCTTTAACCTTCTTTGTTGTAATCATAAGATTGATTAGTTTCCACTCTTTTATAACAAAATACTAAAATGTAAGAGAAGAATTGGTCGACTGTATCTTCTAATATAAGGAGGAAATAGTTGGGGGTGCAGTCAATAAAAACACCTAAATAAGTGTAACTTATTTATTGTGTGCCGACGTTTCGGCCTACAATGTAGGCCATCTTCAGGGCTAAGAGAGAGAAACAAACAGAAATATATAAAAACGTTATTTATAAATTTTATCCTTTCTGGACATTTATTTTCTCTATTTTATATTCGTATTCTTTAATTATTATATCTGTCACTATTTGAATTTCTGTTCATCATTTACAATTTTTACTTTTATCTATCACTATTTTAAGCTTATTATATTCTGTAACCACTCTTATATTCATTATCTTTATTTATCATATCTAGTCACTATTTTAATTTCCACACTTGTACCACTTTACTACATTACTTATCACTATATTCTTGTCACTGCAACGTTTTTATATATTTCTGTTTGTTTCTCTCTCTTAGCCCTGAAGATGGCTTACATTGTAGGCCGAAACGTCGGCACACAATAAATAAGTTACACTTATTTAGGTGTTTTTATTGACTGCACCCCCAACTATTTCTTCCTTATACTAAAATGTAATGAGGTAAATCCATTTCAATACTAATATGTCAAAACTAAATATGATATTTGATATAATTAAAAACTTTTAAATAAGTAACAACTATAAGAAAAAATACACATAAAAGTTTTAAGTAAACTAGGAGTATGTTAACAATATAATAAGAAGATAAATTATGCATATAAGTTAAAAAGTTTAAGGTCTGAAAAACATGATCTAAAAATATTTAAATACATGTGAACAATTAAATGTAAAAAGTGCTATTGAAAATCTAAAAAAAAAGCATAATCATAACCCTTCAACACCTAATAAATGAAGATATCAACAATAACAGTATCGAAATGTACAGGTGCAATGAAAAATTTCTTAAAAACACAGGGATGAACAACATATGAGTAGGTTAAAAGTACATAAGTATTTTAAAACTTTATAAATAAGTTAAAATGCATAAATTGTTTAAATATATACATAAATATGTTCACTATATATTAAAAAAAGAAGATATGAAACAAAATAACCATAGTGACGAGAATGAAATGAACCTTCGCTACCATTTATCCCCGTTTCTCCACCCTTAACCTACAAAACCAGCAAATATATTATGAGAAAATGCATTTGATGCATTGGTTAAAATTTAAACTGGTCTGTTTTGGATGTGGCATTAATAAAATAGCAGTTGAAGCTAATAGGCAAGGTCTTATCTCATTATGCATTACTTAAAATTGATATTATTACTAACAAGATACAATTTGAGAAGCTTAGATGTAGTTTAAATAAAACTTACTTGATCTTTGGTTGCATCATGGAGCGCCCTGAAGAACTTGGTAACAGTTCCATGAGCCCTGACGTGCATCCTAAAAGCTGGTACCATACACTTAGAGGCCAGGGTTATAGCTGAGAGGCATCTAGCAATATTATTAATATTAAATCAAATGAAAAGCATATATGTCTCAGCTAAAATAACAATATTAGATAGGTTGACGAGAATAAAAATCATATTTATATACTAACATATTAATAATATACCAAGAGCAATAAATTAAAAATCAAACTAAACCTATAATAAGTGTGAACGATAAAGAAAATTATGAAATAGATATTTATTTAGAAGATAAAATAACTAACCGAGTGCTTATAGGATTATTATCTTGTAGAGCATCTAAAATATATTCTACATCATCATTGAATTCTTGGAATTCACCTGATTCCTGAATCTGGTGGGCCTTCTTCACATTTCTCACAACAGTATAAAACTGAAAAGATAAAATTTATTAATAATCTGAAATAATCTCAGCATTTCCAATCAACTTATGTTATGCTAACAGTTCTTTTAACATTACATTAAATGAAAATAATAGTTCAAGAAGAGAAGTCAAAATTACAATAATAAAACATAAATACATAACATGAAATTAAAATTAGCCAAGCAAGTTAGTTTAGCTTACTCATCATTTCTACTTGTACAGAAAAAAAAAAATACTTATAACAAATATGTTTGTGTGTAACAAAAAAAAAAGTGTTATGGAAAAATAAATGTAGCACCATAATTGTTTATTTCGATATGTTTCACAAAACTGATAAAAAAAAAAAAAAAAAAAAGATCAGAAGCCACAATCACCTAATTAAAAAGGTGATCTCTAATTCAAAGACAATATAAAAAACAAAAGTAAGTCAAAATGTAATGGTTAATAATTCTTAAATACCTAAATAAATAATATAGTAATGAAGGAAACAACAAAAGTACAAATACAAATGTAAAAAGTGCTATTGAAAATCTAAAAAAAAAGCATAATCATAACCCTTCAACACCTAATAAATGAAGATATCAACAATAACAGTATCGAAATGTACAGGTGCAATGAAAAATTCTGAATTAGATTCATTAAGTAATGAATTAGTTGCTAAAAAACCTGTACCACTACAACCCGTGGAGGGTCTGGGGTTCAGTACATAGTAGAGACAGTACTATTGCATGGACAATGGTTGTGCAGGGAGGTGATTTGTTTTAGATCATGCACAATCACCATATTTTTCTCCCTTATTTTGGGTACCCACTTTAAGAGCCTGGTTGAGCCTCAGGAGGCTCCTAGATTCTATATGATCCATCTCCAGCTGCAAACTGACTAAATAAATGTCTTGCCTGCAGCGGTATTTGAACCAGGATTTTCGGCATGGCAACTCAGTGCTCTACCACTCCACTTCCAAGTTGGATTTCAACCACAGAATGAGCTGTGCTTGAAATTGAGACAATTCCAGGAAAATGGGTTTCTTATGCGTACACAAGCATAAGTAGAAAACAGAACATGATAAAATCGATAATCAAATCATGAACCTATTAATCCACACTATCCCTAAAAATGTCATCAAAATCGGATTAGCGATAGTACATTTGACCAAATGTGCCTCTCAATATTAAAATCATATAAGTAGTGAATACAAAGCTTCCTCAGGTTTAGTAGAAAGCAACAAAAAATAATAAATAATCAAGAAATAAAATAATAATCATTGAGATATAAACCTCTTTCGCTTTTTTGCTACAAGTGACACTGGTTATGGCTTCACAATCTTCCAATGCAGTCTCTTCTTTTAAAGAATAATTGGTAACTCTAGTAAGTGTTTCTGCATCAAAGTCAGTGGCCAAAGGAGTTTGAAGACCGGCTGGTTTCGATTCAGGTTTAGAACCTAAAACCAAAGTAATCAATAAAACTTAAGGAAAGTACATTTTGCAAAAATGGAAACAATTTAAGTCAACGTAAAGTAAAGATAAAAATAAATATTATACATCAAAGGTGTGCTGTGCTCTAAATACATTTTATTTAATTTAATTAATTATTTTTATAATATAGGCCACTCATTAACGGAAAATAATTAAAATGAAAAATATATTAATGAAAATCAGATACTTTAGTAAACCTAAAAGTAAAGTAAGGCCAGTTAGTAAAATTTTAACTAAAAAATAAATATTGAAGCAATGAAAAACAAAAAATGAAAGAAAAACAAGCAATAACAAAGATTTCAAAACTTTCATACGTCTGGAGTGAATATCTGTTAGGTTCAAAAAGTTATGGCCATGATATGAAAGCTAATTTAACAGGTTCACATTAAATAATTCTAATTTCTATAACCATTAAATTATTCAATTTTAAAACCATTAAAAAAAATAAATATCATAAATAAAAATCGACAATACTTTACCCACCCAGCAGGTGGGAGGATTGAGGTAGTTGATAACAATTTTCAAGGGTAAAATTCAAAATAAGAGGAAAATGACAATCTAATCCTGTAAACAAATATCATCCTATAGCACAATTTCAATCCACACAAGTTGGGATAGTGAATTTCCAAAAATTAACTTATAACTTAATAAATGAAATTAAATAACTTTTTGTTTATACAAATTGAAAACAGAAATTAATTACTGTTATATTAAATATTATAATAACATGGTTTACAAATCATAAATACTCACCCTCTTCTTTCAGATCACACCATTTATGAATATAATGAGCATTTCTTTTTTCACCAGAGGCCCCCCTAGATTTAAATATACTACCTTTTTTAGGTCTACCCGGAGGCCTCCTTAATACTAATGGTTCAACCCTCTGTATCACTTGTTGGTGTGGAGGTGCTAAAGCTTTTTCATCCCCACCACCACCGCTCTCACTATCTGAATTAAACTCTTCAGTTTTAGCTTCTACTTTAGACTCCATTTCTGCTTCAGTTTCACACACTGCCACTTCATTTATTTCTGGAGGAGGCTTTGGCTCGTCAATATCTTTAGGTGCCTTCTTCTCAATTTCTTCCTTGATTTCTAAATCCTCGGGTGTAGGCGGATTAGGTTCCGTTTCAGGTACAGTTGTCGATTCATCCATAGCAACATGATGAATCCTAATTTTCAGAGGATCTTCTTCAACAACCTTTACACCCAGCAATTTTTCAGAAGTTGCATCAAAATCAACATTCGTTTCAACTAAGAGATTATTTCCTTCTTCTAAACCGTTTTTCAGTTCTTCTTCATTCAATGTGTCTTTTTCTTTTTCCGAGTCTCTTCTCTCATACTCTTTATACTTGCTCTTATGCTTTTTAGGAGGAGTTGTAGACCCATTGGAATCACTTCCATAAGAACGCCTCCTACTGTCTCTTTTATGAGGTACATCATCATCAGTTGGAGTAATGAGTTGTGCAGTACCCTTAAATATACGAAGGACTATTGGAGGATGAGATGCAGGAGGGCTTGACGGAGCTGCAGTAGGACTCAGACTGGGTTGTTTCCTCGGGGGGCTAGGTGGAGGAACAGTAGCTGGGGTGGAAGAGAGATTCATTGCCTCAGTCTGAAAGATATCGTCTTCATATTCTTCATTTTCCAAAGTATCCACCAGCTTCTTAGCAGCCACAATTGAAGCCAATCTGCAATCAATTTGTTTCATAATAGGTAAAATCCATTTACATTATTATCCAGAATAATCAATAAGTAAAATATAGAATTAAAAAATAATATTAAAAGTACTATTATAACAAGAAGAGAAACCAACCACATGATCAAATTACAAGGTTGTCAATTAAAGAATTATTGATCTTGATAAATGAATAAATATAATATAATGCCAATTAAACAAAAGTTATTTGAATGATTTCTTCTTGTTATTGAATTAATATTTGTTATTAATATTAATTTGATATTAATAGAAATAAAGAATTAATAGAAAAAACCCTAATAAAAATAGAAATTATTTTAATTAATTAATAAGGGGAGTGAATGATAAGATTAACATTTTCAGTATGCAAAATCAGTTAAAAACACTGACTGGACATTATAAATTGAAATCAGTAAGACAACAGCTTTATTGTTTTCTCAACTTGATAGTGCTTTGTTTTGTTTTCTTACTCATTGTCATTCGTCCTATTCAGTTTAGCTCAAATCAACAAGTACTTATATTCAATTATTTTAATGATAATACAAAATAGAAATAAATAAAAAAAGAATTTCAATAAGAAGGAAATTGAGTGATATTTGCGTGGTCCTCAGATTTGGCCTGTTTGCAAGAAAAAAACCCAAATAAAAATATAAATTATTTTAATTAATTAATAAGGTGAGTGAATGATAACATGTTTTCAATGTAATAATTTACTCTATTTATTTTGAAAATGAATTTGACACTAAACCTCCAAAACAAATTTCTCTTCAAATCGTGGACTTTGTGCTTCTACATTACTGTCTCCTTATTACAAGGTTTACAATAAATTAATATTACTGGTATCCATAATGATTAATTATCCATAACTTTTAATTTTTAATAAAACAACAAATGTAATAATGGAGAAATATACATTTCAAAACAAATCAGGCAAGGTTTGAGAAAGTCAATAACATCACTGCTTATCACAAAAGTTATTATTTTTAATAAAAAGTAATATGTAGTCAATATATATATATTTTAAGAGTTCCCTGACTTTATAGCCTCATAGATTACACATTGTTAAAACTCATGACCATCAACAAAAAAAAAATATTTTTGTTTTTAACAAAAAACTAATTATTTTAAATAGTGAATCTATTAAAATAAGGAATAATATATTTTAATAATTAATAATAAACTTTTAATTATAAGGAAAGCAAATGCATACTTGTCTAACTTAAGACTGTTTGGAGAAGAAAGTGAATGAAGCTGTTCTCTCTAGAAGGTGAAAAGCACTGGCCCATACAAGAGAAAAAGTAGGAGAGGGGGGGGGGTTCAGAAACCTATCCTATCATTTACAAATCCAAATGGCTTAAAAACTATTTATCATCTAAAGTTTTGTTTTTAAACCATTTATTTTAAACCGTCCAATTTAAATGAAACTGGTAAATCTATGATCATTTAACACCATTTAACTTAATGAAAAGGCATGATGTTAAGAAAAGTTCAAGTGCTAGTTGAATAGACAAATTCTCTCAAATACTTTTTCTTAAAAAAAAGACTGGATCCAAATACTTTTCAATTCAAGGCATTTTCAATATCTATAAATAAAAATTAAATACATAAGGATAAGTATTTTTAAAAATAATGTTTTTATTGTTACCAAAACGTGAATATAATTAGATAAGTGGAATTAGGGAACATGGGATCTTTAAGAAGGGGAAAACAATTCCAACTGTCTTGACTTTGTCAGCTGACCATTTCTTCATAAGTGGGCATTTCGAAACTTTAATGGTATCTGATACTAATAAGGCAATGAGCATGCATTATAATGTCAAACCAATTTTGACTATATAGTTGACTATTATTGTTGGACAGCAGTGTCAACTACCAATGTACTAATTCTCCAATTATAAGTAACAAATGTTAGCAATTTTTGTTCTACCAAAATATTTAAGAATGGATGCTGGTTTCATCAGTGCCAAAAGACACAGAAGAAAAGAGAAACACTAGTGAGAGAGAATTTTAGTTCTAGAGAAGAGAAAACTTTCTAAAAGCAGCAAATTAAAGTATCTAAAGAAAAAAATCAAATCCTACACATTTTTAGATTATGGACTAAAAAACCAAAAACATTTGATTTGAAAATTTTACAGTGATTGTGTGAATCCATGGTATGAAACCTTCCTTCTAATATTTTAGGACTTAGGAATTCTTACATATTCTACTTAACATTTTTTTATCTAAAGTTATTAAAATTATAAGTATGCATTTGAAAGATATAGCCATGATGATGGCTTATTGGGTTAAAGAAAAACTGATATGGGTTATCAATTTTTCAAAATTTTGAAAACAATTGGGTATAAAAAATAAATCTTTAATGTTAATTGGGACATTCCTAATTTTGTGGTATTAACTTTGCCTAGCGTTTTAATATTATTTTTATTATAAACTACATTAATATTTAATAGAAAGTATTACGCTTTTTTTACTAAAGGAAAATTTATTTAAAGTGTTTTGAAAATAACTAAATAAAAGGTTTTAATTGCATAATTTTTGAAAGTTTTTAACCAAGGTCAGGGGCGAGCTGATATTGCAGAGGCGGGAGGTGATTTTTAGAATTGTCTTTTTATCCTGATTCCGAGAGACTGGGAGTGCCAATAGGAGGCCGGATAAAGGATTGGTGCACATTACAGAACAAAGAGAGCATAGGGACGTTACCGCCGACAGAAGCAACCCTTTTTACAGTGTAAGCCAGGTCATCAATTAAGTTCCAAGTGGTCGGCTAGGCCTTCATCCACACAAACAATTTGTACCAAGCATAAAAGCACTAAGACATTCCCACAGCATGAAGGTCGATTATCTGTTCTATCCACTTTAACTTTCTTAATCGTGGTGAGACTGTCAATGCCAAATGTCAAGGAATTTATTTAAGACATCAGAAGCTGCAATGTTCTTGCACATTATTGATTAATTAGAAGAGTTAAACCCTTCTCTGCAATAATAGTCGAGGACACATAAAACAACCAACGATCCAAGCAATTGGGCTATGAAATCATTGTTACCCAACCCACATCCCTATCCTCCCCCTTAAATTAATTTCACATTTTTATACACCTGATCAACTTTTTACTAAGGAAAAACTTTCATAACCATTTTTGGATGTTAATTTTTTCTAATGATTCAAATTTCTTTCCTGGTGGAATAAACAATCTTGTTACACAATTGAAAGTGTATTTTGATTGTAAGATTCTGATTTACATTATTATAAGTGAAGATTAGGCATATTTTCAATTAATAATAAAAAAACAAAAACAATACAACAAGGGTTGTCAATATATATTTTTTACTTAACTTTCTAGTTTTTCTTAATATGGTATGTTAATTAAATTTTTAAATGTAAATACAAGAAGAAAAAAACCGTAGCTTGTTACTGATTTATATTATGGCAGTATGCATATAATAGTTAATGATAAATTATAGTTATTCTTTCTACTTAATTGCTTTCTTAATTTTTTAGAAATTAACATGTTAAATTAAAACAAAATTGGTTTTATCATTTAGTAATTTAATTTTTTTTTTAATTCTCAGGAATTTTTCGTATCTGATATAAGTATTAATCAGCCTTTTCTAGTTATAAGAGAGTAGCAAAATTTTCCATTTATTAAACTGTTAATTTTATACACATACGTTACTAGGAGTTTTACAAATTTAAAATCACATAATCCAAAACACTTTAATTTTGAAATGTTTAATATGAAAAATTGTGAAAAACATAACATAATAAATATTATTTGTGTCACAATAAACTAAATTTAAAAAATCCACTTCATATTAAATACAATCAATTGAAAAAAATTTTAATAATAAATTTTTGGTGAAAACTAATAATTTTATTTAATATTGATAATTGTCAGGAAAATTTCTGAAAAAGCATGTTTGTGTAAACTTTCATAAAAACAATTCTCACAATTTTTACCAATCTTTTAAACAGGAACTAAGAAAAATATAATTCACCAATTCTCCAGCTAGAAGACAAAGGAAACAAAAAAAGGTATATAAAAATGTAGATAATTGTAAATCTCGACTAAATACCTATTACTATAGACTTATTATAGAATACAGTAAGACATATATAAAGCAATAGATATTATTAAATAATATAAAAAGCAGTTTAGATTAACTAGTAAAATATTAATTCCAGTTTATCAATATTATAGCAAAAATTAAATATGTTATTTATATTGATCTTGCTTCAAAGTATTATGCATTGATACCAAGAGTGTTAGGAGGTCGTTCGAGAAATCTCAAGTAGAATAAATATGTTGAGAAGAAATGTTGCTCCAGGCAGAAATCAAAATTAAATCCTCAAATAATAAGAACCTATTCATTGGAAAACACTGCTTTAATCAATATGACTTGATAAGATATATTTAAAAATAAAAGTGGGTCAAAGTTTGTATCTTGTTTTAAGTCCCCCACAGCAAAGGAAAATAGGTCAATAACCAAAGATGCATTTTTAAGACACAGGGCGCTCTGAAGGTGCACATCCAAATTTAGACCCGTTTAATATATTTTCAACACTTTGAAGTATTAGGAAAGTAATAAAAATGTATGAAATCCAAAACTCTCATCATATAAAAGGTAACAACAAATTTTAAATTTGTATTCTTTTCCCTTTTAATATTTTCCAAAAATACAAGTTATCAATAGCTTTAGTATGCAGAAGAGAATGTAATTATGGGAAATGTGTATATTTCAGTTATCATTTCATCTAGAAATGAACTATTCAACAAACATATATCATCTACACTTCGAAATGTTAGTTGAAACATATACTTCTTGATGAAATGATTACCGAAGTATACATGTTTCCCATTATTAGATTCTCTTTGATGATAACTTGTATTTTGGGAAAATATTAGAAATTAAATGAATAAATAGTTAGAACTTGTGACAACTCGAAGCGACAACCTGTGGAATAGTTACCCTTGATTCAATTAAGAGCGCATACTCTAAATAAAACAACTGTTAGGCTATTTATAAACATATTATCTCGAACAAATTAATTTATTTAAATTCATTTCAGAACTTAGAAAAGACTTCAAACCAAAAACATAACAAATAAGATAAATGGCAATTGTTAGATATGTTCAATACCTGGCTGGTCTGGCAGGCCTGCTGTATTGTTTTGTAAGTGATTGGGGTGGTGGAGCCGGAGCAGGAGGTGGTGCTTTTGGCTTATCATCATCAACTCTGCTTTTGAAGAACTTTTTTGGCTTCACTGATGTAGGAGAAGTAGAACCTGAATTAAAACCAGAATAAGTATTAGATTTATCCCTTGGTCTTTTAGATGAATAGTCAACGCGCTGCCCTATAACAAATTTAGTATTTGTTTAATATCAAATATCTTCGATAATCAAATCAAAGAGAACAAAATATTAAGAGAGGCAAGTACAGGATACTCACCCAATGTTATGTTTGTACTTCTTATGGAAGTAAACGAAGTAATCCCCCATTTACCCACAGTTCCAGCAGATTTGGCTGCACAAGGTTTATTACTGTTTTCATAAAAAAGCTTATCAAATTGAATGCTAGCATGAGTAGTTGGCCCTACTTTTCGACCGTAAGTTTTATAGCATCCTCGTGACATCTAAAAATTAGAAAATAACAAAATTCAGAAAAGGAGATTATGAAAACAAAAAAAATAACTTGTCCACTACTTCCATTGAATGATTTCATAATTTACTATTAAACCAAAAAAAACTTACGTTAAAACATCAAAAAACTGACGTATGAAATTATAACTTCAAATACATTTAAGAAGTTTAAGATTTAGAAATAGTATAAACAATTTGGTTAACATATCTATAATCAAGAAATAACTTTTTCACTAGAAGCAAACTGTAAAAACGCCACATCCATCATTTTCTATAATTATACGTAGAAATGCAGGGTTTAATCATGACAAAAGAGGAACTTTAAGGAAATATTTCCGAGTTATAAGACAAAATAACCAACACTTAAACAACCTAATCCGCCATACTATCCGAAAATTGAAACTACTATACCTCGAAACCTGTATATTACTTCACCATTCTTAGTACTACTCGTTCGAAAATTAATCTGGCGGGAATTTCATGTTCAAATTCCGTAAGGAACTGTATATATGCTTCCGATAACCAAATCTAATATCTAAAGAACATTTTCTTGTCTTAATGAAATCAAAAAAATTGATATAAAGCTAGAATAAAGCGTTGTAATATAGAATTTGATATAGAGCGTTTGAAAATAAAGTGCTAGGTAAGAGAAATGGATGAACGAGAAATATTTATATATCATAATATTATTATATAATCTTAGTAATATTATAAATGTGAAAGTTCTTTCTCTTTCACGCAAAAACTACTGAACGGATTTGGATGAAGCTTTACAGTAATATAGGTTATACATCAGAATAACACATAGGCTATAGCTAGCACGGATTTAGGGGGGGGGGCATAGGGGGCACGTGCCCCCCTGACAGTTTTTTAGGTACTGTGGAGAATCCATTTAAGTACATAATTAAAGGCAAATCACATGAGAGGGGAGGCATGCCCCCATGCCCCCACATAAATCTGCCCTTGCTGTAGCCTATGATGTGTAACCTATTTTACTCAATAAGTTTTATCCAAATCCGTTCAGTAGTTTTTGCGTGACTGAGTAACAAACATTCCCATTTATAATATTAGTAGGATATCAAAACAATAGTTTCACTCATGTTCTTTCTGTTATTTTAACCACTATTATCATGTGATTTGCCTTTAATTATGTACTTAAATGGATTGAGGATCTTATGTTTCTATAACCCAGATGGTAAGGCCCCATTTTCAGTTGTGCTCTTCTAAGAGTAGAATCCAATACTATGATGAAAAGCAATGGGCTGAGACTGCACCCCTGCCTAATACCATAATTGAGTGGTCAGGAATTACTTTGACGTGTGATTGCATGTCCTGACGACATTCCTCTGTTCCCAAAACAGACTTAAAATTGTCTTTCTTAGACTCATTCCAATTCTTTTTTCCTCTAATGCATATATTAGGTCTTGCTTTTTGATTCTATCAAAGGCTTTAATTAAGTCCACAAAGCAGGTATAGACTCCTTTATCCTTCTCTATTGCATATCTGTCTCAATGTGAAGATTAGGTCCTGTGGTGTGCTTCTATTCCTTCTAAAGCCATATTGCTCCCCACCCAGCACTGGTTCCTCGATTACCCTAAGCCGCCTTTCTAGGATCCTGGCGTATATCTTGTCTGGTACGCTAAGGAGGGAAATGTCTCGGTGGTTTTTAGATTCCCTATTGTCGCCTTTTTAAAAAATGGGGACTATAACTGACACCATTCATTCGAAATTTCCTTTCTCTTTCATATCCAAATTACATTTAGTACAAATAAAGTTTCTTCGAAATCGGCCCATTTTTTTTTTTTTTTTTTTTTTGCAAAGATATTACAATTTATTGAATACAATGCTTTCTGCGGCACCATTTGCGCCAATTACTCTAAAATTGAGATGTTGTTTAATTTGAGTTTTACTGAAAGTACGACTATTATTGTAAAATTATTACGTATATTACAAATTGTATGTTAATGGGTATTAAAATAATTTTTTCCATAAATTTCGGGTATTTTCCCTTGATCCCAACCTTTTTATGGTTAGTTTAACTTCTATCTCTCTCTCTCTCTCTCTTCCTTCCTACTATTTAAAATTAACACTGACTCCCTCCAATTAAGAAGTTGCTCTTATTTTATGTTTTGTTGTCAACGTTAGATCGATCGTTACTGAACCAAGTGTATCGATAATCTGTCAAAAGTAGCGGTTCTTATGTTGACATTTTGGAAGGTGTGATTGGGTTAAATCAGGTTATCCTTTGATATGATAGTCTCAGATTCTGAAGTTACATCTGAGGTAAAGATTTGACTATTTTTTTAAATTATTATTAGTTCATATAAAATCTAATACTATTGTCTAGTGTCACTTCCTGATAAGCCAGCGGTATATGTATCTAACAATATATTCTAGTTGTATACTATCTAATAAGTATATTAAAAGCAATGACACATCTCAATTTGCCAGATATTCATTATATTTGTTGAATGCATATTTGTTCAGTGGTAAATGTAATGGTATATTTGTTGTGTGTATATATATAGCATTTCCAAGTCTATTTGAACCTTTTCCAAGTCAACTGTAACCTTTTACAAATCAAATGCAACCCTTTCCAAATGAGTTTAATCCCTTTCCAAAGCAAATATAGCGCTTTACAACTCTAGTGTCACCCTTTTTATTTCAATTGTAACCATTTCCATTTCAATTGTCACCCTTGAAAATGTTTGGAAAATTTAACGTACCGTGGAATGGGCGAAGTTAAGGCCTAAGAACTCTACAGGTTAAATCATGACAGTATTTTTAATTTTGTTATTTTTAAAACTATTATTGGCACAAAGCAATAAATTAATGAAATTAATAAAGTTTTCGAAAAGCAATTATTTTTGTTATTAAACATAAATAATTATTCCTTTTTGAATGAAACCATTAAAAAAATAAATAAATAAAAATGCATTTTTTTCTTAGAAAGTAAAACAACATAAACTGAGTTTCTTTCTTCGATTTTGCAAAAATAAAAACTCCAATATATTGGATAGAGTTTGTTAATATTACAACCATTAGAAGAGAAATATCTCTTTAGTGTTAGCTCTAAACAACAAAGGAATTGTGTACAATATGACAGTTTCAGCTGGGAATTGTAAATATACAAGATTCATAGAGGTTTTTACTGGAGTTAAAGAAAAGTTGACAGATCCACACAATCATTATTTGGTTATGGATAATGCAAGGACTCATCGTGCTCATGCTGTCACTCAAGCGTTGGAAGAACTTGACTTTACAGTGAAATACCTCCCACCTTATTCACTTATGTTAAATCAATTAAAGAATATTATTATGTTTATTATTTTACTGGCTTATGCCCGCGGATTCGCTCGCGTTGAATTTGGTCTGCCACATAAAGTTTCGTGAAAAATCATTTAAAATAAATAATTTAATTATTTTTTAAAAATATAAGCTACTCGTACATCCAAAATTTCAGATGTCTAACTTCAAAATTGGCGGATTCTATACAACCTTTGAACCCCTATTATGTTAAAGGGGAAACCCTTGGGGTGGAATTATCCAAATTTTTTACTTAAACTATACAATGAACCTATCTACAAATTTCAAGATGCTAAGTTCCTGATTTGCCTTTCATTATGTACTATCACGAGAGGGGCACATGCCCCCGTGCCTCCACATAAATGAGGCCCTTGCTGTAGCCTATGATGTATAACCTATTTTACTCAATAATTTTCATCCAAATCCGTTCAGTAGTTTTTGCGTGAATGAGTAACAAACATAAATACAAACATTCCCATTTATAATATTAGTAGGATATCAAAACAATAGTTTCACTCATGTTCTTTCTGTTATTTTAATCACTATTATCATGTGATTTGCCTTTGATTATGTGCTATAATGGATTCTGGATTAGGTACTGACCTAAAAACATGTCGCGGGAGGCACGTGCCCCCGTGCGCCCCCTCCTCTAAATCCGCCCTTGTTATAGCCTATGTGTAACTCCGATGTATAACGTATATTACTGTTAAGTTTCATCCAAATACATTCAGTAGTTTATGCGTAAAAGAGAGACAAACATACAAACTTTCACATTTATAATATTAGTAAGATTAGTAGGATATCAAAACAAATAGTTTCACTCTTGTTCTTTCTGATATTTTAAAAACTATAATCATGTTATTTTCCTTTAATTATTTACTATAATATATTCTCCACAGTTCCTATAAAACTGTTGGGGGGGGGAGGAGGGCACCTGCCCCCATGCGCCCCCATTAATCCGCGCTTGCTATAGCCCATGTGTTATTCATTGTATGATTACTTTTCTATTTTTCTATACAAACTATGGCTCTTCTTCGCATTCCTCTACAAAGCTAATTTTTGGAATACTATATTTTTTTTAATATAAATAAATGAAGATTTGAAACAAAAAAAAAATATATATATATAACCTGTATTACTGTAAAGTTTCATCTACATCCGTCCAGTAGTCTATGCGTGAAAGAGAGACAAACATACAAACTTTCACATATATAATATTAGTAAGATTACTAAAACTATGAAGATACTGTAAGTTCAGATTACATGTTTTTCTTTTTTAAATAAACTTTCTCAGAAACAAAAAATCAACTATTTGTTTTTTGAATCATTTCCCTCATTTTTGTCCTAACAAGAGTTGTGATGAAAAAGGTTGTGATGATTTTATCCTGGCGAGTTCTGAGTCCCTGAATTCGCCCATTCCCCAGTATGGTAAATTTTCATAACATATTCAAGAGTGACAATTGAAATGGAAATGGTTACAATTGAAATAAAAAGGGCGACAATTGAGTTGTAAAGCGTTAGGTTTGCTTTGGAAAGGGCTACATTTGATTTGGAAAGAGTTGCTTGTGACTTGGAAAGGGTAGCATTTGATTTGTAAAAGGTTACAGTTGACTTGGAAAAGGTTCAAATAGACGTGGAAAAGCTATATCTTATTAATATTAGAAATGCGAAAGTTTGTATGTTTGTCTCTCTTTCACGCAAAAACTACTGACCGGATTTTGATGAAACTTTACAGTAATATAAGTTATACATCAGAATAACAGATAGGCTATAGCAAGCGCGGATTTAGGTGGGCGCATGGGGGCACGTGCCCCCCCTGACAGTTTTATAGGTACTGTGGAGAATCCATTATAATACATAATCAAAGACAAATCACATGATCATAATTGTTAGAATAACAGAAGAAACATGAGTGAGACTATTTATTTTGATATCCTACTAATATTATAGATGCGAATGTTTGTATTTATGTTTGTTATTTATTCACGCAAAAACTACTGAAAGGATTTGGATGAAACTTATTGAGTAAAATAGGTTATACATAGGCTTCAGTAAGGGCAGATTCTGTAGGGCCACAGGGACATGTGCCCTCCCCGTTATAGTACATAATTAATGGCAAATCAGGAAATTAGTTTTGAAGTTTGACATCTGAAATTTTGGATCTATGAGCAACTTATATTTTAAAAAAGTAATTAAATTATTTATTTAAAATGATCTTTCACGAAACTTTATGTGGCAGACCAAATTCCACGCGAGCGAAGCCGCGGGCATAAGCTAGTATATATATATATATTGTTGAGGTTCAAAATATTTTAGAAATAAATAAAAAACTATCGATAGTTATTATCAATCGGACTACCGTAAAGTTGATATCGATTTCTGATTAGTTTATTTAAGTAAATAAAAATAATTCCAAAACTTATAAAATAATTTTTTATTAAATTAATATTTGATTTGTTAAATGAAAAAACACAATTTTTATAAGTAAAGTTGATTTTCATATTGATTCAAATGGCATTGCCGTTCCCTAACGGCGTCTTCCGCCATATTCAGCCTACTCCAGTTTGGGTCGTCCTAAGGATAGGACCTCTCCATTTATGTCACTCTAGTCCAACGCGTCCTAAGGATAGGACCTCTCCATTTATGTCACTCTAGTTCAATGCATCCTAAAGATAGGACCTCCCCATTTATGTCACGCTGGTGAGAAGGGCGTCCAGGGAAGAAGACCTTCCAGTTACTCATCATTTTTCGAGTACAAGGTGTCCAGAAGACAGGATCTTCAAGTTGTTAAGAAGAACGTTATCATATATTGATTCAGAGGGAGTTTCAAGACAGAGATTGGTACATACATCTGTGAGTGTTTATTTGAATCATTTTACTTTGAGAATTGTGTTTGTAATTTAAAATTTGTTCTAGTTATCCCGACTTTAAAATTAATTATCATTGAACCACGGAGATCAAATATTGTATTGTTTTGTTTTGTTTTCTTTGTAATAATTTAAATTTTGTAATAAAATAAAATTAACGTTGATTTTTAATTAACTAACTCTCCATAATATCATATTATATATCTTGAATTGTATTTTTTTTTTTCTCTTTATATTTCCATCCACACCTGTCAAATACAAGTAATTGACAATCAGCAGATTGGCTGACTGAAGAAAAAAATACAAAATGACATGGAAGGCATGACGAAGAACAGTACCCAGCAGTACCTCTCCATTGGCTTGCTTTAATTTCCTACTATAATAGATCCCTCATCCACGTTCTTTTTAGTCTCCTCCTAGTGTTCTCAGGCATGAGAGTAGCGGCCATTTGTTGTATCAATGGGTTTGGGTGTCCGTATGGTTTTTCTTGAAAGCGTTTGTAGTACGTTCGTATGTGTTCCTCAACTGTTTTTATTTTTAAGTCAGTAAGCAGAGTTTTGTTATTGACGTACCATGGTGCATTAGTGATAAGTCTAAGTACTTTTGACTGAAAAGTTTGTAGTCGTTTTCTGTGAGTCTGTTTAGTGATGCCGTAGACTTGTAAAGCATATGTCCAAACTGGTTTTAGTAAGTAAGTGTACGTATTTAATTTCTGTTTTAAATCTAATTTGGAGTTTTTCCTGAATAGCGAGTACATTAGTTTGAGTTTATGATTTAGTGTTTGGCGTTTCATCTTAACGTGAGGGCCCCATGTCATTGTCCTATCAAATGTGAGTCCTAGGTATTGTACTTTGTCTCTCTGTGGGATGGGTGCGTTATTAAGGAAAATGGGAGGGCAGGTTTCGCGTTTGAATTGTATTAAAATATTAAATTCTTAACAATATATTTATACATATATTTTATTTATTGTTCTTTTGATGGTAATTATTTTTAAATATTTTTATTTTGAAGAGAAAAGATTTGTCTTGGCCAGGATTCGAACCTGGTCTCGAAACGTCGCCTGAAGAATTTTAAATAAAGAGGGACTGAAACTCAAGAAATAAAAACATATAAATATATATTCGACAGTAATTAATAACTGCTACTGTGAGTTCACATTACAGCAGTTAAACCAAAATTAAAAAAAAGTTAGATACACATAATTGTCTTTAATGCTTATTATAGCAACTAATACAACCAATTAGTATTAGATTATTACTTTTGTTGAAATGAATACAACAGACATTGCTAGAATCTTGATAAAATTATTGAGATAAAGGTATTTATAACTTATAAATGGCATATATTCACGTAGCATTGTATAATTTTTATTTTTATTTTAAAGAGAAAAGGTATGCCCCCAGCTAGGATTCGAACCCGGATCCTCTGTCTCTCCGTGACAGCGCTCTAACCATTTGAGCCAATGGAGTCCCCTGCTGGCAGGGGACAAATCTTCCCTCTTATTTGATCCCATGTCCTCGCAATTTTTCGCAATGTATATACGAGAACGAATGTTCTTTGAACATTACTTTAATTTTAGGATCTTCTTATGTCCTTTTTTACTATTTATAATTTTTGGTCAACTGTTTTGGATTTTTAAATATTTTTATTTTTATTTTAAAAAATTGAGACTGTTAGTTCTTTCCGCTTCCTCGCTATAGTTTTCTCTAACTTGGCTCTTTTTCGTTTAGCAAGTCAAGATATGATGGCTAGAGCTGCTGTCGCTATGAGTACGGTTAAACAGATTATAATCAACTCTAGGTCACCTTCCTGGATCTTAAAAACCACGCTTTTCAATAGTTTAATCCGTTCAGTTTTATTATACTCCTGTGAAGTATGATCATTAAGGTACTTAGATAAAATAGAGATAATTCAGGTTAGGTTTTACAAATCGCTCTTTTACCGGCCTAATCAAACCCCAGGTTACATAATATGACTAGAAACAGGCACAAGAATGCTTAAATTACAAGTCTTATAGCTCACAATCAATTGGTGGTTGAAAATCCTACTAATGTGTTATAATAGACTACCTAAAATATGCTTTCACAAAATGTTATCGGTTCAAAAGTCCTCTACTAATTTAATCAAATTTAACTGGCCCAAATTAAACTAAAAAACAAAATGGAGAATGGAGATAGTTGGGGGGTGCAGTCAAAAAATCAACATCAAAGAAGTACAAGACTTATATTTAATGTGTGCCGACGTTTCGACCTACCTTGTTGGCCATCTTCAGGGCTATGAGAGAGAAACAAACAGAACAAAAAATATATAAAAAACGTTACAGTAACAAAGAATATAGTAACATGTAATGTAGCAAGGTAGATCGAAACGTCGGCACACATTAAATATAAGTCTTGTACTTATTTGGTGTTGTTTTTTTGACTGCACCCCCCAATTATCTCCATTCTCCATTGTATCATCCAGTCAACTATTTTCCTCTCATACATAAAAAACACAATATTTCAAATATGGCTTAATGTCGGATGAAAGTTGAAGCAAGTAAGAAAATGATCCAGTATCAATTTTTTTATGAAGTTTATATAATATATTCACAGACACACACACACACACACTCACACGTGTCCGGTGACGGTGGAGAAGATCGTTGCCACTCTGTTCCCAGAACAAGAGGAATCGGTGCACTCAAGGAAAAGCTGCAGCCAACTGACGCACCGACCATGACAGCTGAGGAGCTCAGGGAGGTCAGCACTAGCCTTAAGACTAAAAATGCTCCAGGTCTGGATGGCATTCCGAACGTGGCACTAAAGGCGGCAATGGAGACCAGACCAAACCTATTTCAGGAAGTCTTCAGCTCCTGCCTAAGAGAGGGATCATTCCCCCGATCATGGAAAAGGCAGCGCCTTGTGCTGATCCCGAAAAGCAAGGGAAACCCATCGGATCCTACCACATATCGACCAATATGTTTGTTGGACACAGCTGGGAAGGCTTTGGAGAAAATAATAGCCAGTAGGATGCAAGAGACCACCGAAGGAGCAGGAGGGTTGTCAAGGACTCAATTCGGATTCCGGAAAGCGAGATCTACGCTGGACGCTATTACCATGGTAATAGAAACTGCCCAGAAGGCTATTGCAGGAAAGAGATGGAGAAGAGGTGCGAAATGTTATTGCGCCTTCATTACACTGGATATAAGAAACGCCTTCAATTCGGCGAGATGGAGCTGCATTCTGAACGCTTTGCAGAAAATGGGTGTCCCCATGTACATCCGGAACATTATCAGTGATTATTTTACGAACCCTAATATATTCCCAAAAGCTTCAAGGTGTCTGGCGGAGTACCCAAGGGTTCAGTGCTTGGACCTGTACTGTGGAACATCATGTATGACAGGATCCTCAGGCTTGGCCTACCAGAGGGTGCCAAGACAGTGGGTTTTGCTAACGACGTTGCAGTGGTAATTGAGGCCAAATACAAAGATGAAGTGGCTCTGAAGGCTAACCAGAGTATCTCACTAATCCGTGATTGGCTGCCTTCGGTGGGGCTCCAGCTTGCAGGCAAGAAAACAGAGGCTCTTCTTATTAGTAGCCGCAAAAGGAGGGAAGAAATAACCCTGAGAGTGGGCAGACAAGAGATCCAGTCCCAGCCCTCGCTGAGATATCTCGGAGTTATAATCGATGAAAGGCTGCGGTTCAAGGAGCATATCCAGTGAGTATGCTATAAAGCAGCAAGAGTGACCACAGCACTGGCTCGACTGATGCCCAACATAGGTGGGCCTAGAAATAGTCGAAGACTATTATTATCGAGAGTCACCTCATCCATCCTTCTCTACGCAGCCCCGATATGGAATGGTGCCTTGGACACACTGGCTTACAGGAGACCAATGGTGTCCATTTATCGTCGAAGTGCCCTGAGGGTAATCAGCACGTTTCGCACTGTCTCTTACGAAGCAGCATGTGTAGTGGCCAGGATGCCACCAATAGAACTGATCGCAGAAGAGAGACAGCGTTGGTATAAAAGAGTTGCTCGCATCCCCAGAATTGAGGAAAGAAAGATGACAGTCGAGAAGTGGCAACAACGCTGGGATATGGCCACGAACGGGAGGTGGACCCATAGGCTGGTTCCTTGCATCGAACCCTGGGTGGATAGGAGCCACGGGGAAGTAGACTACTACCTAACCCAGATGCTTACAGGACATGGCTGCTTCAGAGCATACCAATTACGGTTTAAGCTGGACAATACAGCGGAATGTCCAAGCTGCCCAACAATAGAGAAAAACAAAGAAAAACGGAATGATTTTCAAGGAGTCTGTGGCTCAGGAGCGACAGCCGACAATATCGTTAGCCTGATGCTGCTTTCACTGGAGTACTGGACAGCTGGCCAATGCCTGGCCGCAGAGGTCATCAAGAAGCTGAGGAAGGAAGAGAAGGAGAGGCGTGCCTAGAACAGAGGTAGCCTAGCACAATGAGGCATAGCGTGGATCACCTTAGTGGGAGTAATAAGTGTCCAGCTTTTCGTTTAGCACTTAAAACCATGATGCAAGTTCAACAACATCGTAGATGAGACTTCTGCAGTTGAATTTGAACCACTGTGAAGCTGCACAGAATTTACCCTGTCAAACTGCACGAGAACTACACATCTACGTTGCTATTGTCTGTGAACAATACAAGAACCTCGATTGTACAGCATGGGTATCCGACAAAACTGGTAAAGCTGCTATTTGGGCCTGTGGTGAATATGGTATTCAGGAGGTGGATAAAGTGAAGCAGTCTGGTTTTGTATGGGCAAAGATTAATGATGTGTGTGTTTTTAGCTGCTATGCTGCTCCTCGTGTAACAATCGAAGATTATGAAAACTTACTGGATCGTATTGTCGTGGATTCTAATTGCCATGGGCCAAATATAATTGCTGGCGATTTTAATGCGTGGTCAACAGAATGGGGTAGTAAAATTACGAATCGGTGAGGTGAAGTTCTCCTGGAAGCATTTGCCCAAATAAATGACTTAGTCCTTATGAACTACGGTACTGTTCCAACTTTCACTAGGGCAGGAAGGTCATCCATTATTGATTTGACATTTGTCAGTGGACGGGGCACAGTTGTTGGTTTCGCCGATGATGTGGCAGTTGTGATCGTGGAAAATATATCGAGGAGATTACTCTAATTGCCAACCAGGCTGTTGCTATTATTCGAAGATGGCTAACTTCTATGGGGTTGCAGCTTGCGGACCATAAGACTGAGGCGCTCCTGATCAGTAGCAGGAAGAAAATTGAAACTGTTACTCTCACAGTGGGTAGGCACGAAATTCGTTCCCAGCCACACTTGAAATACCTGGGAGTTGTCATCGATGCACGTCTTCAGTTTAACGTACATACGGAGTATATCAGTGCCAAAGCGGCAAGAATTACTTCATTATTGATGCGCCTTATGCTGAATATTGGAGGATCCAAAGTGAGTTGCAGAAGGCTCCTGGTAACTGTTGTCTCCTCAATCCTTTTATATGGAGCTCCAATCTGGAAAGAAGCCATGTCCACCGCATCGTACAGGAGACAGATGGTCTCAGGGTACCGAAGAGGTTAATTGAGAGTGACATGTGCTTTTCGGACTGTTTCCTACGAGGCTGTATGCTTAATTGCACGCATGCCTCCAATTGAGATGTTAGTGGAAGAAAGAAACAGATGGTACAATCGTAGTTCTCGAGTGTCAAGAGACGAAGAGAGGAAAACCACCATCGTACGTTGGCAACAGTGTTGGAATTCGGCTAATGCTGGAAGATGGACCTACAGGTTGGTGCCTGACATAGGTTCGTGGTATGATCGTCGGCATGGGGAGGTGGATTTTCATCTTACACAGCTATTGTCTGGACATGAATGCTTTAGAGCCTTCCAGTACAGGTTCAAACTAGATTACAGTGCTGAATGCTCAACGTGTATGGCAGTGGAGGAAACAGCGGAACATGTGTTTTTTGAATGTACCCGCTTCACTGACGAGAGAAGAGAATTGGAGCTGGCCTGCAGAAAGAAGGTGACTCCTGAAAATTTAGTGAGCTGCTTGCTTAAGTCGGATGAACAGTGGACAGCGGTGAAAAAATTGGCCACAGGGGTCCTCAAAAGACTGAGAGAGGAGGAAAGAACAAGGAGAGAAAATCAGCAAAGACTGGTTCCTTCTTGAAGAAGAGGAATTTAGACTAAGAAGCTAAAAGATGGAAATGGCCATGATGCGGCACATAGCCATTCCCCTCCACGAAGTAATGCCTAGCGGCGGTCCCGTGGAGTGTGGAAAACAGGTGTAGGGAGATGGTTTTAGTGGGTAAAAATCCCACACACGGATAGGTACGGGCCTATCTGCGTCTTTTGAAGATTTTCCCCTGCCCACGTAAAAAAAAACAACACACACACACACACACACACACACGCACGCACACTCATAAACATATACATACATATATGTCATAATTGATTATAAGTGGTTGTATAAGCTAATAATATCAGTTAAAATTATTGCAGATGACAGAGGAGTCATTAGATGAAATAGAAGGGCCCTGGAAGGCACCTCGCCTGACTAAGGAGGTACTTCCTCTACATTATTATCTCTTTATTCATCCGAATTTAGTAGAAGCAACATTTGAAGGAAATGTAGTAATTGAAATTGAAGTTTGCACCCCAACAATGTATATTCTGTTACATCAAACTAACCTAATTATAAAAACAACAAAACTTTCTAAAAACTCAGAAGAAATACCGATCGAAGCTACTTGTGCTTACCCTAAAAACCACTATTGGGTGATAAAAGTTGATTCTCTTCTAGGAGAAGGCACTTATGAACTTACATTGAGCTTTAAAGGTAATCTTGGAACAGGGACTTTAGGGTTATATAGGTCAACTTATGTTAATGCTAACAATGTGGAAAGGTTGGTATGAAAAATGTATATATAATAATTATTTATTTATTATCTATAATTACAAGACATTTTAATTATGTAACATTTCAGCATCTGCATGTTATCTTATTTTGAAGCCACTTATGCAAGATGTGCTTTTCCTTGTTTTGATGAGCCTAGTTTTAGAGCTAAATTTGCTATAAAAATTGCTCATGAAGCAAATGGAAAGTTAAATGCTTTATCTAACACCTGTCGTGATGTATGGTAACTTGAATGTAATTAATTATCTCTATTAATTGCTATCAATTAATGTCGAATTGTATTTCAGAAAGAGACATTGAACTACCCTAAGCCTGGAGTTAACACTGTGCACTTTAAAGTAACACCACCTATGCCTCCTTACCTTGTTGCATTGATTGTTGGCGAGTTTACTTATACGGAACCTATCTTGACCAAAAATAAAGTTTCAGTAGCCGTGTATTCTAGGCCTCAAATATTAAATTCAATGATAAAAGCTAGGGATTTTGCAGCAACCATTCTGGATTTTTTTACTGACTATTTTGACGTTCCATATCCTCTTCAAAAATTAGGTTTGTACTCATATTTTTTTTTAATATAACATAAATATAGTATTTTAATTCAAATTTTTATACAATATTCAAAATCCAAACATCCTTCCTAAAACCATAACCTTTTACAACGTAGATGCTATCACTTTTTAAAACATTTTACCTTCCCTTGAAACCCTGAATTAGAGTGCTATCTGTTGATTCCATGGTTGACACACTTACTTCCAATATTATTATCCTTGCTCCACTCAAAAACTCAACCTTCCTTCTGTGGCCTTCTATGGCCTGGAGGTGTCAACATTTTAAAGACCTGCGCAATGCGAGCCGCAGACGCTTTAAACATGCATGACTAACTGGTGATTATCAAGTGTTTAGGGCTCTCCCAAATTTGACACGTCCTATAACAAGGCAGGCTGAAATCCACTTGCTTCCATGAAGCCATTTCCACTGTGCCTGTTCCTATGTCTAAATGGCAACTCCTTCACAAACTGTCGCTTTGTTAATCTCCTTTCTTGGTAGTCTTTCCTGCTTCAGCAAACTAAATAAACTTATTATAATTTATTTTATTGTTATATGATATAATTTTTTAAATATTTTATTTGAAAAGAAAAGATATGACCAGGACCGGGACTTCCACTTCTCTGTAGTGAAGCCTTAACCATCTCGGCCATCCTGGCTCGTTTCTCGGCCAGTCATCTTTTCTTTTCTTCTTCGTATTCTTTCTTTCTTTTCTTTTCAAATAAAATATTTAAAAAATTATATCATATAACTATAAAATAAATTATAATAATATTAATGACTTAAAGTCAACTAGATCCAAAAATAAAGTAATGTTCAATTAACATTCTCCCCGTGTATACATCGCAAATTGCGAGAACATGGAGATATAGGATCAGTGAAAGAAGAGATTTGACTGACCGAGAAACGAGCTAGGATGGCCGAGATGGTTAAGGCGCCCCTATGGAGATGTGGGAGACCCGCCTAGTCATATCTTTTCTTTTCAAATAAAATAAATAAGCTTATGTTTTTTGCCAACCTCCTCTATCAATTCACAAACTATGTTTTTTGTCAACCTCCTCTATCTATCCACAAACTGCTTCTACTAATTTTTCATTAATCCCTTCATTAAGCTTTGATAGCTTTTTTTCTCTGAGATTTCACCCTCTAATCTTATTATCTTCCTAATGAAATCCCATTCTCCTGATGAAATCCATAGGCATTAATGGTATTTTCTTTGAATTGCTTAAACTGTGCCTCCCTGAAATCTTACCTGTCCTCTTCATATATAATTTTTTTCCTACAAAACGCACTGTTTTCTACCTCTTGAAAAAAAAAGCAATAGTCCTTCCCATAGACAAAACCTACAACCCTACAGCTCTATAAGACTTTGCTCCATCTCAATACTCTTCGACTTTTCCAAGTCCCTCAAAAGAATAGTCCAATCACAAATGTCAAATTTTCTCAACTGTCCAAACTCCTAATTCCAATCTGGCATCCGTCTTGGTTTTCCACACAATCTGCCTTATTAAAATTACCACTGACATGCATACCAGAATGTTCGGAAAAAAACAAACAGTACTAATATTTCTCAATGTTTTTGTGGGATCAGGCTATTCTTTTCTCTAAATTAAAATCATGATCCTTTTCCAACAGTTCTATTCTCTAGTTTCAATGCTTTCACTCGGATAGGACTCAAGCTGTTTATATCCCAAATCTACCCCTATTCTCTTTCCTTATACTTTCCACAGGAGTAGCACAGGTTTCCAGTATTTACCCTCTTCTATTCAGAATAATAAATTTTATATCAATGATCTGCCTAAATCAATGGTCCACTGTTGCCACCATCTATGTACCGATGACTCCCAAATATACTTATCTTTTCCTCACTCTGAGTTATTAGCGGGATTTCCCAGTAATCAGGATGATCTAGGTAGGATGAGTGCCTGGGCTGGGCTACCCTCAATAGAATGAAGTTAAACGATACAAAAACTGAGGCCATTATAGTCGGTTCCAATACCTTTCTTAAATCCATCCAGACCTTCCACATATTAATTTTAAATGATTACCCCATCACTTTCTGTTCCTCTGTTGAAAATCTTGGCATTTTAGACCAAACCTTTCAAAACCCCACTTTGCCTAAATATCACGACGATCAATAAGCTCCTTAAAGTTATTTGTTCTTGACATCTTCTATCTCTACCTACCCTCCAGCTCTTCATAACATCTTTGTTATGGGGCCTTCTGCAGAGTGGTTTTCTGTCATCCTCATTAATAATGAGAACATCTTCAGGAGAAAAAAATTAAAGTGTTTTGCCTATTCGGCTCTTGCATCACCCATTAGACTAGTAATAAATTATTGGAGAAGAAGTGGGAGCAGAATTGTTTTCAATTATTGTAACAATTCTTTCCTAGCTATTAATTAATAAATTGGGTTATTTGGATTGTGGTAATAAATAACTATCTTTTTAAGTATAAAATCTCAGATCAATTTATTTTCCTAACTAATTAATCTTATTTTCCGTTATCAACAATTTCTACAGATTTTTATAATTATATTTTTCAGATCTGATTGCTTTGCCTAACTCCAACATTGGCGGAATGGAAAATTGGGGTATGATTACATTTAGGGAAGATTTACTTATTTTGAATGAGCAGAGCACTTGTGATGACACGTTGTCAGTTATAAGTGTCGTCGGGCATGAAATATCTCATATGTGGTTTGGTGATTTAGGTGCAGATAACTCCTTTGAGTTGGTCATAATTAGAAATTGTATGTTAGAAAACTGAAATCCATTTTTGATTCCAGTGTGCATCGAGTGGTGGGACAATCTTTGGCTAAAGGAAGGATTTGCAACTTACATGTCTTTTGTCTCTGGTGCTCGATTGTTTCCTGAATGGCACCATGTATGTAATAATTAACTAAAAAAGAAATTAAATTGTTATTGCTATTGAAGAGGCATAATTATAGCCCAAAGTGATTCTTTACTGATGAAGATATTCCTAGCTGAATAGATTAGCAATGTCAAAATCACGAGTTTTCAGGAGAACAAAAAAACATTTGTATTTAAGGGTGTCTTCCGAATTTAAGGGATGCTTTGATAATTTTAAGTTTTTCTGTGTTTCTTGCTTTTACCAATCAATTCATTTTTTTTTCTTCTATGAAGGAAGTCTAGAATGGGATTGATTGTGTAAACTGTATTATTTGAAGAGTTGATGTTTTCGATAACTTTTAGTTTATTTTTTAAGCTGTGGTTTGTTCTTTCCTTTATTTTATGATTACTAAGTGTTAATACCGCAGGACTGGGTGGTGTTGAGGAATTTGCATTCAGCCCTTCAGATGGACGCAGCACTCGGATCACATCCAATAGTCCAGACAGTTAATAGTTGTGCTGAAATCAGAGAAATATTTGACTCAATTTCCTATGAAAAAGTATAAAAATAATAAATTATTAATTTACTCATTTTAATAAATTTAAAAATTAGTTATTTTCCTAATTCCTATTAAACTTTTAGGGATGCTGTTTGATTAGGATGCTTGAAGATTTATCTCCTGAAGGATTTCAATTAGGAGTGAAGAAGTATTTGGAAAGGTAAGGCGTTACTGTTTTGTAATATTTATTGTAAACATTTTGATTACAAGTTATCAAATACAAATTTTAATTTTAATTAATATGTTTTATTTATTTCACTTCTTAATTCTATTGTAAAATATTTGATCAATTCTTCTTCTCCCTCCTCTAAATTATTACTTTTACAATTCTATTATAATATAGTTAGTACAAGATATAAACTTTGGAACTACTCCAATATTATTCTTGAAACTTAACAATCATTAAATGTATTTTACTCATCCAGCTGACTGCTGTGTCCTACTTCCTGTGACTGATCTAGAAGAAACTGAACAACTCCAGAACCGACAATCAGGAATTTTTTTTTTTTAACTAAGATTATACTTCATACGTATGAAGCTTAGTACAGAGAATGAAAATAGGATGAGGAGCTCATTAGCAATCGGAAAATATAGCTGCAATCGTAATGTTTAAAAGGCTTAGATCAACTTAAGGCCATTTAACTTGCTCTTATGTCTGATAATTTGAAAATAAAGAAGAAGGTGCATATTCATTTTATGATGAGTTTATTGTTATAGTCACATATATCATGGAAATAATTGATAGACATTTTACTCCAATATATCATAGAACTATTTTACTGTAGATACACTAATATGTCTCCTCATATCTCCTCCTTGTATATCATGTTTATAATTTACCAGAGAGAACACGGAAATTGAAATTAATAAACTTAATATGCTGCTCTAATTTATGTACTCACATTTCTTAAGGAATAGTGACTGAGACAATAGTAATACATATACTAAATATCACATAATGTAGAATTAATATACCAGAGGCAAGACTAATATGTCTGGTCAACATCATAGCATGGAATTATTTTGGCAGACTATACATCTACTATACATATCATATGGAAATGATGTTTTCCATTATAAATTAATTGTAACTCATTGCTTCACCCCTGAACATGGCCTATATTCTGGCCCAAAAGTTGGATTTAGATTCTAAGATTAATACTCAAAGTATAGTCCATTGTTATTTACTATTATTAGCCAATTGCTCGATCCCATGATTCTATTTATGGCTGTCAAAGAACTCCTGGACCGCAATTTCCAGATTATAGTAAAACTATCAATTTTTTTCCTTTGAAGAAAATGGGCCATGGATCGAAACAAGTAGTAATTCAATGGTGCGAGGTCTGGACTGTTGAATAATGGTGGATGAAGCAAGTGTTCAAACCCATGAAGTTCTTTAATCTTTTCTTTCGTTCGACGGTAATTGTGAGAATGAGCATTATCTTATTGGAATAAAACTCTCTTTTTTTTTTTTGTTGATCAAAGCTTCTGCTTCACTCTGACCACTTTGTGTACAATCTTTGCAGTTGATTATAGTAAACTTCAGGATTCATAGAGCATCCTTCAGAAACAAATTTGTGAAGGATAACACTTTCAAAATTCCAAAAACTGCAAAGCATGAATTTTTTTCAAATTGCCCCCTTGTAGCAATGTCCATTAACGGTCGGCCTGAGTCCTTCTTTCTTTCCAAATTTTTATTTCTACGACTAAATTTTTCAAACCAACGTCACACAGTGCGCTGGTCAAGGACAATTTCTTCATGTTTAATAATTCGATGAGTTGTCGCGGCTATGAAATTTTTTTTTGTAGTACACTGTCATGTTTCTTCTTTGAAAAAAATAACTAAACTGAGGCTTTTTTTGATGTAGTCAAATTTTGGGGTCACGTGTGCCTAAGTAGAGTGACTGTAAAAATATGGTCTGAGTAAAAATTATGTGACAGAACTTGCAAATAAAAATGCCTATTTATCTTCTATATACTTGAACAGCATTGTCATATTTGTTCATCCTTCTCATTAGCCATCGAACGTTGGCATTCAATAAATGGTTTATATAAATTTATATTATTCCACATCTTCACTTGAGCTATCTTCTTGATCAATATTTATGCTTTGAATTATTGTTTATTTGTTTTGCTATTATAGGTACAAATATAAAAGTGCTGTGACAGACAATTTATGGCAAGAGATAGAAGAAAATGTAAGTTTTAAAGTAACTTCATTTATTAATACGTGGATCCATCAAATGGGATTTCCTGTAATTACCATTAATGAGTGTGAAGAGAAAATGACAGTGTCGCAAAGCCGCTTTTTACTAAGCAAGGACTTGGCCTATGATCCTGATTCATCACCTTTTCAGTAAGATAATTTACTGATTTATTATTTTTATCACAATTATCAAGTGTTAACAAGTAATATCTTGATCTTGGCATTAGTTGTTAAAATTTTTGAGAATTGTCTAAAGTTTGTATCATGATAAAGTCTTATGTGATCCAATTGATGATCTATTGAGGACCAGGCGGAGAACTGCCTGCCATCAGCTGATTCTCTACATTATTTTACTGATGACAAACAATCCTATATTTTACCCTTTCTGATGGTTGGAATAGACTTTGCATGTCCTTACGCAATCAAATTCAGTCACCATAGAAACGCTCCAGTTGCAAAGGCATATCTGTGCGTTTATGTGTGTATGGCGGTGAAGGCTGTGCATTTGGAAATAGTGTCTGCCCTGATAACTGAAGCATTTTTAGCATTGGTTGATCGGTTTGTCGCACGAAGGGGTCTGCTAACCCACATTTATTTTGACAATGGGACCAATTTTATTGGAACAGCTCGCTATTTAAGAGAAATTATTGAATGGTATAGAAAGAAGGACTGTATGGAAACACTGACCAACCATGTTTCTGGACAAGGCATACAGCGGCATTTCAATCCCCCAGGCTTTCCTCACTTTGGAGGACTTTGGGAGGCTGCAGTAAGTTCAGCAAAGGCACATCTCCGAAAAACATTAGGTGATAGAACTTTCACCTTTGAAGAACTATCAACTATATTTTCGAAAATTGAAGCCATCCTCAATTCTAGACCACTTTTCACAATATCTGGAAATCCAGACGATTTTGATTATATGACACCACTGCATTTTCTAATTGGTTCATCATTAATTGCTTCACCAGAGAAGGAGGTGACTGAAATAGGTGGTAACATAAAATCAAGATCACAGCTCATTCAGAACATTACTCAGACCTTTTGGAGACAGTGGAGTAATGAGTATATCCATCTGCTATATTCGAGACTAAAGTGGACAAAGGCTTCTTCTAGGCCTAGAATAGGAGATTTGGTTTTGGTGAAGAACCTCAATATCATGCCTCTAAATTGGAATTTGGGCAGGATAGTAGAACTGCACCCTGGGGACGATGGTATTGTAAGGGTTGCAACTATCAAATGTGCTGGTGGGCATCTTAAAAAGACCATGCACAATCTTGTTCCCTTTCCAATGATTAGCGATTCGGACGTAAAATCATAAAGATTTTAGGTGGGTGGTATATTGGGTATTCCAAAATATGTAACCATATTGTAAATATTACATTACATTATTGGCGCGACAGACTCATAAAGAAGTCCTTGGCCTTCTCAACAGCTCTTCCCCAATCGTCCCGATCGCCTGCTCGAGTGATGGAGACCTTGCTCAGCCTCAGATCCTCACAGACGGCACCCTTCCATCTAGCTTTGGGCCTTCCTCGAAGTCTTACTCCATCCGGATTTCCTGTATACAGCTTTTTAGCTGTCCTTTCTTCCTCCATCCTATATACGTGGCCCAGCCACTTAATGCGTTGAATCCTGATGAAGCTCGATATCGTTAGGTCTCCATATAACTCACTCAGCTCCTTGTTCCTTCTGATCCTGAGTTGGTCGTTATCTCGCATTGGGCCGAATATTTGCCGTAGGACTCTTCTTTCGAATCTATTCAGCTTTTCCACGCTGGATTTATTCAGTGTGAGGGTTTCACCAGCGTATGTCGCTACTGGCCTAATGATGGTTCTATATATCATCAGCTTGGACTTTAGGCTAAGGAGCTTACTTCTCAGGAGCTTTGAGATCCCAAAACATGCTTTATTAGCTGATACTATCCTGGCTCTAACTTCTTCCTCCTCATCCAAATTCTCATTTATACGACTTCCTAAATACTGGAAACTTGACACGCGTTGGAAAGTGTATTTTCCAAAAGCGTAGCTATGAGGTGGTCGGTTTTGTTTTCTATTCTTTATTACCATGACCTTGGTTTTCTCCTCATTCACATGTAGCCCCATTTTTCCAGCTTCCACTTCCAGCCTCTCAAAAGCTTCTTTTAGGAGAATCAGCGATCTTCCTACTAATACAAGGTCATCAGCATATGCAAGAATACCCAGATTACGGTTAAAGATGGTTCCCTCCATCAGTAATCCTGCCCTTTTAATGACACTTTGCATTACAATATTGAAGAGTAGAGGTGCCAGCGAGTCTCCTTGCCTAAGTCCTGTACTAATCTTAAATTTTTCTGTGGTTGAGCCATTTACCCTTACGCTGCAAACTGTGTTTTCCATCGTACTCATTACCAAGCGCACCAGTTTGGATGGAATTTTAATTTCGCTCATAGCTCTGAAGAGTTCACACCTGGATATTGTATCATAAGCCGTCCTGAAATCTATGAACAGCATCCACATTGCATTGTTAAACTCTTTCATTTTTTCGCACATCTGCTTGAGGGAAAAAATCTGATCTATAGTAGATCTGTTAGGTCTAAAGCCTCCTTGGTATTCTCCAAGATTTCTCTCAACATAGGGCAGTAGGCGGTTATACAGAGTTATCGAGAATATCTTATAGGCAGTATTCAGTAGGCTTATCCCTCTGTAATTTTTACATTCTGTAGAGTCTCCTTTCTTCTTGTAGATAGGCACTATAATAGACTCTTTCCATTCTCTCGGGATTTGCTCCTCTTCCCATATTTGAGCAATTAGTTCCTGCAGCTCTTTAGTTAGAGCATTGCCAGCTGCCTTCAGGAACTCAGCAGGGATACCATCTGATCCTGGTGACTTGTCATTTCTCAGCTTCATAACAATATCATTTATATCCTCTCCATCCGGTGGTACTGCTTCGTCTTGGCTGTCATGCGAGTCACATTTCAATATACTTATTTGTTCTTCTGTCTGGGTTATTGTAAATATACTTTTATTTTATAGAATAATATTGTATTGATTTAGCTCAAGAGAGAGGAGAGTAAGTGAGGGAGATAGAGGGGGGTATTATAGTTGCTATTAGTGGACCTTGCAAGCAGAAAAGGATGACTCCACGGCCTTTGCAGAATGAGAAGCTGCTGATTTGCCTGCCTGACAACGAGAAATACATCGCCATAGAAGAGGGTAGTGCTGACTTTTAAAGTTTTAGTTCGTGAACTTAAAGTACCAGGTCAGACCTTTCATTTTCTCTCTCTCTCTCTTGATTGAAATTAAAGAACATTTCTTTTCTTTGTCACTTGGTAATTTTGATTTTAATTATTTTTCATAAGATTTTTTTGTTTGTATTTTACTATGAATGTATCCTAATTAATTTATTTTTTAAATGTATTTTTGTTAAACTTAATTTAATTTCACTAAAATAGAGTAAAAAACTCAAAAAGAAACACTATTATTTATTATAATGCAATTGGGAAAAAGCACAATGCAAAGCCTTATGTTTCAAATCCAGTAATACACCCACTTACCAGTCGACGTTTCGCCTATTCAGGCATTATCAAGACACAAAAACAAAAAAGGGTTATGTGAATCATATCTCGAAGAAAAAGGTGCAATACATCCCAACGATCATCAGCCCAAACAGGCTTCAAACATGAGACAGCACCCCACCACTCTGTTGTACGTCTGGAGTTGTATGTTGAACGTCTTGGTGGTGGAGTGCTGTCTCATGTTTGGAGCCTGTTTGGGCTGATGATCATTGGGATGTATTGCACCTTTTTCTTCGAGATGTGATTCACATAACCCTTTTTTGTTTTTGTGTCTTGATAATGCCTGAATAGGCGAAACGTCGACTGGTAAGTGGGTGTATTACTGGATTTGAAACATAAGGCTTTGCATTGTGCTTTTTCCCAATTGCATTATAATTAATTTAGTTTCACTTATTAAAAATTGATTATTATAGTTGATAATGAGATTATTTCAGTTAAAATTCTATTAAAAATAAACTATTTTCTGTTTTTAGTTGTTTCTGTTATTTGCTTCTTGTATATTTTGTATGCTTTTCATTTTGCTAACAGGAACCAGGCAATATTTTCAGCGTCATTATAGGGCGCCTGGAGAAATCACTTTTTTATTTTCAGTGCATCCTGGCCCCAAATTTAACATTACATTATGTTATCTTGAAATACAATGATTATATTTAATGTATGAGATGAAAATAGTTGACTGGATGATCTAATGTAAAGGAGATAGTTGGGGGGTGCAGTCAAAAAGAACACTGAATAAGTAATAAACTTATAATTATGTGCCGACGTTTCGACCTACATTGTAGGTCATCTTCAGGGCTATGAGAAAGAAAGAAACAGAACAAAAAATATAAAAATGTACAGTAACAATAATATGGTGACAAGTAATGTAGAAATTTAAAATAGTGGCAGATATGAAGATGGAAGATAACGAATATTAAAAAAGTGACACAAGTGATAAAATTAAGATATAGACAGATTTAAAAAAATAATGATAATGAAAAGAAATTAAAATAGTGACAGATATAATAAAATTAAGATAAAGACAGATATAACAAAATTAATGATAATGACAAGAAAATGAAAATAATGACAGATATAATAAAGTAAGACAGATTTAATAAAATTAAAGAGAATGAGCAGAAATGATAAATTATAAATAACGTATGTAAAATAAAATACAGAAAATAAATGTACAGAAAGGATAGTAAAGTAAAAATAATATAAAGGAAAATCAGAAAGGAGGAGGTAAACAAAAGAAACAAAATGAGAATATTTACATATACAAAAAACGGTTGGAACATGAAGAATAAAGAAAAACTAGTAAAATAAAGATATAAAATGAATGATAACGGACTTAAAGATGTTACATGTTACAGAAAAGTATGGAACTGTATGTACAATAACTAATGTGAATAATAGAAATACTATTGTACAGTAACAATAGTGTACAATGACTGTTTGAAAAATAGTAGATAGGATTAATGAATTTTGAAAAATTAAAATTAGTGAAATACTATTGTACAGTAACAACAGTGTACAATGACTGTTTGAAAAAAGGTAGATAGGATTAATGAATTTGAAAAATTAAAGCTTAAAAATATGAACTCTTGATTACCAACATATGATGGATGCCCAAATGATAAGGGGGAAATAATAGTGTGAAGAATGGAGAAAGGATAAAGAGAAAAGGATATAATAAATAAAATATAAAGAAAGGACGTACCGATTTGGAGAGAGAAGCCGTTTGATGTAACGGCTGACTAGTACTGACAAAAACCGTTAATGGAGCAGGGAGGGAGAGTTAGAAGCGATCTCTAGCGGCCAAAAAGTTAACTATAGAAGGTAACCATACTGGAGTATCGGAAAAAAGAGGGAAAGTGAATAAATGGATAAAATTAATATAAATAAAATTAAAACCAAAAATATACGAATTAACAGATTCGTATATTAATATAAATAAAATAAATAAAATTAAAACAAAAAAATATAAATGTCAATAGTGTGATAACAAAAGAAACATCAGTGACGAAGTAACAGAATTTAAGGTTTTTTGAGTAAGTTAGAGTAGGAGAGGAAAGGTGATGTGAGTCAGTCTTAAGATTGATAGTGGAGGAATCTAAATTTATGTGGATAGTTTCAGAGAGGATGCGTTTTTCAAGGTTGGGAACTGTAGCTAGGATAGACGTATTATCAAAATCAAAAGTGTGGTTTAAAGAAAGGGCATGTTCGGAAAGTTTAGAGGAGGTATGGTTACGGGAGGAAATGGCATATTTGTGTTGGGTAATACGGTCTTTAAGGAAGTTTTTGGTTTCACCTATATAGGAAGAGTTACAATTAGTAGTAGAGCAGGGGATACGATAAACAACATGGGAACGTAGTTTGAGGGGAATAGGATCTTTGATACGGGTATAAATATGGGAAAGTTTGTTGCCATGGGAAATCCCCTAGCTCCTGATCTCTCTAATATTGTTCTAAATGACCTTCTAGACTCCATTCTACCTCCGTTCCTTGACGATATTTGTTTCATCAAAAAATATGTAGACGACCTCCTCCTTATCATCAATCCCAACATCATTACTGATTTATTATCTGCCTTCAATTCATACTATCCCCGCCTCCATTTCACCGTTGAAGTCGAATCCAATAAGTCACTACCTTTTCTTGATCTCCTTATCATTAAAAATCCTGACCACACCTTATCCACAAATTGGTATACTAAACCCACTTACTCTGGCAGACTTCTTAATTATTACTCCCAACATCCACATCACCTTAAAATTAACGTCGCTAAAAATATCATTCACCGTGGCCTATCCCTCTCCTGGCCTGCTTCCATACAACCAACACCCACCGTATCAAAGAAATCCTTTTTAAGAACATTCTCATTTTGTTTCTTTTGTTTGCCTCCTCCTTTCTGATTTTCCTTTATATTATTTTTACTTTACTATCCTTTCTGTACATTTATTTTCTGTATTTTATTTTATATACGTTATTTATAATTTATCATTTCTGCTCATTCTCTTTAATTTTATTAAATCTGTCTTACTTTATTATATCTGTCATTATTTTCATTTTCTTGTCATTATCATTAATTTTGTTATATCTGTCTTTATCTTAATTTTATTATATCTGTCACTATTTTAATTTCTTTTCATTATCATTATTTTTTTAAATCTGTCTATATCTTAATTTTATCACTTGTGTCACTTTTTTAATATTCGTTATCTTCCATCTTCATATCTGCCACTATTTTAAATTTCTACATTACTTGTCACCATATTATTGTTACTGTACATTTTTATATTTTTTGTTCTGTTTCTTTCTTTCTCATAGCCCTGAAGATGACCTACAATGTAGGTCGAAACGTCGGCACATAATTATAAGTTTATTACTTATTCAGTGTTCTTTTTGACTGCACCCCCCAACTATCTCCTTTACATTAGATTATATTTAATCTTCTTTTAGTAGCTGATATATTTAATTTAGGTGCAAGGGTACTGGACTCTAATTAGCTCATATATTTTAAAATTGATTTATCTAATTTTTGAACAGTACAAGTTTTGCAGTGCTCACGATTTTTTTGTTCTTTTTAAGCTACAAATGGGATGTACCAATTAAGTACATATCTTCAGACAACCCAATGAACGTCAAGTTAGCCTGGCTGATGAAAGATCAACATTCAGGTATTGAACATTTGAATACACTTGTTGGCATATTATTTATTACCTATCTGTTTATTGTTTAAAAGAAAGTCTTTTTGGCATTTTACTGGTTTCATATATATATATATATATATATATATATATATATATATATATATTATTTATTATTATACTGTTCTTAACTCTGTATGTATAGATAATTTTTACTTTTTGTTCTTGAGATTCAGTCTCATAATCATGCCAAATTGATGGAAAAATGATATTACCACAGCAACAACCAAAATATCTATTTGAACAATATAGTCTCGAAACATTGCCAAAAAAAAGTTAAAGGAATAGGCTGAATCTGGAGAACGAAAAATAAAAAATAAATATGTGGATTCATAAGCTCATTGGGTTTTTGCAGGATGAAATAAAACAAGTTTTTTTCGTACTAATATTAAAATTCATTCAATATTGTACTTGCCGTTTTACTTATAACCTCTTGCCATCTTTCTATCAATTTCATTATTTTGTTCTTATTAAACATCTGGGGCCTAGAAGCGAAAAACTGAACGAGATTTGCTTTTATATCCTCCTCATTAGCGTATGAAATACTGTTGAGGAAGTTTTGGAGGAACTGATGTAAGTGTTGGTCGGATGGTACAAGGACTGGTGATACAGTTGTATGTATAATAAAACATCATCTATAAAATAGGTTACGGTATGTATATTAAAATATCCCAGCCAAGTTGCACTAACTTTTGCTTTGTGATTGTTGAGTGTGGTCAGGTGTTGTCTTGTTGGAATTTAAAACCCTTGCGATTGACTAGTTTAAATTAGGTCGCATGTGATCTGAGGAGGATATTTTGTATCTATGACATATGTTTACTTACACGAAAATCGAGTGTTTCCATGGTGATATTTGATGGTATGTTATAAACAATATTTGTTCAATTATAGTAATCTTACTAATATTATAAATGTGAAAGTTTGTATGTTTGTCTCTCTTTCACGCCAAAACTACTGAACGGATTTGGATGAAACTTTACAGTATTATAGGTTATACATCAGAATAACACATAGGCTACAATTTATAATGATTTTGTGTAATTTAGTCATAATATAAGGTATTTGTTTAGTTAAGGTCTCCCTTATGACGTAGGCGATAACCGTCTACATTTCGCTACCGGCACTTTCCCCCACCACTTCCTCTCCTGCCCCTCATTGTTTATCTGGCTAACCCTTATTTTGTTTTCCGAATGGTTTGTAATAGTTGCAGAGTGTCTTGCACTGATTTTGATGCCAGTTTCGGCATAAATGAAGTTTTTTACGTTCAGTTTCTACCAAAGTTTCAGTTTCTATCAAAGGAAGAAAGAATTGCTAAATATTAAAGAAAAATTCAAACAATACCATCAGTGATTTACACTTATTTTTGAAAAATATCTTACTAGATGAGTGAACAGCCACATCCTACTATCCTATTCTATCCTACTAATATTACAAATGCGACAGTTTACAGTAAATAACCGCGATTAGCTACTGACCATATGTTGGAGATTATATTGAGAATCTGCTATATCGAAGTACTTTTTAATAATGAAATAGTACTGAAAACTTTGTGGAATTTATTTATTATTAACAGCACAATGAAAAAAAATTAATTGATATTAAATTTTAAATTATTTTATAATCCTACTAATATTATAAATGTGAAAGTTTGTATGTTTATCTCTCTTTCACGCAAAAACTACTGAACGGATTTGGATGAAACTTAACAATAATATAGGTTATACATCAGAATTACACAGACTATAAGGGCGGATTTAGGGGAGGGGGCACGGGGGCTCATGCCACCCAGACAGTTTTTTGTGTGCTATGGAGAATCCATTATTATACATAATTATAGGCAAATCACATGATCATAGTTGTTAAAATAACAGAAAGAACATGAGTGAAACTATGGTTTTGATATTTTAATCAACTTTTGAAATGTTTCTATAGATACTACAAGTTTATTTGTAAGTTATTGTTGATTTTTTCCCCATCTGTCCATTGTGCTCCCCCCAGGAAAAAATCCCGGATCCGCCCCTGGGCTAAAATTTACGATGATGTGTAATTTGTTCATAATATAATGATAATTATCAAGTCAGTCGGATAAAATTCTGCTCTCTGAGTAGCTTGCTCACGTGTTTCTTACTCGCAAAATATACATATTTTTGCTGAACGAAACATATCAAGTAACATATTTTACAGGAGTATATTGCAGTAGGTGTAGGACCGCCAAAACTAAAAACACATTGATAAATTACCTACATATGTAAATTATTCTAATCCTTTTAGTTTTAATTTCTCGCTGATACGTACGACAAGTGAAACTGTTATACTTAGTAATCCTTTTCTATAAATTCATTAACATCACATAATAATCCTTTACTGACACAAACAACAGTAAACTTCTGTCCGTCTCGTTTGTTAATCAGTGTCAATGTAGGTTTCACGGCTGTGCTAATCCGTTTGTGTGTAAACGGATTAGGTTTGTGTTGAAATTTGATATAGATAATCTCAAACCTGTGGAAGAACATAGGCTACTTTTTATCAACACACCACACAGGCGAAGTTTATATAAAACTGTAACCTGATTGACTAACAGACCCAGCGGTCAACGCACAGCTGAAATCACTTAACCTAGCATCTTTCGCAGATAGGTTCTTTGTATAGCTTAAATGAGCTCTAAGAAAGGAATTTGGACAATTCCACTCCCAAGGGTTTCTCCTTTAATATAATAGGGGTTCGAAGATTGTATGGATTCCGTCAGAAGTTAGACATCTGAAATTTTGGATGTATGAGTAACTTATAGTCACAAAAAATTAAATTATTTATTTAAAATGATCTGTCACAAAACTTTATGTGGCAGACCAAATTCCACGCGAGCAAAGCCGCAGGCAAAAGTTAGTAGTAAATATTATGAAAAAAGAGAAGATTAATAACATTTCACTAATAACATCTGATTAATAACATCTTATTACAATGTGTAAACATAAACATAGTTAACCACAGAAGTCAACTAATTCCATTTTGAATTTTAGAAATAATAAAAACGAACATTTCTTATGAAACGAGCCAATATGTTATGTAAATGAGCTGTTATTTTTAAAAATAGTATAGGTCGATTTGGATCCAAAAACAAATTATTTATTGTTCACTTAGACTTCCACGGTCATTGATATTCTTCTTATATTCTTATAAATAATTTTAATAGTTATTGTTTCTTAATAAAATTTAAAAGGTGTATATTATTAAAAAACAGGACTCTTTGCTAAGTGTTTAAAGCATAGCATATGCCCAAATTTTAAATGAATTCAAATGCAAACCCTTAAATATCTCGATAGATGAAATAAATGTACTTGAACCACTTTCAAAAATAATAGCTCATATTAAATGTATAACTATAATTTAAAAAATAAAATTTATTTATTTTGAAGAGAAAAGATATGTCCAGGGCCGGTCTATGTATATTATTTAAAAATTATAACAATGGACAACCAAGATTTCTTTTTAAAATGAAAAATGAATGAATTTTTAGATTCACCATAATGTAACTTTCACAAAAATATTTATTTGATGTTTAAAAGATCATTTTTTGTCGAAAAAATCGCGTTCAGATTATGAAAAATTTTATCCAGAAGTGATAACTTTTAAACGCTTCGTTTTGGCTTGGTGATGTCATCAGGCTTTTGTGCATTTTTGTGATAAGAATTTCATATGATGTTTTTGCAATTTCAGTTAGAATATTGTGTTCATATTAAGAAATAAAAGAATTGCTTATTAATTAAATTAACTTATTTCAAATGAAGAGTCAATTTTTGCTATTATTGACATCTTTTTATTCAATAAAAAAGAATAGAAGTCTTCGGATTCCATCTGCTTTTATTATTGTCTCATTGTTTATTGCTCAAAACTTGAGAATTATTAAAATTTTACTAAAAATACACCCCTTCGGTTTTTACCTACTCTAATTTTACAATTACAAAAATGCTCATATAAAATAGTATTGATCTGCATTAATTATTTTACTTAAGAAAAACTCACGTTTGCCTCTCTGTTCATACAAGTTAGCCCGTCAAAGACGAGGTCTTCTGTAGTTTTTTGTCAAATAAATAATTAAAATATAGATTGCCACTATCTCGGATGAAATGTTCCATCAAGATTCGCCAGAACATCGCGAATCACTCCTTGTTCGGCCATGTTCATAAATCAAGTCTCCAAGAATTTTAAAAATTTGCACTAATCTGACTCTCAGAGCCCCTTGCAGGTAGATGCAACGGTAATTCACCCTTAACAATAATAAAAGAGACCCGGGCTTATTTCTACTGTGACATAAACGTCACACTAGGCTTTGGGTGGTTAAGAGGGAGCTCCATTGATTCGTGAACATAGTGTATACGCGGCCTTAGAATCATGGATTTACCAATGGGTTTTTTGAAAGCTGACTCCAGAAATCTGGCAAAACTGGATTTTGTTACATTAATGGACTTTGTCAGTAACAATTCAAACTATTTTGGATGCGAAATGCTAGACATAAAAGCTATCAGGTAAGTTTTTGTAACATACTATTTGTGTGTTTTCTCTCTGTTAACTTTGTATTATGAAATATATTTCAAACTGAAAAGCACAGAGTCATTAGTGGTGTCCAAACTAACAAGGGTTTTTGATTAGTTTACTTGAGCAACTTAAATTTATTTTGGAGCATCATTCTAAATATTTGTCACTTGGGCCCAGGGCAGGGTGTCAAATATTTACTAATATTATCTCAATTTATGTTTACTTGATTTCACCAGATCTATGCACCTTATTTTTTCTAAGTGCTTACCAAAAATGAAAAACAGGCCTGACAGTTCAGAAAAATTCATATTTATTGTATAGCTAATCTCCCAAATCTATTTTTATTTTGTTTTTAGATCAACAAGAGAGAGTTATGGAGAAAATGCTGTTGGTGGAGTTAAAGTTAGGAGAAATCTCCCACTCTGTAAAGTTGTAGGTGGTGTTTCTCCTGAACTATTTTTTTTTTAAAATTATTTTATTGAGTTGTACAACTGTAATATATACATCTAGTACAATTGCTATTAGAATAAATAATACATGATAGGACATGTAGAGACACTACCCACTGGCAGCACTCTAATAAAATTTCTATAATAGAAGGTCTCGAGGCCATCTTCTCTTCAGACGTCTAGGAGGATTGTTCGGGATGAAATTGGATGCAAGGATGGAAACTAGTGGGTTTTGATGGGTCTGAAGTTTATTATGGAATGATAGGTATCTGGAATGTGCTAAATCGGTAACATATGGAACGTTAAGATCATTATGGATGGTTTTATTTGTGACAAAATAAGGAGTGTTTAGAATTTTGCGAAGGATTTTGGATTGCTAGGATTGGATATGAGAGGAATTCGATGGTTTGGTGGAGCCCCATAGTTCAATTCCGTAAGTCCATATAGGTCTTATAACAGTCACATAAATAAGTCTTTTTAATTGATCTGAAGCTTTGAGCGTTTGTCTAGTATGTGTTGAAGTAGTCGGAAGCGTCTAGCTGTTTCTTGTCTTTTCAGTCTTGTGTGAGGGTTCCAAGTAAGACGTTTGTCTAAGTTGAGTCCCAGGTAGCGAATCTGTTCAACAGGGATAAGTGGAGTACTATTAAAGGATACAGTAGGACAGGAAGTCATGGGTTTTCGGCGAAGGGTATAGGTAATTTGATGGGACTTGCTGGAATTGATTTTAATTCTCCAATTCCGACACCATTCTTCGAGGCTTGATAAGTGTGATTGAAGGGATGGTTATTAACTGATAACACACATGTGTCATCAGCATACATGGAGATGAAGGTGTTAGGATGGGTTGGAATGTCAGCTCTATCTATTTTTGAAGAACATGTAGGACATTCAATCCTGTGTTTTCTTTATTTAATATTGCATAACATCACTGATTAGTGATTGCCTCATTCTATTGACATCAAGAGGTCTTGGTTGGGATGAACGTGCTAGGATCCTCTTTGTTTGGCAATTGAATTTGGTCGGTACTGGTTCTTTTTTCAAAAAGAAAATCGAAACTATGGACCCCCAAAACTAATCTAACTTTAATGATATTTTCTACTACTTCTTCTACCTGGAACAGACAAGGAAAAAAAAAGGTCAAACTCATTGCATTTTAAAATGGTGTTTGTATATGAGAGAGCTTACATGCACTATAAACTGACTAGTTATTGCTGAAACTATTCTAACTTTACACTATATTCAATAAGCAGATTTATAATCGATAATAAGAGTACAAAGCTTAAACTTGCATTTTTTTTTTTTTTAAACTGGATTTAATTCTTCTTTTTTTAGGGTAAGATAAATAAAAACCATTTTCCAGTCATTGTTTATTCTCAATTTTCAATCTATTCGAGACGTTTTGACTCTATTGGTCTGACACTCACTATGGTTTCAATCTTTTTTTTCTGCATCTTTTAAAAAATTCCTTTAGAAAATTTTTTTTTACATAGTCAATAAGTCTTTAAAAAAATAAATTAACAATAATTACATTACTATACATAATTTAACATAAAATGTCCAAAAATAACTTACTATAAGCATAGATACCTGGAAAGTCATATTTTTTAAAAATCCTTGGGGGATCCTTAGTCCCGAAAAAGGATCTAATAGTTCGAAGATCAAGATTTGGTCTTTTAATGTAATATTATTTTATTGACCATGGAGGACTAAGGATCCCCCAAGGATTTTTAAAAAATATGACTTTTCAGGTATCAATGCTTATAGTGAGTTATTTTTGGGCATTTTATGTTAAATTATGTACAGTAATGTAATTATTGCTAATTTATTTATTTTTTTTAGACTTATTGACTTTGTACAAACATTTTTTGTAAAGGAATTTTTTAAAAGATGCAGAAAAAAAAAGATTGAAAATGACACCATAGTGTCGAAACGTCTCGAATAGAGTGAAAATTGAGAATAAACAATGACTGGAAAATGGTTTTCATTTCTCTTACCCTTAAACTTGCATTAAAATGATCTTCACAGGCATAACAGTTTGTAGAAGGAGCCAGATTATCTTTTCTTCTCGTCAGATAAAACCACTTTTTTCTTCTTATTGGATCCATGGAAACTTTAAGGAACAGTTTATCCAGGGTAGATTTTGTGGTGCTTTTACAGATTGGCGCACAACAGTATTTATAAGACTTTATAAGTGATTTAAGTTAAAAACATTAACAAAATTACAAAGAAAACTAGCAACAATGATGCGAGATAAACTGACAAGCCTGGTGACGTCACATTATGTCTTATCAAAACTGACCGTTTTGGCACGAAATTCAAACAGAAAATTTTCAAAGTCAAAAATTTCATGTTTAAACAAATATTTTACCATCAAAATTAGTGGTAGCCCATTATTTAAGGTTGATAGATTTTATTGAAACGATTGTTGAAAATCACCGTGGCTGTCCATTAATAAAAAAATAAAATAAAATAAATTAAAAATTATATACACTGTATATATTATATAATAATAAATTATACAAATTAGTGTTGGCCACTATCACTTCTGAACTATGACTCTCTCCTCAAGATCTGCATAGCGGATACAAACATTGGATTTCAATGAACAATATTTTTTTATTATTTGAAAATTTTCTTTGATTGTCTCTCAAAGTTTATAAGTGAAAGAATTAAATTTCATATTTAATACTTAATAATACTTATAGAGCTAATAAATAATTTAAGAGCTAATTTGGGCAATAATTATTGTCAGTTAATTGTTTTCTTTAATCTTTTTATCACTCAAATATTTTCATCTGCCCCACAATGGTTTGTGCTATGCATATTAGTAAAAAAAAAAAATACTTTTTACTTACGTATTTTCCAATAATTTTCTTTATTTAATTTTAATTGCTATGATATTTTTTCAGTTATTTTAGATGTTCCTTCAAATGTAAAATGGATCAAGCTAAATTGGCATCAAGTTGGATTCTACCGAGTCAACTATCCTTTGAATCAATGGGAGGCTTTTAGCCATCTACTCGCCACAAATCCATCGGTGATTTCAATCATTATATCTTATAATGCAAAACCTTTCTTTCTTCTTTTTCATATTATTTTTATTTTCATAATTTAAATTGATAACATTAACATCATTTTTCATTATTTCTCTTTTGATTGTAATCTTTTAATACTTCTCTGATTTGAAACATGTTGTTGTGTTGTTATATTACTCTTTGCTATTATTTCTTATTACTGTTACTGTTGCTATCTTGTATTTATAGCCCTGATGAAGGATTAAAAATATTCTTCTTCACTGTCCACACCACCAGCCTAATTCTTTATATTTCTACAGTCAACTACACTGCTAGCATAATTTTTAAGTTACTTGTGACACATAAAACTGTATATATTATATATACATATATATATACAAACATATATTATTTATTTGACACAAAACATCCCTTAAGGACTATGCGACTATGATGCAGGTTTCTTTTTCAGTTCTTTCTTAATTGCCTGATGATTTCACTGAAATTGTTCTTCTTTCTTCTGTCCAGTTCTTGGACGGACATTTTTTATTATCTACCACAAATACCACGGTTTTCAGAAATATCTAGAATTCTGCCCTATTTTCAAATATATCCTGTATAATCCTGAGTCACTGTGTTTTCTGTTTGCACTGTGGATCTGTATTTGTACTTTCTTCAGCTGCTCCTACACTCGAAATAATCTCTATTTTATAATATTGTCCAAGTTAAGTTACTTTTTATTTTCATATTTATGAAACTGAAATAAGGTTAGTATATGCCTGCCTATAAACTCTAAAATAGAAATGAAATGCCTCCTTATCAATCGACTTCATGGTTTTTTTTACAATTTCCTCACATTGGCTTCAATTATTTCAATGAAATAAGCCAAATGTTCTTTCCTTCAAGCCTTTCAACATTTCATGAAGAAAATACTGAGATGAAACTTTTTTTTTTTTAAGTGGGCATAAAGTTGCACTGCGACCATTACTTGATCTATTGTGTGCCCCATTGTATGCGATTATTAAAATCTAAGCTTAGCTGTAATCCTCCTACTCTAGGTTTATCTTTCCTCCAGAACCCTGCCCCAGCATCAGTGGCTGTAAGAGAGCCATCTGTATAACAGTTGATGCCGTTGCAAGGATTTTGCCGTTTTGCTGTGTCAATTTTGACCTTGTATTTGGGTGACATTAAGTCACGTAACTGCGAATCTGATCTCATGGCTAAGACACGATCGGGCTCAATTTTTGTTTACAACTCCCATGAGCTGCAGTGAGCCGAAACTGATGGGATTATGTTCTGTTTAAGCAGGAGACCATGGCTCGGTACTCAAGTTCTAATGTTAAAGGCCTGAGACCAAGTACCATCTCCATCGTAGCATTCGGAGTCGTCCTCATAGCACCCGTCATCAATAGACAGGCTAGTCTTTACAACTTCTCCAACTTAAGTTTAGGTCCACTTTTACCAATGCCATGCCACCACACCAGGGCTGTATAGGTCACAATGGGTCTAATGGCTGTAGTATACAGCCAGTAGATCATTTTTAGTTTTAGTCCCCAAGAATTCCCCACTGCCCTTTTACAAGCCCAAAGACATCTGATGGCTTTGTTGGTTGTGTTCACCATGTGTTGTCCAACTCAGTTTGTTGCCCAGTGTCACACCTAAGTATTTCATTGTATTATTCCAACATAATCTGGTTCCATTGAGCATCGGTAATCTCAGCACCACATTCCGCTTCCTCATAAATGTCAGAACGTTTATCTTGCGCGGATTGATGCTCAAACCATTGTCTTAGCACCAGCACGACAAAATGTTTGTCACTGTCTTGAGTAGGTCAGAGCTTACACAGTGATGTTTACCTCCTATAAGAATGGCTACATCGTTCACGTACCCCTTTGCATAGAAGCCTGCCCCGTTGATTGATGACAGAAGTGAGTCCGTCAACAAACACCAGAGCAGGGACGATAGAACACCACCCTTTGGACAGCCCCTATTGGGCTTTATCAACAGTTTGGCGCCACCAAGTTCAGAGATTAGAGTTCTGTGTTCCAGCATGGAGTTAATCCATCTGTAGACAACTGGCTCAACTTCCTTGTACCTTAAAGCCCTACTTATGATGCTGTAAGGCGTTCGGTCAAAGACACCTTCAATGTCAACGAAGATGCCTACAGTTGTTTCGCCCTGTTTGAAAGATTTCTTAATCTTGACACCAGGTTAAAGAGTGCAACCTCACAGGATTTCCCTGTTTGATATGCAAATTGTAGCGGGTGTATGGGTTTATTTAACAGTACACCCTCTCTAATGTGTCTGTCTAAAATCTTCTCAAGAGTCTTCATCAAGAAGGTTGACAGACTGATTGGTCTAAAGGCTTTCGGATCATCATATGACCCCTTGCCAGGTTTTGCGAGGTAGCATAGCTTAGATGTTCTCCACTTCAGAGGGATATATCCCAATGCCTGCCTCTAAGCAGTTCCAGCAGGTAGGTCCCAATAACCGGAAATCCCTGCTTCAGCAGATTATTATGCCATCGGGACCTCCTGATTTGTAGGGCTCGAACATGTCTATCGCCCATTTGAGGGAATTCATGTTTATGATTTCCCTGGCCTTGGCCCACTGTATACCGTCGGGACTGAGGATGTGGTCAATCTGGAGTGAATGTACACGCTTCTTGGGTTACACACCATGGGAAGTGACAGTGAGCCAACTCAACGTCCTGAGCATACCCATGACCATTTGTCCAGCATCCTTTGATAGTATCTTTTTAATGCGACAGGCAGCAGGAATGTTGTCCACATCACTGCAGTTCCTCCATGCCTGCCTATTAGTTTTTCTTACCTGTTAGTGGTATTCCGTGACAGAAGCTCTGTAGATATCCCACTTTCCAGTTCTTTTAGCAGCATTGAATAGCTTCCTGGTGCTATGAGGGCGGGTCAATAAGTCCGTGACTTTTTGAATTTCCCGCCTCTTTATTGAAATGACAACAGTGCTCCTGTCAACAGGCAACTGTCAGTTGACTCCTGTCTAAATTTGAACAAGCTGCATCATTTAGTTTGTGTTTGGCAGCCGTTGATAGCAGACTACCGTGCATTGTGAGAAGAAAATGGAAAAAAGTGAATTTCGTGTGCTCATTAAACATTATGTTTTGCTGAAAAAAACCATCACTCAAACCAAGGCTAAGCTTGAAAATATTATGGGGACTCTGCACCATCCATTTCTATGGTAAAGAAATGGTTTACTGAATTTCGATGTGGCTGACGGAACATGCCGAACTTTCTGGACGCCCAGATAAGGTCTCTACACCCAAAACGATTGAAAAAATTCATGATATGGTTTTAGCCGATCGGAGATTGAAAGTGAGTGAGATTGTAGAAGCCATAAGCATCTCATATGGCTCAGTGGTTTCAATTTTGAATGATCACTTGGGTATGAGAAAGCTTTCTGCAAGATGGGTGCTGTGTTTGCTCACAATTGACCACAAACCCAACTGTGTGACAATTTCGCAGGAATGTTTGGCGTTGTTCAACCGTAATATGAACAAGTTTTTGCGCCGTTCCTGACCGTTGACGAAATATCTATCCACCGGAGACCAAACAGCAGTCAGTGGATTTCTCAGAGTGAATCGGCGCCAAAGGTGGGTTTGCCAGCCAATAAAGCCATGGTGACCGTATTTTGGAATGCTCGTGGTATAATCCACATTGACTATCTTTAAAAGGGGAAAATAATCAATGGCAAATATTATACCAACTTATTGGGTCGATTCAATGAGGAATTTGGCCAAGAAAAAAGTTCTTTTCCACCAGGACAATGCCAGGGTACACACACGTGCAGTTTTCATGGCAAAAATCCACGAATTGGGCTATGGATTGCTCCCTCATCCGCCTTATTCTCCAGATTTAGCCCCGAGTAACTATTTCTTGTTTCCAAACTTGAAGATATGGCTCGGCGGAAAGAGATTTGACTCCAACGACGAAGTCATCTCTCACAAACAAGTACATATTTTGATGACCTGGACAAATATGACCGACCCTAACCTATTATAGAAGGTTGCCATATTCCCCCTGTTTAATAGGTCAAGACCAAAATTAATAATAAACTCAAATATTTTTTCACCTCTGATGTTGTTGTGGCTGCCGCAGGCTTCATGAGGGGCATTGGCATTGCCAGGGCAGCTAAGATATTTGTGACCCCACCGTCCAACATCCTCTCCAGGATCTGAGTGGGGTTGACCTCCTCGTTGGGCAGATATGTAGCAATAATGGTGATATCTGCCCTCATTCCTTCCCCGGATGGGGACAACTTTGCTGCTGCAAGATCTCTAGAACAAAATTGCCAGAGAGGCAGCATATTTATTTTAGTTTTGTGTAGGATGCAGGCCCTTGGATGGTCCGACACAGCTATCAAGCTGTAGCCAGCCCACCTCTGCCCCGTAATAGATTGTGGATCCTCCTCGCTCCTGCCAGGAGCTGCTTCAGAGCAACGAGGAGTACTTGGACCTACCTGCTCTGTGTCCTCCTTCCCATGAAACATTAAATCTTGGATCATTCTCTAAAAATTTTATCAAGATCCAACCACTTTCAGCATATTGGACTTGCCAGAAATATCAATTTTACACTTTTTTGGTATTTTCTTAATAAATGCTCTTAATGATATGGTTGAAACTTCTTCACCCTAAAACCTTTATAATTTTCTGATATTCTGTAATTGTTTAAAATCCATTTTATGGTACTTTTGTGAGAGAAGGGTTGGAGAGAAAAAAAAGCTTACACAAAGAGAAGCATCTCCTTTGCTGATCGCTCTGTAGAAATACTTAGTTAATCTATCCTGTAAAGAAACTGTTAACTGTTCATAATGACAAAACTTATTTTGATTATATTAATAAATGTATGTAACTTTTATATTTATTGAATGTAAATATATATATATATATATATATATATATATATATATATACATTTTTTTCAATCATAGTATTAATTTTTTAAATTATTTTATTTGAAAAGAAAAGATATGGCCAGATTAAAAAGAAAAGATATGGCTGGCCGTGAAGCGAAGCCAAGATAGGCGAGATGGATAAGGCGTAACCATGGAGAGGTGAAGGTCCCGGGTTCGAGTCCCGGTCCTGACCATATCTTTTCTCTTCAAATAAAATATTAAAAAAATTATATAAAATAAATTATAATAATATTAACGACTTTAATATATTATATTATATTATAATAATATTAAGTCAACTAGATCCAAAATAAAATAATGTTAAAGTAACATTCTCCCCGTGTATACATCGCATAGTGCGAGAACACGGAGATGTAGGATCAATTGAAAAGAGGGGATATGGCTGGCTGTGAAGGGAAGCCAGGATAGCCGAGATGGATAAGGCGTCACGGGTCCCGCTTCGGGCTAAGAAGGTCCCGGGTTCGAGTTCCGGTTCTGGCCATATCTTTTCTTTTCAAATAAAATATTTAACAATTTATATAAAATAAAGATAAAATAAATTATAATAATATTAATTTTTTTAGGTGTTTGATGTTGAAGATCGTGTGAGCTTAATTGACGATGCTTTCAACCTCGCTTGCGCTGGCCATTTTTACTACCACATCCCATTAAGCCTTGTTAAATATTTTCAGTATGGTAAAGAGAAACATTTCTTCCCCTGGGCAATTAGTTCCTATTATTTACGTTTCATTGCTACAAGGCTGACTGGCACTGATTGTCACTCGTTATTTATGGTATTATAAGATTAAAATATTAACATTTAGCCTTGCATTGCTTGCACCCTCACACTCACAGGTTACACAGTTATCTAACTCACAGGTGTCTGATAACAAGTAAAACCAATGTTTTTGCTTGTGAATAGCATGTTTTTTATGAAATTATTACTTAGCTGAATAGCACTTAAATTATCTTAATCAACTATAATCTTAATTATAATGTAGCGGTGCCTACCATACATCATAAGTTTTTAAATTATGATTTTAAAACGCTACCAAATTACCTATTTAGCAACTGGTGGATTAGATATTTTAAAATATATAAAACAAGTATTGAAACAATTTAACTTATATCATGATTTTTTCCAACAGGCTCGTGTTCTGTTTATTCTAAAACTGTTTTTACTTGACATCATCTTATACTGCAATAATTTAATTTTTATATCCTTAAGCGCATTTTTCTGATTCAGTAGAGAACAAAATTTTATGAAGTTTCTTTGTTTTTTCTACTTAAAACTAGTTAACTTGATAAATTTATAGTATGGAAATAACTTTGTGTTTTAGATAGAAGAGTGTTAAATAGTAGAATATTAAACATTTCAATTATAAATAGAAAACAAGAACTTGTGGAATTGTCTGCTTTGAAATTATTATTTATAAAAATGTAATATAAACTGTTATTATTTTAAAATTAATAAAATAAACATAAAAGCTCATGGTATTCAATAAATTGGTTGGTCTAAAGGGCATTGGCAATTATCAGGCACCTAGTTATCAGTGACCCTACCAACAGTTAATCGTTCTACTTAAGAGTTTCTTCAATTTATTAATTGCTTTTCTTAAATTTATTATTATTTATTATAAATTTATTGTTATTTAAAGTTAAATTTATTCATAAATTTGTCGCTGTATTGTATGTTCATAAATGTAAGTAATGTAATGGGAGTGTAAATAATATGGAGGGGCAGTTGTGTTATAATATAATAAGCTACAATTCAGAAACAAGATATAATAAAGGAAAAAGCTTTCTTACAACATGATGGGCTCCAATTCTAGCTAGTTCGAATTAAATTCAAACATTTCCTTTGTGTGCAGCTGGATGGTTGTTGGTAGCATGCCACCTGCAGGACTAGGTACATGTTGGTAGCATGTCGCCTACAGGACTAGACACATGACAGAGACAGGTTATTATTATTATAAATTTTAAGTGGAAAGTTTGATGCTCTCTCTCCGTTTTTGTTTGTTTTTATGTCAAAATAATTTGTTCCAAAAAGTGAGTCCCAATTTTTCATTACAACTCCTTGTACTATCGTATATCCAGAGATACAATACCTCATTATATTTCAAGTTCTCTTCTTCTGTCTCTGCTTTTATATCATTCCTTTTTTTCTTCAAATTGCTTAATGCATGTCAATAACTGAACTATTTCTGACCATTCCATGTTGACTAAACATCCTATTAACTTATGTTAGGATGTTGAAAAAAATCCCTGCTCATTGAAATATTGAAAAAATTACTTTTTCTTTATTTAAATCTAGTTTCATGATTAGTTTTTGAGTTTGCATTACTGTGAAATTACTAAGAATTGCTTCAACAACTGGAAAAAACGCTGGTACTAGTGCATAATATCTTGGGGGGATTACTTTAAAGGGAACAACACAAAAATATCTATATACATAAAAGAGAGTGGCGTTAGTTACTGACCTAATAACTCAAGAACGATTTCGATGATTCACACCTATTAGGATTGGTATCCGACCAAAAAAGAAGAATACCCAAGAAAAATCTAAATCTGTCCAGGCATTTTTGAGTTATACTCGTAGCTTTTTTGTTTTTTTTAGTTTGCCCTAAGGAGGGAAGGCTTAGTTACCAGGTAAGGATGAGTCATCCAAACACCCACCGTATTCACTTCGTTGTCCTCCACTCCCTGGCCTTTCATCTTCCCTAATAAGGTGAAAAGGGAGACAAACGTTTGTAATAAAAAAACAGCGTCATTTTTAGTGCGAGCACCATGAAATTTTAGATTTAGCTTCAACATTAAAAATAAAGAAATATATATTTTTTATTTTTGGAAAATCAACACCTATAAGAGTAAAATACGAGAAATCGTAACATGTTAAGTTAATAAGTAAGCAGGCTTTAAATTTTAACATAATAATAATTGTATTCACGATTTTGCAAAATCAACCCCTAAATATTACAGTTTTGGATATTATATCCAAACGGTGGATTTCAGTACAAAACTTATCAATAGTTCTGTATTTATGCCATTTAAAATAATAGGACAGTTTATTGAAATCTATCAACAAAGGGATAAGCATTGGTAGGCTGGCTCAATTCACAAATGCTTTAAGTCATTGTTTAATATGGAGTTCATTTATGGAATTAAAAATTCACTCTCCATTTAAACTCAACATAATTTCTATTTAAATCAATGCGGATGAAATCGCGGGCAAAAGCTAGAGCAGTCCATTAATAAATATTTAACAATTTTATTATCCTAATATTTCACTTAAACAATTAAACCGTTTTTGAGATGCCCTTAGAATTACCTGTGTACATTGCATTTCAGAGGTTAGGGTAATAGAATAATTAAACAAGAGAGATTTAAAGAAAATTCAATTCATTGTGTAAAGGTAATAATAAAAATTATAATGCAATTCAAAAAATACACCTACTTACCAGTCGACGTTTCGCCTATTCAGGCATTATCAAGACACCAAAATCAAAAAGGGGTTATGTGTGACTTAACCTTAACATTGACTAAGCCTAGACGTACACAATCGTCTGCTCCAACAAGTGGCATTTCATCACTTTTAATAACTTCAAACTGAAGGTTGGTTTTTCCTGAGTCTGTTTGGCAAATAAACTCAATTTTACCTAATGATTGAATTGACTCTCCATGGTACAACTTTAGGTTAGCATTAGAGGGTTGGAGCCGGGGATTGCTAGACTTAGTAATCTTGCAAACATGACATTCACCCAGTAGACTGTTTCAGATTCACCTGAAGATGTGGTTTCCTCGTTGTCAGCTACTTGCCTAACTGCTTTTACCTTACACATTTTGGCAAAGTGTTTCTTCTTTTTACATTTGCTACACACTTTTCCAAAAGCTAGACAAGCCGCCCTATCCCACTTATGTTTCACACCACAAAATTTGCATTGAACATCAGTTGGTGTATCGTCCTGGGTGATGCAATCTCTTTTAGATTTATTTTTAACTTTATGGACACTCTCCTCCTTCTTACACCCTAGATTTATACTAGAAGCCTGATGAGTTGCCTCCTCACTCACCCTACACATATTTAAGACTTTTAAGGTTTTGCTTAGTTAATCTTTTGAATCTGTTGGTCTTGCATTCCTAATATTAACTGATCTTATAAAATTTCATCTTCTGTAATATTAAGAAAATCACAGTAGGCTGCTTGCAACTTGAGCCTCCTTGCAAAATCAACAACAGACTCCCCGCACTGGTGCCTGAGGGAGCTGAACACAAATCTTTCATAAGTAACATTAGCCTGTGGTAAAAAATATTCGTCAAAGGCTTCAATGAGTGAATCTAATGTAAACTCATCCTGAGGCTTATTAAAAGATCGAAAAATTTTAAATCCATCCTTACCTAGGATTGAGAGGAAGGTTGCCACTTGAACCCTTTTTCCTTTCTTGTCAATTCCTGTGACCACGGCATAGCTTGCCTACATCTCTTTAAAGAGTTTCCAGTTTTCTTGTACATTTCCATTCACCTCAAGTTTTTCTGGAACTGGGATCTGAGACATGTTTATATCTTATATATATATTTAATTTATATAATTTAATTGGACTTGTTTAAGAAAATTAAAATCTATAATGTTTATATTTTCAAAAAGTATTATTTTAGATAATTTATCATCTGTGCTATTTACATATAGTACATCAACAGTTTACAAATCCTCTTTTTGAAATAATATGCTATATATTTCAGAAATATATTCACTTATTATTGAAAGGAAATTTATCAGATGACATTTGGAATTTTGGAGAATCAAAGACATTTCTAGAAAAGTAAATGTTGAAATAGTTAATATTTTCTTTTATTCAAGATTGGAATTTATTTTTCTAAATCATTGCAATAACTATATATTTAATATTTTACGACTTATTTCAGGAAATTACAAGTGGAGCTTATAAAATTAGGTTGTTGGGCCGATGAAGAAGAAACTCTTGTTAAGGTAAAAACATTATTTAATAGTTGGCTCAATTCTGACGAAGCACTACATTCTCAACTCAGCCAAGTAGTGTATTCCTATGGTAATTCTTTTCTACTTTTGTCACACATTAGTTAATTTTATCGATAAATTTAATTGATAATTTATTCCGTAGGACTTTCTGGTGAAATCACACAAGATGAATGGGATAAGGTTTTACAAAGATGCCTCAATGAACGCAATGTCAAAGAGAAATTGAATCTTTGGCGGTCCCTTGGGAATGTGAAAAACAAAGAATATTTAACTGAGTAATGTTTCTCAATTTTTAGCAATGGATTCAATTTTTAGCAACTTGTTTAAATCATCTATTAATGTTTACAAATTTTTCTTATAGATTGATCGACCTTGCTAAAGATGAAAACCATTTAAAATCTCAAGATTTTTTCATTGTTTTAAAAACAATTGCAAAACAATCTTATGGGCTTGAAGTTGTATGGAATTTTATTAGGTAATGTAAAAAGTGTTTAAATTCACAATTTAATTTATCTTCCTAGGCAAAAACTACACTAATGCTTTTATTGTAGGAAAGAATGGCTTTACCTTGTAGATCGGTTCACCCTCGAAGACATGGGACTATGTGATCTGGTTTTCCAAGTTTGCTCTCAATTCGGGACCAAGGAGAGGTTAAATGAGGTGATAATATTTTTTGGAATGCATTTCTAGCTAAATTGTGGATCGTGGAACTGTTTACTGTTGGATATGGTTGCAATTATACTTCGTCACTCACTTTTTTGTAGAGGAATAGTTTTTCACTAACCATAGTTTTTCAAATTAAGTTTATGCAAGTAACCTCAGAAGTGAAATAGTGACTTCCTTTCCTACCATTTTGGCAATTATGAAAAAACAGGAGTTAATTGGGGGATTCAACAAATGCTGTAAAGTTTTAAAAAATGATGACTTTCAACAAAATGTTTTGAGGTTCTTTTTCACTTTTAAATTACTATAAAAAAATACAAATAGTTTATATCATTAAACTCACACCTTGCTATGGATTAATATAAAAAATACAAATAGTTTATATCATTAAACTCACACCCTGCTACGAATGGCCCCTTTTAATTCCAATTTTCAATAATGAGTTGTTTCATTATTTTTAATGCATATCATAAGTTTATTTAATCATATCATATTGTGCATTTAAATCTATTATGATTATATATATAGTTATACCAATAATTGTAAAAACTAAAACTTTAACATCGAAAGATTCCTATTATATTTTAATTTTAAGGTAAGAAAATATAAATAAAGTTCAAATTTTCTGAGTAATCAGGAATATAAACATAATTGAATAGCAGTATACATTGCTGTAGAAGGTTAAGTAGTAGGTCTTTAGGTCTCTAACTAGTTTAGGTCTTAGGTAGTTGTGGTTGGTTTTAATGAACGAGCCACGACACAGAATTTTTAATAAAATTTTCTCTTGATCAAAAATATTTTGCTCGATAATTAGTGGTTTTTGATTAATTTTATATTTATTTTTGTTTTTTAAAGACTGAGACGTTTTTCAAGAGCTATCCAGAAGCTGGTGCTGGAAGACGATCTCGCCAAAGATCTTTAGAATGTATCAGTTTAAACATAGAATGGCTCTCTACTAATTATCAACCAGTAAAAGATTGGCTTAGCAGTATGGACAATACTTTGAAGTTAAAGTAGTCTGGGAATAGGATTTTAAAAGACATGTTCATTTATTTTTAACTATTATGCAGTTGATGATGTTGGGGATACAAATGTTGTTATTATGAAGATAAAAAACGTTATTTTGCAATATTTAATATTGCTGTAGATAACTTTACCAAAATGTGCAAATTGATATTATTGTTTTCAACTTCATTATTAAGGATTGATAAAATGATTTCCAATAAAACAAATAACTAATACAATGGTTTTAAAATTGCATTTTTCGATTTATTGTTATCTCAAAAAAAAACAATTCAAAAACAATCAAGTTCCATTGAATTGATTTTGTTAAAACAATTAACCAATAAAATGGTAATAAAAAGTAAATTATTGATATATTAATTGCTGAGTTCGTTACAATACTACTGTATTATTATATTGTTATGGTTATTGGCAATCTGAGCTATAATTAATAATCAATGATTATTGTTATTGATGATTATTGTTGATGATGGTCATAGAGATAACAAATATTTTTTTTAAGAGTTAGTAGTTTTAGTTTTTTAGCTGAAAGTTTTGTTTTTAAATGGTCTATCTTTTATATAGTTGGCAAAATTGAATTATTTGTTCAGATAAATATATTTTGATTAAACTCTGTGGTAAAAAAAACATTCTGACAACAGTTTGCTGTCGCATAATAAAGTATTTTAGGAATATCCAGTCCCATTATTTCTCTTTGTCCTTTCACTTATTAATTTTCTATTCCAAACCGTGGTTAACTCTTGTAATATTAAAACAGTTAATCTATTTATGAAAAAGATACAAAACTAGAAAGCTAGTTGATTTCCCTTTTCATATAATTTTGATTTACCTCATAAAACCGTACAAGTTTAGAACCTAAAACTAAAAACTTACTTTTATCATAAATTGGTGATTAAGGCAAATACTATTCTCATCTGATTAAACTGCAACTTAAAAGCATCAAGGAGTTACAGAAATAACTAGGGAATTAAAAACGAAACACTTTTTTAATACTTAAATACTTGATTCATTTAGATTTATTTTATCAAAATTTCACTTCTAAGGAAAGTGGTTCTCAGTTAAGGAAAGTTTATATCCTTTTGGTTCAATGACAAATGCCATAATTGTTAACAACAACAAATTCAATAAAAGGGCCTTATCCATCACAACCAGAAAAAAACTGGGAGAAGAAATGAATATCCATGCCCCTGCCTGAAAGGAGGTAGACAGGCTCGGAAAGGATATATCAACCACTGGCCTGGCTTTCTCTTTGATTATGATTCACTATAGGTTATGTATCACCTTTTTCTGGATTCAAATTTGTGTACAACAGTATAAGCCAATTTTAGCTTTACACACAGAAGAAATGATCAATCTCAAAAGGCCGATCTGCTTGGTGAAGATGCCAATATTTGGCTCAAACAAGTTCACATTGATTTCTTCAGACTTGTGATATGTAATATATAATTGTGATATCAGGCAGGGAGCAATGCTATTCTGTGGATTTTATTTAATGAGACATGTTAACTCTAGCCACAACGCTCAAAAACTAAGTTCAATTGTATACATGCTACTTGACTTTTCTGCCAGATATGAGTGTGCCCTGCTGCAAAGAATAGAGATACAGTCACTTGCTACTGACTTTGGGAAAATGCCCTGATTCAGTGATGGTTTGCCTCTCTATCAATGATGATTGTTTGAAATTTAATATAATTTGTAATATGGAGTTATGAAGATGGCGTACTTTGATCACTTTTTTATGATCTTTGAAACTGTGGTCACCAAATTCTATTCCAAATTTTATTAAAAAGTAGTCAGATCAGTGCCATGCCCCACAAAGGTAGGTCTTGTTTATCATCATACAATACTTTCTTATAAATAGTTAATTCTATAATTTAGTTCTTGGCATACTGTTGTTGGCTTTTGCCTCTTTGATGAGCTGGGATAGCATATTTTGGACAAATCATTTTGCTGCTGCGATGGCTGAATCGTGCCTCTGAATACTGTGGATTTTTGCATGTTTTTGGATATCCTTGAAGCAAGTAAAGGGCTTTAATGTGAAGAAACCCAAAACACTTAGCATATAGTTTCTGGAAACAGTACACACTTAATGCCCATGCCTCATGAGAACTTTGATTTTTTCGAATACACAAGCTTTTGTAGTTTAATTTGCTAATCAGCTGCATTCATATTTCCATTTTAACTTGATAGCATCATCATCATAAGATAGCCATATTTTGGAGGTGGGTAATTGACAACTTTTTAAAATATTTTATTTTTATTATTTGTTATTTTGATGGTAATTATTTTTAAATATTTCTGTTTTGAAGAGAAAAGATTTTCCCTGGCCAGGATTTGAACTCGGGTTGTCTGTGTCTCTGTTGCAGTGCTTTAAACCACTGAGCAACCAGGGATCTTATCCAAGTCAGACATATCCGTTCTCTTCACCGATCCTATATCCCCGTGTTCACGCAAGTTTTGCGATATATACACGGGGAAGAATGTTCATTGAAGATTACTTTGATTAGGATCTTGTTGACTTACGTCAATATATTATTTATAATTTATTTTTATTAGATGTTATTTTGATGGTAATTATTTTTAAATATTTTTGTTTTGAAGAGAAAAGATTTGTCCTGGCTTGTCAGATTTGTCTGACTTGGATACGAACATTTCTGTTAGTATATAACAGCTCTTATGTAATTGCTTGGCTCTCTCATACTTTTAGAGACTGAATTATTATGTGAAAATTAATTTTAAACATTTTATAAGTAAATATTTCTAAATAATGTTTCTGGATACATGCTCTTTATTAAAATTTAAATTTTAAGGTATTACAATTTAATATCATTAAATAAAGAAAAAATCCTAAATGCTAAGGTTTTACTGATTTATATGGAATTCCAACTGTATATTGTTGAAAGATTGTGAGGTTCTTTATGTAACGGGATCATGGAAGTTTTAATAAAGCATCTCAAGCAGCACTGGTTCAAATCTGGCCTAGGTTTTGGATATTTATTTTGCTGTAGACTCATGGAATAAACCTCAAACTGCCTACTCTGTCTTGAAGTTTAGGTTGTCGAACCTATAATTAGCAATAACCGATCTTGTCTGCTTTAATAGGCATTAGTAATTACAGAATATGAAGTTCCATATTTATTGTGTAAGGTGATAAAGCAGGTTGCTGTAATGGCTACTTGTTGGTAGTATCTTTGTGATTAGAGTTTTCATTTTCATAGTAACCATAAAATGTTTAATTTAATTTTAATGAAATATGTTTCAGGAAAACCAAATTGTCCAATTAAAATTGAATATGAATATAAATAGTGTAAAATGGTGAGGGGGTGCAGTCAATGAATTGAACAAAATAAGAATGACTTATTTTATTTTGCCTACGTTTAGGCCTAAAAAGAGCCTGCACCCAATTAAGCCTGCAAATTAATATGATTTATGTTACCTTTAAATTAAAAAATGAAATAAATATATAATGAGTATAAGTTAAGATATCTTTAATCGTTGAGAATATATAAGATGAATGTTGTTGAGATTTGTTATTGTAAAAAATATATAAGATGAATGTTGTTGAGATATGTTATTGTAAAAAATATATAAGATGAATGTTGTTGAGATTTGTTATTGTAAAAAATATACAAATCAATTTAAATGAGTTGATTTGAGTTTCCTGAAACATTTCCTTATAACACTAAGAACAAACATATACATATATATGTACATATTCTTTTTTTTTTTGGACTGTTTGAAGACCAGACATTTTTTTGAGACAGCCAACTCCATTGGAAATACTTTGATTAAAGTACAAGGCAGAATATTAGAACTTATTGAAGTTAACAAGGTTTGGTCACAATTGTTCCTGCATGATATCGAACTTTGGATTGAAGAGTATCTTGCTACGCAGACTTTCAATGTTGAACATGATGCTAAAAAGCAAAATTTGTTAGATTTATCTTTATCAATTTAAACTTGAAAAATACATTAATTTTCTTAATACAGTTTATGGCATGTCATTTATATAATGCTAAGGGATATTAATTTTAGAACATTAACTAGTAATGTAGTAGTATACACAGATGAAAGTAAACAATCCCTAGTGTTTTTATCTCTTAAATCATTTTATTTAAATTATAAGAGCAAAAGTATCTGGAAAAGCTTTGTACAGTGTTCCTCTATTCAGAGGAAGTGGAAAAGATAAAGGATACCTTTCTAGGCATAATGAGCACCTGCACCTAGGACTTGAGTTCAAATTTAATACACAATCTAGAGCCCCCAACCAGAAGAATTGAAATAAAAATTTTTATCTATAGAATAGTGTATTCATATTAATTACTTTACTGCCACAACTACCATATTTAGTTTTTGACTGTTAATGATTGTTAGAAAATAAAAGTAAAACAGTTATAAAAACCTCCTGTTGAGAGTATCACACAGTTTAGCAGATGTATATATATATATATATATATAGTATATGTAAGTACACAAATCATTTTCTTAATTAATAACTATTGACATAACGTCCCTTATTTTATTATTGTCTTCCACTTCTTGAAAATGTGTTTTGAGCCAAATATCTATAATGCTTTGAAGTATAAACTCCTCAAACATTACTGTAGGTGTTTTTATTTTTAAAGAGAAAAGATAGGCCCCCTGCCGGGATTCGAACCCGGATCCTCTGTCTTTCCATGACAGCGCCCTACCATTTGAGCCACCAACGCTGCCTGCCTGCAGAGGACAAATCTTTTCTCTTATCCAATCCCATGTCCTCGTGTTCTCGCAATTTTTGCGATGAATACACTAGAACGAATGTTCTCTGAACATTAATTTAATTTTAGGATCTTATTGACTTACGTCATATTACTATTTATAATTTTTTATAATTATTGGTCAATTTTTTTATTTTTAAATATTTTTTTTTAAAGAGAAGAGATAGGCCCCCGGCCGGGATTCGAACCCGGATCCTCTGTCTTTCCGTGACAGTGCCCTAACATTTGAGCCACCAAGGCCGCCTGCCGGCAGAGGACAAATCTTTTCTCTTATCCGATCCCATGTCCTCGTGTTCTCGCAATTTTTGCGATGAATACACTAAAACGAATGTTCATTGAACATTAATTTAATTTTAGGATCTTATTGACTTACGTCATATTAATATTTATTTAGGCCGGGGGCCTATCTTTTCTCTTTAAAAATCAAAAAATTGACCAATAATTATAAAAAATTACTCTAGGTAATACATTTAGAGCAAATATAGTGTGATAATTCCTGTAAAATCGGTCACTTTTTAAAATAAATTAGTTACATAATAAAATTTCTTTTATCAAATTAATTTTACAGAACCTAATATATCTATATATCTAGTGAATGAATTCAAGGAGTGACAACTTTGAAGCTTGCTACTTTGTTATTGAACAATTAGTGAGAGAACACTATAACCTTCTTATCCTTTATTACAGAATATTATATATATATATATATATATATATATATATATATATATATATATATATGTGTGTGTGTGGAAGAAAACTTAGAACTTAGTTTTGGATATTTTCCCTTATCAGTACTTCTTTCTCTTAAATTGAAAGTTACAATGTTTTATCTTGTGATAGAAAAATTTCATAATAAAACTTTTTTTTTTCATATGCCCATACAAATTTTGTGAAAGGGGGCGTGAGAGGCTTTCTTTTGAACAGGGAGGGGGAAGGGCATTGGAATCACTGGCTTATTATTAAGTGCTCAGGTTAGAGAACGCCTTATTCTTTCTTTATATTATTATTTGCCTAGTTATCAGAGTTACAGGCCAGCTCAACGTCTATTCAGCCAAAAATAGAGCTTCCTCTAAAAATTTAGTAGACAATTTAATCTTTTAACATTTTTAATGGAAAAGATCATTATGAGAATGCATAAGGTATACACAGTTCTATTAAAAAGGAATACACAATAAAATCAAATTTACTGAAGATCATACTTTATAATCAATCTTTGAGGCTTCATGGAAAAAAATAGAGTATGAAGTAATAGATCCAACAAGCTATTAGATGCCTGTGGGCTTGCAAAAGGGCAGTATGTAAGTCATGCCACTTGAAGCCGAAAATGATCTATTGCTTGTATGTCACGGCCATTATGCAGTTGGTGGCAAGGCGCAAGTAAAAGTGGATCCAGGCTCAAGATGGAGAAGCTACACAGATTGGCCTGTCTAATGATGACGGCTGCGATGAGGACGACTCTGACTGCTACAAAGGAGATGGTGTTTGGCCTTAGGCCACTAGCATTTGAACTTGAGTACCAAGCCATGGTCTCCATGTACAGGCTGCTTAAAGAGGACATAATCCCTGGTGTATCGGGTCTGTGTAGCTTGAGGGAATTGTTCACTATAATTGAGGCAGATCACATCTTAGCAATGCGTTCTGATGTTCAGGTTCGCGACGCAATGCCACCCAATTATATTGTCAAAATTAACATAACGAAAAGGCACAGGCCCTGCAACGGCATCATTTGTTATACGGATGACTCACTTACGGCTACTGGTGGGGGAGCAGGGTTCTGGAGGAAGGACAAACCTAGGGAAGGAACCTGAATCTCCCTGGGCAGGTACTCCTCAGTATTTCAATCTGAAGTACTTGTCATTAATTACTGTGCATAGTCACCCCAGGATGAGCGGATGTCACTTAAAAGGATTATCTTCTTTACTGATAGTCAAGCTCCCATAGGTGCACTAATTGGACACAGAACTAACTCACGGATTGTGTGGGACAGCTATGCAGCTCTTAACAAACTGGCTGAGAACAACAGGGTTAGCATTGAGTGGGTTCCTGGACACTATGGTATCCCCAGCTATGAAGAAGCTTATAGACTGGTCAGGCTAGGATCGGACAAAATTCCGTGCACTCTTGAACCAGTAGGTGGTATCAGTCTCAGCTATGCCAAGCGTAGAATAAAAGACATCTACCTTAGGAAAATGAACCAACTGTGCAGACAAAGTGGCTTAAGACACTCCAAATCATTCCTTGACAGCTTCAATGAGAAGATGAGTAGAGCTGTTCTGGAGCTGGAGAGGGTAGCACCAAAAACAATCATAGCGGCAATCACGTCCCATAGCAGACTCAAGGCCCACATTTTCAGGTTGGGATTTCCCCACATGCCTCTTTTGTCATACAGTGGATGAATCACCCTATCATGTGTCTACCTATGTGATAGGTTCGCCGACATAAGGTCTGCAACCTTTGGTCTGGATAGAGTCACCAACTCCAGGCAGTGCGAACTAATCAACCCAGCAAGCATACTAAAATTTGTGGGTTTGACTAATTTGAGATTGTAACAATCACACATAGATGCAGACCCCCCCCAAAAAAAAAAAAAAAATAGATCCAACACCATTTTATTTCAAAATATTTATAACAGAGGTCTTTGTTGAGAAGATTGATACAATTAAGTACAAATGATCTCATATCATACTGATATTAAATTTTAAATTTTATAAAATACAATAAGTAAAAAGAGTATGTGAGTGCAAGGGTGTGTGTGTGTGTGTGTTTATATATGTAGTTATTTGTTGTTGCTGTACAAATTTATCAAAATATAAGTATCTTACAGTACATAGAAAACCTGAAATATTTATTATCTTCTCTAACAAGTTTTAATAAGTATCAATAGACATTTTTCAATCAATGAAAAAATTATTAACAAACAAATAATATTTAAAAAATGCTACTGTACGTGATTAACAGTTAAAGCATTAGAAAGATAATATTTACTGTACAACATGGTAATGAGTTACTTAATAGGTAAGTAATGCATTTGGTTAACTATCAATGACACTCATAGAGTGTGATCACTGTACGAGATATTTTTTTTCTTAAAAAAAGAACAAAGTATATCACTAAAGCTTGCCTGCCTCCGTTGATGATCCAAGATTACAATTAGATGTTGGATAATCCTCAGAGAAACTTAAAAATTATATTATTTACAATATACAATACGATTCTCAATGAGCTATTAGTTATATTGATATTGATATGTCTTCATATAATAGGGAAATATAAAACATAGAAAACATTTCTTTGTCAATAAATAAAAAAAAATTTGAAAGTCGTTTCTCTCAATATTTTGAACACTCAACCGTTATCAATATCATTCAGTAACCGAGTGCTCATGACGAATATGTATAAATACATAATATTAGTAATATATAATATTTACAAGTAAACTCTTAAGTTTTATTGATCTGTTTTATATAATTTCAATCCCATTCTCCTATATACATGGTTCTTGGAGAAGATGGGATATATCCCCTGGTTGGGATGGGCAGGCGTCCGTATATATGATTGTAAGGGGAATCAATCAACTCTGAATCTGAAACATAGCAATCATATCAATGATAAAATGTTAGGATAAATGTCATTGGAATAATTTAAAAAGAAAGAATTGGAAATGTGTTCATAACACTAGGACTAATCTCAGTAAATAACTCTTAATGTGCTTTGACATTTTAGCATACTGAAATATAAATTGGAGAACGGAGATAGTTGGGGGATGCAGTAAAAAAAAAAACACTAAATAAGTACTAGACTTATATTTAGTACATGCCGATGTTTCGACCTACAGTGTAGGTCATCTTCAGGGCAATTTGGAGAGAGAAGCCGTTGGGTGTACCGGCTAACTAACAATTAACGTCGGCACGTACTAAATATAAGTCTAGTACTTATTTAGTGTTTTTTTTTTACTGCACCTCCCAACTATCTCCGTTCTCCATTTTATCATTCAGTCAACTATTTTCCTCTCATAAATGAAATATAAATTATTTTTCAAAGGGATAATTCTAGAAAATTAAAAGAAATTTTGCATGAAATATTTACTAGGAGCATCACAGTTAGATAAAATGGCCGGCTATCGGAGCGGAGAGACAACATGATGCTTGAGTGGGAAGTTCCATTAGGTTTTATTGTGCTCCGGTTCCTGTTGTTAGGTGTCGGAGGAGGGGAATTTATCAGGTGAGTGTCATTTATTTTTTATTCACTTTTATATTATTTAACATAAGAAAAGATGTTCTACCCATTGTGAACCAAGATTTATGGTGGCATATTTTTTTTTATCATTTGTAAAAAATATAAATGATTTTAATTATTTTAATATGAATAAACTAAAGTTTCATTTTAGAAAAAAACCTGACCACTGAAATTTATGGAAACTGCAATATAGATTTTTTTAAATTCTGATTATTTATTTACATTACAATATTACATAACATCGACAATGATATCATTAATCATTTTATGGAAAACAAAATGACAAATTGTAACCTTGTATTGACTGATATTTACAAAAAAAAGTTTTATGAAAATAATTCTATAATTAGTAAGTTTTGTTGTTTAATTTTATACATCTGCTCAATAATTGGGCTCTTATTTTTGAAAGTGGTATAAGCTAATTATTTTATATCCACCATATCTAAGGGTTTCCACTTGAATTAATTAAAAAATATGCGCAAATATTTAGCAACGAGTGAAGATTTAAACCCTACCATTAGTCTTAAAATCACTATTTTGTCATATGATTGCCCTTAGTCTTTCATATCAAAAGATATTAGCAACATATCAATGAATAAGCTCACCCATTCCACTATCATAAGAGCGAGCGTGCCACATCGCTGGGTGAGGTTGTGGGAGGTGATGGATATGGTGTAAGCCGAGGTGTGATCCAGGTGGTCCTGGGGGAAGCACAAAGCGACCGCCCGCTGGAGGCACCTTACTGTCCTTCGATTTACTTTTAACAAAGTTTGGGACTCGAGCTCTCATTCCACAATAGTATGGGTCATCTGAAAAATAAATAATAATACCATTATACTATATGTCAAATATTGAAACTGAATTAAAAAATTGACAATAATGAATTGTAAACAAAAATTAACTAAACAATTAATGAAAAAGAAGAGAATTCTATAGTAAATTGAATTAGGAACAGTTTTGTATTTATTAAAAACTAGCTGGGGTACCTGGCTTCGCTCAGGGAGTTGATATGAGATTGTGTGGTAGTTGGTATGGAAGAATAAACTTTAAAATATATGAGATAAAATATTTTTATTGAAAATATATTCTAACTACAATACTTGTTTATATATTTTTTTCAACATTTTTCATTTTGTTATCTGGAGTATATATGTATAATTTTTTGGAATTTCCTACTCGAGAGCAAGCTACGTGTAGTTGACCGTGAGAAAAGCAGGAGTCTTTGAGGTTGGTGCCGCAATATTTTAAAGTTTGTCCTTGTGATTTGTTAATTGTAAAACTATAGGCTAATTTGATTGGAAATTTCAGTCTTTTAAATTGGAATTCAGTACAGAGCTGTGGTATTCTGGGGATAAATACTGTTTAGCTTTTGTCCTTCCCAGCCTTATGTTAGGCTTTGATGATGTTATTCGTTAACTGTTTGGCGATCATCCTTGTTCCATTACATAGTTTTGATGAGCTGAGATTTCTGAGTAGTATGATCGGAGATCCAATTTTCAGTCGAAGGCAATGTAATGGCATTCCTGGTATTTGTAAATTTAAAAATTCTGTAGGGAATTTGACACTTTCTTCAGCGTTTGCCATCGTTTCGATCTATTAACATTCCAGAAAGTCTGGAACATTCGAACCCACGACAGATCTTGCTTTATATACTGTTAACATATAGAGTAAAAAGGTGTTAGAATGCAGGGAAACAACAGTACAAGTTATTACGATTCAAGCACAGATTTATTAGATATAAACACTGTATATAATCATATATAGACCGAGACAACACTACACACAAGGTCCAGTCCTTACTGCAAACTGACGCTAACTCAGAGACTCACAACACAATGGCTGTTGTTACAAAGATGCCATAAAGCACAGCCAACATGATCTTAACTGTCACTACAGTGTTGTCTCTCTATAATACAATATAGGTGATATACATAAGAGGAATTACTTCAAGACACCCTCCTAATTCCTCATTACAAAGTAAAAATAAAATACATAAAAGAAATTATTTCAGTAAGTCTTCCTAATTCACATTACACAATATAAATAAAATAAATACAACTAATTACTTTAACAACCTAATTCCAAATAAAACAAATACTATATAAAAGAAATTATTTCAGTAAGTCTTCCTAATTCACATAACACAATATAAATAAAATAAATTCAACTAATTACTTTAACAACCTAATTCCAAATAAAACAAATACAGGGAATTACTGAAACAGAATTACTTTAACATACTGATTACAAATAAAACAAATACAAAGAATTCCACATTACACAACTCAAATACAATTAATTACATTAATATCCTAATTCCATATATACATGTTCACTTTCACAGATTGATAACTGAAGTCCAATTCCAGTCCTTTATTATAACAATTTATTCCAATTAGCGGTGTAGACCTCAATATTTTTTTCTTACTTTCCACATTAAAATATTAACATTATCATCTTTATTACTAGAACTTCTAATTATTTTGAAAACACTATGATAGTTTATTTTGTCAACACTTTTCAAACTCTGACAATTGGCGTTTCTTTTATTCTTATAAATGATATAAGGGAAGCTCACAATTTCTTTATTAGACACTCTTGACATGTCTAATGATTCACAATGTACCAAAAATTCCTTAAACGAGCACATTCCCTTATCTCCTGTTGACTTTAAACTTGAGCAATTAAACAAAAGTAAATTATCTGCAACAGTGTCTTTCATCTTGTTAAATTTGTCCGAATTTACCTCTTCCTTCTGATTACATACTTCTCAACTGTTCATTATTTCCTTAATATTTAACTCTTTCATCTTGTTTAATAAATCTGGTTGATTTGCTTTGACTTCTTTATTTACTTATTCCAGATCTACAACTGCACTATAGTTTATTTCTTCTATATTGTCTATTTCTTCTATCTTTACTTCTTCACTATAGTTTGTTTCTTCCTTTGTATTATATGTTTCTTCTGTATAACTAATTTCTTCAAGATTTATCTCAACACTATGGTTTATTTCTTCTATAAAACTAGCTTCTTCCATGTTTAAACAAACTTTAAAAATATTATCAATACCAATAACATTTGCAGTGGCCCCAGAGTCTATCACAAAACAAACTATCTCTGATGAACAAGGGGCTTCAGCACTGTTATCCAAGTAGGCGGTGAAGTGAAATTCATTATCAAATTTATGATCAGAAGTGGCAGCAGAATTCTTATTTTTTAATTTCGGGCAAACACTTTTAACATGACCTCGACCTTTGCAGTAATAGCAAACAACATTTGATGTTTTTATGGGGTTAGTGACCTTTGAATTCCCATATTTCCAGAATTTGCCTTTAGTTCTGTACGTTGCAAATACATTCTGTGATAGATCATCCTCCCTTCTCATATTTCTCTCATACTCCGACAAAAGACAGTTTTTCACATATTCCAAACTAAGTCCTGATTTGTCCTTATTGTACACAATGTCTAATTCTGACACCACGGAATTAAACTCTGATGGCATTGCAACAAGTAACTGATTCACTATCTCTTCTTGTTCCAATTTTCCACCAGCCACTCCTACTTCAGATGTCATGGTTTTAAACTTCTGAAAAAACTCTAGTAGAGGTTGGTCATTGTAGTAAACCATGTTTCTCCAAGGTCACCTGTGGTCTAGTGGTTAGCGTAACAAACTACTAAGCCCAAGATCGCGGGTTCGTAGCCCGGCAGGTGACCCTAGGATTTTTTAAAGGGAGTAAAAAATCCTTGGTTACGCCGTCCTTCGGAAGGGACGTTAAACGGGGGTCCCGAACCTGTACGATGTCAGGTACTCGTTAAAAATCCCTATCCTAATTAAACCTGGATAGGCAAAATTTAGAGCTCCCACTGTAGCATCGTCCGATTAGCCATAGCAGCAAAAAGTGACGTTAAATAAACAAACAAACAAACAAACCATGTTTCTCCAAGTTCTTTGCACCAGGACAAGAGACTTCATACCTCGTTTTTCATAGGTTGCTAATAGGGCTTCCATTAATGCCTTTGCCATCTCCTTCTCTTTAACAGTGAAAAAAATATTGTCTGCAAGACCACTAGCAATAACATATTTGGCCTTTGCATCCTGATCATTAAAACTTTTAATTTCCGCTTCCGTCGTAGGGGGCTCTTCATTTAAAACTCCGAGTAAGCCACAGGCGCCCAACAATAATTTAATTCTGGAGTACCATATACTAAAGTTGTATCCTTCAAATTTTTCAACTGAAACTATCGGAACACTTGAACTCACCATTGTAACACCCTAAGCGTCTAACTAAAACAAAGTGGCGTAGCACTAAATCTCAAATCAACAAACAAATCACTATTGTTTCACAAAACTGACTGACCGAAAACTTGTGTCCAAAAGTTATTTCCAAACAAATAACTAACCACCAGTGTCTGTCCCCAAAACTTATATCCATTCCAAAAATCCGGCTCTACCGTCAACAAAACACAACTTGTACAAACCTACACTGGGCCCATAACCTGTTAATATAGATAGTAAAAGGTGTTAGAGTGCAGGGATACAACAGTACAAGTTATTATATAAGAAATTTCTAGAGGGCTAAACTTCCAGCTCTTATATCTTCAAAACCATGCCCTTCAGGTAAAGGCGGGGACCTTCTTCATGGACGGGAGATAGTGTGCTACAAGATCATATTATATCATAACTCCCTTGATAGTACCGGGACTCATTTCTGAGTTTTAGCGGCACGTACATTTTAGTTTCTTTTATAATATACATTATATTGAAAATTGATGATTAGTTATGCTAGATATTTACAAGGCTCTCTGATTTGTTCAGTAAAAGAAATACAGCACCAAAAAAGGAATGCAAATCCTAAATTCATGTATAAAGAATAAAAGAGAAGCCTCATTTCGATCAATCAAGATTGAACTGTAGTTTCATCGAATACTAACCATGTTTCTTTGAGTCTTTTGATTTATCTTTTCCTCTGGAAGTCGGAAAGTTCGGTTTAGGTGCTAAAGTATTTTCATCCTCTTCAATATCATCATAATCAGGCTAAAAAACAAAATAAAAATGAATTTAGCAATATTAGTAACTTTTCAAGTAAAGAAGTAAATTAAAAAACATACAAACTAATCCTGAATAATTAGCAGTTTACACGAAAAATAGTAACACTAATAATTATTAATTGGCATTCTATATTCAGCCAGGACATCAATTTAAACAAAAGGTTAGCTTCTCTAAAAAACCTTTACCACTACAACCCATTAAGGTATATTAGGTTCAATATTTGGTAGAGACTGTACAGTTTATACAGAAGGTGCTCACTGCTAAGTTTTAGGTGGGCAGTTGATGATGTAATCAGTACCATAGGTATATGGTGGTGGGTATTTGGTAGTACCTTAGGTATATGGTGGTGGGTAGTTGGTAGTACCTTAGGTATGTGGTGGTGGGTAGTTGGTAGTACCATAGGTATATGGTGGTGGGTAGTTGATAGTACCTTAGGTATGTGGTGGTGGGTAGTTGGTAGTACCTTAGGTATGTGGTGGTGGGTAGTTGGTAGTACCATAGGTATATGGTGGTGGGTATTTGGTAGTACCTTAGGTATGTGGTGGTGGGTAGTTGGTAGTACCATAGGTATATGGTGGTGGGTAGTTGATAGTACCTTAGGTATGTGGTGGTGGGTAGTTGGTAGTACCTTAGGTATGTGGTGGTGGGTAGTTGGTAGTACCATAGGTATATGATGGTGGGTAGTTGATAGTACCTTAGGTATGTGGTGGTGGGTAGTTGGTAGTACCATAGGTATATGGTGGTGGGTAGTTGATAGTACCTTAGGTATGTGGTGGTGGGTAGTTGGTAGTACCTTAGGTATGTGGTGGGGGTAGTTGTTGTCTCGGGGCGGCAGCTTGGGGGGCCTGTCGCTGCGGCGGAGCGGGCCCTGCTGGACGCTGCCTCCGCTACTTCCGCTGCTGCCCCCGCCGGTGCTCGCCACGCTGTAAGGGTCTTCGTCGGGGATCGGGATCCTGGGTCTGTTCCTGATGTCCACTGTGCTCCTTTTCACTGAAATAACAAACCTCAATTATTAACGAGATAAGAAAACCAGGCCAATAACGATGATGATCCCGAGCTGGTATTCGGGTGTACGCGTAAGAGCCATCGGAAATTATTGGCACTGCTGGTTAGCTATCCTTTTTTGGCTACATCGTGTATGAATCAGTCGAAGTGGAGTTTTTATTATACATAATATACGAAATACGAGTATAACTATTGAAATACATTATTGGGCTAACTGGAGCCGCAGATGGACTGACCTGGAGGCAGCTTGGACTTGAGCATGTCCAAAGCGACAACGTTGATGATGAGGACCCAAATGGGGCACTCCAGTAGGTCCTGGTCCGACTTGACGAAGGCGATGGCGCAGAGGCACTGGCACTCCAGCCGCCGCCGGTCGGGGTAGGCTCTCCTCAGCTCCCGGGACACGTTCGCTTGAAACTTCTTCATATCGAAAAGCTGCAACATCAGTCAATATATAAAACTCTCCATCTTCTAATTGGTACAGGTTGATAAATAGGGAACCGATGAATAGGGAAATGGATCAAAATATTGAAAATGTGAAGATTGGCTAATAATCTCCAAACACAAACACTGAATAATTAGAAAATGAGAAAACAACCAATCTATAGAATACTAATATAAACTGTCTCGTTTTGAAGCAAGTATTGATAAGGTAGGTAGGGACGAAGCTGATAAGGTTGCTAGGGATAAAGCCATGGACTGGACTCCCGCTAATAGCAGCCTGTTAGCAGCCAGCCAAACTAATTCCTACATTGCTCCGATGTATTCCTTTCTTTGGATTGGCATCATTGTGGGAAGGTAACAAGAAGAGGAAGGTGTTAAAGCTATTTCAATGGACTTGGTAATGCGCCCATTAGTTCACGCCCTCGTTTTATTTGTTCCCTGCCGTGGTTGTTTTCTTTCTTCCTCTATGGCAGCGTGGGTGTTCTTCTCCGGGCCTATTTGCAATCTTCTCTAAGAAGTGAAAATAAAGTAACTATATATATACACAAATTATATTATGTATACATGACACTTAACTTATATATATATATATATATATATATATATATATATATATATATATATATATATATATATATATATATATATATATATATATAAGTTAAGTGCCAGGGCCTGGTAATAGTGGAGCTTAATCCTACTGAGAGTGTATTCAACTCCCAGATCCTATGTAAGGAGGATTATTTGATAAATAAAGTTAGTGTTTAACCGGCCTTCTACTGAGTTGTTTATTTCCCAAATTACTGTTTGTTTTTTACGTTTCGTGTGTGAAGCTCTTAAGTTTTATATATATAAAACTTATTAAAAAAAAAAAGTTTTGATAAAATTTATTGAAAGGAAGAAGCAATGTTTTTATTCGTTTACATTACTAGACTGCTTAACCCAGGAAGGGATGTTGCAGATCCTATATATCGAAGACCTGAGCGGGGGAAGAACCGCGCTGGGCGAGGAGAACTAATAGGCCGTTCCTCCGGCAATGCCTTATTGGTTAGGGAGCAACCTTCTGACCGCCCACGACTCATCAAGATAATCTTGGCCGCGCAGACACTTGGATTCAGCATCCATCCTTTGCAGGGTATCGATCCATCAGAGAACAGGCTACCATTAAACTCCACTGCTGCCGTAGGATCGCCAACCTCTCTAGTCTTACTGCCAATCGATATAAAAAAACTAAGCGAAATTATCAAGTTTCTGTTAGAGAATATGATGACAGTTTCTGAAGATTAATATGGCACTCCCTCTTAAAAAACGAAGTGTGCCTCGATTAACTAGATACACTCTCTTACAGAAAACGCCATAAAATATTAGATCATAGGAACTCTAGTGGGAATGATGGGAAATTCGATTGTGTTAAAACTAGAAACAACGAAATCCATGACAAAACTGGGATCAACTCTAAATTGTTTTTATTTTTTTTTCAGGGAAGCTCACATACAAGGCTGTCCGGCGACTCACAAATGCTCCCTTATGAGACACGTACTCACTAATATCAGTTAATGGAGAGCCATTAATGGCTAAAAGCGTGACATACCTTGACTGGCTTGTCGGGTTCGAGAGCGCAGTTGGGGAGTTTGAGCACGTCGGATCCGATGCTCGTCTCCTCCCCCGCTCCCGCGCCCTTCACGTACACGTTGCACTTGGAGACGCGCTTCACAAGGATATCGCCCTGGTCGTCCATCTTCACCTTCACACCCTGTGAAAAGAACAAAGTAAGTGAGAAGCTGTCATGTTATTGAATCTTAGTTATCAATTGTTACTTAATATAAAAACAAACAGCCTAATAAATAAATCTGAGATTTAAAACATCATTTGATAAATCTGACATTTAAAACCGACTGTAGAAAGCGGAGGTGGCTCGTTGTATTTTGAAGGAGAAAGCTTACTATTGCCATTCTTTTATCAGTGGCTTCACCGATTTTTTTCGGTCTCATCACCATCAAGAATTCGATTTAGTTTCGGAGACCGAATCTTTCTTAATGCCTCAGACGGTGCGGAAGGTGCGGGGAGAGAGACGTAATACTGAAGATTTAAGGACTCCTTTTTGAATCACTACGTGGTTTCGGTAGTGCGGTGTTTTCCATGTCGATTAAAGCGCTCCTGGTGTCGGCTGTGAACATTATTCCTTATTATTTATCACTACTGTTAAAACGACATTTTACCAGCGAGTAATTGCCATTGGTTTCCGCAAACAGAAGAAAGATAATTTACACTGAAATCATCCTTAGCGGCTTATTCGTCTCAACTTTCTTTCGCATTCTCAATTATATAAGTGATTGAATGTATCGACCGACAATGGTTATGATCGAAAGACGTTGATACCTAACGTTAAATATGCTCTTAGGCAGTATCTGACGGCCTTGCTTTAAAAGAAAATTTAGAATATCATCAATTGGGAATTGGAAGCAGACTGACTTCTGTCAAGCAGAAGTGGCCATCAAAAGCAAGGATGTTGCACGGAGCGGCTGCGCGGAAGGACGTGCTGCTTCGCAGTCCCTCCTAGTCAAGATCTACAATATAATTGTCTGGAAGAGCGAGATAGCATCTTAGGCACACCTGGCTCGGGTTCGCAGGGCTGTGTTCAAGTCCACGCGGTGCATCTTCTCTGCCCTCCCGTCCAAGCGCGGTCAATACCCTCGCAAAGCATCCAGTATTTTTTGTTTCAACAATAATATTTTACCAACTATGGAAACGCGTTGTGTATGAGAATAATGAGTATCATGAATAATGAGGTGTCATACACAACGCTAGCCTAATTCATTTCAATTTCTGCCTAACTCATTTCGATTCCTAACAATTCCATTTCTGCTGGTCAGAAATAGAATGGTTAGGCTATCACTTGATGGTTTCCACTCCACCAAGACCAGCCACAAGTGCCCGCTGAACTGAGCCATCGCGTGGAGTAGAATGACTCCGCCCTATAACCTCGGTTAGAGAGTGCCACCGAGTAGTATAGCCTTTCCACTAGATTAGGCTTCTATATCGTCAAAAGAGAAAACGGTTATTCCTTAGATATGTATGTATTATATAATGTATAGAAATATATATGTATACCAAACATGAGCATTCTACTTTTATCCAAATGAAAACTTTCAGATAAAAATGCTTTGCCTGAAGTCGATGATGTAGTACTTAAAATTTTAGATGGAAAATAAATAAATATTACATCTACTACCTCACTAATCAGCCTGTATAATTCACTTACTTGTCCAATCAGTTTCTTTAATTCTTCTGTTTTAGGGTCTCTCATCGGATTATCAAATCCACATAATCCGATCCTGAAAAGAATAAAGCAAATACGTCAAACATTTGCAATAGTATAATAGAACAATCATTGAAGACACTTGAGTTCAATAAATACTAGGCCGGCATTGAATGAACAAAATGCTGAGATAAAGATTCTACACATACACACGCAAACCTCAAATATATAGCATTTCCAAGTCTATTTGAAACTTTTCCAAGTCAACTGTAACCTTTTACAAATCAAATGCTACCATTTCCAAGTCACAAGCAACCCTTTCCAATTCAAATGTAACCCTTTCCAAATGAGTTGAAACCCTTTCCAATTGAAATGTAACAAGGCTTTACCCTTTTTATTTCAGTTGTTACCGTTTCCATTTCAATTGTTACCCTTAAAAAAGTTTTGAAAATTTAACATAATTTTAAACGAACACTGTTATTTTTCTTTCTCATCAGGAATAAAGGAAAGTAATTTAAAACCTTTTTTTAAATGTGATAATTTTCAGTTCAGTTTACATTTTTTCATTTTTTTTATTATATATTTACTTCTTGAGAAAAAAACTACAAAAATTTAAAACTTTTCGTTACAAACTTAATTTTTTATAAACAAGAATATTATTATGTTTATTTTTTCATTACCATAACTATGAGGACACTGTTGTTAAGTTCAGATTACATTTGTTTACTTTTTTAAAATAAATTTTCTCAGAAACAAAAAATCAACTATTTGTTTTTTAATTATTTCCCTCATTTTTGTCCAAACAAGAGTTGTGAAGAAAAAATTGTATTGATTTTATCCTAGCGAGTTCAGGCGCCCTAAATTCGCTAATTCCCCAGTACGGTAAATTTTCAAAACATTTTCAAGGCAGAAAATTGAAATGGAAATGGTAACAATTGAAATAAAAAGGGTGACAATTGAGTTGTAGAGCGTAGTTACATTTGCTTTGGAAAGAGTTTCAACTGATTTGGAAAGGGTTACATTTGAATCGGAAAGGGTTGCTTGTGACTTGGAAAGGGTATCATTTGATTTGTAAAAGGTTACAGTTGACTTGGAAAAGGTTAAAATAGACTTGGAAACGCTATATATCACAGGAGAATATCCTACTAATATTATAAATGCGAAAGTTTGTATGTATGTTTGTTATTCTTTCACTTAAAAACTACAGAACGGATTTTGATGAAACTTTACAGTAATATAGGTTATACATCAAAATAACGCCTACAATTTATTTATAATGGTTTTGTATAATTTGGTCACAATATAACGATAAATATCATTAAAAATCATTGATATAACACATTACCAATAATAGCTTCAGCATAGGGTCAGTAGGTAATCGCGGTTATTCCATTTAATTGTTAAATATTGTCAGCATCGCTATAGGCCCCCCCCCCTGAGTATCTCGCTCACGTGTTTGTTACTCGAAAAATCTACACATTTTCGCTGAACAAAACAAATAAGTAACATAGTTTACAGGAGGTTACAGGAGTTGAATATAGTTCTGTCTGTAACGCCTTAAAATACCGAAAAGTAAAAGAATCCTTTTGGTTTATATAGAAGCATTTTCAGGTATTTATTGTAAATTTTTATAATATTGTAAATAAAATCTTGGAGGATGCGAAAAAAAAGTTTACAGGAGTATATTGCAGTAGGTAACAAGGACAACTAAATTACAACACATCGGTAAATCACCTACATACGTACATGATCCTAATCCTCTCAGTTATAATTTCTCGCTATTGCCGTACGACAACTGAAACCGTTTTACTAAGTAATCGTTTTCAATAAATTCAATAACATTACACACTAATCCTTTACTGACCCGAACAACAGTAAACGAGAGTAACTTCTGTCCGTCCCGTTTGTTAATCAGTGGCAATGTATGTTTCACGGCTGTGCTCATCTGTGTTTGTTATGAAATTTGATAAGGATAATCTCAAGCCTGGGGAAGGACACAGGCTACTATTTATCAACACACCACACAGGCGAAGTTTATATAAAACTGTAACCTGATTGACTAACACACCCAGCGGTCAACGCACAGCAGACACCACTGAACTTAGCATCTTGAAATTTGCAGATAGCTTCTTTGTATAGCTTAAATGAGCACTAAGTAAGGAACTTGGATAATTCCACCCCAAGTGTTTCCTCCTTAACATAATAGGGGTTCAAAGATAGTATGGAATCCGTCAGTTTTGAAGTTAGACATCTGAAATTTTGCATGTACGAGTAACTTATAGTTTAAAAAAAAATTATTTATTTAAAATGATCTGCCACAAAACTTTATGTGGCAGCCCAAATTCCATGCGAGCTAAGCCGCGGGCATACTAGCTTTTTATAATTGCGAGCAATTGTATATAACAGCTCTAAGTGATATTGAAGTTATTTTCTTTTCCGAGGCTATTGGGAATTTCGCTATAATCTGAATATTGTGACAAGAATTGTTTAGGAAAAGTGGCATTAAAATTTGTATTTTATGTTTTTAATTTAAAATAATTCAGGTTCTAAAAACATATTTAGTATTTAAATATCAAACATGCCATGTATACAGAAGTGTAAATCATAATACATTTACAATTGTAATTTTGTTTCCAACAGTACGAGAACGAGGCCATTTATAAAGAAATATCAATCAACAATATTTCTTGACACTGAAAACAATCCATTACATGGACCAAAAGTTTCGACATTTTTAAAAAGAAAACATGTTGGGTGCTGCCTTTAAAAAACATATTTAATCTGAGATCAACTACCTTAAAAAAATGGAAGGTTTGTAAATTTGATTCGTTATTTTGTCAATGTTTCGACTTTTTTTTTTTTGCGTTACTACGGGTTTCGTCAACACTTCAACTAGAGTAACCCAGGTTTCTGAAACAAAAACATATGTATGCGAGTGGTTCTGTAAGCGTTCTGGCCATTGGATTTCTGTAATGTTCACATTAACCGTTTGGTTTGCAAGGTAATCCGCAGGCAGCGGATATCGCCCGAGAACCTCAAACTTTTATTATCATTAAATCGGAAATAAATACAGACTGAAACGTGGCTAAAATCGATACAATTTATATTATAAAATATGTATTATATAAGATGTAGTAAATATGATATAATACCTGAAACCGTCGAAGCCGTCACCAGAGCCGTTGATCGTGAGGACGGGTACGCGGGCGTATGCTTTGGCCACCCTCCTGTTCCTCTCTAGCACGATCACCTTCGCCCAGATCTCGTCGTCGATCTGTGTCCACTTCTCCAGCACCTCCTGGATATGGTCCTGCAACGTCAACGGGTTCACGTCAATCATCAACGTACGCATAAGCAGATTGCAAAGGCATCGATAAGCAGGTATCTATTACCTATGTTACCTAGAGCCTTTTAGTTTGTTCCGTAAGGATTGCTGCGACTGGTTTAGCTAATGAGACACGCCAATGAGATTGGTTAGTGAGGAAGCGACACCATTTGGTATTTGGGCAGCATTATACAATTTATGGAAAACACAAAGAACCTAGGCACTTGAGCCACGTTATACAATTTATGGAAAACACAAAGAACCTAGGCACTTGAGCCACATTATACAATTTATGGAAAACACAAAGAACCTAGGCACTTGAGCCACATTGTACAATTTATGGAAAACACAAAGAACCTAAGCACTTGAGCCACATTGTACAGTTTATGGAAAACACAAAGAACACTTGAGCCACATTATGTAACAAATCTTATCTTATCTTTCCCTTTCCATAAATTTATTGGATTGCTTCCTTGTTTTAAATATTTTGAAAATTGAAACTATCGTTGGACTGAAATATATCGAAAGGATGAGAAAGTTTCAATGTCATCACTACAGAGCGAAAGTATTATAGCGATGTAGAAGTATTTTAGTAATATATAAGAATTGCGGCGATAAGGACAGTATAGGTATGGATAAGGACAGTATAGGTATGGAGCGAACAGGATATGTAACAGGTAGCGGAGCGAGATGGAGGTGTCCTTGCTCGTCGCTCGATATCCTTGAGTCCTTTTACCTCCCTACCTTGCTAACTGTATCTTGTCTCCGTCTCAATCTCAATCTCTCATTATAATAAACATCTACATCCAGTTAGGTCTATCAGTAATATTGTCGTTATTAAACATTGAAAAATATTGTTGTTATTAAACTGAACAAATCATTCTAAGAGGATGTTCATAAAAGTAGGTCAAATGCAATAAGATACTAATTGTTTTATCTTGTGCAGTAAAATATGTAGAACAACTGAAAAAGAAAGAAAGAACATTATTATTATCATTGCTAAATATTAAAATTGAACAATAAAACCGCCTATCAAAACTATAAACAAAAAGCAATTTTCGACGATAATAAAAAAGATGACGAAATAGCTAATAAAATGTTGTCGCTCTGAAAATAAATTGAATTACCTGAAAAGGGAAAAACAGCTGAAAATCTTGAGATAGCTTTTACAGTTTTTATACCAATTTTGTTTTATTATTTTTAATAATGTACCTTTGCAACCCAACGGTTTGCACAAACAGAAAAAATCGAATTCTTTCTCGATATTTTTATAAGTGTAAAGTGTGATCCAACTGTGTAATGAGAAATTTCGTCCGCTTACCGTCTGGAGCTTCTCTCCAACAGTATCGAACCGATTTCCATTGTTTTTTTCCGCCTGGGCGAGGTTACTTTCGATAATATTCCTTAACAGGAAGAATGGTTCGACGAGTACCTAGGATCGTGTCTCTGCTTGGACTGTAAATATGGGGGGTGGGGGAAGATTTCGTCAAACCTATCCAATTATTTAAACAACAAAGAAAATTAGGGACTTGCCTCTGTTTGTAATTTATTGACTAGTATTAGTAGCAATGTCTATTGCCTTATTACCAATTGCCTTATTACACCAATGCTACGTCGATGGTGCAAAAAAAACCAAACGATGTTATAACATAACACCAACTGACCAACTCAAAATTGATGGCTTTGAAACAGCTTTGGTTCGGAGTAATAACATAGCAAATAAAAATCGTTTTATTTCTGTGTGCAGTTTACAATTAATTGAATGAAAAACGAACGAAATAATGTAGGTTTTCCGTAAAATTTCAATAAAATTCGGCCTCCGGTGGAGCGGCGAGGTCGCTGATCAGGATTTTCAATGTCAACTGGAATCAATCTACGCAAGAAATGTTATATAAATATATATATATATATATATATATATATATATATATATATATATATATATATATTACGTATGAAATAATTAAACCTACCGAAGCTACCGTTTTCCTTAGATTTGGTCGCCTCGGCAATTAGGCCATTTTGTAAGATTGAAACGTTGCTGCCGGCCTCAAAACTACCATTTGATTTGTGACCCTTCTAATCAAATTGATTACCAAATGTAATATTGTCATACTTAGGAACTAACCCAAGTAATATTAATTGTTTTTTGTTATGGTCAACAAATATAGCCGTACAATTGAAAACAAGATCATGGAAATTGTTGCGACAGCAACAAGATAATATAAATAAGGTCGGTTCTCTCGGGGCAAAGATAAATCATCAACTGATTTTGTGAAAATACCAATGAAAACATTTCCTGTTCAAGTGCCTTATTGATCACGGCTTAGTGATCATAACTTCTTCCTTGTCATTGTCAATTAATTCATCTTTGTCGTTTCCGGTTATTCAGAACAAAAGGAAAAGTTTATAATAATTTTTTTTAACTTCCTTCTAAGTAATAAGTAAAAAAAAAATGTTGTCATAGCGAAAACCTTCGGCATTTAGCTTTCAAAGGAAAATGTTTTGACCTAGCAATGTTTGCTAATTTCGCCGTGAAGATGCTCGAGCCGAATCCCCGTCTCGGTTAGCCCTAGAGTACTTTCAGGATCTTCCTTTCTGGTTACCAAATCATCACCACAAGTTGAACCCATCATCAGCTAACTCAAGGTGACAACAGAAATAAAAATCTTTTAAAACCAATATGTAAAACAAAGTTTCTTATACAAAACAAATCATTAACAAGATACAAGATACCAATTTTATGTCAAAATAGGACTTTGAAATTAAGACTAAGTAATTAAGTAAAAGACTAAGTAATTAAGTAAAATTTAGACTAAGTATATATCTAGGTATAAATAAATAATTTCGGTTGTTACTACACCTTTTTTGCAGCTCGCCACAGAACGTCTACAATAAAATTGAAATAATAACCAATTAATAACAAGGATTATTTTAGTCTGCTAACTCACCCTTTTTATACATTTTCCTCTGTTCTGTAAACAATAAATGTTATACTTCTTCATGTCGGTGATTTTTTTTTTTTTTTTGAGGTACTGAGTTATTAATTAATAAGCGTAGAGGATTTTAATAGGATATACAAATATTTTACGAAAATGAAGCAGAATTCTATCTATTATAATACGGTATATAATAATACAGTATAGATACCTCTTGTTGTCGAATGACAGATTATTAATGTGATTGGCAGTTGATAAAACCAGAACCCAGTATCGGTGCTAAGGCACTATCCTAGCACAGGCCATGGTACAACCCTATCCTAGCACAGGCCATGGTACAACCCTATCCTAGCACAGGCCATGGTACAACCCTATCCGACCATAGACCATGGTACAACTCGATCCTAGCATGACCATGGTCCAGGCTCGGGTGCTAGCCGAGCAATATCGTAAAAAAGTTAGAAAGCACTTGGTTAATGAGGGTTCGGGTGAGTTGCTCTCAAGAGGGATAATTTAGCCAGCCAGCGTGAACAATATCTCCCCAATTATACTTTTTTTTAATAACTAAAACAAACTCCTTTCACCCTTTCGAAAGTTTAACTCATATCAAATATAGCCAACACAAAACCTTTATATGTTTGTCAAGCACATGCGACGCAGTACAAACGCACAAGTGCACTTAATTAATTTTCTTTGCATAAGAAAGAGGTGATAGTATCGCAGTGCTTTACAGTGCGAAGGGAGGATAGGGATATTGTTACCGCTAGTCAGAAGTTTGCCTTACATCCATTTGAGACAACCTGCAGCAATAAACCGCCACCACCAAGCGCCTAGGACACCAACTGGGCTGTGGAAAGGGTTCCTCCTCCCAGCGATGACAATACCCCTAGCCTCTCTCCGCACTCTGATGCGCTCCGAACCACTACACGGCCTCCTATTGGCACTCCCAGTCTCTCGATATCGGCCAAAGCCCGGAGGAGGACTTTCAGAAGGAATATCGGTTCAGCGATATCAACTTGCCGCTCACCATGCTGTCTCATTCTTATAATAAATTTCAACTTTATGCCTCTTCATGGTTTATGAAAATACCTCTGGACAGAAATAGTGAAAAGTTATAAAAATATGAAGCTAAAACCTTTTATTTTGTTGATTTTAAAAATCCTTATTCAAATTTACTGCAGTAAAAACAATAATAATCTAAAGGTACATATTATTAAACAAAGTCCTCGGCCGCGTTTGTTCGTCAAACTCAATAACTACTGCACGGATTTTCATGCGGTTTTCACCAATAGATGAAGTGATTCACCAGGAAGGTTTAGGTATATAATTTGTCGAGGGTTTGTGTAAATGGATTGGAATATCGATAGGTTTCACCGAAGACCCTGTTTGCCTAATCCCGTGCAATTATCTAACGTGCAAGATAATAAATTCGTATGTAAAAAATATTTGTTTCTTATTTTTATAATTTCTATATAATAAAGTACATTATACAGGTTGTATGTTGAACGTCTTGGTGGTGGGGTGCTGTCTCGGTTAGGAGCCTGTTTGGGCTGTTGATTATGGGATGTATTGCACTTTCTTCTTTGAGATGTGATTTATCTAATTTTTTTTTGTGCCTTGATAATGCCTGAATAGGTGGTTCTTTAAACAAAAACAATTTTGAAACATAAAGCTTTGCATTGTGGTTTTTCATCGGATTCTAATAATATGTCTAGTGTAACCTGCATTTCATGATATTATTATAAAAATACTGAACAAAGTAAATAGCACAAATTAGCAATATCCCTATTCATTTTTGGGCAGTCAATACATGGGCTTGATATACGAAAGTAACCTTGGATAAGAAGCTGAAATGAATTTTGTAGATGGAATATCCTGAGAGAGAGCGGTAAAGGGTTTATTGACCCGGGAATGGTTTAATAAAAGAAGCAGGCCGAATTAAATCAAACCGTGCCCGGGGAACTGTCATACTTTTTATCCCACCTCTATCTTATTATATCATTCTGTTTCTTGGGTCCCAGGACCTTATTATATGACTGTATTCCTTGGGTCCCAACACCTTATTATATGACGGTATTCCTTGGGTCCTAGGACCTTATCTTATAATATAGCCATGACCAGCTTAGCTGCCTGTTTGTTGCAAGTAGCAACAAAATTAGCAAGGGCTAATTCCAGCAACATTGGAATCAAGTGTCGAAATATTAATACTCTAAAACTTATACAATTTAATATACATTAATATAGACAAGCACGATATCTCAATTGTCGATGTTGGAATAGTAAATTTCGAGTTTTGTACCAACATAATATTTTTACTTTGGTGTAAGTACTATTATAATAAGTTTCTTCAAAATCGTAGGAAATTTTAGGCGCTTCAGCCCTTCCAAAACAAGCATATCAGGGCAAATTTATTCAATATAAATATATTCCATTGATATATCCAATATACCGGAGGAATGGTCGCTTCTACAAAAAAACTGCTTGCCTAAAACATATGTCATTTTATTCAGTTAGCTATGAAACAGCGACGGATTAACATCGGCCCCCCCCCACCCTCTCCCTCGACAGCTCTGAAGAAGACCTGCAATGTAGGTCGAAACGTTGGCTCTTTAATAAACATTTCGCCATATCTAAGAGAAAATTATTGACCTCCACCTGGACTATTTTCTTCCACATATTTTAATTTAAGATTACTGATCTCGTCAAAAAGTAGCTGAAAAAACAAAATATTCACATCCAACGGCACATTAAAATATAAAATTTGATCGATATAATATTACTAAATTACTAGTTTGAAATACAAAATCAATCTTATGGTTAACCAAAATAAAATACACCTACCGGTATCGAAAATCGAAAAAATGTAAAAAGTTATTATAAAGAGTGAGATGATTAGCCCAGCTAACCATATTATCCATACTAATAACAATAACATACTCGAGAAATAATTGCACCATCACCGTCGGGAGGAAGTCGCTCTGACCAGCTCAAGTATGGACCATACAGTATAGAGCTTACAGTGTAGGTAAGATCATACAGTATACACCATAGATAAGTACAGACCACACTCGGTTGACGCACTTCAACATATCAAAAACGCAAAAATATTCTAATGCTGAATCAAGTTTGATTAAGCTCAAATTTATTTAGACATTGAATGGCGATTACAATATTATTTAATTATCTGAAAGCACATCGTCTCCTACCAAGATGATAGTACCTTCTCGATTCATATTTGTATTTTCTGATTCATTTATTTCATGTGTGGGCGCATGATGGCAGTAGTAACCCGAGCTAGCTAAGTTGTGGCAATGCCGCATTGAATTGGACGCGGCTGGAACAAGTTGCAACGGGCGGTTGAAGAAGTTGGGAGGACGACTCAATCCATTCTTATCCTTTTACATTTTATTTTTTGTGAACGTGGAAAGGCTTAGCTGAGGGACCTTGTTCCACCCTGGGCTCTTTTTGTATTCAACCAACTCTACGCCCACTTGATGTTATATTGTATCATTTTATATTGATTTTACATGATTCAACGAGCTAGCATAAAGTTAAAGTTCTCGACAAGCGTATAAAGTTAAAGCAGCACGAGAAATCCTTGCGGGACACATCTAATCAACATTTAGTAAAAGTCAATATTTTCTTGTTGCTTGCCTTCAAACTAATAATTCTGAAACGATGCTTACATTATTGAAAAATTGAGGAATATTATATATAATATAAAAGCATCGAACCAGCCTTCCGGGTAGAAAGAAGGAAGAAGGATGGGCGCAAAAACGGATTGTAAGCAGCAATCCTATATATAGTTGATGTTGATGGAATGGTCCATTTGATATATTTCGGATGGTTCCGGATAGTTGAGCAGCAAATTAGTAATTTCTATTAAAACACAACAGACGTTTTAATGTAAAGAAGCCATAATCTGAGGTATCATTGGAGCCCCGAATTCATAAAAACTGACAATTATATTAAAATAAAACATTATTGGTTCAGGCATTAATCAACTACAAAATATCAATTATCTCAACATTAAGTAAAAACTAATCGAAAGACTATCGATTATACTCAACATCAATTTCTAGAGCCGAAAAATTGTTGCTAAAATATTACAATGGGCTCCTCCTCATGAGGAAGAAGAAGTGGACGAAGGAAGAAGTGGAGGGCGAACCTCGTGAGGTTCTCTCATTGTCCAGGTCCTCTAAACTATATACCGGAAGCGATCGCTGTTACTATTATATTGGAACAATAAAGGAGCAAACGAGGACATTTTGGCAGCGAATATAATAAGGCTGCGCTGAGGACCTTAAGGCCTTTAAAGCACTGACGAAATCAAGCTGAAGACGGTGTGCCATGGTTCATCTCATGAGGACCAAGTACCATAGTTCATGGACAATGTGCCATGATGGTAGAGGGTGAATTCGGAGCCCCCTCCCTCCGCTGAATGTTGGGACCAATATTCAATTTCCCTCTCGATTCTTCTGAAAAGAGCAGGCTCCCTGCAGAGGGAGGGGCTAGGCGTGGCCAAGGACTCTGCAAGGCCTTCTCGTTTCCTTTGTCTTTTCGAAAATCTATTCACCAATCAGCTGTAACCTGAGGCCCTTTTCCCCTTCCCAAGGGCTACTTCCAGGTAAATAGTAACTTATTATTATTAAGTAACTTCCAAGAGTCTCCTTTCAAGTAAATAGTCTTATTTCATTAATAATCCCAACAAGAGGAAATTGGCAATCATAAAGTTTTCCAAAAAAGGTCATTCCGAATAATGTGCTTTACTTACATATTTTAATAACCCATAATATTTTCACAATTTCTTATATATCTATCACCTATGTACCAGAGGTACTTTTCATTGTTACTAATCATGCATGAATCTCATAAATCACTAATAGAAATTTCTGGGCTACCTATAGGATTTAGAGAAAAACTACGATCACCCCAATTTTTGGATAGGACAAACTCAAGTCATATTTTTTCCGAGTGGTGGTAAAGGATTTCATTTTCGAAAGAAATCGTACATTTCCTGAAATCAGCTACAATATAAGGGACTGTTATAGGCGTGGAATCACTGAGTACAATTATTTTACGTTTTTGTTTTTGAGATACTGTTTCGAAAATAAAAGGATGATGGTTCTTGCTTATAATGTCAAAGGAGACAAAAATAAATTTGCACAAGTTTAACAATCTATAGATGATAGTTTTCTGTCTTTGCTCTGCATCAATTTGAATTTTTTTATATCTCATTCTTGTTAGTTCCCATCACTTTCCTCGATCGATATAATACAATAAATAATTGAAATAATAAAATTTATTTTAGTTTGTATTATTACAAATATGAACATATGTAATCATCAAATCTCGGGGTAACAAGAATGGTGGTTACCTAACAAGTTTTGTAAGAAAGTTGATGTGATTTACAAAACAATAAAAAAGAAACGAAATGGTGGGGAAAAGGAGGGCGAAAAACTGAAGAGATGGAAGCTTAATGATGGGAAGGCCATTGTTATTTACCCCTCACTCAACCAGTCTTACTCAACCCCTCTTTACCTCTCAGGGGTCTTATCAACTATCTCTCTGCATCAATATCTATACGCAATCACTCACATTCATGTCCCCTTTATGAAAAAATGGAAAGGAGGTTGGCAGACAAAGAGGAGGAGGTGGAGGATATGCAGGAGTAGGTGTGTCGAATGGACGACACTCACAATGGGACCACGTATGTCTTGTGCCAAGAAGAAGGTCCGTATCTAGCGTATCTTTGGTCGCGTCCAGCTTTTTGTCCAACAATTTGCGCCACTGTCTTGTTGGCCGTTCAACCGGAGCTGTCTTCGATCCATGTCATTCATAACACCATATTATCTTTCATTCCCGCTGGCAAAGTATAATATAACGCGAGGTTAGCTTCGACAAAAATATTTATTAAGACAACCAATAAATTAATACTGGATGTTTGAATTACATTGGTATATAAAAGAAAATTCAAAGCCTGTCGTGCTCAATTTGGAGAAAAAATTGGAAGAGAATTTCGACGTTCACTTCTACAGATTCGGACAAACCTATATAAAAACTGTGAAGTATATGATTTTTAATATTGTCTCATTCCTACGTTGAAATGCTGTAAAATGTAATTAATAGTTGAGCTAAAATACACAAATGTAATACTTTTTTTATTGTTGATTTTGGGGCCATCGTTGACATGATTGTAATTTATCGTACGCAAATAAGTCATGAAGCAAGCAAATTTCGAAACAAAGCGATCGGTTCGCCATGGACGAGGAAGCCGATCGGGACAGTTCCTTGACGAAGTGTGCTATCGACGTGGCCACGTGACCAACGAGGCCAACCTTTTCGTTATTGGCATTCCGTAGCACTCCCCTGCTCCACCGGTCTCAATATCACAACCAAATCATCCGCTAACTTCGTATGAGTGGTTATTATGTGATTAGGTAAAAATGCCAGAATGAGATAAAGCCAATGTTAGTTACATTTAAGATAATTGCCCAACATGCCGAAGGAATATCAAATTGACATTGAAATAATGAAAGTCGATTTGTTCGTGATCCTCTAGTTGAGCTGCTCGGCTAGGAATTGAGTCGATCCCGACCTTTCTCGGATAACCGTTTTCCGAACAAAATGTAGAATTATTTGAGTCGATAGAAATATTAAATTGAGTCGCAGTCTGTTTTGTTCGTTTGTTTGTTATGGCTTAACGGCGTAGAACAATATTAGTTATCATCGCCATATGCTCAACTTTTTTTTTATAATAGTTTTTAATTTACTTATTTTTGTAGCGAGGTCGAAGAGTTCTTTCATGCTGTATATGTAACACGTGAGAGCGGGTTGAATGAATTGTTTGATTTTTAAAAAATGATGACTGACACAATCGTTTTGTTGCCATCTCCAAGGGTTATCGATAAGCAGGGCTCACTCCGAAGCTATTAAGGTGCGATATACAGCAAGGACATTTATTGAAAATGTGGCTTAATGGAAAAGTGGAGTTACAATATTGGCATTTGATGTATTGCGATGATTGCAATGAATCCATGAGGACCATTGCATGTCCCGTGCACTCCAACAGGCAGCCATCGCCCCCCCCCCCTCCCGCCAGCGAGTTCTGTTTAAACTTTGGTCAAACACCAACCTTAAAGGAACACATTGGGAGCCATAATATGCCCAAATCGTTAAAATATTACTACTACAAATAAATGTGGCTGAATCTTACAAACCTTATCGGCTATAAGTAAAGAACATTCCATACAAAAGGGTGAACTATCGGATGAGTGACCCTAGCTATGGTAGAGCTGGACAACACCAGCGGAGGAACATTATCAGTAGCCTTTCCGCGTTGGGAAAGGAAAGCGAAGGCACTGCCCAAGGCTCTACTCTTGACCTCATCGAGGAATTCCAAGGCCTTCGCTTACAACTCGACCAATAATCTATCCGAGGCACAAACACTTGAATACAAATATATTATTCATAAACTTACCGTTAACGGCTATAGGAACATTAAATATGGTTAGGCATGATTAGGTAAGCGGCACAGAGGAAACTGATACTCATTTACTTGGCTGGTCATGTTTCGGAGGCTTGGTAAAAAAATGTCCTAGGCTGCAAATATATTAAAGGAGATTAAATAGCGCCCCGAAAAGCCATTATAAAAGACCACTATTGAGACCGTATTGAGATCAAATCTCTGGCCTATACACGAAGAGAACGGTAGGGAACGCCAAAAATACAACGCACTAATGATATTATTTATATTTACAGAAAATAAAAATAATGTTAGTAAAGGATAATGATTTTTTACTTTTCCAAGTTTACATTTGTGGTGGCAAGGAGTACTCCAAGGACCCAGGAGCCCTTTCACTATTGTTCCTGCACTTTCACTGACCAAGGTCCTCCGGGCGATAAAAAGAGATAATGCTGATAGAAGAGCCTCGTGTTGTGTAACCTTCCTACCCATCTTCAGCCGACTAATCGATTTCACTCTTATGGCCGTAATACTCAAATACGCAACTACTTTTAGCGAATCAAAATCAAATAATTGACTAATTATTATGGCAGAATAACTCTCCAAAATAGTGAAAAGTGAATAAACTATTTAGTAGCGGTAACTATTTCACTATACACTTTACTAAACCGTCTAAACCATACGTGGAGGCCGAAAAGATGAGCGGAGAACGGTCTGTACCGGGATCCCGGTTGGCCGACGAGATGAATAAGCATCAGACAGCTAGTTAGAGGACTCGGAGGATAGAAAACTGCCACTTTCGCTGACATAAGGTCCCAGCGACATCATGGCACAGCCGCTGGCAGCAGTACTAGCCGCAGAGGGGCTGATTGCGGGGCTACTTTCAAAACTGATAAGAAATATATAAATACATATATTACCATTATTTCAATGGAGTAGCTGAGTGGTTGAGCGCTGAGTAGCCACGTCGAAGGTCCTGGGTTCAAATTGTCCTGCTTAGCAGACTTTTATTTAATCTGTTACAGCTATATTCTATGTGATCTAGAACCCTCCTGGGACTCGTCCAGCCTCTACAAAGTGGGTACCCAAAGTAAGGGGGGGAATCTAGTGGTTGAGTGTGAATCACCTTGGACTAGGAAAAATCACCTCCCTGCACAACCGTAGTCCAAGAAACAGTAAAGTCTCCACCACGTAATGAACCCTAGACTCTTCAAGGGTTGTAGAGGTACAGGTATTTATTTATTTATTTTTTTGTACTTATTTACAATTGACCCTAAGATAAACAGAGAAAAAAATAAGACAATTACGGACTATAAAACATTTAACCTAAACTTTGGTACTTTGAGGCCCCCTGGACCAAAATCTGAAAGTTACGTCGGCTTGGCATGAAAAATGTACAAAAGAAAATAGAACAAAATGAACTGTTACAGCTCACATAGTGTTTAAAGCCATATTATTGAATCTCCACTTTTACTTCTCAGTGTAAATAAAATATACTTTTTTATTTACGAATTTATTACAACAATTGTCGTATGTCGTAAGCTAACAATGATGTCTTCCACTTTCCACAGTCTTCAAGAAAAGAGAAGAAGAAAGAATAAAATATACACTACAATAAAAACCGAAATAAAATTGTTTTGTATCATTTAGTTAGTTCAAATATAGCACATTTTGCTTACAGGCTATGGACTTTAGATTAGTCTCAGATAGTGGTATACAGTATTTTATGATAAATACATTTATGGTAAATTCTTATAAGTGGTCTTATAAGTAAAAAGTAATATTGTCAAACAGGAAAACTGTTAGGAGCCAAACATAAAGTGTTCAACTGAGAGAATTGAGTAAAATGAAAATGAAAAGAGGCTCGAAGCTTTGTTAGCAAAAACCTGTAGAATGCGTTGCCGTTACTAACTCATTTTCATAAAAGTTGTAGATAGGCGGTATTGTTTTGACAGCGACGAAATATAATTTTTTATTTCTTTATTTTTATTTTATTTTTTATTAATATTTTAATTTATTTTATTTATTTATTTATTTTTTACAAATCTTTCCTCTTCAAAATAAAAATATTGAAATAAATATAGATTCTACTTTTCGTGAGGAAAAAAACAGGCAATCGAGAAGGATAAACTATGACTGGTGAATCCTTTATGGAGGAAGGACTATAACACGTGACACTATCGAGGTAGGACTACCCACATTTTACAAGCTCAGTTATTATACTTGGAAATATGAGCGTGACATATGGTGGACATTTACGGACATCTTGCATAGCTATCTGGCAAGTGGCAAATCGGGTGTTTACAAGCAAACGTCTTCGATCCTACGCGAATACTCGCTCATTCTGCATTAAACATTATTCTTGGATGGATTGTTGTCAGATGAAGAGGGCAATGAAGGAGAACGAACTTGCGGCAGTATTGATGCAATAAGCTGGTTGCAAAGTTATAAAGTTTTAAATTAGAGTTATAACATTGCATCAATCCTCAACCTTGGATTAGTTGGAACAAGGAAGGGACTATTTGTGCTCGTGGTGCAGCTAATTCTCTTATATACCCGATCTTTTTTGTCAAGACTACGAAATAATTCGGGACCTGGCGCTGAATGTTACGTAAAGGCGTGAAGGAAGAAAATAGAATATAGAAGCGTTGCATGACTATAGCTAATTATGTAAGAAAGAGAGTAGGTTATTCCTGCGGTTCAATGGAAGCCCGCTGTTCCACTTCCACAGTCTGCCCTATATATATATATATATATATATATATATATATATATATATATATATATATATATATATATATAACTTATATACTTCCAGGAATAAAACATAAAAAAAAAAGGAAAATTGAGGATGAAATGACTCACACGATAACTGGGTTAACTGACTTTATTGCCATCTTGAGCCTGTATTTATAGATTCTAACCGATGTTTACAATGCCAGCATGATATTAGCGACTATGCGATCATCGCCTTGTCTTAACTTTATCTCCAAAGTAGTAATACTGAATTAGTTATTGAAATGCAATGTTATCACTTCTGGATAAGCAAGTTTGTTTTCTTTCGGGTGAGGCCTAAAAGGAACCAGGTCCCCATTGCACCTCTCCCCTTCCTCTTCCTTTATCTTCCGTTCCTTCCAATAGCCTTTCATCCTTTCACTGTACTGCTCCTTTCATTATTTTTTCAGGTTTTTCCAGGTTTCTTTTTTATTCGTCCCTGGAATCCTTCCATACTCAAGAATATCTCTGTACACAATGCCGTGTTTCCTTATATTATTTTTTTTTTTTAAATCTTTCTTTACTTACTCAATCCAACTAGTTATTGAATTGTTCTCCCTAATGCACTTAAATATTCTTTCGTCAATATGGAATCATCTATTCTGAAAATATGGCATAAAATATAATAACAACCCTCTTTTTCAATTTGTTTCTCTTATTTTTTATATGTTCCTGTATATGTATATATATAGATATGTCATTAGATCTCAATACAATTTGTGTTATTTTCATTGAGCCTAAGATTTTTCGGTACTTGTGTCTTAACGCAGTCCTGGTTACTTTCCCCTGCTTGTTCGCATGAGCGAGCAGTTACATTTTGTAACGGTTACATTTCTAAAAGTTACCTTCTATTTATTGGGGTTGAAAAATGATGAACAATTACAAATCAAAAGAATTTATTGACAAATGAAAAATAATAATAATAAATTATGAACAATTAAGAAATAAAAGTAATGAAAAATCGCAATAATGAAAAATTATGTACAAAAAAATAATTTCAAACAATTAAGAATTAAGGAATAAAAGTAATGAAAAATTATGTAAAAAAAAAATTGAAGAATGTAATATATGATGAACAATTAATTAAAGAATAATGAACAATTACAAAATACAAATAATAAAAATTTAATCGCATTTAGGTGGAAAATGCGTCGAAATAGACTTCAATATAGATTCAAAACAGTCTGTATTTTGTTTTGACTGATGCTGTCGCCATACGAACTCGAATAAATATGATTCATTTCCAAAAAAACCTTTCACCACAATACAATTTCATTTGATGGGAATTGCTACATTTTCTTTGTTTTGTTAAAATATTACGCGCCTGCAATAAATGTATAGCTTGTTCTTCTGTTGAAGGCAAATCCCAAATACGCATCATTTTACACTAATTAAATAACTAAAATAATAACAACGAAAAATCTATAACAAAGAATAAAGAACAAATAACGAACAATAAACAACAAATAAGAAACAATAAATCAGCAATAATCAAAACATAGTAAGCAAGATGAAACATAGAACAAATCAGCTATTAGAAATGTAACCGTTACAAAATGTAACTGCTCGCGCATGCGAACAAGCAGGGAAAAGTAACCAGGGCTGCGCTAAGACACTAGTACCGATTTTTCTCATGATTCTTCTTTCTGGTACCTCAAATTTTTTTGTGAGTATAAGCGCATTCGTTTTCTCATTTGTTGCTTTACGTGTTAGGAAAAAAATATTTTTAAAATAGCTTAATGTTGAGATATGCTGTCTACAAAACCGTGTGAGAATATTTGAAATTTGTAAGATCTTTACTCTAATTGTTTTTTATTTTAAATTCAAAAAGTGAATTACCATTTATAAAAATACTAAAAAACGTCATTGTAATGAGTTGGTATTTTTACGAGTTGTAACCCAAATATATTTTCAGGTAAATTTGTGGTGTTTTTATTATTTTCACACAGATTAATAACAACTGTTCAGATTATCATTCTTTATCATTGTGGTTGAGAAAGAAAATTATACTCCGAATATTGCACTAAATGTTTTTGAATAACTACAGTAGGCAATATACATTTATTGTATAATATATACATACAAACTTACATGTACATAAAAAAGGATGCAATAAATCATTTTTAAAACTACTAAAAATTAGTTTAAAGATTTTTATTGATCTGATTAATAACTTACCCTGAGCTTTTTATCAGGAAATTGAAGGTAAATAAGAATAGTATTGGTAAACATAACGTTTCAGTCTCTTTAGCTGTAAAACACTGTCGAGGCTTAAAAATACCCTTCAATATATAAGCAAGCAAAAATAAACTTATTTTACCACTTAGATAATGGATATCAAAAGATTGATATTTTTGGCCAGGTTTTAAGGGCTAATAATCCACTGTGCGGTGGAGGGGAACTCGTCCTTGGGCAAGTGAAAGTCCCCAGTCGATGGCCTCTCGCTTCTTTCCCACTAACCGCTCCTTCTTGACCTAATTCGCCGTACCCTGGGGTCCTCTGGGACTCTCCTGTCCTCTGGGAGTGAGCCGACGTTGGCGGAAACAGAAAAGGTGCCGGTTGCACGACATTCGCTACGCCAATGTGATATTTCCGCATCCACGCTATTACGCCACCTCCTGGCTCTCACTCCTTCAAATGCTAACAAATATTTCACAGTTTATATAATAATAATACCCTACAACAATAATAATAATAAGAAGAACCACCTCGGAAGCCGAACTGTCTTGTCAAAGTTACTTATCTAACACATTTTTCTTTCAGAAGTGGTCCTGGTAATCAAAATATAATCGTGTTCTCTTTAGTTTCTATTGGTTAGCTGTTGGTTAAATATGTTGTTGTCTATTGGTTAACGATATGCTAACGTTGTTATTGGTTTATTATTTTAAATTACCTTTGTAATCGACCTGCTTAAAATTCGAGTTAAATATCGTGGTTTTATTGTAGTAGTGAGTTCCTGACGCAGGAATACACCATACCTCCCCTCGAGATAAATATAATTTAAAAACTCTGTTTGCCCGCCATCAGCCTTACACTGTTACTGTTTTCTACGACTACTCAGGCATAAGATTCTCGAGATTTGGTCAAAAATATTCAAGATAGAAATCTTAAATCTTCTGCCTTGTTGGTTCAAAATGGTGACCGCTAAATATTTTGAAATTTAAATAACTCATTTTCATAACTCCATAACCACTCGAGGTTTGAAATGTGAACTTGAGAAAAAGGTCATTTTTTATCGATTATAACATCAACATAACAATCCTGCAAAAAGGAACGAACCTCAAGCTGCTAAAAAAACTGAAATTGATTCCTGAAGATGGCTCGGAGGCACACAGCCTTAGGTTCCCCTCCTAATAAATTACTAAGCATTTTTTTAAATAAATCATCAATTTCATCAAAAGGGAAGCTCGCTCCAATGAAATGATTTAGACTGACATTTAAGAAACACATTTTAAAAGAGAGAGAAAGAGATTCGGCAGTGAGGTAAAGCCCAGCGCATGCGCATTTCACTTTCCATCTCGCTCCAATATTTTTATATTTGCTATCGATAAGTAGTTTTGTCAAACATTCTCGTGTTGAATTAAAAAATCTTTCCAATGCATGATGTATAATAAACATATCATGTATAGTATAATAATTAATTGTAATATCATGTAAAATGTTATATTATTAATTGTAGATAACCTATTGTAGGTAAGAGGCAACTTGACCTAGAAAAGTCGAGTGATATCTCGGGAACAAGAACCCAACCTCGAACCTTCATCTTGAGGCGCCGCAAAACTCATTATCAATGGATTGGAAAAATATAACATTCGACCTACGACATCTGTGTTCGTAATTATACATAGGTAATGATACATAGGGTTTATTGAGAGTTTTTAAATACAATATTTTATATATTTATATATTATATGGCGAAAATATTTCACCAAAATACCTACAGTAAAGTTGTGTAACTACGGACACTAATGTGGTCAGGAACGAACGACATTGCAGGCACCTCTAAGAATAGTCGACCCGATATTGTTGTGAGTTATAAAAGGATAACAACGACAGCCAATGCTGAAAAGATTTTGAGGGTGGTAGGCACTCATGTTCCAATTTTTTAAAATCGACACAAGAATATGACCCGTTATTACCCATTGGTATGAAATAATTAAGTTATATCAACTGCTGTAATATCATCGATATTCCCTTCAATCGCGCTTGTCGGCAGGAAGACTTTCCGACATCGCTTCTGGAAAGAATAATTGGAAAAACAACAACGATGATGACAGGCTACGCCAATGGTATTTCCAAGAAATGATAAAACATTTAAAGATATCATTGGCAAGTTAAAATTGATTGTCTAGGTTTGATTCAAATTTATAAGAAAATTCAGTTTTGAATTAAATGATTTTAAGATTTTCACAAAATGCTCATTTAGTGTTGTAAATGAAACGCTTTTTTCCGAACTTTGGATGATAATATAAAAAACAAATATTCTCACAATATTCTAGCGTTCGATAGACTGATTATAATAATGTCAATTACGATAAGCTTGAAAAAAAAAATGTTAAGTTAAGGAAAAATGTTGCTGTTGAAAAGATTAAAAGGCTGGATAATTTAAATTGGGAATTGAATGGTGAAGAGACCAAAGTGGAAAGGAACGAACAGCTCTGGCGAAGCGATGTCGCAAGAGGGAATGTCGCAACCTCCGCGCTCGGCTGGCTGGGCTGCTTGCAGGGAAAGCGGAGGCTGTATTATATCCTCAGGTCTGGGCTGGCTGGGCTGCTTGCAGGGAAAGGGGAGGTTGTATTGTATCCTCAGGTTGTCTCTTAGTTCGCTCCTCAGTGGTCAGCAAGTCAACCAAACCAACTCTATTTCTTTTGAGAGAGAAAGAACTGCAACAAGTCTTGTATACGGGTATTTCAAACTTGAACCAGAGGGGCCCAAGGCGTTGCGAGCTATTTATTTTATTGTATGAGGGTCTCCGGATTAAAGACAACAATAAAATAAAGCTGTTTTAGTAAATACAAAGGATTGGGGCCTTTTTAAAAAATAAAACGCAGTTATTAACGAAGTACAACTAAACGCTCTTACTGTAAACGTAATTTAACACAGTTGGAATAGGTTATATAAATTAATAATTAAAGGCTTAGCGATCGCCAATTCCACCAATCGACCTTGGGTCTCCCGATCACCAATCGATCTCTGGTCATCAGGTCACCAATCGATCTCAGATCACCGATTAATTTCCAGAAACAATTCCATAAAAATCCAGAGCGAAAAATAACAAAGCTTTCTTGCCTTTAAGTTTGTCTTCCTCTCGAATCTCTCATTTTTCTAGTTATCAAAGGCCCCAAGCACTTAAGCTTCTTAATTTGAAATTTTGAAACTTATCAATATTTGCACCATATCGCCGTCAGGTGAACCCGGGTCAACATCCGTCTTTTTTCTCATTTAATGAGGTTTATTCTGTCAATAATATTTATATCTAATATAATATTAAAAGATAACGTTACATTTAACAGTAATGATAATGATAATTCCACTGCTGTATCGATACTGATAACCACTGCTGTATTGATATTGATCTGTATTGATAGGTCACCCTTAAAAACGTACCACGGCTTAATAAAATAACGTTCGATAAAACAAAATGCCTCTGCACCCGCACCGTCACCAGTTTAACCTTCTCAAATTATTTGCCTTTTAAATGACGATTAAACCAAACGTACAGGCGTGCACAACTGATGCCAGCTAAATAGTTTAATTTACTTCATTCAGTTGTAACTTTATATTTTTAGTAATGGAAGTAAGATCTACGTGAATAGCAGGTACATGGTACATAGCGGATGCGTTATGTGATGTATCAGTCAGTAGGGAAGAGAAGCGAATGAAACAGATTCGATTGTATCAGAGGTAATGACTACATTGGAAATGGTTTGAAGGGTAATGAATGGATTGAATATTAAAGTAAAGATGAGGAGATGTACCCTTTATAGCTTGAAATGGTACGTACCCATTATAGCTTGAAATGGTACGTACCCTGTATAGGTACGTATAGATGTACAATAGGTAAATGTAGAGACTTGTACATACCCTGTATAGCTTGTCCTTGTTGTACCAGACGTCCTCCTCCTCTTCTTGCTGAACGTAGCCAGGACCCACTTCCAGGTTGAGGTCGTCCCTAGACCGAGAGAGGATCCGCCTTCTCGAGACCATGTCACCCTCAAGTGTCGGACCGCAACTGGAACATTAAAATTCACTATTAGCCGACCTCACTCGATCATAGAAACGGGAACATTCATACACACACATTCGCTCATATAAATAAGGCATGTCTACTTCAACACACTCTTAACCGCTCATATTATGCATATATAACTTACATTAATACACACTTACCATAATAGTTTATTTATCATATCTTGTCCATCAGCCTAATGTGAAATAATAACCTTTCCATTATAATCAATATATATATATATATATATATATATATATATATATCTGCATTTATCCACAATAGTTGCTGCACCTATTCTTACACTCGTTTTGGAACAAACTAAGAAAGTAATTTGTGATTTCATTGATCGACCTCTAAGAGTTGAAATAAGATAAAATATTTTTGTAGAGAGGTGAAAGTCCTCGACACTGTTATCGGCTGAAAGACCACTCTGTTGAAGATTTCTAAACGCGTCTCATTCGTGGTTATATTAATAGGATATAGTGAAATCGCATTCCTATCTCTTTGGAAACCGAAAGAAGCTGCAGGTAGCGAAATCTCGCGGGCACGCTTGCAGACTTCATCGAATTGATCCTTTCAGTTATTTCTGCAATACATTATTAACGCACCCGCAACATTGCTAATATTAAGGCACCTGTAAGCACACATAAAAAATTATATCAACATGCTAATGGAAATCTCTTTGCCATATTTAATTCTGCAGGCCATATAGAACAAAATGAGGGACATGAACAAAAAAAAAAAAAAAATCCCTTGTCAAAGAAGAGAATAATCAGTCCACTAAGAACCTTCGGAAATTTTACATATTTAATATAAGTTTATAAAACAGTATTTTTTTGCAAGGAAGGATTCTGGTTATAACGGGACTCATTTATCTAGGACCACCTCAGTGTTGATATTACTGAAAAGCAGTAAGGCGTAATATTATTTTTTTAACAATAATTATAAAACAACTTAATGAATATTTAAAAAATATATAAGTGGACTTGTAGACCTGGATGTATTTGATTACAATTCAAGCTGATATAACATGAAATGAAGTGGGGAAAAGTGGGTAGATACAGTTTCCTTGTACAAGGAGTGGATCGATAGAAAATACATATTAACTAGCTGTGCCCGCGACTTCGTCCGCGTGGAATGGTGACTTAGGGCAGCATATTTAATTTTTTAAGCTAATTAATTTGCAAATAAAATACATACAATAAAATAAGTGTTTTACTGCAAATAGCTTATTTAAGTACATTTTTATAAAAAAAGTTTTCTGTTTTCCCATCTTTTGCCGAAACAGAGATTTTGCGGGTTTGATGCACGTAGGCATGCCACATAGTCAAAAAAATCTAAATCTAAAATCTATCAGTCAAAAAAACAATGTAAAACGAATGTCATTGGTTTGACTATAGGCACTAATTTTTATTGAACCTTGAAACTTTTTTTTTAATTCTCCTCAAAAGTACCGATTTTCACATTCGATAATTGGAAATGGCAGGGATGATATTATTTAACAAATGTGTTTTTTTATATATAAATAATAAAGTTTGGCCAGTTGCTGAACATGACCTATACAATTATTTTCGACCCGAACTCACTAAATTTATTTATAGTATTGATTTTGAAAAGTTGACATCCATATAAGAAACTCCCTGTACTATACTAGGTAAAAAAAAAAAAAAAATCATTTTGTAAGTATTGTAATTTTAATTTAAAAAAAAAAATGTTAATTGTTAAATTTATAGTTGTTAAATTCGTTAATTTTGTTAATTATGTTAAGTTGTAACAGCATGTATATAATAATGTCTTTTACATATATTTGAGAATTGTCAAACTGTAGTTAACTATTTGTAAAATGAATTTATAAGGCACATAGTATACTCACGTATGGAATGTGCTAACAAATAAACGGTCCTTTCAAAGGGTTACTTTGAAAGGGAAAAAAAAAAAATATATATATAAATAATATTGTAAAATTGTGATCAGGAAGTCATAGATGATATATTGATATATAATTAATAGAGAAGCTGTGAAGGTTACAAAAATATATTGTGTGCTTAAACTTGTGCTGAATTTATTGTGTTAAATTACTATCAAAGTTGACTCCTGTAAAATCTTGTTTTCGGCACTTAACACATATGTGAACTAAGGCATCGATATGGTGGATGTAATATTGGTAATGTGTTATATCCAAGTACTTTTGAATGGTATTTATCGTTACATTTTAATTTTCGCTAATTTTAGTACCTGTTTAAATCCTTTTAATGAATCTATTGAATTGTTTTCACTGAAACACTATTTTATTTGCACCAAACTAATAAAATAAATTAGATTTGAATAAAATATTAACACACTCTATTATTATAACACTTATCACTTAGCACTCACATTATTTGAATATTATTTCACAAATTTGGAATTTTAAATAAGTAATCTAACAGAGCACCTTCACTAGCCGGCACTACCCGGCAAACTAATGAGCGATGTTTTTGAAACAGAGATGTACAAAGTGACAGCCAATCAGAATCGAGTATTCTCTATAACTGTATTATCCGGCCTAAGCAAATTCGCCACTTCCTTTCTAATATTCAGTCAGTTCTCTGCTTTTCTCAAGTCTATATCACACGTTTATAAAATCATCATAAAATATGTCTTCTCTGAAATAATTACTTTTGGTATGTATCTTTATACATAAAATATATAGAAATATAGAATATATATTTAAATTAATTAAGAATGCTGAATTTACTGTATTTTAGATATAAATATATCTACTGCATATATTATAGCTTCATCACACAATGAAACCATTAAGGTAATTAAATATTTTAATTATAACTTATACTATTTTTATTAATATTTTTTAATTTTCAGATATAGCAAATTTTAAAGGTACAAATATAACACTCATACTTAAACTGAATTGAAGATTTAGAAGTAAAAATAATGTTAACATATTTAAAAACTTTTAAGAAATTTATTACCAATGAAATTAAACTTTTTTAAATAATATTGTTAGAAGATTTAAAAAAAAAATTCTTTGCATTTTAAATAATTTCAGCTTTGTACCTAGATTTCCTAGAGTATATCGTGGGTAGTATATTATTCTATTTTATTATTATATTATTCTAATTTTGTTCTTTTCTATTTTTATTGCAAGCCAAGAATTAGTGACTTGATGTTAAACGAAAAGCTGAACAACTTCAAGAGATTAGGAATGTTGGATTCAGTACAATAACGGTTTTGCAGGGAAGTGAATTTGCCGAGAATGCGCTCAACAGCTATTTGCGGAAGTAAGGTGTTTATTTTATGAATGTATTTATTTATTAAGTATAAATTATTTAGTGACAAGAAATGTTACTTTTAAAAGTAATAATGATCAATTCACCAAAATGAACACTCAATATACTTACACACAAATATACAATTATATATATATAAAAATTTTAACATGGTGTATCCATTAGGTAATAATTTTTTTATAATTTCTTTTTCTTCCCATTTATTCTTGGAAATATTAAAACTATTACCCTAAAGGTTTCATTATAGCAGTAATATTTAAAATATTAAATGCTTCTGATATCTAGAAATATTTATTAAACATAAATCAATTCATTATGAAGATTTTTTCCATTTTGTTCAATAGCTTACATATAATATGCAATATTAATCAAATGTAATGTGTTTGTTTAAGCATGGTGTGCATGTCCTAATAAACGGTCTTCTTAAGGGGGTTACTGGGGGGGGGGGAGGAGAAAAAATAATACATAGAATATAATTTCAGGAATACTCAAAAATGTTTTCAGAATTAATTATTTTAAACTGATGGACTTTCTCCGGCTTTAGTGGCATGAGATAAATTGATTGCCACAAAGAGTAGTCAATTCAACTTTTTTTACTTTTTTTTTTTACAATTTTACATGAGTACCTTATCTGTAAAGTACACAGAGAGATCGACGAGTCCGCAACAGCAACTCCTTTATCATTCCGGATTTGGGCTAATAGTAAATTAAAAGAGAGGTTTTGCCAGTGCCTCCTGGAGCATCCAAAAAGAACAACCTCCTTCGCCATTGGCAACTTTTTGAATAACTGTGTCAAAAAATAACCTTTTTTCTGAATTTAAAAGAGGAAGGGCTTCTGTTATTTGTTGCATTAAAGAATGCAATGATTATCATTATCTAACAACCCTTTTGCCTCACCTGCTTCTCGAAATGTTGAAAATTTTTTATTATTGAGCTTTTTTAGATCTTTGAAAGAGATTGGCCCACGCACGTCATTAATCATTAAAACGTATGTTTATTATTTATTTCAAATTAAATCAATTATATTAAATCATCCCCTATTTCAAGCATTGCACCCCTTTTTTCTCATTAAAAAGTAGCCTATGTCCTTTCTCCAACCAAATTTCATTTAAATCGGTTCAGTAGTTAGTAGTGTTAGGCGTGAAAGCGCAACATACAGACAGAGCTACTGTCTGTATTTATAATATAGCTTTTGCCCGCGGCTTCGCTCGCGTGGAATTTGGTCTGCCACATAAAGTTTCTCGACAGATCATTTCAAATAAATAATTTAATTTTTTTTTTTATCATAAGTTACTCGTACATCCAAAATTTCAGATGTCTAACTTCAAAACTGACGGATTCCAGAGAATCTTTGAAGTATTATATTAAGGGGGAAACCCTTGGGTGTAGAATTATCCAAATTTCTTTCTTAAATTATAAAAAGAACCTATCTGCAAGAGAGACAAACATACGAACTTTCGCATTTATAATAATTGTAGGGTTAGTAGGATATCAAAACAGTAGTTTCACTCATGTTCTTTCTATTATTTTAACAACTATGATCATGTGATTTGTCTTTAATTATGTACTATAATGGATTCTCCACAGTACCAAAAAAACTGTCTGGGGGCACGTGCCCTAAATCCGATCTTGCTGTAGCCTATATGTTATTCTGATGTATAACCTATATTACTGTAAAGTTTCATCCAAATCCGTTCAGTAGTTTTTGCGTGAAAGAGAGACAAACATACAAATTTTCGCATTTATAATATTATTAGGATTATTTAATGATGCACTATTGCGGTAACGGTGGGATGTGATCGCTCGGGATCGCTGGTAATTAATTATTGAATCCCTTCCGCGGTATTTTTAATATTCACAGTAAGGCAGCCAACAAAGACATAGCAGTTGAGACACAAATAGGACGTTATATCGACACACAAATAGGACGTTATATCGACACATGCCGCTAGGAAGTGAAGGAGAAGGTCACATGAGCAGAGAACGGTTCGATTCGGGAAAGGACATTCTTGCGCAATGAGGATCTTTAGCCAGGACTCGAGTCCCTTCCAACTCACAACAAAATAAATAACTGTCGATCCCGCACTCATGAATAGAAATAACCAAATATATGCTCTAGGACCCAGCAAATGTAATGCTCAATTATTTTTTATTTCATAATAGTGGCCAGGATGTGCGAGGGGGAAATACCAAAACGTTTACTGACGGAGATCATCCATGGACGGAGGAGAGTCGGCCGACAGCGACTGGGGTGGATTACTGTGTGGCTGAGGACGCGAGGAACCTTTAAGTCCGGAACTGGATGGCACAAGAACTCAATAAGAACTAATGGCGGAGTTTGAGGAAGTCTGGACCCATTCACGTCTTGTCCAATTAATAGTAATAATAATAAAAGAAGACTTTATTTAATAATATAAATTTAATATAGAATCTATATATATGTAAAATCGATCGATAAGATAAATCATGGGGTTTCCAATTATATATTAGATGTCATCGTAGTTTCATACAATTTTCATTTATAAGCTATTTATTAACTTTACTATGAGAACCACCTGCCCGCCAATCGGCTGACCGACCCCCAATTTTCAGCTTTCTTTTCTCAAAACGCGTTTTTGGCTTTATTCTTCAGTCAAATTAACTTTTTGCGACCCATTTTTAAATTACCCATCTATTCTACAAATATTCATAAGTTTCTAAAGCATTGGAACTTTTTTTAAAAATAATAAAAAAAAAATTTGAATATATTTTATAATTTCGACGAAACGTATAAATGCCTACTTCGCTACAGGAGCGGGATAAATAGCAACTTGTAATAAATATAAGAAGGAAATAAAAGGATTAGCAAAGCTTGTGCTGCGCTTTCCAAAGCGGCCTCGACCTTTCCCAATTCCATGGCCTCGTCCTGGCCCGCTAGTCTCTTCGCGATGGGTCACATCTTTGTCGAGTGCTGTGGGGTAGCACGAGTTAGTGTCGGTTTGAGTAGTTCGGGTCTGGATGAACTGAATGCACGAGATGAGCGTAGGTAAAGTGAAAGTGTCTTGATTATACTGATCAATCAATCGATGCGGCGGTAAAACAGATAACCACTCTTCAGCTCTTATCAAATAGATGACCATTCTTCAGCTCTTATCAAATAGATAACCATAATCCACCTCTTATCAAATAGATGACCACCTTCAGCTGTTATCAAATAGGTCGTAGGGTTAGGGGTCCTAATGTTCGCTAGATGGAGGTCTTGGTCGAGTTCTGGCTGGCGAATCATCCCATACCTTTTACTCTATTAACGGTGGTTTTATAACAGCTGTGTAATTTTAACATAGCCAATATTAAAATATAAAAAAAAAAAATTCATAACACAAAAACAAATTTTGGTTAAATTTTGCCGGTCCTAAATCGTGCCGGCAGGTAAAAGCCTTACATGGGATAGTGCCCCAGCCCTGGATCAGCTGCCGATGAAGAGGCAGTACATTGGAACAACTAGTATTCTGCTGTAGGCAGGCTGAATGATGGGACTGGTGATTTACTGAATGGCAGAAGATGTCACTACCACTCCGAGTTGACTCTTATGTTTTTTTTCAAACGGTTATTTTCATTGTAACGATAACCTTCATTTTCAAACGGTTATTTTCATTGTAACGATAACCTTCATTTTCAAACGGTTATTTTTATTGTAACGATAACCTTCATTTTCAAACTGTTATTTTTATTGTAACGATAACCTTCACTTCTCCATTATTGATTATAGATAGAAAAACCCGTTCTTAAATAATTAACTAATACCAGTCGGTATTGAATAAAGATCGGAGTATTCACAAATTATCTTGTGTTGGTAAATCAAACACAAAGGAAAGTCATATGTTTTCTGATAAAATAATTTAATCCACATTTGTGATCACCTAAAATGACATTGCACCTATATCCACATTAGTGAATACCCCTTTGGAGCGGGTTTGATGCAGCTCGTGGCGAGTCGGCATCAAACTAAGTCGCTTTTAATTAATGAGCTACAAAAGCGAGACTCATCGCCTAGTTGTTGCTCAGTTCGGTTCGGTTCGGAAAAAGGATCGATTCAAGGAAATTATAAAATTAATTTGACACAAGAGCTCATGTAAGCGACTAATTGGACAGAGTCGTTGTATTATAGCAGGCTTGTTGCGCAACTAGGAAAACCTTTGTTGCAGTTACATGAGCTCGAAGCTTTCCAACCGCCTTAGGTAGCTCGACATTATTAGCCTAGAACCAAACATTCTGTTAAGTAGGACTAATTTAGCGATTAAATGTGTAAAAGATGTGGCATATCTAATGGCGTCTAGTATGACACTAAGAAGGGTCATAAAGCATAGAGGTTCATGCCCAATTGCGAAATATTTATTGTTTTTATGTGGGATATAGGGGGTGTATTCTTATTTTTATCTGGAGGTGCAGTAAATATAACACAAAATAAGAAAAACTTTTTATTTTAAGTGCCGAAGTTTCGGACACTTAAAATAAAAATTTAAAGCCCATCTTCAGGGCTGATAGAAATCGGAGCCAATTGTTTATTTTTTATTGCTTTCCATCGGAAATCTATTTTAAAAAAATAGGCTAGTGCTATAATAAAGGGATAGACTGGACGACTTGTATCCAGTCGGTCAAAAGCAGTGTTGGAAACTGCAAACTGCAAACGGTAGAATAGGTATACAATTTAAACGTATAAAATCGAAATGTTTCGCAAGACTGGAAGCAATTGGGGGGGGGGGAGTGGTCAAAAGTAGAGCTATCAATTTATTTTCATTTAAAGTATTTTTATTCATCTTATGCAAACGTTCATACTCCTGATTATTAATTGATTTCTTGAATAGTATTATTTAAAACAAAATTATATGTTGATACTAATGAAAATAATATTTTACAAAAATGTCGGGGCTGAATATATAATATATAATTTGATTTATTTACTCCTCTATGCACTCCCTTGCTACTTTGATGAAAGTAGATTTACTATTTGTTAGGTCTTTAAAAAATTCTAGCACAAGTGCTAAAAATCCACGGTAATACGTATTTTCAGGTGAGGCGGCCAAAATTTTGATTAGAATTATAAATTTAGTGAGAAAAAATTTGTTGTTAGCTCAGAGGCATCTCATTAAGTTAATATTCAACCCAGTATTTATTATGTTTCAATTTCTCACTTATTAAAGCGTTTGAAAGTTAGCTCGTTGGTTGTGAAATAAAATGAGAAAGTTTTCATGTTAATTGTCCAGTTCACAAATGTCTTTTCTCGCTCAGGCCGTGTTTTGTTGTGGCATCAATATTTAGATAAAATCAAACCCAGCAAGACAAATACGCAAAATCTCGAATGAAACACACTGCCAAAATATGTCTAAATCAGCAGATTGATCGCTTTACCGTTGCGGTGAAAATGCATTTGAAACAATTTAATTCCGATCTGTAACAATAAGTGACAAAACGGACATCGATTTAAACTGCTGCCTCAGTTATACTGGTAAATGTGCAAGTTGTATGAATTAATATTACAATTAATTAATTGATATTCAAACTACGACAGGCTAGTAATAGCTTAGTAGTAGATAGTTTGGTATAACAGCTGACTTCTGTAGATATTCCGCAATTAGAATACAACCAGAACAAAGGCTCCATCACCCAAGTTTTCCCTTCGTCTCGCTGTCTTTGACAAAGAAATGACAAATAATAAAGCAGCTTACCTCAATGAGTAATCCCAAAACAGACAACAACAATAGAAGCAAATAGATAATCGGATTTACCCTGCCATGTTGAGAGTATGTTGGTCGGAGGCGCTACTGAATTGGCAGGCGGTCAAGTGAAAACTGGAATCTTGACTAAACTGGAACCCGTCGGGACTTTTGGCATTTAGTATCAAGGACGTTGAGCACCTGCACAACTTTCAGTCGCCTTTCCTCTCTTGTTCAATAATTCACTTGAGCAATAAAAAACCTTACTTATCAATGGCAAAATATCAAGACGGGCGTTATAAAATATTTAAACAACAATCTTGTACTTGGACTATTATTGATACAATAATGATAATACAAGATTTCACAATACGATCAACTAGCAAACAGTTGTCACGATTGAACGGAATGTAAGCTGGACGATGAGCCTGGTCATTATAAACAGGGAACGGCTGATGAGGATAATATAACAACATAGTTTTGTCTTGGTGAGGAGGCAAAGGCACAATATTATGGTTATAGCGCAGGACTCAAAGCTTTAGCTAGCTGGGTTCGGGGCGGTGCCACCTCCTTCTTCTGTGGGTCCTTCCGCTTCACGAATGTAAGGTCCTTCCAACGTCCTTGCAACATTCCACCAGAGGAATATCAAGCAATCTTCCCTAACAAATGTGACATGTTAAAAACTCGATTAACTCCTCCCCCCTTAATCATTATAAAATCCATAACTTTTTAGATTTGATGTACTTGATGTAAGCCCCATCGCTTGAAATTATCTAGCCACAAATTACAACCCACTAACTTTATCCAGTAGAACTCTGGAGCATGAATTTGTGGAATTTCTAAATGGAATTATTTTATTACGTAATGGGTTCTTATTGGAATATTCGTGCGTTAGGAGTTAATCACATAAAAGCGCAATAATCTTCGTGAGTTAGGAGTTAATCACAAAAGCGCAATAATATTCGTGCGTTAGGAGTTAATCACACAAGAGCGCAATAAACAAGATGTTTTCAGAGAAATTTTCTTTTCCAAATTACATAGAACACAGAACTATAAGTTGTTGCCGTACATAACATTTTAAGCAATGTACTACTCATCCAACAAATTAACAATCGAGAAATTATGTTAATCATAAGCTCACTTCAGTACAAGTTCTGCCCACATTTGAAAATTGAAATGATTAAACGGAACCTTATTTTTTCGGTTTGCTATAGAATGATATCGAAATATTAAAGAATCGAGAGATGATGAATCGATTATAATGACGACGGCAGTGGGCAGGAGGAGGCGCGAGCGTGGGCGGCCTGGCGTCACCGCGGCCCACCCGACCCCTTCGCTACCTCTGCTCTCAGGATCTACAGCTCTCTACTCCTGTTGTCACTATCAGGAGCTACTCCTTACTAACACTACTCCTGTTGTCACTATCATCAGGAGCTACTCCTTACTAACACTACTCCTGTTGTCACTATCAGGAGCTACTCCTTACTAACACTACTCCTGCTACTGCTGTCAGGAGAGTACGCTTCGGTCACCGTTGAGGCGAAACAAATAATTCTTCATACGCAGCACAGAAAACGGTACCAGTTTAAATGATGAATCAATGGCGGAGGACCACATGGGGTGAGGATATGTTCTTCTGTCCATAGCAAGTGGCCTAATGTAAAATAAATCAAGATAAACTTGACCGAAAATAAGATTAAGGTTCTCGACTTTCTGCTTCGGAGAGTTCTCGTGAAGCTTTTACCTGAGGTCTTGCAGCCTTCCAGTCCACCCTCCGTCTGTCGTGTTGGCAACTTCCTCCTTAGGTCCACTGAACTTTGCGCTAAGGTATTCTTCTTAACACGCAGGAATCATTACTACCTCTTCCTTAGTTTATCTTAGTTACCCCCTGGCAGTCGCTCAATACTATTTGACTCATTTTCCTTCTTGGTTTAGTTGATATACGTAAATTTTTTTCTACCATGTAAAATAATAAGAATAAAGTCGTCGATTGGACAGTTCTAACAGAAACAGGCTTTTAAATTAAAATGAAATCCCAAAGGAGCTGAATTTTGTAGGAAAGGAGAAATAGGATTTCGGAACTGCTAAAAACCTGAAGACATAAGAGAAGTTCATGATCGGTTCGATGAATGCAGACTTCAATTGATTAAGCACGATTGATTATCAACAACAACAAATCATCCACATTCAGCTTAGGTTTTCTGGGATATCGCACTCTTGGACAACCTTCCCCTGTGGCATCAACCCTGGTAGGTTCTGCCTTTAATCTGGCTCAATTAATTTTCTTTGCAGAAATATTTTTTTTAAAAAGTCTTTAATTCATAAGTTAACGAAATAAATTCTAACAGAAATTAATCCAGATGAATTTATCAAGTTCCAAAGACCGAATCGTGAAATTATCCCTTGCCATTACGTAGATGTTCGAGATGAATTAACAGCTGAAATCGAGTTTTGAGTACGGACCGTCCGGTCACATTCGCGAACAACAAAGAAAGATTAGCGCCTTTTATTAAAAAACAAAACACGCTTACTATATAGCTGTTTCCGCCTACTTCAATATTGCAAACAAATGAAATTACCTTGCGTGATTTACTATTAATTTATTTTTATTGAAATTAAAAAATGTAAAATTGTTGATTGAAGAGCCGAGCCTCATTCTGAGGCGTAGAGATACACATTGCACGTAGGGATACACATTCCACATGGAGACACACATTGCAGGCCACGCGATCAGCTGGCTGCGAGCCAGGTCACGTCGGGGTGGCCATTGTGAGAAAGTAGCGGCCTCGGGATCCCAACCGAAAGCTACGGCACCGTTAGGCGTCCACTCCTCGGCTATTTAGAAGGCTGTGGCAGCCTCCTCGAAGAGTACCTCTGTAGAGTCAGAGCGGGATCCGCGTCCCGTTCGAATGACAACCCAGCAATGAAGAGCTCCACTGAGATGGTTCTTGAGCACCGAGGAAAAGTAATCTGGTACACTGAGGTGGTTCTAGAGCACCGAGGAAAAGTAATCTGGGACACTGAGGTGGTTCTAGAGCACCGAGGAAAAGTGACCTGGGACACTGAGGTGGTTCTAGAGCACCGAGGAAAAGTGACCTGGGACACAAGTGACAGACTGAAACTTGATTAGAAGTAACCTATTGCCAAATCGCAACAAAATCGCCAAATTTGACTGGCCTCCTGCCTCCTCAGACCTGGTTATTATCTAAATGCTTGGGGAACTCTTTCAAGAAGGGTCTACTCTGAGTCAAGACAGTTTGGAACAATCGAGGATTTGAAATCTACATTTCTGGCTCCATGGGAAAAATTACTTCAAGAAACAATAAAACAATTATATGATTCATTACCAAACAGAATTTTTGAATTAATAAATGGTGGTGGAAAGTATTAAAATGAGTTTTATTTATTTTTACCAGGGAGCTTGTCTATTATATTGAGGGGCCTCAACTTTAATTTGAAAAATTAAAAAAATGTATATATTTTTGGCTGGAGAATCTAAATACAAGTAGGCTGCTGATTAACTTGAGGAGAGTGAAGTGATTATTTTAATACTGTTTTACGGGTAATTTGAAAAATGGAATGGTAGGGACAACAATTTTTGAAGTGTGTCTAACATTTTGTCACTGAGAGTAAATATCACAAGTTCTTCTTTAAAAACCTCCTGGCTAAGGTACAGTCAGTTACAACAGTTACATATGAATGACCGAGAAGCGAACCAGGATGGCTGAGATGGTCCGAGTCCCGGTCCTGGTCATATCTTTTCTTTTCAAATAAAATATTTAAAAAAATATATCAGATAACAATAAAATAAATTCTAATAATATTTAATGAATTAAGTCAACAAGATCCAAATTAAAAATAATGCTCAATCAGCATTTTCCCCATGTATACATCGCAAATTGCTAGAACACGGAGATATAGGATCAGTGAAAAGAAGGGAAATGACTGACCGAGAAGCGAACCAGGATGGCCGAGATGGTTGAGGCGCCACCACGGATAGGTGGGAGACCCGGGTTCGAGTCCCGGTCCTGGTCATATCTTTTCTTTTCAAATAAAATACAGCCACATACAGTCACATACAGTCACATACAGCCACATACAGTCACATACAGTCACATACAGCCACATACAGTTAGTTACTGTGGCACATTGGGAAAATTATTTTTATATGGCATATCAATAAATTATACACAGCGGAACTAGCCGTAAATGTATGTAAATGATCCTTGAGATTGAGGTTGTAGCGACATAGAACATCGATTATCGATAAATCGAAGTAGATAACCTACACACCTGTGGTTTAACATTTTGAAATTGTTTATTTACATACAAACTAATTTGAGTAATAAATTTCTTATTTTGTACAAGTTACTTTGTTTTACCTTGATAATAAATAAAGTCTGAACACCTAATGTTAAGATCCTTACGATCTCTACAAAATATTAACAAGGTAATCAAGAATAGTTTATTTCAGTGAACATTTATTAAAACACAGCCTGCCATCTCGTTTCCTACCAATGGTCGACATAAAAAACAAAAAAGAAGAGAATAGAAAACGATTCCTCTATTGCCTTTAAAATATTTTAGTGAAATGCGGAAAGAGAGAGGGGGTAAGTAGCTTTTCCATCAGAAAACAATGGCTATTGTCTTACATGACGCGTGGCCGACAACTTGATGTGCAGCTGATCCTGGCTGGCAGTTGATTGATCAGAACCTGGTAAACTTCTAAGGAAGAGGAACAGAAATAATCAACCAGCTTCAGTCAGTTGAGAATCCCTGTTCAAGCATGCACAAATCAAGTAATTTCTAATTGCATTAATGCTTTCATGGTTCAACAGATATTATTAAAACTGACTTTTTTCTCTATAAATGGAAGGAAACGTTTCTAGATTGCAAGAATAGAATACAATTCATTTCAGTAAGTTATAGTTGGTCGAATCTTGTAAAGATGTTTTATCCTGTTTCGAAGAAGATGGGGGAAAAAAACTGGTCACGTACGTCAGGGGTGGGTGAATCAGCCACTGGCATCAGTGTATTTCCTAACCTCGTTGGTCTTCAAGCTCCCTTAGGAAAAACTTTCTGCAAAATGAAGACCTTATTAATGAGATCAACAACCCAACGACCTTTTAAGAAATAGATTCTACAAAGAAGGATGGGCTCGATATTGTCAGATATCGCAATGAAATCAACTTTGATCTAAGTCTTATCTTCATAAAATGTTTTAACCCAATTAATTTGTTGTGGAATTCTTTCCATTGCATGCAGTGATATAGTCATTCAGCAAGAATCCAGGTAAGATATGCAAGTTGACTAGAATATCATGGTTTTTGTTAACGACCAAAAACTGCAGTGCAGGAACAAGCGAAACCTTCTGCTCTTCATTTCAATCTATCATAAAAACTACATAAGGTTATCATTTTTTATCTTTTTTAACTATCTTCTTTTTCTTAAACATTTATATAATAATTGTATGTTAAGTATTTTTTTCAGGTTTGAACTTGAATAGAAAAGTCAGAACAGTAATAAAATACCATACCTACATTTCCCCTTTGAAACTTACGCATCAGACAAATATTGGATGAATGTATTCCGATTCATTCATCAATTTACAATAGGGGAACGAATATACCTATTTAGAAAATTAGGAAAAGCTGTTTTTTCTTATAATTTTTTCCTTTTTTCAAAACTGGATTTATTTGAATTTCATCTTCAAGAAAAAAATAAAATCAGCTTCCTTTTTCTTGAAGAAAAGCTGTTTATAATTGATTGTTTTCATTTATAATAAATATTATATTCCGATTTGTCCTGTTTTCAGGTTACTCATCGGTCACGTGGTTAAATGTGTCAATATTGACTCAAACTGTAGAAAATGATATTTTTCTTTTTTTCGATTACTAAAATAGACAATTTGTAATCGACCACAATTGCAGTAAACATTTTCACTTCTGCGGCTTGGTGCGGGGCGCTAGATCTCAGACAATGTTGGTCGTTTCGCCAGAGCTGGCAGCGGAGTGGCGCTAGATCTCAGACAATGTTGGTCGTTTCGCCAGAGCTGGCAGCGGAGTGGCGACAGATCGGCCGGGATTGGGCAAGGCCCCGAAGGAGGCAGTCCTGGGAAGGCGGTGGTTCCCATCTCACGCTCCGCTCCCACCTTCCTCTTTGCGCCACCCGCGTCTCACCCTCCACCTCATAGGCCTCTCTTTCAATTAAACAGGTGGAAAAACATAAGAAAGGCTACTAGGCAATAATTATTATATATAACAAACATTATCATCTGAATATCGAATGAAATTGAAGAAAAAAACGAATCCTTATCAACATGTTTTCTTTCAAGACTAAGATACTACACCCAGGCCTAAGATGGTAGCGACCATTGAAGAGGAGAGGCTATGTGCTCTCTGATCGGAGGCTATGTGCTCTCTGATCGGAGGCCATGTGCTCTCTGATCGGAGGCCATGTGCTCTCTGATCGGAGGCTATATGATCTGATCGGAGGCCATGTGCTCTCTGATCGGAGGCTATGTGCTCTCTGATCGGAGGCTATGTGCTCTCTGATCGGAGGCTATATGATCTGATCGGAGGCCATGTGCTCTCTGTTCGGAGGCTATATGATCTGATCGGAGGCCATGTGCTCTCTGATCGGAGGCTATGTGCTCTCTGATCGGAGGCTACGTGCTCTCTGATCGGAGGCTTGTGCTCTCTGATCGGAGACCTCAAACTGGGCAAGTTGGGAACCTGGGGATCTACCCCAGCGCGTGACTCAGAAGAGCCGGTGTCCAGAATTCCATGCGTTGTTTGAAGGAGAAGGATATTGTAGGCGCTTGCAGCAGGGCTTCCAGTGGCAGGTTCTTAGCAAGGCTGTTAGGGAAGCTTGGTCTCCTTCGAAGGGTTCTTGTTCGAGTTGTTTTTGAGGGCCATGAAAAGTTCATTTACTAATAAGAGTGCTGAAAACTATTCATTAAAGATTAAAAAGGTGCGCAAGATATAACGAGAGGGAGCCGAAGTCACCACGACTGCCAGAGCCGCTCTGTTGTGACACAGCTGTTTCCTAACCTACATCCGTTTCCAAGGCGAGTTTTCTTTCAACTTTTATTAATTTATTATGCATATAAGAGATCCATTCAACATTATCTCATCTATCCTGCTCTATTATGGCATTCAGTATTGAAAAGAGCGGACGATAGGTGAAGCAGAAGATAGAATAAGAAACGAGAGTAACCAAAGTGGACAATACAGTTAATCCTCTAAAATATTATCTAAAAAAATAAAAATTGACTAAGAAATATACATTCTTTAACAGTTTTCTTGAATTTGTGCTCTACTTACAGAAAATCAAATGACGCGTTTAGGCTTCTTCCTGTAACAATCTTATAACTTGTAGCTAATTTATGTAGCAGCACAAGAAATCGAACTGAAGCCTCCCCGGTCTCAAGAAATGAGAAACCAAAGTCTAATCTAGAGGCTAGAGCAACCTATTTAATCAACGGGCCAATTTAAATTTTTAATTTGTTGGCGGGCCACACATAGAGTAACACTTATTAATAATTTACAAAACTTTATTTATAATAAACATTAGAATAAAAATATAAAAAAAATTATAGATTTCATACAGAAATTTTAATGAAAAATAAAAACGAACAAGAAAAGAACAGAAAAATGAATTTACTTGAAATTTTTAATGAGAAATTCGGCACTGTTTTTTCGATACAAGGTGATCAATATCAGCCGGAATTGATGAGGTAGCAGTAGCACGTAGGCAGCTTTCTAATCCTCCATCACTCAGTCTTGATCGGTCGTCATTTTTGATTTATTTAATGGTTGAAAATAATTGTTTGCAAACATACGTAATTCCGAACAGAGACATCATTTGCTTTGCATTTTTCGTCAAAAGCGGAAATTTCTAAAGGCTCACACAAGATTTATAAATTTTTTTGAGGTTTACTGTGAAAAATACATTTTTTAAATTGGTCTACATGTCAATCACTTCCATTTGAAAGTTTTCGGGTACAGTACCCACATCGATATTAAATGACGAGGAAAACATTTTCATAGAAACCGCTGTCTTCTCAGCTTTGAACATTTGGAATCATAATTGAAAATTCCTTATTCGTTCGTATTTTTGATAAGTAGTAACGTTTTCTTTTTATAAATGTGGAAAGTGAAACACATTATTCTGCAGAACACGCTGTTTCCACAATTTTAGATTGCGTTCAAAGCCCTGAATTTTATCATACAAATTGTGAATAAACTGTCCTTTGCCAAGAAGTTCCACATTAAGATCACTGAGATGCTGAGCCATGTCGATAAGAATTATTCGCAAGATTCGCACATCCATTCTTTATTGCCAAAATGAGTAAAGGCATATCCCATATATTGCACCTCTACTAAGCCATCGTAATTCGCTATTAAAAACCACGTCGCCATATTAATTTTCTAAGGTTTCAAGAATTCTTTAAATTCAAGGTGATTTAACGCGCGCTACTTTATAATTGATTAGTTTGATTATTGGTAAGGTGACATTTGGCAAACTGAGTCATTTCGCACACAAATTTTTCCCGGTGAATTATGTAGAGGTTAACGTAGCCCTTCCTGTGACCTTCTTAATGTCTTGAAATAGCCTTCCCGAAACTCCTACCTCCATGCTTGACATTCTTCCCGATACTCCTACCTCCATGCTTGACATTCTTCGCGCTCCATCTGTGGATATACCAATAATCTTTTCTAATAAAATTGAAAAATTTTGCAACACAGACTTTAGTTGATCGTACAGGTTTTGCCGGTTTTAGTCCCTTGCATTCGAATCAGTGAACACAATTCTTAGGTAATATTTAATTTGGTGTCAATACCAGGTAAAAATATAGCCAATTGCGCGGTATCGCTAATATCGCAACTCTCATCAAGTGCTAAAGAACAGTATTCTAATTTTGCTATGCGTTCACGAAGCATTGTTGCTATGTTCTCAGACAAGTCTTCAATTCTCCTTGCAATGGTGAATGTTGATAAACTAATGTTTGAAATAATATTTATTTTATAAGGAAATGCTATTTCTGTAAGAGCAGCCAGACATTCTTTTATCACCTTTCCATCCGCAAAGGGTTTCATTTTTTTTGCCAGTATTTGACTGGCATTAAAACTTGCCCTTACTGCCGTATTTAATAAAATAGCTTGATTTTTAAAAATAGCTGTTGTTTTCCCAAGTTTTTCTCCATTTGATAAAACTTCTCTATCCGGAATTGTCCTCTTAAGTTTTTATATTATTGTTCATACTTTGTATCGTAACGCCTTTTTATGTTATATTCTTTTAATGTCGACACAGTCCCTGAGCATATTAAGCATACAGTTTTATCTTTGACGAAAGTGAAAAAATAATCAAATTTCCACTTTTCTTGAAAATGCCTGTCCTCATCCGCAACCTTCCGTTTTATGTTTGCGACATGCTATTATGGACTAAAAATTTGTAGAAAAACTTAATTTTGAATAAAAAGACTCTAATATTACCTTTTTGAGAAGAATATTGAGCTCACGCCTTTCAAGAAACACAATTGCTAAAATTGCTAGTTAACAGCTTACCAGTCTGACTGATTTTGTGACAGAAGCAAACACAAACAAGCACAGACGAGGCGCGTTCGTATTGCATGTTTGAACAAATCCCCGACAAGTGAGTAACTCGTTACAAAAAATTGTTTCGGTTTAGTATGTTCTACCAATTATTGAATCAATTAATTAGATATAATATACATTAATTAATTTGATAACAATATATTGATGAGAGAAAGTCGATAAAATAAGACCCCGGACGGCGTGTTGCTCACCCCTGGGTTAGAGGATTAGACCCAAGTATAATAATAATCTAGGCATTGTTGAGAGCACATATTTACTACAGTACACTGTTTAGCCCTGTACTGGGGTACAGGTATACTGTACACTGTTTAGACCTGTACTGGGGTACAGGTATACTGTACACTGTTTAGCCCTGTTTTGGAAAATATATTAATATTAAACGTTTTCAAAAGTTTTTTATTACTCAATATTTGAAGTATATGCAGTGATACCATAATATATATATATAAGGAAGAAATAGTTGGGGGTGCAGTCAATCAAAACACCTAAATAAGTGTAACTTATTTATTATATGCCGACGTTTCGGCCTACAATGTAGGCCATCTTCAGGGCTAAGAGAGAGAAACAAACAGAAATATATAAAAACGTAGCAGTAACAAGAATATATAAAGTGGTACAGGAGTGGAAATTAAAATAGTGACTAGATATGATGAAATAGTGAATAGATATATGATAAATAAAGAATGAATATAAGAGTGGTTACAGAATATAATAAACTCATTCTTATAATTTTTTTTCCTTTTTTTAAACTGGATTTATTGTAAATTTCATCTTCGAGAAAAAAAATCTGCTTCCAGTCAATTATTTTATTGTTTTATAAAACAAAACGTTTCGACACTATGGTGTCATTTTCAATTATTTCTTTTTCTACATTCCTTAACTGGAAAGTCAATACTTTTAAAAATAATTTTTAAGGAGATCTCTAGTCCTCCATAGTCAAAATTATATTGCATTACACCTTAATATGTGTATATATATTAACTTCCCTTACTTATATTTTCTATTTTCTTTTCATACTTCATAGTTCATAGTTATAAATAACATTTTTCAATGTTTAATTTTTGAAATTTATCAATCTTTTCTTTCTATATATGCTTGTATTATTACATTTTACCTATGTAACCTCTAGAAGTCTGGTATCATATCCATATCTATAATTAAACTAGTTTTTTCTAAATCCTTCATACTCAACCCGCCTTTTTCTATATTTTAATCTTCTCATTTTGTATCTTTCCGTTTACCTCCTCATTTTTCTTTCCCTTTATATTATTGTTTACATTTTATCCTTTCTTGACATGTATTTTTCTATTTTATATTCGTATTCTTTTATCATTATATCTGTCACTATTAGAATTTCTGTTCATCATCTACAATTTTATTTTTATCTATCACTATTTTAAGTTTATTACATTCTGTAATCACTCTTATATTCATTCTTTATTTATCATATATCTATTCACTATTTCATCATGTCTAGTCACTATTTTAATTTCCACTCTTGTACCACTTTATATATTCTTGTTACTGCTACGTTTTTATATATTTCTGTTTGTTTCTCTTTCTTAGCCCTGAAGAAGGCCTACATTGTAGGCCGAAACGTCGGCATATAATAAATAAGTTACACTTATTTAGGTGTTTTGATTGACTGCACCCCCAATCATTTCTTCCTTACATTAGAAGATACAGTCGACCAATTCTTCTCTAACATAATATATATAAGGTACAAACTTGAACTTTTAGATTTTATCAAAATATTTTGGCTTTGAAATGCATTTTAATAAAATTGTTGAATTGTAAATTGTAGCCCTTAGCTTCTTACGAACTTATAAAATGTACGAATGTAAGTTTAACGCATTAAAAATTAATTTCTATTGACAACATAGAAATTTAGCTCCTGAGTACGCCAATAGCACAAACCGCCATGTCATTCCATAAGCGGCGTCGCCATCGCTATCGCCTTCACTTTGTGAGCCCTTTAATGCTGATAAGATTAGTCGTCGTGCGACTTGCGCCTCCATCATGCACCTCTGTATGGAATTAACATTTTTAGGGAAAGAAGAATAAATAAATGAATTACAAACACAGGAGAAGAGAGAGAAATACTTTATTTTTTCAGCAGTGCTGTGTAACTACATTGGATTGCCATAAAACACAGCATAATTCAACTGAAACGTCAGGATACAATTTACATTACCAATAATAACTTACATGTATTTGCAGAAAGTATAGCATTAGGAGTTAGTTTAATCGTGTTAATGAAAATTGGCCGTAGACCGGAACAGCCGCACAACAAACGGTGCCCATAATAATGCTAATAATATGAAGATATGCTGAGGGGGGGGGGGTGAAAGTGGCAAGGAAGAGCGCGCCTGAATGACAAGTGGCTTCGTGAGGCAGAAGTGGGCTAAAGCGGCGAAAGCATAAGTGTGCTTGGACTGGCAGAAAGGAGAAACCGCTACGTGGATGGAAGGGCATAGGAACAGCTAATGTAATAACGGCACGATGAGCGTTAATAGTTAACAGTAGACCAGACTTCCGGAGCGGGCCCACTGCTGTCCATACTCTCCGCCAAGATAAACCTCACTTCTTTAGAATACTGGCGGGCAACAAGCAACTGGACATTCATCTTGAAAAAATCGTATAGACGTTGTAGAAAACAAATCTCACATTTATCAACATCACATAATGCAATGAATAATAATGATAATTATATTTTATAGCACAGACTGTCCGGATAGTAGGAAACCGCTCGAAGGCCTACAACAGGAATACTAATTACAACAAATAAACTTTTGAAATCATTTGGTAGAACCTTTCTAGCAATATGCGATAAATATTCACATCCATGCACACAACAAGTGCAGAATTCTCATCAACTGCCATCGAACGTTTTGTTCTCGAAAAACCGTCTTAAGAGAATCCCAGAAACCAAAAGCTTGAACTTCTGGACAGATATAGCCAAATATTTTATTTCAGATCTCACCGATTTAGATCATTTACTATTGAAACCAAAGATTAGACATTCTTTACTAAAGAAATAAGTCGTTAACCCATGGTGTTGTTAATCAAGAAAAAATGATGATGGCCTAAAAGAAGCAGTTTAACACTTTTGCTCACTTGTTGAGGAAGTTGCCTCGTCCTCAGAAGAAACCAAAGACAGGCAAGGAATAAGTTAGCAGTTCTCCCTTAATATTTCAGATACAAAACACGACATAGGGCTGGCAAGCCAGCTCGATTCCTTCAGCTATCTTTAATCCAACTTAATAGTGAACTCAAAAGAAAATACGAAAATTAAACAAACAAACTGTGACAAGGATTTCGGAAATCTGAGATCCGATGACTCCGCGCGGTATGTCGGAGCCACATTAGGTTGTCGTGCAAGGAGAAATCTGAAAGCTTTGCTGACAATCTTTCAACTGCCTTTCAATTTGACATATTTGAATTTGCTTGATGCTTGCCTTCAATTTGCCATTAGCAGACATACAGCACGTATAGCAGCAGACATACAGCAGACATACAGCACGTAGTAGCAGACATACAGCACGTATTTATGAAGAAAATCTTGGTCTTCTTTACCTTCCACTCTTATCTTCCACCAAATTCTTATAACCTTGACAAACCGCAGAACTCTAACTAAAAGAGCATAGGATTCCGGCCCATTTTTAGATCCAATCCTCCGAAACCCGAATAAAGCTTTTGATGGAGTATGACAACTAATTATTCGTTTGAAACTAAAAACAATTCTTCTAAGAACTTACAGTATGTTTTGGATATGTGTAATCGAACCCTTATAATAAAATGTGTAATTAAATGATATGTGTAATTGAACTCTAATAAAATGTGTAATTAAATGGTATGTGTAATTGAACCCTTACAATAAAATGTGTAGTTAAATGGTATGTGTAATTGAACCCTTATAATAAAATGTGTAATTAAATGGTATGTGTAATTGAACCCTTAGGTATAATAAAAAAGGTGTATAATTTAGCTTGTATAATATATTTTATAAGAAAATTGAAAATCTGTCCGAAACGCAAGGCTTATTTATGAATGATTTCTAAAAAAGTTGCAAATCAAAACTAGGAGATCAGTTTACTAGCTACCTTTATTATCTAGCTTACAAGTGAAACAGTGATAATAGTTATTAGGACAATAACACTACGTTTTTCTCCATTTTATAAATACTCTTGGTATTCTAGCATAAAAAAATTATTTGGAAGTAAGTAGTGTTGAGAAATTTCATTACGTTTATATTTACACATCACCTTTCGTTATGAAATATAACAAGTATCGGAAAGTCTATTCGTAGGTTTATCCCCTCTTTCTCAATATCTCTTCAGCTATTTTTTTTCTAACTTTAGATAGCATGGGCAAAGTAAACTAGGCAAACATTGAACTAGCAACAACGAACTAACAAGAATCAAGTAATCTGGCTTTTGATCCTACCCGCAGATTGTTTGAGAACTCTTCAGCTGGGGAGCGAAGAAGCTGCAGAGGCTGTAGGCACCGAGACCTACTTGCTCAGAGGCAGCTTTCGCTCTCACCTGCGGCCTGCAACAGGTTCACATCCCGGTCGCTTCTCTTCCAACAGCCATCATCATCCCTTAGCGAGCGTCAGGGCTGAAGAGTAACCGTCGATAAAAGTTCAACCATCTTTGAAGTGGCCTTCCCTTTTTAATATCATCTCAAGTTAATATATTGTCTTGCAATAAAGATGATACAATTAAAATGTTTTAACCAACCTCTCTCTATCATCTACAACCGTTATTCAAGTCCAATCCTCCGAAACCTATTGGGGAGGAATAAAAGGAAACCATTGTAATAAAGATGGCTATACAGAAATGGCATAGGCCTCGAATGGACATCCCTATCAACGTCGAGCCGCCAGCCCACGGGCTAATAAATTAGACTCGAACAAGATCATTAGCAGAGTTTTATTGAGCGGCGGGTCTTGAACCCGAACCATCCATCAGCCAGGCTGGCTGCAACGCTTGTCAACAACCGCTCGCATCTTCTTGCCAAGCCGTCGGCAGGTCGTCGAACCCGTGTTGAGGAACCATAAGGCCCAACTGAAGGAATCACCGTAGCCAAAGCTCCCGAACAGTGATCCGCGATCGAACAGAAAAAGAAACAAGACACCAGCTACGTATTATAATTCTTGAGAATCTTTTAAGTTTGGCCATTTCTGGCTGAAAAGCGGACAGTATTGAACCAGTGCGAGTATTTAAATTGGAATCAGTTGCGGCAATGTATATTTATAGCAAATACAAGCTTACTATGGTGAGGGAAATGATTTCAGCCAAGTAAGTTTTAAGCAACTTCTAAGTAAGTTCCAAGGTTTGAAAGGACATTTCATTGTTCTATGAAATTAATTTACAAATGATTAAGTCAGATTATTAGAATAATTTTAAAGACAAATGAAAACAAAGTTTTAATAAAGTTTTTTTTACATGCTAAGGCTAATAAATAAACTATAATAAATAAACTAATAAATATTAAAAATCGAATGAGACGAGAAAGTGGCGGAGCCCAATCCATCGACCAAGCTCACACTTTTACTTCTAATAGTTTCATATTTTGAAAAACTTGATTAGTTTTAAATTCAAATAACACGGTCTGCTATCAGCAAATCTTACCTCCCCAAAAATGACTGGGAAATGTTTAACAGTGGAGGTATGCCGTATAAGTGTTGAATAAGTATTTTGTTTGCTTAAATCAAAAAAATAACTTAAAATGTTTGTAAAAAATGTGCTACTAGCTAAGGTACTAGCAGACAGTAGAAGACAGACTACAAGAGCTCGATGAACAAGATGGCCACAGCCAATCACTTGAAAGGCTCGCTAAGGTTTAGAGACATTTCATATCGCCATAATTATTATTTGTTTAATTTTTTTAAGCGGGTTTTTTTCTACATTTTTCCTGCTATTATAAAATGTATCTATTAAAGACAACTTTAATTAATTAAAATCACTGTTCTTTAAACATGTAAAAGAAGTCCGGAACATGTATTTACACTTATGCTGCTTGTATATGTAAAACTGTAAATAAAAGTGTTTTTTATCGCCATACCGCCATTTAATTATTTTATTCAGATAACGCCTCCCAAATGGGAATATAATTCTTTAGACTTGTTTCACTAACTTATTTATTTAATTGTATTATAAGTATTGCAATGAGCAAGGCTCCAATAGTTAGTTACAAGATAAAGAACGCAAACATTCAACATTCATTCAGTTACTTTGAAGTTTCTTTCTTTCTAATAGTTGATCTTATTTATATATACATATATATATATATATATATATATATATATATATATATATATATATATATATATATATATATGTGTGTGTGATGCATATGTTACGATTTATTTACTATTCTGTTGAAACAGAAGAGCATTTATTGCTGTGTGCTATTGATTGGAACATAGCAACTTATTTTATACAAATCATGTTGAGCTATGATTGTAGAATTCTCTCTTTCTATAAATGGGCCGGTCTTTTTGAGCCATCCTCAACAACCATTGATTTGCCCCCGTTGTTCCATTAAATGCCAAGGAAGGCTAACGACATAAAAACTATTTGGATTGCTAAATGTGTTGGAATGGCGGAGCGGTCGGAGCGGTGTGGTAACAGGGAAAGGAAAGGGAAAGTCACTCGCCCCTCCTAGCGCGATATTTCCCTCGGGTCGTTTTCTAACCACAGTTTTATAAAGAACTTTATAAAGATTCCTGCCTTGGTTATTCTTATTGCTAGAAATTTATCTGATTGTTCATATCCATTCATATATGTATATTTTTATTAATCTCCATCTAATATAAATTACCACATTTTAAATGAAGCTGAGAAAAGAAATATCCGATTATTTGTTGGAAAGCACATCTTGGTTGTCAATTTACCTTCCTTTAGTGATAATGTTGGTTATCAATTTATCTTCCTTCAGTGATAATTTATTAACACAAAATGATTTTCCTTTTCGTCTATTTGAAATTAATGAGAGAAAGTCGATAAAATAAGCCCCCCGCAGCCCGGTGTTGCTCATCCCTGAGTTAGAGGGATAAATAAAATTGCAATGTTATGGGTATTTGTATTTTGAAATTATAAATATGTTTTCAAGCATTTAATCATAAATAATCAGTCAGGAAAAAAATGGTCCTGCTGGAGGTAAAAAAAAAAAATGCTCTTAAAAATAGGGAAAAGAATATTAAATAGGGAAAAGAATATTAAATAGGGAAAAGGATATTAAATAGGGAAAAGGATATTAAATAGGGAAAAGGATATTAAATAGGGAAAAGGATATTAAACAGGGAAAAGGATATTAAATCAAGCTGAGAAAAGAAATATCCGATTATTTGTTCATTGGAGACCCAACGTTAATATTTACCATATGCAAATGTAATTGTCTGTATTTTACATATTTAGCCTTGAAGAATACCTGCAGTGAGGGTCGAAACGTTGCCTCTCCAATGAACCGTTCTACTTAACACCATTTTTTTTACCCCCACCCGGACCATTTCTTTGCACACACATATATATATATATATATATATATATATATATATATATATATATATATATATTTATTTATTTATTTACTAGCTTTTGCCCGCGGCTTCGCTCGCATAGAATTTGGACTACCGCATAAAATGTCTTGAGAGTGCTTTTTAACAATAATTTAAAATAATAAATAATTTAATTTTTCCACTATAGGTTACTCGTACAAAATTTCAGATGTCTAACTTCAAAACTGACGGATTCCATACAACCTTTGAACCCTTATTATAATAAGGGTGGAATTATCCAAACTTCTTTCTTAAATCATACAAAGAACCTATCTGCAAATTTCAAGATGCTAAATTTCTGATTTGCCTTTATTTATGTACTATAATGGATTCTCCACAGTACCTCTAAAACTGTAGGGGGTGGGGAGGGGCACGTGCCCCCGTGCGCCCCCCAAATCCACGCTTGCTATAGCCTATGTGTTATTCTGATGTATAACGTATATTACTGTAAAGTTTCATCCAAATCCGTTCAGTAGTTTTTGCCTGAAAGAGAGACAAACATACAAACTTTCACATTTGTAATATTAGTAAGATATGACGCGAAACAGCCATGAAAGACTACGCGACTATGATGCAGGGTTTTTCCTTTTTTGTTTTTCAGTCTCTTCTCGGCCCATCTTTTCCTCATGGTTTCACTAAATGTCTTTTTTCTTTCTTCTGTCCAGGTCTTAGATGGAATTTTTTTCTTTCTGTCACTAGAACCGCATTTTTGAGGAATTTTTGGTGTTCAGTTCTGATTTCCAATAAATGTGGTGTAATGCCGTGTTTCTTGTTTTATTTGTTCTGTCTATCCTTGTCTGAATTTGTAGCCCATAATTTTGGAAAAATCTTTGGGGAAAATTTAAAATTGGGACTATTTAAATACTTTTTTCGTTTTAATCTTTGTAGAACTTGTGATTCTTACATATTCATTTGTATACTATTGCCTTGAAGGAAATTTTAAAAACCGTAGCTCCTAACTATTTTTCCACAAGCCGAGCGAACTACTTCTTGCTAGAGAGCGGAAATATATGGCACTCGTTTCCGCGGCCTGCAATGGAAGAGACTAACGGACGATCCTACATAGGCAGTGTTAACGGACCGTCACCAGTCCCGTCCATTCATTGATACCTCAGCTCAGTCCAGTCACGGCCAGTACTACCAGTACCAGTACCCCGACTGTGTACGGCAGGCGGTAATTAGGCAACAGGCAGTGTCGATAACTGTACAGAATTCTGGCTTCCTCCGTAGTATAATATAAGGAAGGAAAGGCCTGAGATTTGGGGACACTCAGCGATCGTTGGCTCGAAACGTAGAAATCTGATGAGATAATTCTCATGATTTACAGAGTGATCAAGTTGAGTTCGTGGCGCTGAGGATCAAATGGAGGATGCCAGGTAATGTAATCAATTAGGTCACAGGTGATTTATGGCGGCCATTTAATTGAAGGTTCTCCTTACGCCTTCCACAACCAAGAATGCAAACTATTTTGGACATGCCGTTCCATCGTCACAATGTAGCGATGGCTGCAATAATCACAAACATATTTAATAATCTAGCCACTTTACCAAAACATGTCCATCTTTCGAAATTTTCATGTTCGTATCTTTCTTTTATGAACCGAATGCTTTCTGTTATGAGTGGCGAGTCTTTTTGAAAGTCGTTGTAAAAAATAATATTTTAAATGTGGAAACCCATTTCTAGTATCTGATTTAAGTGCCTGTCTTAAAATAGAAACTACAAAATTGCTGATAGGGCGGGTGATGCAAGGGGCTGTAATAAAATGGCCGCAATATGTTGCCCGGATTGAGCCGAGATTTGAAAAGCAAATGGCGACGAGGCCTCGAGGCTTCGCTCCATCCAAGGCTCTATAAATATTTAAATCGACGAGATTCTCCTCAAGAGCCGATGAGATGCCGAAGCCAGTCCAGCCAAAGACCTGAACCTCAGGGTACCGAGCTATTGTTCTGTATCCTCCGCAGCAATAGCGAAAATAAACAGTAAGATACTTACAAATCAGTAGAACCGATTGACAGCTCTACATTGCTATAAGAAGCAGCAGGCGTTGAAATCTCTGGCGGGTAATTGGGACTACGAGCACATATTGCTATTCTTTTTATAAATAAACATTTGTCATGGATGTGCATATATACCATATTGTTGGAAGTGATTGGTGTTCTAGTGTATGTGTTAGTGTATTGATGTTCGAGTGTATGTGTTAGTGTATTGGTGTTCTAGAATTTGAATTCATATTATTTCATAAAATACCAGAAAACGACCAAATACAGGTAGTAAAAACATTTCTTTACATTTCAAATAATTCTATATCTTTCAAAGGTTTAGAGCCAAAACTAACTTACGTTATGGCATGATAGCACCCAACACTATGATGGTGCTAGAGATCTATAATCATGTATAATCAAATAATTGAATTTTTCAATGAAATTAATATTTTTATAAAGGCTTTCATAAAATTTATTTCAAATTTACTCTTTCAGATAGCAAATTCAGATTGTGACAATTTACTTTTAACGAATTTGTTAAACTGAGGTCGCAAACTCGAAGGGGAATGATTAATAATCTGATAAATATGCCTTGCTGTTTAAGTAATAGCCTAGTGAGACTGCTAAATTCTATTCGAATTTTTAAACCGCGTGTAAATTAATGATATATTACAAGCAAGAGGTTGAGTTGTATGGATGCATGATTGGAAAACATGAAAGTTCAAAAAATCATTTTTTTAAAACATTGATTCGGGCGATTTCGTTTTTCAAAAATTCTTCTTCAAGCAATGTACTAATTCTACATATTTTAGAATGTTTCAGATCTCTTGAGTTCATTTCCAGAACAATCCAACTGGAGTTAAACGGTCATACAGGACTGGGATTTGACCATGATTCCTGATTTCGCCGGATAACCAGAGGCTAAGTTATTTTAAAGAGAAATGTTTACGGAATTACCGATGATTATTTCATAGCAGATTTGGCATGTGAGAACGTTTCGATTTTATTAAGTTTCCAGAAAAATATAAAATAAGTACAAAAAGAAGAGATTTTTTGCGAGAGCCACGAGTAGAAAAGAAATTTGCCTGATAATCAATAGATGTCAACTAGTGATGTTGCTGATAGTTAAACATTGACAACTGGCCATACGCTTACTTCACTTTTGAAGGTGCCACAGTTTGATCGTTACCGATTCTCCCCAGAACCTAACCTAAATCCTTAGGACCAAGAGTTTATGCTTCGCACTAACTTCTTTAATGATTAATCGCAATACACAAAACCTCACGACCGACGTGAAAACTTGACTGACGAAACTGTGATTAAATAAATAGCTAATAACAACACAATAATATCTGCTATACAATAGGTTACTCCCGGTTACAAAAATGTTACACCTGTAACGATCGTAGAACGTAGTGTAAGCCCCGGGCCGCGAGGAGAGATGGACAGGTGTAGCCCATGACCTCCTGACCCTGAGATCAAGGGTCATCTTCGGGTTGTAACTTGATTACTCTCGGATCCAGGAGATCTATCGATGCTACTTAACCTCAAGTTCTGTTCACCAAACCCTCGACGAATGGCTGGTTAGGGGCCTACCAAATAAACCAGGTATTCCTCCTTGCACGACCCCCCTTACTCTTCCGTAAACCAGGATATCGATAAGAAATTGATTTTAATGCAGTGCTCCATTAATCATAATTATTTCTCAATGATGATAACTGATCCTGCCAGCAAAGTGAAAAATATGATTTTTTTTTAGATTAATTTATTGATATTTGCAACTGTAATAATATTACATCAAGTAAATTTGCTGATGTGAACAAATGACATGAAAACAAAAAACACTTGTGGAGAAACTACCCATCGGTAGCACTCCAAAAAAAAAATGAAATTGAAAATCAAAATGAGAGAATGTCTAGTTAAAATCGCCTCGATGTAGAATTAGGGGACTGCTGAGAACGGAAGATGCTCTGCCTACGTGAAGCAGCTGTTGGGCAACCTCGCAGTCGAGTGGGAGGAGATCAACAGCCAACCCTGTCTGCAATAATCTTGATGCACTTCCTAACAGTTAAATATAGATTATTGCAGGCTTTTATTGCTCTCTGTAGCATCTTCTGTGTGTAAGTGCGCTCACAACACTCGAGAGATTTTAACGGTGGTACAAAAGAGCTTCTGACGTACAATTCCCTTCCTTAACAGGAAACATACAAAGAGTCGTCTGGTAAACCGAAGGTAAAAGGATGATACAAAAGAATGTACCGTCAAAGTTAGTAAGGAGGAGATCGCCCCTGATCCAAAGTGAAGAATCCATGCGACTAGATCTGCTACTCTCTATTAGAAGTCGATGAATAATCTTTTGAAAACAATTTGCTAGCCTTGTTGTTTCGACCTGTAACAGGGCCTAGAATGAGGTAATATTGTATTGTAATATATAAAGAAAACTGAAAACCAATAGAAATAAGTAGTCCAAACAGAAGTGGAAAACTTTTTGGATTATTTAGATATCTAAGAAATCAAAATTATAATATTTCCTAATTTTGATACACACCACGCTTCGTCAGATCTTTCTCTTTCCTTGAAGATATTATCAGCTGATTCAACTAATACCCTTTAATGATATTGATGTTGATCATATCTTAAGCATGCTTTTGTCCAAGATTGTTTATCTTATATCTTCTCCTCTTCTTTTAGGGAAAAATAGACATTGCTTAAATCTATTATCTGCCAAATATTTAAAAAATGAACCTCAAATTAAACACAGTTGATAATTTTAAATGTATAATTATCAACAAATTTACGATACGACATAATAAGAAACAAACATGGCAACCTGCAACAATAACGTTAATCAAGAAGAGATAACGACTTTCCTAATTTAATTGAAATAGTGAGAACCAACAAAACTAGCAACTTAATATCGAGTAGTGTTTTTTGAAACATACAAAGTTTTATATCTACAGTCCAGGTGAATAAGTGGTTAAGTCGGATTTTGTCCAGAGAGAGTTAATGCTTTCAGATAACCGGAATCGTGTCATTCTCGTAGTTTTTGGCTTAAAATGGAGTTGTAATATAAGCAATAACTCCTTTTCAAGCCAATAACTTACTAAGCCCCTTATTCTCTACGAAAATCACCCGATTCAGCTTACTTAAGCACAAGAAACTCATATTGGAGAAAATTAGACTTAAACACTTATTCACCGGGAATGTAGATATAATACATTTGCCGTGTATGATATAGATACACAGGATTATGTGATGATAAGTACATATAATCATACATAGGATTTTACAGATCTATATAAAATGAATGTTATATTAGGCAAGTTATCGGAAAGGAACACATACCACCAATAAATTAAATGTTGGGGAGACACTTAGGGATTACCGAAATACAAAGATAGTGGAGTTAAGCAATGGAGAACAAGATTTCACCTTCGACACTTAACTATTACAGAGACTTTAATAGTGGTATAGAAGAGGCAAATCGTGCTAATGGCCAAGTTTAAAAGGAAGAGAAATGAAGTTTTTTAATGCTTAACAACCTGATTCGTTAATTTACTTAATTAAATTAATTAACTTCTTTAACTCATGTTATTTTGAAAGTTTTATGATCCTCTATAACATTAGGTGGTTAGGCACTTCATGACATTTTCGTTTTAGGTGTTACGCATAAAATGACAAGGAACATATCTTGTTGTTTAATCGGTATTAACTCAATATTACATTTTAAAACAGTTTCGTTATAAATCAGCGCTATTATTGGCCAGTACAATGTATCCTCAACAAGACGCACGAATAGAAATCAGTGATTTAAAGTCATTAAAGATCAAAATGCCTTTTATTGAATTACTATATTTTTGTGAAAACTTATACCAACTGTAACGTTCTAAATGAGGAACAGGTTCTAAGGAAAGAACAATGGACATTAATAGGGATCCGATATGATGTTGATAATTATCTATCCCGATCTGATCTGGTCCGTGAAGATAGAAACTACCAACTGGGAAGGCATTTGGCCGTAAGAGGAGAAAGTTGGAGAAGGTGGATAGCGCGGAGCTGTCAAAGCTCCCAATTCATTCGGTTCGCCTTTCCCGTTTCCCATCTTCACAGTGATCCTACTTCTGCTAAAAATATGACAACAGTAACATCCAGGTGACCGCACAACCGAAAAATGCACCATTGAATTTTCTAAGGATTAGATACCATGGTAGTTCTGACGAGTTCTAAACACTCATAGACCAGAATTATACTTTACAAACCTTTTTTTTTTCAATGCTACCAACGATAAAACGCAGTAAAGTTAAGTATAATTTGGTATCATAAACTTATTTTTGTGAAAATAATAATTAAAAAGAGACGTATCAATATTCAGAATTATGAAACACAACTTATGACTTCTATTCAATACATCAAGTTTATAACTTTTTTTAACAAAGTGCATTTAAAAAAAATACTCACAATGTATGAAAGAGTAATGTGGCTGGAGACTGGAGGCTGCGGCTATCCTTATTCGAAAACCGATGGCTAGCGATGAGGGCACTGAGCTACGAGATCACAACCTGAAACCACGACCACCGCGACACGACACCTTCAAGGACCAAGGAGCGACTGAAAGGGGAAAGTGCCAATAGCTGGGGGAAGCCGGGCGCATGCGCGGCTCTCTTCCAGCCGCTCTGCCATTTCTCGATTCCAAAGGACACAAAGAATTGAGTCGAGAAAACAAAAGTGTTAAAAGTTTTTGCTCTTGATTTATTGCCATCATGGCTTACATCCCACGCCCTCTCTAGAGCATTTCGTTCATTCTTATCAACAATGATTTAATTTATTGAAGATTTATCGAACATCAATCTCGCAAAGCCAATTAATATTGCCGTATATTGCTTAAGGATAAAACCGATATTTGAATCTGTCATCTATCCAAGACTCAAGTTGCAATTCAAAAGACTTGGGTGCATGGAATTGCCTTAGGTTTACCAACAGCTTGTAACATATCACTATCGACCGACTTGTGTTGCGCAATGGTTTAACATAGTCAGTAAAACATTTATTAGGCAATTAGAAAGTCTAGCTGTGCGAGGAATTTGGCTCACGAAGCAATTAACTTCAACAGGAGTATGAGTATGATTTAACTTCACCGAGAGAAACAGCACAAGAAACCTGAAACTGACAAAAATTAGTTTTTGTTAGCATTTCATCATCATGACAATCTTCCCCTCAGCTACCGCTGGCGTTGTGAGGAGGAGCCTGTTTAAAGAGCCTGGAGCGAGTGTCTCCTTTCTGAGCCAACCCTCTCCTTTTGTTACAGTCCATTCGCTCATCCTCAAAGCCAACCCTCTCCTTTTGTTACAGTCCATTCGCTCATCCTCAAAGCCAACCCTCTCCTTTTGCTACAGTCCATTCGCTCATCCTCAAAGCCAACCCTCTCCTTTTGCTACAGTCCATTCGCTCATCCTCAAAGCCAACCCTCTCCTTTTGTTACAGTCCATTCGCTCATCCTCAAAGCCAACCCTCTCCTTTTGCTACAGTCCATTCGCTCATCCTCAAAGCCAACCCCCTCCTTTTGTTACAGTCCATTCGCTCATCCTCAAAGCCAACCCTCTCCTTTTGCTACAGTCCATTCGCTCGTCCTCAAAGCCTCCAAACGCGGTCCTCCCAGGAGATACGAGGCCTTGGATCATTTCCTTCCCTGCGGGTCTCGTTAGTATCTCCTTAGTGGAGCTTCTATCTGGGTCCATCCAAAGGTGATGTCCGAACCATCTTAGTCTGCGTGTAGTTCACTAGAGTAGGTCGTCAGCGTCTGTAGAATTCTTCTTCACTGATGAAGTCATCTTCCATCCAAACCTCTTCTGCAAATTTCTGGGTCTTTCTCAACACAAAATCTCTTCCCTCCAACCATTCTTTAAAACGCTCCCTCCATTTTTCCATGATGTACTCCTCCCAAAAAATGATTTTCCTATTATTATCCCTGATTCCTTTCAGTGAAGTTGGCTGATCTTTCCTCATTTCCTAATGCACCCTGTAGAAGGTCCCATGCTCTGTCGCCATCTAGTGCCGTTCTTCTTGGAAATGCAATGGCATTTAATTTGTAAATTAATTATTTGAGACAAACGGTGAGGGTAAATACGCCACTGTCGGGTGCTAATAAATAAATGTAGTAAGTAGATCGATGGATCTTTTAAAAAGTTCAAAGATTTTTATTTAAATGCCTTCGTCAGCAATATCATGTATTATGATGTATTCAAAGTTAAATGCAACTTTAAACGCGAAAGTTCACAGATGCATTGTTACAACCAATTGATAACTTAAATATTGAACATTTGGCAAGGCTTATAATTTCAGGTAAATTGTTACAATAACTCTCCCGTAAATGTAAGATCCTGACAAATTATTTTAAGGTATTTAGTCGTTAACACTTTTCATGTCAATTCCCGATATTCGGTAGTGAAAAGACATGAGAATATAAAACAATGCTTGAGGTGAATATCGAATATTTATTTTAATTTTAATATTAATTTATTGATTCCGTAAAACGGGGTGAATTGAAACAATTTTCAACTTTGGATTGAAATTTTCCATATTTGTAGTTGTTCTAGATACACAATTTTTTGACCAAACACAGGTCTCTGTTAGACCTATTTGTTTATAGTATTTAATTTTATTTCATTTCAAAGAAAAAAAATTAAAACATGGTGTTTCTTTTCACCCCGCAAATGGGGGTGATAGAAACAGTACTTCGATTTCATATTTTTTTCTATTGAAACGAATCGAGGGTGAATGGAAACAGTTAAATATGATATTTTTAATTTGTAAATGGATAGATACAAATTTATTTCTCAAAGTAATCATTTATTTCAGTACATAACCAAAAGAAGTTACATAACTGTGAGTAAAGAAATTGAATAGGTTGACAATTACCGTATTTAACAAGGTTAAATTATGATTAATAAATTGTGAAATCGGACAGGTCACCTTTGAAAAATATCATGCCTTTGAATCGAGAGATAAAGCTGCCTGAGCACCATGGTTCTTCATATTGAGACCTCTTTTCAAGTGGCGATATATAATACTATAATGCAAACCATGTTTCTCAGCAGACTTCCGAAGGCTTAGTCCCTTCTGTATGTCAGAAAATGCATTTTCGATTGTTTTTGGATCATGCTTTTTGTAGCCCCCTCCAACCACCGGTTTGTATTTTCATGGCATTTTATAGGGTCCTTCTTTGTCAAATAAGAGTCTAACATAAATATAAAACACACAATATGTATTTTATATAGTATAAATGTGATTTAGTATTAAATTTTTCTTGTGGGGTGAATAGAAGCACTAAAAATTATGTTTTTCTATTCACCCCATAAATTCTGAAAACCTAACTTAAAAAACATGAATAATTTTTGAAATAATATTGTTAAAGTTAAAGCTTAAAGTAAGCCTTAATCTTTTATATGAATAATTAAACTATGCTTTGTACAGCTATTTACTTTGAAGAACACTACCTATTATGACCTCCCTGGAAAAATCAAAGTGGATAAAAAAACACAAAAATCGTGTGGTAAAATTCAACAAGACATACAAACAAGAACCTGTGCTGCTAACCAAACAAACCATTATTTCCCTTTCAGCCTAAAGTATAGCAACTTAAAAAAAAATAATAGTTGCCACAATTTACCCATAGTTATGTAGGAAATAAATTATACATAAAAAAATGAAGTTTCGTTTCTATTCACCCCACTGTTTCTATTCACTCCGGTTTACGGTAAGTATGTAAAAGGGAGTAATTTGAAACTTACCAGCAAAATCTGAGCATTTATCTTTAAATTTATCATTAAATCGCCCAGTCTTGATACTAATGTTTATACGCCCTCAAAGCTAGAGTTAACTAAATATTTTCTACAAGTTATAAGCCCTTCCGTTTTGTTGTTTTATCTCATATTCAATTGTGTTCATATCTTTGTTTTTTTTACACACATTCGCGATTGTTGCCTTCAAATAGAGGATCACTCCAAATTGAAACCTATCCTTGCCTCAAGATAAATAAGGCATTAGTCATAAATAAATTATGTGGGGAAACATAAAAGTTTGCAAAGTATTAAGATATTACAATATTCCACGGCAGCGATGGGTTGCAACAATTGCAACAAGATTGTTTGCTTCAATACTTTCACTTAAGACCCCAGGTCGCTAAGGGCCATAGCACAAGCTCCACATACGCCCCACCATCTCTCAACTTTCATTAAATTCCTACGACATCAGTTGATCAACTATAATATTAAATAATGTTGTCAATAAGTGAAAATCGTTGATTTTGAAATAACAGCTGTTATATTTATTAGCACTAGCATGAGACCTTTGGGTTCTACGGGATTATGATCGAAAGGGTGAGGAATGTGCTAGTCAGGCGAGCTAAGGGCCAAAGTGCCTTTAGATATAAATAACTTTCTCGGAAGCGAGCTCTTTGCACGGCCTCATTGTCCGATCTGACAAATTTATAGCAACATTGGGAGGCCATTAAAATATGGGAACTAATAGTCAATAAATGACATGGCCTGACAAAGGAAGATCGACTAGTAAGGGCCGGCGTCTGTTACGACTGGCGTCCTCAACCTTCACTTTGTTTTAATTAGAATATATTCATTTGCTAAAAGTAATACTTACAGCATTACTTAAACACCATTTTTACCAAGTTTACAACTGCTCTCATGTCCTCAGCCTCTGCAGCTCTAGTGGTCTAATTCAGTCTACACTGGCCTCAACAGTCATGACACGGCTGGAATCTCCTCAAGTCCGCTTTGGTTTACACAATGGAGGATAATATCAAATAAGAAGCCGTAAGTCACAGAAGTAAGATGGCACATTTTGATATTTCAAAAATGCTGGCGTTGTAATAACTCAAGAATAAATATATTACAAGTAATTCCAAATGTAAGTAAAGACAAATAAAGGTGAAAATTAAAGTAATTTCTGATGTAATTCTAGATAGAACTAGAATCTCCTCTACGGTTCAGTGCTGGTTCCCCAAGTGGAGGTGCACGACTGATCAAGTAATTACATTGAGGAAAATCTTGGAAGAGACGCTCGAGTATGTGGTAGCCACAGACCACCTTTTTATAGGATCGCTAGCGATGTGAGTCCATCGTAATCCAAGTGTCGAGCCAAAGCCAGTCGGAATTGAAAGGGGCCTTAGAAGAAGTACCCAGGCGGCTGGCCAAATTTTTGTCAGAGTCCAAGTTGGTATTGACGATGTGACCCGGATGGGAACTGAACATACGTAAACAAAAACAAGACAAATTAATGGTATGGTATATATGGGAATGGTAGACTGATATATCTAGTAAGAATGTGAAATGGTAGAATGCCGCCGCTAACCATGTCATTATTGACTGCATCTCAGAAACCAGAACAGATCTTCACTCCCTCGCAAGAAGAGCTCTTCTGATTTCTTCAGAATATTACTGCTCTAATTATCGTTTATTCAACAGAAGGCTAGCTATCCTGGGAAGACTTTTGTATCGGAGAACTTTTTGCAGGGCATACAAACACCTGGTTCCCGCAAAACATACTTCCCTTCAATTCAACTTCCAAATTGTCATTCTCCGTCAGTACGCCTCCCAAGATATTGAAACTCTTCTCTGTCTAGTCCGTCCAGAGGTTTTCATATATTTTGTGTTTTCAATGTTTATCCTCAGTCCCAAGTCTTGTGCTCTCTCTTCTATTATTCTACATCCCCAGCCCAAGCTGATGTGGTTTTCTCTCAAATTACTACATAATCAGCATACGCCATGTGATGTGTGAGCCTAAAGTGAATGGTACCAAGTGGGATAGTTTTTATATTTCTAATGGCGACGTCGAGGACGAGATTCAATAGCACCATTGATAATAATCTTAAGCTACTGTTAACCTGAAAGTTATTTCAAGTGCTTAATATAGTTATAACATGGAACTTGTCTTTTCCAGGGACATCTTCGCCAACCTTATTAACTATCTAGCTATGTCTGCAGTTATAAGTTAAGCTAATAGGCTTCCCCTGTCTACACTACCATACTATATATACGATAACATACGCCTGAAACTACCATACTCCTGTCGAAAGTCAATAAATAGGTTGTGTAAATGAATATGATATTCGTATGATCTCTCTAGCCATTGTCTAATCGAGAATAGATATTTCTTCACTCGCCACGACCATCCTACATATAACCACCGACAGGACCCAGTGAATTGTCGGCATATTAATTATAAGGCCTTTATCTAGTTAGTTTCGATCTATATATATATATATATATATATATATATATATATATATATATATATATATATAAAGCTATTTCAGACATTACGTTCATAAAAATGAACTTTATTATATCGTAGGGTACTCCGGGTAGTGGTGGTGTCCATCCGACAGAAGTAGAGAATCCACTGACGCAATGACTAACCAGAGCGAGGCGCTTGCGACAGCCCCCGGACAGGACACTATTCCCAGAGGGTGACATACTGAAGAGGTGTCGACATCGCAGTGAATCAGCCGACCTTTGGAAGGTCACTTTGAGTATCCCAAGACCGAAAAGTCATTCCCGGAAGTCGTTGAATATCTTCCATTTTCCACCGGTAGGATTTGTCTCGATCCGGACTTGAAATAGGAAAGGTTAGAGTGGTAACCTTCTAACGTTAATCAGAGGCCTTGTGTGTATTAAATCGAACTAAAAGCTTTGAGGCAGGTTTTAGTAATAGACTGTTTATAAAAGTTGATATTATTAACGATATAACATTAGCTCATAATACAAGTAATACAACATTCGGTACTAATAAACTTTCTTGTTAGGTTTAGAAAGAATAAAACTAACACTGGCACTTACTTTTCATATTTATTTTCCTCATTATGAAACCTTTACACACAATTTTAATATATTTATAGAGTACGATATAAAGATTTCTATTTCTGTTTTAATTTATGTGCATATGTACATATATATATATATATATATATATATAAAGCCAATTAATTAATCAATATATCAACTAAAGGCCCTATAGCCCGGAAGGAATCAACCAGAGCATTTTTTTTTCAGTTTAGTAAAAGCGTTAAGGATCCTTGAATAGTGATTAAACGAGTGTTGTCACCAAATGTTGCTGTGGTTTTGCTATTGTCACGCCGAAACAGAATATATGACGTCACCAATGAGACAATATATACGCTACCGATACTATGTTCGACAATACAACGCAATTTATAAATATTTAAATATTTATACACATGCCATCGGAAAATTTCGTAATCATAACATGGTTTTTACCCATATTATTTCGCATACATTTAAATTAATTATGTATACCCTAGTAACAATACTGTTCTTGAAGCATGTATTAGTTGGTTCAAATAGACGAGTTAGGAACGACAGAGCTCTCCAAAAGGATCGACCCTCCGTGAAGTGTTTCAAGTGTGAAGCCTGTTTTGTTGCGGGCGAGTCAGTCACATCGCCCACGACAGATCTTTCTCACCTCACGAGCGATTTCATTCGTCTCCAATTCACACAAAGTCCGAAATCGTCTGGCTGGATCACGACATCAACGGTATTCACGAATCCAATTTGGGGAGATTTCATATAAATAAGAAGAAAAATACAACAAATTAACTTAAAGTATCTGAGGTGATTAGTCCACACAAATATCATCACGATTTTACAATGAACATCATAGCAGTGGTGTATAGGTGATAGGCATCCATCAACCTCTTACATGTTGACAGCAACTGACCAAATAAAAATAGAAATTTAAATATCTTCGTTATTTGGAAGCCTAGGCGAATGGCATATAGTATAGTCCAAGTCTAAGTATTCCAACCACAGAAGTATAAAATATGCTGAAATGAGAAAACAACAATAATATCAAAAGATTACGAAAAGACATGGAAAATGTTAGTTCTCGAATAGCGTAACAATTGTAGCTCACGTGTATTTGATTAACCAGGGACAAGTCATAACATGGCAGGACGTTAGACGGAAGGAAATTTCGGGACCCCTATAAAAAAAGGTTTATAATGACAAAGCGATAAATTCGATATTACGTTTACCGAGGATTTGAAAAATAATTAATCCAGATATTTCAAGAATTTGCTATTTGCTTCTGGTTCTTTCTGCTCGTCCGCCAAATGTGAGAGGGCAACTTCAATTCATTTCAAATTTAATTTCTAACTCGTGTGATAGTTCAATCCACTGGAGGCCGTATTGCCTACAGTGACGATATAGAATTGCCCTCAATGACAGAGCCAAAGCGGTAGTTCTTAGAAAATACCTCGGCCCGAGTGATGAAGAACTTACCATTCACCTTTAGCTGTTCCACTGAACATACCATTCCACTTTGCACTACAATAAATGATTCCACATCGCTCTGCAATATACCATCCCACATCGCTCTACAATATACCATCCCACATCGCTCTACAATATACCATCCCACATCGCTCTACAATATACCATCCCACATCGCTCTACAATATACCATCCCACATCGCTCTACAATATACCATCCCACATCGCTCTACAATATACCACCCCACATCGCTCTACAATATACCATCCAATATAGCTGTACTCTTCCGCCACTAGCTTTAGTTGAATAATGCTCGAAATGAAGGTTGATGATATGAAGGGAAAAGGCATAGGCCGTCTAAAACCAATGCCGGAATAGCAGTTTCATCAGATCTGGTTAAAAAAATTGCACTGAAATTACAGATGAAAATTCGGTTTTTTAATGTTAAAAAAGTATCAGTAGCGAGTTTGGTTAGTTGGAAGTTGTCGAATCTTCTGCTCCGCAACAATTGATAGCGGTAAGTCCCGGGCTGAGGAGAAGGGAACTGTTACCATTCGCTTTAATTATTTACTACTTCTCATTTCCCTCAGGTTAACAAAGATCAAAACCAAATTCACGGATATGGATCAATTCGGTTTACTAATATTACTTAGAATCCGAGAAATTGTTGCAATGCTTAGATAGTGAAAGTCGGTCTGATTATGGGTCACCAGCGAGCGATGTGGGCCAAGATCAGCGGAGGGTGGACCGATTTCCCTTTCGACTCGTTGAGAAACATTTCCAAGAGGTCAATAGAAGTCGAGCCCATTCCACTATATCAATACAATTTTGGAAGCGTCAACATTGCGCAAGCTCAACCGACAATTAAGTGAGGAAGCAATAACTAAGAGAGGTTTCTCGAAGGCAATAAACTCATATACAAATACTCATATACAAATATACAAATGTATTTTAAGAGATGGTCTCTTATTCATGCGGAAACAATGAAGAACAGGCATTGAATCAATTATTGAATATTTAATGACAGACTTGAATAAAAAAACAACATAGTATTAAGTTATATATTGTAACTAAATACAGTTTAAAGCGGGCTATCTGAATAAATATTTTACGTGAATTGATAAGGAAATATGTTGTTGCATTACCGATTCAAATGAACAAATTACGGCTGATACTTCATGAAAGGAAGCAGTTAAGCATTTAGTTATATGAGGCAAAGCAGTAAGTTAGCAGTAATTTAGTTATATGAGGCAAAGCAGTAAGTTAGCAGTCAATTAAAGCAGTTAATTGTGATATAAATATATAAGATATTTGTTAAAACAATAAAGAAAACGTATCGGGCAGATTAAGAACTGGTGCCTGAAAGTATCGATAAGGAGAAACATTATTTTGCACAAGTTATTTCATGCCAAGGAATTTCTTTATTGTGACAATATCTCTCGATAGCAAGAGACATTTCTATAACAGTATAAAGATAAAGGCATGGCATGGCATTAGTGAAAGCAATATAATGGACATGGAGAGTAGTGTGTATGCCAATAACATTGTCCATTTATAACCGCCTATCTCTTAGCTATCGCCCAAGAGCCATTAGATAAAGCCAAGTGTCCATTACCATGAGCCAAGTGCAGCCCACACCTCGGCTGTAAGAGCAATAAGAAGAATTGGAGTGGCATGAATATTGGAAGCAGTACCAGGAGCCGGGCTAAGAGCTATTAATTGGCATTACTAGGCTGTTAATGAGGCCACTCCTGATAGGGCGATAGATCTCTTCGCTAATTGCTGGGGTAGGGAGTCTATCCCGGGGGTCGCGCCTCAACTTTATAATTCCGATTAATTAATTAAACAATATGGACTCCTGAAACGCAGAGCCATCCTTCTGTTTCTGTTTTAGGCGCAAAATACGATCCATCGCTCATTCAAATTTAGTGAATGTTTTATAGCGATTCAGTTCTATTTAGCTTATTACTGTAATTCTAGTTTTATTTTTTTAATAATTCTAATATTGATTACTTTTCATCATTTTTCTTATTATTCTTGGAAGTTTAATAAATAAAACCTTTTTTTCCAATTGTTTGCGATAGCCATTAGCAGTTTATAGGGAAATGGAATTGGAAGTAGCATTGGAACGATTTGATGAGAGAAGAATGAAGGCAGCTATCGGAAACTAATTTCCGAACAGTTGGCGACTGAGGAGAGCGAAGGCACGTCATGATATATCCGGTAGTGGCCGTTAGGAACAGGAGGCCAACCTGGAGCTGGGGCAACGGTTCGAGGCTGGCTCAGGCCAAAGGTTACCGTAAGAAGGACACTTCGCTCCTTGGAGACCTTGGGGGTGTCGCCTTCTCGCTAGTTCCTTCATCGGCGAGGTATTTCATTCAGTCGGGGGCATAGCCTTTCTCGAATCGTTGACGTCGATAGCTAATGATATGGATATGTTACGGTGTACATGATGGTTTGGAAAAGTAAGGAAATAACCAATCGGGTCAAATCGAATCATTAAGGATTAGTACATGAAGTTATCGCCGTTCCTCCTGTGTGCAATCATTAATAATCGTTCAGAGAAGAGGAAAGAACAAAACTTTTTAATTTGTAAGAATTGAGAATAAATATTTTCCAACTGAAGCAATAACAAAGTTGCTTTTAAAAGTTTTAAAAGCGAGATCGGGAGGAGATATAAATTATTCGTTATTAGAGAAGAATTGGTCGATTGTATCTTCTAATTTAAGGAAGAAATAGTTGGGGGTGCAGTCAATCAAAACACCAAAATAAGCCTAACTTATTTATTATGTGCCGACGTTAGTGACAGATATAATAATAAAAGAATACGAATATAAAATAGAAAAAATACATGTCAAGAAAGAAGAAAATGTAAACAATAATATAAAGGGAAAGAAAAATGAGGAGGTAAACGGGTTTATTATTATATCTGTCACTATTAGAATTTCTGTTCATTATCTACAATTTTATTTTTATCTATCACTATTTTAAGTTTATTATATTCTGTAACCAGTCTTATATTCATTCTTATTTATCATACATCGATTCACTATTTCATCATATCTAGTCACTATTTTAATTTCCACTCCTGTACCACTTTATATATTCTTGTTACTGCTACGTTTTTATATATTTCTGTTTGTTTCTCTCTCTTAGCCCTAAAGATGGCCTACATTGTAGGCCGAAACGTCGGCACATAATAAATAAGTTAGGCTTATTTTGGTGTTTTGATTGACTGCACCCCCAACTATTTCTTCCTTAAATTATTCGTTGTGAAGACTTTTCTGGGCCTCACCCGTTCTTTATAATACGCTTATCCACGATTAGTGGACGAGCGGAATCACTTGCTTGCCCAACCGAAGAGCTAGAGTCCAACAGGAGGTAGCACTTTACAGTTATTTCGCTGTTATAATTCAAACTTCTCATCTTGTGGAAAAAATTATGTCAAATAGAAGCTCAATCAGACAGAAAATATCGTTAACAGATTATTTCAAAGAGTATGCATATAATATCTTTATATGGTTTTATGTATCTGAAGTATATTTAAATAACAAAGCATTTCGTAACTATTATCAACTGTCAACATATGAAGCGTTTTTAGACTCGGTAAAACCTATTTACAAAGGCAGGCTTTGTTAAATTTAACTAGCCGAGTTATTTAGCCTGCCGTTATTAAGTGAACCCCTGCTCTAGTTAACCAAGAGGATTGACCAATAGCTAGCTGCATACAGTTCCTCAACATTCTTAAACCTTGGCACGATGATCTCCCTCCCTCTCTCTACAGGAGATCTGTTATGCAAAATGAGAGGAAATTACTTATCCTTAACAACTCCATGCCAACGCAGTGCATTGGTGCATTATCGTTCTCAAATATTATGTTTTAGTCGAAATATTTGTATGCCTACAGTTATCTCAAAGAAAAAGAAACGACTACATATATGATAGAGACGAATGCGTTTCTATCTAAATCGGAATATTAAAATATATTTAAAAAAAAATAATAAAAAGTTAAAAATATTTCTATTTCGTTGTTGTGCTTTGTATTTTTTTTTAATCAATTTAAATAACCAAGCAGTAGTAACTGACATTGCTAAAATTAAAGAATTGTGTCTCGAATTTATGGCTTCAAAATTTGAATTATTGATAATATTAATCATTAACACTAAAATATTGAAAATTTGAGACGTTTATATAATTAATGCTTTGTACAGTGATAGGGCATTCAGTGAAACGGTTGGAGCTACGAGAATCGCCGCTGCATAACTCGACTTTACATAAGAGTCGAGAAGGGACTGACTCCCCTCCGCTGCCTCCAACGCCTTCCCAATCTATTCTTATTTATTCATTTCTATCTTATATAATAAAATAATCTATAACTATCAGCTTTAATCGATAGTTGATAAACTCAATGAAAATTATCGATAAACTAAAAAATAGAAAATTTGAATTCGGTAACGTGCTGATTTAATAAATTAATATTTTTGTTTGAAATGTGTGATTGCATTGTAAGTTGTAAAAGTCAATAACATCAACGAGAAAAGAATTAATATGCAAATGTTTGGCTTATGAAGAACTGAAGTAAATAAATAAGTAGCTAAACTTTCTTGCGAAAATCAGGATTGGCCCGCCAAGTAGCGGGATCGGCTGCGCCACGATTTCCAATAGGACATGCTTCCTTGATGCGAGGGTACAGTTGCTTACAATTGCAGAAACTCGACGAATACTACTACACGACGGGAATACAAACTTTAATGCGAGAATCTATCTTGATTACTAATTATACTTTTAATCCAGTCATAAATTAAAAAAACAAACAGTTATAACAAAATAATGCGCAGTCTGTTTCGGCCAAGAGCCCAGCAACTAAGCAATCTGTGGACAGCAACCGATACACATGAATTACTATCGACTCTGACCGTAGCATAATGGGCGATTATGCTACCTGCCATTGCGAAATCATAACAGTTACATGAGAAGGCAACAGTGAAAATAGGTCTGAGAAGAATGTAGTGTTTAACAGAAAAATGAAAGCAGCACAAGATAATTCGGTGTCGAAAGCTGAGAGGCATGGAGCAAGCCGGAAAATCAATTGGAATCACTAAAAGATATAAAACTGTATAAAGCCTAACCTCTTAGCTCCCTGGGGCCGTTCTTGTTTCAGCGGTTGTTTCTCTTTTTACAAGCATTTCCGAAATTTAATTATTTTTCAATTTCAAGTTAGGATATTTACAATTATACTACTTCCAATGTAATGAAATGTCAGTAATGAAGACTAATTAGTCAACGAGGCACGCTGATTAAAACGGTTTTACAAGAAAACAACGTTTTATATATATATATATATATATATATATATATATATATATATATATATATATATATATATATATTTATATATATATTAAATAGTATACAGGGTGTCCCGAATTTAAATGGCAAAACTTCAGGAACTTATACGGGACCGAAAAACTAAGACAAAAAGTCCTTTAGAGGTTTGCTCGTTTTTGCTTAGTTTTAGAGAAAATCGCAAAAAAAGAAACAAAACAAAAATGTTACAGGTAGCGATTATCACCTTTCAAAGTTCGCCAGGCTAAGCAGTGAGATATGTAAATACTTAATGTTATCCTTTACATTCTTTTATTTGTTTACATTTTGGCTTCCTTCTAGGATTATAGTTCCTTAATCAATCTTCAGTCAGTTATTCAGATATTTTTGAGTGAATAGCATCAGCCACAATGCCGCATACATATTCTAATGTTGAATACGCTGATATGATTTTTGTGTATGGTTTCTGTAACGGTAATGCTTTAGAAGAGATGCGGGAGTATGCGCGCTGATTTCCAAATAGAAGAGTGCCTAATCGACGAGTCTTTTCGTTAACTTTTAATAGACTACGAGAGACTTTGTCATTCTTAATACGTAATGAAGGAGACCAATTCCAGGCAGCAGTAAGAGCAGATTATCGGAGAAGAAATTGTGTCCAACGCCACTTCGATAACAATCCTGAGACTAGCATCCGAAGAGCATCTGCTGCATTAGCAATATCGCGGCAAGCAATATGGCGAACTTTGAAAGGTGATAATCGCTACCCATACCATCTTCAAAAAGTTCAGAATTTATTACCTCAAGATTATGTCAAGAGATTGAATTTTAGTAACTGGTTTCTTGAAAAAAATCGCGATGATAATGTATTTCCATTAAAAATATGGGATATTCGGGCCGATGAAGCTACCTTTACAAGAGGAGGAATTGTTAATCAACGAAATTATCATGTATGGGCTCTTGAAAATCCCAGAGCTATTAGAGAGAATAGGTTTCAGCATGAATTTGCTATTAACATTTGGCTTGGAATTTGGAACGGATTACTGGTGGGACCATATTTTTTACCTGGAAGATTGAATGGTATCACATTTACACATTTTTTGGAGAACGACTTTTCTAATTATTTAGATGTCATTCCCTTACAACAGCGGATAGAAATGTGGTTTTCAGCTCTTTATAGCAGAGTTGATCGAGCTTGGCTGGATATAAATTATCCACAACGATGGATTGGACGTGGAGGAGTAGTACCTTGGCCACCCAGATCACCTGATATGACACCCATGGATTTCTTCGTATGGGGAACCTTGAAGCAGAAAGTTTATTCGGTGTCAATCAACTCAAGAGAGCAATTAAGAAACCGAATCATAGATGCATTGCACCGAATATCATCAGAACAATGTTTAGCTGCAATTTATCAAGTGAGTGCTAGATGTAATGCTTGCATTGGTGCAAAAGGACAACATTTTGAGCAATATTTACATTAAAAAGGACATAACATAAATATAAATGTAAATAAATAAGTATAAAAATGAAAACTTGTTTGTTTCTTTTTTTGCGATTTTCTCTAAATCTAAGCAAAAACGAGCATATATATATATATATATATATATATATATATATATATATATATATATAAATTCTACAGTTAAATAATGTAATAGGTAACTTACAATAAAATATTCTTAACCTATATTTATGTTGGCTCAACAGCTGAACGTTTCAATTGCAATGTACATTGAACACTATTGAGTATTATTGAGTTGAGCACTCAATCCTCTCCCTTCGCCCTTGTTGTAGATGCTAGGCCATGTTTATATCCAAATGGCGCTTTCAAGATTCCAATCAGACAGAACTGGTGAGCCCCATCACTGGATCCCCCACTCCTTCCATTTAATTAATGTTCAGAAAATACTTCAGACAATCCTCTCTTAAAATGCACCTGGTGGAGTAGAAGAGATACAATGTATCATTAGTAATATTTATATGTTATTTTTCAAATATTAATAACAACCAAAGGGGTTAAGAAAAAAAAAAAAAAAAAGATATTTATTTGGTAATTTCAGAAACTATTTATTTTTAGTTCTCTTAGAATAATGTTTCCAGCTTCTGTTTTATTTAAATTTTCAAATAATTAGTTGATTAAATATTAGCCTTAAAAATAAACAAGGAAATTTACGACTAGATAAAAATAATGGATATTGGTTGAAATCTGCTAAAAAGGAACCAACAATTGTAAAAACATCCGTGAAACTTAGATCATGAGGCCCACTCTAATGACAACAGCTCTTGAGATTGCAGTGAATCATGCTAGTAGAGACATTTCTTACTATTTATGAAGGGATTGAGTAAACGGCTTAATGTTCCCTTTAGCCAGAGAACTATTGCAATCTCTAACTAACCCTAACTGAAAGAGAGGGAGATTGTTCGTTGAAAGTCGGTGAGTAGTATTAGACCGGACCTCTTCCACCTTCCTAAAGATGCCCCGGACCATCCTCTGGAGGATCGCTGGCCGCCATGGAGGACTGCTGGCAGGGCTAAGGAATAGGCGGCGGCCGCCATGGAGGACTGCTGGCAGGGCTAAGGAATAGGCGGCGGCCGCCATGGAGGACTGCTGGCAGGGCTAAGGAATAGGCGGCGGCCGCCATGGAGGACTGCTGGCAGGGCTAAGGAATAGGCGGCGGCTGCCATGGAGGACTGCTGGCAGGGCTAAGGAATAGGCGGCAGCAACGTCAACAAAAATTTGGAGTCCCGCCTGGGGCGCGGCCATTCCTTGTTACGGTCCTGTTTATAGCAATAATGTAAGAATGTATTGCATCACAAAAAGTAAAGGACGATTTGTAGCGCCAATATTTTCGATATGTGTTGTAGTATTTTGTGATGAGGATGTGATGAGTGATGTGATGAGTGATGTGATGAGTGAACATTTAGGTGACCATTGAAGGTACCATTACTATTATAATTACCTATCTATAAATCATTTGGTTGCTGTGCATGCAAGTTATAATGTAATTACAACTTCATATTAGACAAACTGCTTTACAGATGTCGCCACGTGTTGTCAATAGTAGATAATTTCTTAAGCCGTGAACTCGATTTCCATTCAATAGTGATGAAAGAAGACGCTAGACCTAAATACTGTGACCGAATTGTCCTTTCGATGGCATCAAACATCAAACAAATGGAATACATGAATCAGCAATCGTGGCAGCTCGGCTCGATCCCAACAGTGTAGAAATACTCGCAGTATTCGCCCTTTCGAACTTCCTTCGAATTAGCAACGGGGTGCCCAACCTTATGGTTTAATCGACTTGGCCATAGACCTACATTTTAATCGAATTGGCCATAGACTTGTACAATATTTTCAATATATTGTATTGTATATTGTATGTATTTTACTTTATATATATATACATATACACATATATATATAAATATACACATATATATATACTAGCTTATGCCCGCGGCTTCGCTCGCGTGGAATTTGGTCTGCCATATAAAGTTTCGTGAAAGATCATTTTAATAAATAATTTAATTATTTTAAAAAAATATAAGTTACTCGTACATCCAAAATTTCAGATGCCTAAATTCAAAACTGACGGATTCTATACAACTTTTGAATCCCTATTATATTAAAGGGGAAACCCTTGGGGTGGAATTATCTACATTTTTTTCTTAAGCTATACAAAGAACCTATCAACAAATTTCAAGATGCTAAGTTCCAGATTTGCCTTTAATTATGTACTACAATGGATTCTCCATAGTATTTATAAAACTGCCGGGGGGGGGGGGGCACGTGCCCCTGCACGCTTCCCTATATCCGCGCTTGCTATAGCCTATGTGTTATTCTGATGTATAAACTATGATCATGCCTTTAATTATTATTACTATAATGGATTCTCCATAGTATTTAAAAAACTGTCGGGAGAGGGCACGTGCCCCTGCACGCCCCCCCCCCCCCTATATCCGCCCTTGCTATAGCTTATGTGTTATTCTGATGTATAACCTATATTACTGTAAAGTTTCATCCAAATCCGTCCAGTAGTTTTTGCGTGAAAGAGAGACAAACATACAAACTTTCACATTTATAATATTAGTAAGATATATATATATATATATATATATATATATATATATATATATATATATCAGGAAGAAAATGGTAGAGGAAAAAAAAAAGGTGTTATTTAGGGAGGACTATTTATTGTAAAGTATTTGGACGACTTGTTGAGGGCTAGTAGGATCGGGGGTCGACACTATTCTTTGTTACCTCCACCCGGGCCATTTCCTTCCTAATATTAAGTATATGTCATAACATAACGTATAAATCCCATCATCAGAACACGGTCGACTCTTGTAGTTTCCTTCAGTGGATCGAAGTTTCCTCATGAGACCACTTCATCTTCTGCTCAGGCCCTCGGGCCCAAGTTACATTTTGATACCGCTCTTACAATGAAGCGATAATTTTCAGTGCTAACTGTTCTGGGTATAAATACCTCAACAGCCCTATCATAAGATTAATAACTTAAACCCAGCTACATCTACAACTTTTCAGCGATAAACACCACCTAACTCCACGACCATTTCAATAAGAAAAATCGATTCAGTGGTGGAAAATTTATTGAAGATATATATGCATGGGGAAAACGTTTCCTCTAAAGCTAATTGTACCTACACCTTTTCCAAAAATACGTATTGACAACCTGAGATAAGCTGTGCTATTTACTAAGCTTACAAGTGCCTATTTATATTATATATTCATTAACTTGACTCTGTATTTTATTCTATGATGATTAAGTTAAGTCTAGCACATGATGACTAACTTAAAGGCGGGTGAAATCTGATTTTGCAGAGCTCGTGGAATATAGTATTATTGGTTGATTAAGTTATCGCCGAGACTTTTATGATTATTGCACGCAATTCATTTATGGTTATTGTTCGTTCACTGGCGTATTATTATGAGCCAATAAACTTTCATGGACGAGACGTTCGTCTGATGCAAAAAGATTTTGTCAGATTTGACTGAGAATTCCTGAAATTATCACCTTAATTCGCACATACAAAGTCTTTAGCTTGATACGATATGATGGTATGGTATGGTACATAGAGTTTTACCCTTCCTACATTTGTTTGTGGCAGTTTAATGAGGAGCGGACTCTGTCACTTAGTATCTTTAAAAGTTCTAGAGAGCTTTAGACTAATGAGGAGTTGAGCTGAGATAAATACATCAATCGTCGTTGGCAATTGAACACTGAAAAGTCGAAATTTTAATTTTGCTCTCATCGATAGAAATTGAACTGAATCAAACTGAACTGAAAATAAGGATTGAGCCTTAAAGAGGTGCTGGGGAGGAACTGGCTCGCTGCCTGTACCGTACCCCGGGGGCCGTGCTTGGTGCAGAGGGTTACTTGTTATGCCAGGGCTGGAGGCCGCTGCTGCCGGAATAGCAAGTCCCTCCGGTCACTGCTCCGCGACCTAACGGAGGACCGCGGAGGATCGGCACTGCTGCGACAATCGTGTTCATTCTAGTGTTCTAGTTCATCGATGGGGGGAGGGGAGAGATGTGGCGGCGAGATCGGGCGGCGGGTGTCAAGGACCTCCTCAGGATATTGTCAAGTCACCTCTCACAAAGGAAGAGAGATCTCGACGCGTCGTCATTAGAACATTTAATATTGGCACAGAAATATTCTCTACTGTTTGTCTCCTCTTCCGTTCTACCAGTAATTACATCTTAACACTTCCCAATAATAAACACTTAGACCACCAGAAAGAAGACAATAATGAGTTAAAGAAGCAAATAAAAATGCTGTTTACCTAGATACATTTCCTTCCAATGTAGCTATGGTAATATTTTCGTCTAAATCAATTCTTGAGGAGAGTACCACACCACAAAACCCGATATATCCTTGATCCTCCCGGAATCAGGTAATAACTTTTTCCAATACATCTCTCCCCAAGCAACAATAAACGACTCCGGCGAAGAGAGATCGCGGACAGACAGAACGGGGCTTGCTCTTGCGCCACTCAAGGCTCCCAGAAGGTCTCTTCCTTTCTCTTACACTCTGGACAACTCGAAGCAAGCAATACCAACCTTGGTTCTTCCTATGCAGTGGCTCTAATAATTAGAAAGAGAGAATTGGAAGCCTTATTTATTGGAATCAACAAACTAATATAAAACAATTATATTCTTTGTTACATTTGATATTTCTATGGTAAAAATGCATTCGGAATGCCAGTGCTTGAGAGTAACCATGTTGTGATAAATGATCTTGAACAGATGATAACGAGGCCGAATCATGTTTAATGCAATGCGCTGCCTCCATGTACATCGGCTCTCGACAGTTATGTTATCATGTATGGCTGTACCTATGTTATGTTATCATGTATGACTGTACCTATGTTATGTTATCATGTATGACTGTACCTATGTTATGTTATCATGTATGCTCTCAACAGTTATCATAGTCATCTCGTTTCGCAGCCGGAGAATGAATTTCAAGCTGCTGACTTTATGAGTGCATGATCAACAGGACATCAGTTGGTCGACAAATAGATCAAAACTTTAGAGACAAGGGAGGCTTTTGACGAAATAACTGACAACATAGTGAGAAACAAAATCTGATCGTCCCAAAATATCTTGTAATTTATTGACACGAGAAATAAATTGTAAAAGTTTTACAGAAAATTATCAATAATTACAGCTACTGATTATCTGTCACATATTCGTTATAATTATGAGTATATAAAATAGTATATACAGTATATATAGAATATAAAATAGTTGATTAAAAACCATTTAATGTTGACGATGGCACAATTTAAATAAACACCTTACCTCTAAAATTCTTCGTGTGAAAACATTTCATACATTTGTATTCTTATAAACTTTACGTTTATTTTAATTCCTATAATTAGTTAATTTATGTTAATTAATTGATAGCAATTCTTGTGCAGAAAGTTTGAACAAGTTATTTTACTTTGGTTATAATGTATAATATAAAAGGATTGCCGACCGATTTTAATAACAAAATCTTTGAAGCCTAAAGGTGTACCTTGCACATCCTGCTTTTCGCTTGTTGGAGTGACAAAGTAACAAAGCTGTAAACATTTATTTACTACATTAAAAATTAAGGACAACATATTTCCAACATGAGATATGACCGAAATATAAAATAAAACATAAAACTTACAACCTTAATATTTATAATATCAAAATGTCTATAACGATCGTCACAGATTTTTCAAAATTATTTAATCAAATCAATAAAAATATCTTTTAAATATTTTATTTGAAGAGAAAAGATATGCCGAGGACCGGGATTGGAACCAGGGTCTCCAAGATTTCCGTTGTGGTGCTGTACCAACTGAACTATCCTGGTTCGCTTCCCGGTCAGTCATATCCATTCTCTTCACTGATCCCATATCCCCGTGTTCTCGCAATTTGCGATGCATACACAGGGAGAATGTTAATTAAATATTACTTTTATTTTTTAATCTTGTTGACTTACGTAATTAAATATTATTATAATTTATTTTATTTGTGGAAGAAAGTGGTCCGGGTAAAGGTCACAATGAATTTCTCGTAGAATTGGAGAAAAACTTTATTGATTAGCCAACGTTTCGACCTACTTTGTTGGACTTCTTCAGGGCTGTCAGGGGGGGGGGAGCTGGGGGGTAGGTCCTCACTGGCTTGAAACACACACTCCCCCCCCACTGCCCTGAAGAAGACCTACAAAGTACGTTGTAGGTCAATGTAACGTTGGCTAATCAATAAAGTTTTTCTCAAATCCTACGAGAAATTCATTGTGACATCTACCCGGACCACTTTTTCCACATATATTATCAAGGTCAACAATTATCATTCAATATGAATTTATTTTATTGGTAGATGTTATAATTTTTTTAATATTTTTAAATATTTTATTTGAAAAGAAAAGATATGACCAGCACCGGGACGTTGTTAACAAGATCCAAAAATAAAAGTAATGTTTAATTAACATTCTCCCCGTGTATAAATCGCAAATAACGAGAACACGGAGATATAGGATCAGTGAAAAGAGAGGATATGTCTGGCCGAGAAGCGAACCAGGGTGGCTGAGATGGCTAAGCACCACGACGGGTACGTGGGAGACCCGGGTTCGAGTCTCGGTCCTGGTCATTTCTTTTCTTTTCAAATAAAATATTTAAAAATATAAAAAAAATATAACATCTAACAATAAAATAAATTATAGCAATAAAAGTATTTTTTACTATTTATCTCTACTATTTAATATTGAAATATCTGTTTGATGTAGTTTTTATTATTGTTTAAGGACTCATAAAATTATTGTCCATAAAAAATCGTATTATAATAGACAGCGGATAACCAAGGATAACTCATTATAGTAGATAATTGATAATGCATTCTAAACGACAGGACCCACTTTGGAAGTTGAAAGAACTTGACAATTGGCGGCGCTGCGATCGGACCAGACCTCTTTCAGTGACAGGACTTTATAGTACCATTCTTCCAGGCTAAGGAATGCTGTTCTTTGACATTTCACGATTTCATATTAACTTTGAAACGGCATTTCTTAAGAGGTGCATGGAATTTTTCTAGAGTAATTGAGAAGAAGAGAGGTTGAGAGAGAGAGAGAGAGAGAGAGAGAGAGAGAGAGAGAGAGAGAGAGAGAGAGAGAGAGAGAGAGAGAAGTTTTATCTATTATTCTTAAGAATAGAAATGATTATTTATCCTGAAATAACTTTTGTCAGTTTTAAATACTTGGATTCTTTAATAGCTCAAAACTTTCTATTGCACCCGCCCGTCGGTGACTTTTAGATCGCTAATACTAATACCATTCCACTGCTAACAAATACCAGCTCACGTACTACTGCTTGCACAATTCAAATGCCAAAAAGTATTATTTTTCCCAGCAAACTGCACCATTCTAGAACATTAATGGCACGAAACCTAAATTGATATAAAGTTCTCATTTTAAATTAAATCGCAATTATTTCTAATAAATGATATAGACGGTAAAGCGGTCAACTGTCGTTGAGGGGCTTGCCGCGATCATATCATCATAGGATCATCTAATCATATCATCATAGGACCATCTAATCATATCATCATAGGATCATCTAATGAAATAAACACTCTACTATAAATATAAAAAAAATAATAAACACAGTTTTTGTTTACTAAGTTAGGCTCGATAGTTGACAATGCCAGGGGCTTAACTTCGAAAATAAGTTCACGATCCGACCATTTTTTTTCATCTCAGCGGACCGATTCCCAACTGATACCCAAACCTACATCAATTACAACTTTTTTGTTTGCATTGGGAGTTACAACCCCCTTCAGTAAATAATCACAGCGGCAACTTTAGACCAAAGAAAAAAGGAGATGACAATTGTTACGGCAAGGGCCCAATACCATTAGATCACTTGGTTTCCGAATCAGTAAAGTAAGATAACAGAACTCTGGTTCTGTTTGAGCTAGTTCAGAGGGGAATATATTAAGTTGAGAGGGGAATATATAAAAACCCCCATAAAAAAGGTAGGTCGTGTTTTTCATTTGTATCGCAAAAGTGGTTTGTAACAGGTTAAAGGGATACATTTCATGCAACTAAATATTTAATTGATCTTAAGGCTTCACGCACTTCTACAGGCCCCCCTACACGTACATACCTCTAGGCGCACTCAGTTAACAGAGTATAGAGGAATGAAAAGAATTTTATGAAATGGCTTTACTTTTTTTTTTTATTATAAATTATTAGCTAGTTTAGAAAGTAAAAAACAAAAAGAAAAGAGAAGAAAAGAAAGGCTAGTAGCCCGGAAGAAAGACACCATGGCTTTAGGTAGCAGTTTTGAGAGAACTACATTATTTAATAATATTCTTTTTAACTTTTTTAATTTTGATTAATGTTATCGTCATTAATCAGTAAATTTAATTTACAGTTAAATAAACTGTAAATAAAAAATGTAGAACAATTGATTTATAAGCTTTTAAGATACCTTTTCAAAAACAGGGCCAAGCCAGAGCCAACCATTTCCTAGAAATAAACGGCAATTCAAAAGCCGTGATCCCTCTGCACTCCTTCTCTCTACTCTTAGACACCAGGGCTATGTTAGCCTCTTAGCTAGCCTACTGACTGGCCTCTTAGCTAGCCTACTGATTGGCCTCTTAGCTAGCCTACTGACTGGCCTCTTAGCTAGTCTACTGACTGGCCTATTAGCTAGCCTACTGACTGGCCTCTTAGCTAGCCTACTGACTGGCCTCTTAGCTAGCCTACTGACTGGCCTCTTAGCTAGCCTACTGACTGGCCTCTTAGCTAGCCTACTGACTGGCCTCTTAGCTAGCCTACTGACTGGCCTCTTAGCAAGACTACTGACTGGCCTCTTAGCTAGCCTACTGACTGGCCTCTTAGCTAGCCTACTGACTGGCCTCTTAGCTAGCATACTGACTGGCCTCTTAGCTAGCCTACTGACTGGCCTATTAGCTAGCCTACTGACTGGCCTCTTAGCTAGCCTACTGACTGGCCTCTTAGCTAGCCTACTGACTGGCCTCTTAGCTAGCCTACTGACTGGCCTCTTAGCTAGCCTACTGACTGGCCTCTTAGCAAGACTACTGACTGGCCTCTTAGCTAGCCTACTGACTGGCCTATTAGCTAGCCTACTGACTGGCCTCTTAGCTAGCCTACTGACTGGCCTGCTGGAGTCAATTAGGTTCTTTTACTAAATCCCTTTCTTTTAACATTCATGAACTTAACTAAACGTCTAAAGTTGAGGCTAGGCTGAAGCGCATACGATATTGCCCAAGTTGACAGGACTTCTTGACACCTTAGCTCTTCTTAATGTTACGGGCGCCGGCAGGAAGGCGGAAGCGGGGGATTAGCGGCTTAACTCCGTCAGCGGGAGACGTTTAAATAGGATTAGGACGGTTCTAGATCGTCTTCTTTTGTCGGCAAAGGATTAAGAATATTCCAGAATTATCTGGCCCCTTCGAGTTCTAGAATGTTCGGCTTTGCCTATAAAAAGACTTCCGTCACCTCGAGTCAGTCAGTCTTAGCCTGAGAGTAGACCAGTGAAGATCTGTGATAAGTGAGTGTCAGTGTGATAAACTAGTCAGTGTTGAACCGGCCAGTGTAATAAGTGTATGTGATAGTCTCGCGAGTGTAATAAACGGTTTCTGTTTGTTACTGTGTGTCAGTTTGTGATACTTGAAGAATCTTACGGTCGGTGGACTAGTGAAATGTAAGTGTTAACTATTAGTTATAAATTGTAGTGTAATTTTATAATATTCATAGAAACTATTGTAACTAGTTAAGCTATCTAGAATTAGTCTTATATTATTGTAATAATTAAATAGAAGTTAGGCCTAGATAATAAATATTTAGAATATTGTTAATATAAATTTATATTAGTTCAATAATTTAATTGTTAATAGTTTAATTGTATCTTTTTAATCACTTTTGTTAATAAATATTAGTATCTTTAATTAAGGAATTGTTTAATTCATTTTAATACCCAGTAGCCCGTAACAAATTGGTGTCAGAAGTGGGATAATTGTGTAACTGCTATTATTTTGCATTTGGTCTTGTATTTTGTAATTATTGGGCTACTGTATGAAGAATGGCTTCTAAAAGTGTTAAGTTAATTGATTTAAAAGTTGCCGATTTGAAACGTGAATTGGAGGAACGTGATCTTGATTGTTCCGGAACTAAAAGTGTACTGCAAGAGCGCTTGCGTCAATTTTTTGTAGATTTAGGGGAAAATCCAGATGACGTTCTATTTGAAACTGATTTAAGCAAGTTGTCTGCAACTTTTAAAAATGAATTAGGTACTGTTAAAAATGAATTAAGCAATGTTAAAAATGAGCTAGGTAATGAATTAGGTACTGTTAAAAATAAGTTAAGCAATGTAGAAAATAAGCTAGGTAATGAATTAAGCAGTGTAAAAAATGAATTAGGTACTGTTAAAAGTGATTTATTAGATACATTAGAGTCTAAGTTAGGCACATTAGAGACTAAGCTGATGGAAAATGTTGAGAATAAGTTAGCTAATGTAGATAATAAGTTAGCCGATGTAAATAATAAAGTGGCTAATGTAGAATCCAGGTTAGGGGAAGAACTGAACTCAATTAAAGACGAACTTAGGCTAAGAGTCGAGGCTCTCGAGGGACGTATGAGCAACCCACCGAAGAACGACACTGACCTTTCCTCCGAGGGCAGCCTTCATAAAACCATTATGCCCGCCAATTCAGGGACGCCACCAACTCACAACACCATTCCAGTGTTCGACGGAAAGACGCCGTGGGAGGACTACATGACTCTCTTCGAGACTGCGGCTTCGATCCACCGGTGGTCGAAAGAGACCCAAGCTTCAGCTTTGTGCCTGGCCTTGCGGGGAGACGCCTTGGGAGTACTGCAGGGGATGCCACTGTCGGATCGGTCTAACTACGGGGAGCTGGTTAGAAGACTGGAGATGCGTTTCGGCCACCGCCACATGGACCAGCTATATCGCTCACAGCTGAGAAGCAGGATCCAGAAGACCAACGAAACGCTACAGGAATTTGAAGCAGACATTGCACGGCTGGTAAGGAATGCTTACCCATCGGTCACCGATGATGTCTACGAGAGCCTGGCTGTCGACAAATTCCTGGATGGACTTCGGGACCCCGAGACGCAACAAGCAGTTAAGCTCGCCCGCCCAAAAACGCTAGGAGACGCATTATCTCAGGCCATGGAGTTCGAGGCTGTCAGACAGTCAGTACGGGGCCATGCACGAGTTCGAGCAGCAGAAGCGGAGCCTAATAAGGTCCCTAGCGTCGAAGATATTCTGACAAAGGTCTTGGAGGCTCTAAGGACCCGTAAGAAGGAGATACGCTGTTGGAGCTGCGGCCAACTTGGACACCCTAGAAGCAAGTGTCCATCCAAGAAGCAAGAAAAGCCACAGGAACGAAGTAGGGTTGATGGGGAGGAACAACTATCAGCCCGCTACGTCAGAGGCCCGAGGAAGACCAGTAGAGTTGCGTCTTTAGGGAGCAGAACGAACAGCTTCTACGTTGATGGGAAGGTGAACGGGCAGCTGCGAAGTCTGCTACTGGATACCGGCGCAACCAAGACAATCTTGAGCTCAAAGACAGTTCCTGCTGAGAAGATGTTGCCAACGATTTGGACATTACGGACTGCCACAGGTGAGCTAGCCAAGGTCTACGGGGAGACAGTTGCCTACTTCATCATCGGGGGTCAACATCTGAAGCACCGCGCTCTCGTGGCAGATATTGATGAAGATGTCATATTGGGCACGGACTTGATGATCACATGCGGGATCAAGCTGGATATGGCAAGAGGTGTGATGACGCTGGGAGACGAAGAAGTCATCCTCCGGCAGGGAAAGGATATCTACGCACGAGTGCGCTTACTAGAAGACACCACTTTACCTTCTCGGAGCCAAATCATAACACAGGGGACGGTCGAAGGACATCTACCTGAGGGTCAATGTGTGCTTCTTGAACCTGGAAAACAAGAAGAACAGGATATCGGACGCGGCGTAATGGTTGCAAGGTCCCTCATCAAGGTCGGACGTACCACTCCGATTCGGCTAATGAACCTGAACAGCTTCCCAGTAACGCTGAACAAAGGAACACCGGTAGGGGAATGTACAACCGCTACCTCAGTGGTACGTCAGCTGCAACCTCAACCCACCGAGCTGCGAAGATTGCCGGCAGAACTAACAGGATTTGTGGACGAATCATGCCGGGAACTCTCGCCTGAACAGAGCGAGAAAGTGAAGAAGATGATTACCCGATGGCAGGACGTTTTCGAGATCAGCCCAGGGCCACGGGGTAGAACGGATATCGTCCAGCACAGGATTGACACCGGGGATGCTAAGCCCATCCGACAGGTCCCGAGGAGGCTGCCGTTAGCCAAACGGGAGGACGCCGAGAAGATCATCAAGGATATGGCGACTAATGGTGTCATTGAGCCTTCGAGTAGCCCCTGGATGTCTCCTGTTGTATTGGTGAAGAAGAAGGACGGCACGACGAGATTCTGCGTAGACTACCGCCTTCTCAACAACGTCACCAAGAAAGACAGTTATCCGCTCCCCAGGATTGATGATACGCTGGACACCCTAGAGGGGTGTGAACTTTTCTCTACCTTGGATCTCCGCAGTGGATATTGGCAGGTTGGATTGAAACCTGAAGATAAAGAGAAGACAGCGTTCTCGATTGGGACTGGACTCTGGCTATTTACGGTAATGCCATTCGGGCTTTGCAATGCTCCTGCAACATTTGAGAGGCTGATGGAAAGCGTGTTAAGAGGTCTCTCTTGGGAAATTTGCCTGGTATACTTAGATGACATCATTGTGCTGGGAAAGTCCTTCGCTCACCATCTGAAGAATCTGGAGAAGGTCTTCGAACGACTGCGTGCAGCGAACCTTAAATTGAACCCGAAGAAGTGTCATCTCTTCCGAAGGCAAGTCAACTATCTGGGGCATGTTGTGTCGGACAACGGAGTTGCCGTTGACCCAGAGGAGATTGCAGCGATCACCGGCTGGCCAGTACCTCGAGATAAGCACCAAGTAAGAAGTTTTCTCGGCCTCTGCACCTACTACAGGAGGTACATCAAAGGATTTGCAAACATTGCAAAACCTCTTACCAGGCTCACCGAGGAAAAACGGACTTTCCTTTGGGATCACGAATGTCAGGCATCCTTTGAGGAGTTGAAGAAGAAGTTGAGCAGTGCTCCTATTCTGAGCTATCCACGTCCCGAGGGCAAGTTCATACTTGACAGAGACGCTAGCAACACCGCTATTGGAAGCGTCCTCTCTCAGCTCCAAGATGGAGAAGAAAGGGTTATTGGATATTTCAGTAAAGCGCTCTCAGCTCCGGAACGCAACTACTGTGTCACAAGGAAGGAGCTTCTGGCAGTGGTGAAATCTATAGAACATTTCCACAAATATCTATACGGCAGAAGATTCCTCCTGAGAACGGACCACGCGGCTCTAATGTGGCTGCTACGATTCAAGTCACCAGAAGGACAAGTGGCGAGGTGGATAGAGCGCCTTCAAGAATATGACTTTGAATCTGCTCATCGCGCTGGAACGAGTCACAGAAATGCGGATGCGCTCTCTAGGAGACCTTGTGACGAAAAATGCGGGCATTGTTCTCGACAAGAAGAGAAGCAGGCAGCAGTGTTGAGGACAACGGTGGTCATGGACAGTTGGCAGGATGCAGAGGTGTCAAAGGAGCAGGACAGGGACCCGGACTTGAAACAAATGAAGCAGTGGAAACTATCAGGGCAAGGAAGACCAACCTGGCAGGATGTTGCTCCAATGTCGAAGAATGTAAAGACTTACTGGGCCCAATGGGACTCCATTCTAGTGGACAACGGGCTGCTGAAGCGGGCATTGGAGAACACGGAAGGAGATCAGCGCAGACTTCAGCTCATCGTTCCAAAGAGTAAAGTGCCCGAAGTACTCAGGGAACTTCATGACGGAGTATCTGGCGGCCACCTTGGAGTTCACCGTACATTGGAAAAGGTACGTGAACGCTTTTACTGGGCGAACCTCAAGGACGATGTGTTGGACTGGTGCAGGCGTTGTGCGACTTGTGCGGCTTCTAACGGACCCATAAGAAGAAAGAAGGCCCCAATGAGGAAGTACAACGTGGGAGCACCGTTTGAGAGAATAGCAATTGACATCGCTGGCCCTTTCCCTGTGACGGATGAAGGTAACCGGTATATTCTCGTGGCCATGGACTACTTTTCCAAGTGGGTGGAAGCTTACGCCCTTCCGAATCAGGAGGCAGTCACGGTTGCGGACGTACTGGTGAAGCAGCTCGTCAGTAGGTTTGGAGTACCCATGGAACTTCACTCTGACCAGGGACGAAACTTCGAGTCTGCAGTCTTCTCCGGGATGTGCGAAGCACTGGGAATACGGAAGACCAGGACGACACCTCTTCACCCTCAATCCGATGGCATGGTGGAGCGCATGAACAGGACTATGGGTCGATATTTGTCCAAAGTGGTCTCCGACCATCAGCGAGACTGGGACCAGTATCTTCACCTATTCCTGCTGGCCTACCGCAGTTCAGTCAGTGAGGCAACGGGGCAGACTCCCGCAAATGTGGTATTCGGCAGAGAACTTCGGTTGCCTTGTGATCTGAAATTCGGTTTCAAGCCTGACGAGGAAATTGCCGGAGAGGAGTACGTCACGGATCTACGGAAGCGAATGGATAATATCCACGAGAAGGTTCGCACAAACATCCAGGGGGCAAGTGACAGAATGAAGGAGCGCTACGACATCAGGGCTGAGAAGGGTGGCTACCAACCTGGAGACTTGGTCTGGCTACATGATCCTCGAAGAAGGCGAGGCTACTCACCTAAACTTCAGAACTCCTGGGACGGCCCGTATGAGATCGTCAAGAGGATCAATGACGTCATATATAGGATCAGGAAGCAGCCGAAAGGAAAACCCAAGGTAGTCCATTTCAATAGACTGGCCCCGTACAAAGGAGACCACGGCCCGAAAGAAGACCAGCAGGTCAGGTACCTAAACAACGTCAAGACAAATAACTCAGTTGCTCATACTAAAGTACCAGGGACCCGTGGAGTAACTCAGGTAATCTACAGAGATATCTTCTCGTTACCAGTGGAGTATTCTCTGGCCCATTGCGTTGCCGAAGATCTGAGGACTTCTCGAGGGATTGCAACGGTCTTCAGGAAGAAGTTCGGCGGAACTGAGGAGCTGGAACGCCAAGGACCAAGTGTCGGGAAGGCACTCCACCAGCCGCACGAAGGACGACACCTGTTTTACTTGGTTACCAAGCGTGCCTCTGATCAGAAGCCGACATATGACGCACTGCGGCGAAGCCTCGATGACCTTCGGAGTAAGCTTCTGAGACTGCGTGTCACTAAGCTCGCTATTCCGAAGTTGGGCTGTGGATACGACGGCTTGGAGTGGAAGATTGTCAGGGACATGATCGAACAGACATTCGCCAACTCTGGAATTGCCATATTGGTGTGCACGTTCAACCCCTGGAAAGAAGGTGCGTCTCCATCAGTAGAAGCTCATAAATGCCCGATTTCTCCGGACTTGCTCTGGGGCAGAGCACTTTTAAGGAGGGGGCAGTGTTACGGGCGCCGGCAGGAAGGCGGAAGCGGGGGATTAGCGGCTTAACTCCGTCAGCGGGAGACGTTTAAATAGGATTAGGACGGTTCTAGATCGTCTTCTTTTGTCGGCAAAGGATTAAGAATATTCCAGAATTATCTGGCCCCTTCGAGTTCTAGAATGTTCGGCTTTGCCTATAAAAAGACTTCCGTCACCTCGAGTCAGTCAGTCTTAGCCTGAGAGTAGACCAGTGAAGATCTGTGATAAGTGAGTGTCAGTGTGATAAACTAGTCAGTGTTGAACCGGCCAGTGTAATAAGTGTATGCGATAGTCTCGCGAGTGTAATAAACGGTTTCTGTTTGTTACTGTGTGTCAGTTTGTGATACTTGAAGAATCTTACGGTCGGTGGACTAGTGAACTGTAAGTGTTAACTATTAGTTATAAATTGTAGTGTAATTTTATAATATTCATAGAAACTATTGTAACTAGTTAAGCTATCTAGAATTAGTCTTATATTATTGTAATAATTAAATAGAAGTTAGGCCTAGATAATAAATATTTAGAATATTGTTAATATAAATTTATATTAGTTCAATAATTTAATTGTTAATAGTTTAATTGTATCTTTTTAATCACTTTTGTTAATAAATATTAGTATCTTTAATTAAGGAATTGTTTAATTCATTTTAATACCCAGTAGCCCGTAACATTAACCTCAACAAATGAATAACCTACGATAAATACCAGCGAAGGAATTCTTCCCACTCTGAAATTGTTAATAAATACCAAATTGAGGATCATAAAAACGTATTTGTTTATTGATTTCCAGCTATAAGGGTAGGTCCCCGATTTTTACATAATCACCTTTCTGCACACATGTACTGTCATTTTTTTTTTTGTATTCATACATATTCTTATTAATCTATCCATCGCTAATTTTCTGTATTTTTCTATAACTTTACGTGTTGTTATATTCTTTCTTGGTATTGCTAGACTCCTTCCTAGATCCCAGACTAATTGTATTCTTCAAAAATAATTTTCGCTGTGATTCAGTTAACTGGATAGTGTAATCCTTTATAATTTTATTTTAGAAGCTTATGTACCCTTAAAAAAATGAGGCCACAAGACTCCCTTCATCTAAATTTAGAAAAATAATTATTTGAGGGATCTATAAAATTATGGACAAAAATAAAATTAAAATTACCGATATTACATGGAAGACTCCACTAAGGGCATTCCCAACCAAATGTCCCACTATATTGAGGCCTCGAAGGCAATGTACATCCAAGTTGAGAGGACTCGGACTTGCCCAGGTGGGAAGGAGCTGTAGGTGGTGCAGTTGCCTTTTGCCCGCGGTTCAACAAACCCCAGCTCTGTCAACTCCTCAGGGGTCAGTATCGTCAACACTACCCGCGGTTCAACAAACTGTCAACTCCTCTTCAGAGAACAACAACGTTCCGTCTCATCAAAACTACAGCTGCTGTGACCATCGGATTGAAGGATCTAAACTGTGGAGGGGGGAGGGGCAATGGAAGGCAGGTATAACACAAAGCAGGTGCTTTTAATACTTGAATTAATATTGATTTCAAAAATTGAATAAAGGATTTTTTAAAGCTTCTACGGGGGGAGAGGGAGGATTGTAGGGTATGATAAACGAGTGCCATCTTTGAAAATATTCTTTGTTCCATGACTCGTTGCAAATAGATCCTTAGGAAACTCCAATGTTCATCAAACTATTGTCAATACTGTTTTATTTCTCATCGTCGAAGATAACAAAAGGGACGTAATTTCGAAATATAGTAGGAGGCAGGCAATACCCCACCTGATGGGTTTATTAACTTCAGAACAGGCGATGCAGAATGATGAAGGTGAAGAAGGAATGGAAATCCGAGCACACCCTGCGTATGCGTCCACCGCCTCCTCGATAAACCGCTTACATAACTAAAAGGATGATGTGGACAAAAGAATTCGTCCTTTGGTATTACCAGCTGCCTCTGACTCAGCCATGTCAACGACCACTCTTATCGCCTCTCTGGTTAGCAGTCCATGTGCTCGCCACTTATGTACCCGATTTACCACCAATCTTCAAATCACACAAGTTAAAAAGTACTATTTTCTACAACTAACAAAGGATATTAATTATTAATTCTAATATCTTATTGTTAGCAAGCTTTATACTTATTATTCATTTTGTACCAAGATATTTCGAAAATTTCGAAAACAATAAAATTCGTTTAGAATGGTAGCACAGAGCAGTAGCCTGCAACAGAGTACAGTGAGATTATAGCTTGTAACAAGCTAATGTGCCAATAGGGTACACGGGTATGGTACACTGGTGTATGGTACACTGATATGGTACACTGGTATGGTAAACTAGTATGGTACACTAGTATGGTACACTGGTATGGTACACTGGTATGGTACACTGGTATGGTACACTGGTATGGTACACTGGTATGGTACACTGGTATGGTACACTAGTATGGTACACTAGTATGGTACACTGGTGTATGGTACAGTGGTATAGTACACTGGTGTATGGTACACTTGTATGGTACACTGGTATGGTACACTGGTATGGTACACTGGTGTATGGTACACTGGTATGGTACATTAGTATGGTACACTGGTATGGTACACAGGTATGGTACACTAGTATGGTACACTGGTGTATGTATACAAACAGTTTTTTGGAAGGTCAGCTTTTCTCGCTTAGATGAAGTGAGCAGTTTTTTTTTGCTAACTCAAGCGTAGTGAGAAGCCCGGTGAATGCGTTATGTTTACTAATCGCAGTAGCGGTGTGACGTAGAACGGGAAGTAAGCGGACTACGAGATTGTACAAGCACCCCCCCCCCCTCCCCCCCGCCATCCTTCCCCTCGATACAATGCTCAAAGACCAAGTTCGGAAACATATACCCTAGAATAAAAACCTTGCAGTTCATTGAAACAAGAACCGTTTTTAATGCGATTTTTTTTCAAACACTTACTATCTTCTAAATTACATTTTATGAAACAGATACTTTTAATCAACTTACAAAAACCATAAACTGCGATAAGAGTGCATGTATGTATTTTGTTTTAGCGTATGCTTGTGTGAGAGGAGAGAGAGAGAGAGAGAGAGAGAGAGAGAGAGAGAGAGAGAGAGAGAGGGAAAGAAGGTAGGGGGAGGACTAACTCAATTGTAGATCGGGGTAAGGCGCTCTTTATGCTAAACAAGGCGAAAAAGAAATAAAGAAAGACAGTTTACGACAGGAGACGTGAAGAGCATTGCCTTGACAAGGTGTCAACGCCCTGCCTCAAAGCGGGCTGAGGCCCGGCAGAAAGCAAAGGGATTTGGGGAGCTGATGTGGTCTGGGCGGAGGAGGGGGCGTAGGGCCTCAACCCCCGAAGGGTTGGGATGAGGGTAGCTTCGTTGAATTGGCTAAATGAACAAAAAAATGGACTAGTATTAATAAGAGGCTACAAAGTTCCATGGAACGTGCACGTCCTCGTCCTATCAACGTTCCGCTTTATTCTTGTTGCCTTTCTGCTTAGTGGCACTCGAAATAATCTCTCTTCTGTAAGACTTTCTGGTTAGCGCAAAAAGCGACTGCTTGCCTCTTGAGGATGCTCGATTAAACCATAGCCGATTAAAAGAAAACAACTCGATAAATTCTAAAAAAACACACATAGTGCACTTTTTGTTAAAAGAATTTTTTTTAAATATTTTTTTCTTTCCAATGAGCAATAAAAACAATATCCATTTCGAGTTATTCCCAAATAAAATTCAATCATAACGTTTTTCTCAGGGACCCATGAGGTTAAAGAAGAAGGCTTTACGTGAACATAGATGGCTCTAGGCAAGTTCGATCAAAAGGCCGTACGGATCATTTTAGCCTACCAATTGGTAGTAAAGCCTCAAAGTAAAAACGAATCGGTATTACATAATGTGAAAAATAATCGCGTGTATGTCAGAGGCCCTAAGATAGAGAATAATCGGAATAAATAAACTTTTTGGATTTCGATGTATGAAATGGTTCACAGCTGAGAAAATGGAATGCTCGTGATACAAGGCGAGGTAAGAACAAGTCTATAGTCAATGGTGCAAAACAATGCCGGTTGTTATGTTTTTTAAAGATTTTACAACATTTTATTGTCAACTCTCACTTGTTACAAAAAATGAATTTGTTTATATTTGAGAATTTAATTTCTGAGACATGAACTATATGTTGATTCCTCCGCAAACGGTGCTACACGCACAAGACATCATTCCGCTACGAAGACATGGAATGCAGACTAATTTCCACCAATATTTATTATATAAAACAATGTTCATCATAAAATAATGCATGCATAGTTTGTGCATTGCAATCTTAAAATAAATACATTGTAAAAATTAATAAAACATTTCTTTACGCATTGGCGCCTTTAAAATGATGAGTGTACTGTTGATATATGCAAAGAGTAGGATATTTTTTGCAGTATCATCCAAGCCATCACTGTTCAATATACAGGCGCAATAAATGAAATATCTATAGTTAATATTTAACATATTTAATCGTTAGTAATAATTCGAAAATATAACAAGTATTGACTAAAAATTTGTCTCATTAACAGTCAAGGAAAATAGATACCAATATATATATTATTAAATGGGGCAAATATTTACACTACGTGATTAGAGGAAAACTATTTAGGACACAATTTTCTGTAATTTATTCTATGGGGCGTGAATTCCTGGAAATTTGTTTATTTTTTTGAAAAATAAATTTATTTTGATATTTTTGCTATAAATCGATGCCAGGCTGCTCAAGATAATTGCTACCTTTCCCCTTACAATTTATCTTCAATATTATTATTCCCTGGAACGGACCCGATAAATAGGAAACCATTTTGGTGAAGGCAGACAGTTGATGGTGGGGGGGGACACACATTCTGCTTTAATTAGCAGTTAGGGCTGGATCAATCCATCAACAATCGGGGCCAGGATCTCCATGGCGACCGGTTCACCTTGTGGCGGTCACCGTCCGGGCCAAAAAAAGAAAACTGCCATCGGACAAAGAAATGCTGTCAACTATTATCCAAAGCCGTCCTGGGGGGGCCAGCGAGTGCTAAGCTGCTTCTGGGGAGAGAGGACTGTTCTGTCACAAGAGAGGACTGTTCTGCTACAAGAGCAGTTGGTACTGTACGAGCTACCTTAATACCTTAACAAAGTCATGAGAAACTGTAGCAAGAAAGGTGAGGCCATCTATGTAACTGCTCTTCTGAAATTGGTACGGTCTACTGCGATGTAGAAGTAGCGGAGGGAAATGTTGAGGATTTCTGTAATGATTGAGCGAATTCACGATCAACTAACTTCTTCACGCTTGAGTTTCATTTCTTCTATTTTTTTTCTTATTAACTTTTGAAAATTCTGCTGTTTGTGTTTCTTCTTGAGACTTAATTTCATCCAATTTTTTAATGAGCTCATTTTTTTTCAATTGATCGACAACCCCAATATATAAACAAGCATAAATAAACTTTCTTCCTTAAATAAATAAACTTACTTTACCACTTAAATAACAGGTATCAAAAGATTAATATTTTTGTGTGTGTGAAGGAGATAGTTGGGGGGTGCAGTCAATAAGAACACAGAATAAGTAATAAACTTATATTATGTGCCGACGTTTCGACCTACAGTGTAGGTCATCTTCAGGGCGATTTGGAGAGCGATGCCGTTAGATTTAACGGCTGGCTAGCACTGATTAATATTTTCGGTCAGGTTTTAAGGGCTAATACTCCACCCTGCGTCGGTACCCAGTAAATATTTTGTCACTAAGTAACGATTTTTTTTTAATCAACCAGAACCATTTTCTTTCTCCATAATTATTCGGTCAACAAATAATCATTCAAATTTTGTATAACAACTTATACTATAAGTAAAAAGAAATATTTCGGTCCCAAAAAAAAACACAACTAAATTAAGTCATTTTTAGGCTAAAAAGGCTCCCATAATCCGTGTTTGATTAGAAAGTCCAGGAAAAGTGTCCAATCAAGGCATCCTTTGAGGATTTAAATTGAGAATCAATGAGGCTGATTGATATATAGATGGCATAGCTGATTGAATCATTTCCGTTTGCCAATATTATATTTTCCAGATATATTAAAAATAATTAAGTTAACTTCAACTCTGAAATCACTTAAGGGCTCCCTACCTCCGTGATAAAACTTTGGCTCCAACAGTCGAAGTAACTGACAGAAAGGGAAGAGGTTATTATTATTCGATAAGTACTAGATCAGTTATTTTACCTAACAAGATTACACTAGAGGGAATTCTCGATAGCAAACAGTGCAGAAAGCACTGCAACCTTCGGCTTTCACCGCGCTCTCGGTCCGACTCCTTCGTACGGTTCTTGCACAGGAATGACATGTGGAAAGATGTCGAAGAATGCGCAGTTATCCTGGAGTCCCTGCAGAGGCGGATGTACTTTCAAAAATGGTTGTATAGTTTCAAAATATGCACAATCAATATCATAAAATTTATAATAAAATAATAACTTTAAACCACTTTTTTATATTATATGTATATATATATATATATATATATATATATATATATATATATATTGCTATGTACTGATGCGGGCGGTGAACATAGCAAGTAGGTAGAAACATAGCAATATATATATGAAGCTTGTAAAAGAATCCACGGATCTCTTAAATATAGAAAAAATAACTGATCATTCATCATTATTTGCCTTTTATAAATGGGGTGAGCATGTCAACAGAAATAGAAAGAACCTAAAATATTGTGTTCATTGTTGCCTACATTTTTGGATCTCCCCCTACATCCTTGACGGCTGGATATCATCCCTGGCCAGCTACCAGCTTCCCTATTCGATATAATTCCTCCCGTTAAGAAAAAAGAGCAGCATAGACTCCCTGCAGAGCCTGATCATATGAGGTCTGCCAAACACCGCTCTCCAATTCCTGTTTACTTGTCTCAATGGCTCTGTACCGTTGTACCGCACAGCTCATAATGAAGGAAGGCTCCAATCGTCCTTCACGATCTGCTCGAATTTTCGCTGCTTGCAGTAATTGAACTTACGGCATCGGTTCTTATATGGTGTGAGCTTTTATGCCATATTTGCGCTGTATGGCATGTGCTGACGATCAACGCTTGCCACAACCATTTTAATGGCCGGCCATTGCATTCACTTGTACATCTTGAGAAAGAGCTCCAATGAGCCCTTCAGCCATTGGTGCAGTAAAAATATTCATATTCGTAAAATATATTTCATAAAATATGCCATGTTACATATAAAATATTCATATTCATAAAATCAACACGATCAAATTTGAGAACAAACAATAGAAATTCCATAAATTTAACTTATACGAAACTATTCGTATTATAGATAAACAAAGAATTATATGTAATGTAAAGAGAAATCGAAAAAATGTAAAATATTAGAAAAAGTAATATAATGAAATCGTGGGCAGTGAGAAAATTATCGTTATTAATCCAGATAAAGATTTCAATAACATAATAGTAATATTTATTTTTATAAAGAGTTTTGATGAGGCAAATGGTTTTTGATTGGTTGAGTTATAATTATTTCATTTATAAATTCCTATTAACATTTACCATGGATTTCACAAATGAATATTTTCTGTCCATCAATTTCAGTCCAAAAACTGAGCTAATGCTCTTCTGCTCAAATAAGAAATAATTTTAGTTTTACAATGTGTGATATAGTATAACAGTAATATATCACTCTGACGTAATATACTGGAACAGCACTAAGTCAAAAACAGATTTTGACACGCATAATGACCCCATTAAGGGTGCACTTAATGAAATTGAAAATAATTAAACGCAAAAAATAAGCTACCAACAAATGAAGAATAAAAAACACTATGCAGCATCCTGGTTATTCAATATAAAATATAAATCACAATCGTCCAAGAAACATCAATAAAGTAGTTTAATCGTAGATAAAAAATATGTGCATGATGATATTTTCATCTTTGAATCAATTTATTTCATGCGAGGAAGAGATTTTGGCACCGCCTTGGATAGAACTGTTTACAATTTGTAGTTGACGGCTGAGGTGATTCAAATTTATTCTGAAAACAGAGGAGTCTATACGGCGACAATGGAGGCTGTCAGGAGGCATTGTTTCGCAACTCCTTTGTGATTGTCTACTCCGATCAACCTTCGCAGCTCGCGCCAGCTCCGCACGTACAAATACCTAACTTTTATAACTACCTCGATGGCATTTACTTACGAGTTATAAAATCCTATACCGTTGATCTTATGAAGCCGAGCTCTGATAGACAGATTCTTCCACGTCATCGCGAGGCTAAAGTACAACCTAAATCCAAAAGTAGTGACAGCCTAAAGTTCCTGGAGAAATGCGACCATTGTTAGAAGAAGAGGCGAGTATATAAAGACAATGAGAGCAGTTTCACCAGAGCGCAGTTGGCGGCACTGACAATCGCTCATTGTTCCCAACAGTTCCGTTAACCAACCGTTAGAGGTTATCATTGGGTTATTTACTGCATCATAAAGTGTTTGATGATTGAATATCTCTGGCAAGGGCGGATTTAGGGGAGGGCACGGGGGCACGTGCCCCCCTCCAGACGGTTTTTTGTGTACTGTGGAGAATCCATTACAGTAAATACTTATAGGAAAATTACATTATCATAGTTGTTAAAATATATGAATAAAACAACAGAAAGAACATGAGTAAAACTATTGTTTTGATATTTTAATAAATCTTTGAAACCTTTCTATAAATACTACAAGTTTATTTCTAAGTTTTTTATTTTTCTGCCCGTTTCGTCCCCCCAGAAAAAAATCTGGATCCGCTCTTGATCTCTGGATATAGTTGGGAAGGGATTTCACTGTTATCTAGCCTAAGGTTGGTAGGTTGTACTATCAAAGGCTATCATCAGGTTATTTACAGCATCATTAACTGTTTGATGATTGGATATCCCTGGATGCACTCAAGAAAGGATTTTACTGTTATCCAGGCTGCAGCCGTACAGGTTAGGGTAATGGTTGTTCGGCACCCAAAGTTATACAATAAACAGTGACTGAAACTGCTACTAGTGACTGAGCATTGGCAATATCTCTCATCTTCAGAAAAGAGGCCGAAGCTAAAAACTCTTTATACAGAATGTTACCTCGTCGGACAAAATAAGTTCAATTATTTCAACTAAAGCACTTTTATTAATTTTAGATCTTTATTTCTTTTTATCATACAAGAAAATACAAATGTAATACACAAAAGTGTTCAGAAATAGTTCGTTATCAACAACCGTACTTCACTATAACACCTTCAAACCCAATTGCCTCCCAACATATCGTTGATCGATAATATATCGATAATCTTGGTTATTTAAGTTATTGTTCAATCTTGCTAGCATCGCTACACAGATAAATATATTTATAGAAATATTTTGAAAGAGTGCATTTCAAGTTCATCATCATGAACATTATGATTCAACCAATTGTTGACAGAACTTTTTGCTCAATGGGTTTTTATTTTATTTTTGCGAAATTTATTACTTTCAATCTTTTTTCCCTATAGTTTTTGAATTAAAGTCGATAGTGAAAAAAAAACAACAACTGGTAAAAAAAAAAAATGATTTTGTACATTTCATTGTAAGTTACTAAAGCTAAGTCATCATGTTCTTTACAACCTTGAGCCACCTGGAATAGTCGTCGGGTCTCGCAGATCCAGCTCGCTCTGCCGTCGTGGCCACTTGAAAAAGATGTTTAATTTTAAATGTTTAAAATACCATTTAAAAAAAGGGGGTTGATGGTTTTACGATTTCATAAAGACGTTCATAGAATAGAGACAAAATATGAAAACGATTGAACCAATTAGAAAGCGACCTTCTGAGATGAGCTCCTTGCGCTGGGAGATCTCTTCTCCCCAACGACGTGAACTTGCTGTGGCTTATTGCCCTGAAGAGCTGCGACCATAATGACGAGCCTTCTGCTTTCTATTAATCTGTTCCTCACCGCTAACTCCAAACCCTTTCCCTATTAACCCCACCACATTAATTCTTACTAAACATGTTCAGGTTGGTATGACCGACAATAAACTATAAGGATTGAGACCAAAATACCAAAATGTAAATTTTAATTAAGCCTATTAGTGATCCCATTATGTGAAGCCTTCTTCTGATTCAGGATTTATTTTGTCATAAAGAAGTAAATGATAGTCAGTCTTAGAGTAGCTCTCGTTGAGTGCCGTGCTTCTAGTCTTCTTATCATTTTTCTTCTCAATTTCCCGTTATAAACTTCTTAGTGAAAAAAGTATCTATCCATTATTAGTTAATTAAAAGTTAAGTGTTGAAGAATTATCTTAGCATTAAATTTTATAAACAATTAAGAAATTTAATAGAGTTGAGGCAGTGAGAGTTGTTAACTGGTGCTAATACTACTAGTCGCCCAGTAAGTAAGCACTCAGATTGGGATTATTCTTATTTACTTTTCACCACTTTCTTTTAAATTTATTTCTTCATCTTTTTTTCATCTATCACATTCTTTAAGATGGTTACATGCAAAATTTGTAACAAATCAGGAGACCGAAATGAAAAGGCAAGCATCGTCTGGGTCACTTGCCTTCAGTCTTATCATATCAAATGTGCGAAAATCGATTCGGTCGACTACGAAATCGCTAAAAAATGGAAGTGTCCCAAGAAGCGCCTAATATATTTCCAGTACCTGACCATAATTTAATGTTAACTATGCTAAGAACACTCACAGAGGAGTTCAAAGAGATAAAGGCCAAAATGCAATCATTAGATGAGTCAGAGAAAAAAGCAGTCACAGCTACCATTCGAAAATAACACTACTAAAAATAGAAAACCTCCTAGAGGAGCAACATAAAAAACTGGAAAGAGTAACACTAGAGAACAAATTTTTAAAGGAAAAAGTGTCAGTTCTAGTAAACCACGCTATAATTTATATAAGAGGCAATAAATGAAATCACAGGCATCCCAGAAAAGTCAGGAGAGGCAACTGAAGGCATAATACTAAGCGTCGGGGCAGGCCTGGGCGTCAAACTGTGTCCCGAAGATCTGGACCACGCCGTACGGCTCAGGGTAAGCCAAGAAGGAACCCCTAGCCCCATCATCGCCAGATTCGTGGGGCAAACCCTAAGGGACGAACTGGTTCGGCAGAGGAAAACAAAGGCTGGGGAGATAATGAAGCGCACCGCGCCTACGTCAGCGAAGCGATGACTCTCCCAACAACAAGCACCTCTACTGGCTAACCAGGCAGAAGCAGCTATTTCCAAAAATCAATTAAATTAAGTCTGGTTCAGTGGAGGTAGAGTCAGGTGTAGGCAATTGGAGGGCTACCTGGCAGTGACTATTAGCAAGCCTAGTGACCTAGGTGTGTTCAGCTGAACATCGCCTAATAGTCTCCTTAACTTTTCACTTTTATTTTTTTATATAGATTTGTATTCATTTATAGTTATTTTTCATTAAGTTCCAGAAGAAGTCTATTATACTTGAAACTTATTTTTTATCTCTGCAGTTTCCTTTATTTTTACAACAGTTGTTTATTTTTACTATTTGTTAAATTTCATTTTTCTCCGAAAGTTAAATTTTCATATCACTCAAAACTATCACCGCATTATTCACTCATTATGATCATTATTTATTTTATTCTTTAACATGAAAAGTTTCCATTTTCTATCCCTTGTATTTTCCTTTGTGCTCTATAAATAAACAAAAAAGGTATACATTTCATAGCCTTTTCATTTATTGTAAGCATTTATAAATGCAATATAATGCTTAAAATAAATGAAAAGACTATGAAATGTATACCTTTTTTGTTTATTTATATATAGAGCACAAAGGAAAATACAAAATTACATTTGACTTATTTATATGTACCATCCAGTTAACAGGTTAATTTATAAATCTAAGTATTTAATAAATTAAATTGATCTTTGATTGAACTTAGTAACTGAGATTACAATTGGGAGCTTTGAAAGAATAATGTATTGTTTTAATGTCAAGAGAAAGGATGAAGAACTATATTACTGGTGCTGCACTCTTGTGAAAACAGCAGTAAGCACTTCTATCACCAGCTAACAACTCCAACTGAGAATTCAATATTAGAAGTTTTAAATAAGATTATTATTTTTCCTGTAAGATTATTATTTTTTCCTGATATGATATCTTCCTGAAAAGTAATCAACTTGAGGTGAAGCTAATAATAATAAAATTAAGTTAATAGACTTGGGGACTAAAGAATCAAACCTATTCATTAATTAAGTAGAATATATTAAAAATATCTCCTAGCAGAAAATACTTAGAAAATTCATAAAATTGAAAAAAAAAAGTAGATACGAATTGTAGTCCATAAAATGTATATAATTAGATTCCAATAGGATTTAATTATTTTTAATGTTGATCGATGTGATAAGAACTGTTTTGAAAATTGAATTTTTAGCCCATCGTCAGAGCTGAGAATAAAACAAAACAGAATAACAATATCAGTGCAGCACCAAAGAAAATATAACACTTTTATAGACAGGAATGATATTATTATTGTTTATGTTTGACTCTTGTTCATTACCATGCACTTCGGCCTAAAAAGGCTCATTGTGCTTGAGTCCTAAAGATCCCTAATGTAGGTCTAGACTTCGGAGAAATTTTAGATAGTCTTTAAATCTCAGTTCTTGAAGTTCCTTGTGTCCTCCAGGGCCAAGGTCAAATGTCCTCTTTCGACTTAGTGTTATACATTCAAAGAGAACGTGCCAGGGGGTTTTGTCCTCCTCTGTGCACCATCTGCACCGAGGTTCTTGTTCAATGCCCGAACGATGCATGTGTTTCCTGAGTTTACAGTGCCCAGTGATGGTTTCAACCATACTTTTGAGATCGGTTCTCGACATGTGAGCGGCTTCTTTCTTGATTTTATCAGAAAGATTATCATTGGGATCCTTTATAAAAAGTTTAGTATGCCTTATCTTGGCTCTATCCCAAAGTGTTTTTTTCTTCCTCTTGGCTAGTTTGTCAATTGTATCCTTAGCCAGGGTAAGGGGAACCCCGCACCATGGTTCTGGTCCAATTGGAGCGATAACTGTTCCTTTCTTCGCCAATTTGTCGGCCCTTTCAATTCCTGGTATATTACTGTTCCCAGGGATCCAAAATATGTTAACTCTGTTATGTACAGCTAGTTCATCAAGTCTTAGACAGCATTCCTTCACTAATCTAGAGTTTGTTACTGCATTTTGTAATGCATTGCATGCTGCCTGAATGGCAGTGAGAAAATTTATTACCTTATTCTTATGGTACTTCATAACGAAGGCACCTGCAAGTATTGCCCATATTTTCGCTTGGAATACAGTGGGTGTCGTGCCCAGAGCTAAGTAATGACCCGTGCCCCGACAATCCCTGAACCAGATCCCCGAGCCGGCACCATACTCCCCTTTGGATTCATCCGTATACACATTTAGACCATTGGGTGGATTAAAGCAATCATTCTTGCTTTTACAAATCGCCTATGTATTAACGTGAAATCTTTTATCAAAGTTATACTTGTTCAGCATTAAATCTGAATGCTTTTTTAAATCTGCATTTTTCTGGATTATATCAAATACACTTCTGTGTCCAAAGTCGTTGGTGGGCTTCTCAATCCCTCTTATTTTCTCTAGCCTGTAGGCTGTCTTCAACGCCTCTGCTTCAATTAGAATGTCAAGAGGAGTTAAATCAAGTATAGTCGCATGGCAATAACCCAATTAGTAATGTTTGGTCTAGTGCCATGCTTTAGTAGGGCATTAGTTAATATATGAGTAGGGGTATTATCAAATGCCCCTTCTATATCTAAAAATGCTCCGAGCGCGATTTGTTTCCACTGTAGAGCATCTTCTATTTGGTCCACCACTACATGCAGCGCAGTGTCGCAAGATTTGCCCTCTCTGTATGCATGTTGATGCAACATTACTGATCCATCATAGAGATGTTTATCCCTGATATATCTATCAAGAATTTTCTCCATTTTCTTCAGCAAGAATGAGGAAAGACAAATGGGGCGATATGATTTAGGTTCATCATATGTTTCCTTCCCTGGTTTGGGAATAGACAGAAATGATAAGAATGAAATACAACCAAGAAAACGTTAAACTCGTAATTGATGAAAAAAAAATTATTGGAGTGGAATGAAATCTATGCATATGATAAAATATAGCAAAATTAAATGAGAAATCATTTTTGAAAATGTAGTGAATGACATGCTATTAGTTAAAGTCAAATTGAGTTTGAAATTAGTTACAACTAAAATGAATATGTAGTTGTTTTCTTTTCCCTTTCAAAGTAATCCTTTGAAAAACAGTTTTTTTTATTGGCACATTGACATGAGTATACTATGTGCCTTTTAAATTCATTTTTACAATAAGGATTAACAACAATTATGGTAATTCTAACATGTATAAAAAAAACATTATTATTTATATACTGTTACAAATTAACAAAATTAAAATTACAATAGCTATGTAATGATTATCTATGTTTTACATTGTAAGATTATTCTTAAATAGATGTCAACTTTTCAAAATCAATACTGTAAATAAATTTAGTGAATTCGGATCGAAATGTATTGTATAGACCATGTTCAGATAGATGGCCAAACTTTCTCTCTTAATATTATGGTGTTAATTAATTTCGACCTTTGTCCTTCATACATTTGGCAGTCATATATTATGTGATTAAATGTCTGTTCTTCTTTGTCTATTGAGAAAGTATTGTCGTTGGTTATGTGAAATCTGTGTAAGTATGATTTGGAATGTCCATGTTCAGTTAAAACCTAAGTTAGTTCGTAGTTAATGGATTTTATTAATTTGTAGTTATTGGTTGTCAGTTTTGGAATAAACCTATGCAAACTATGAGATTTATTTTAAACAGTCTACCGTTCATTGCACCTCATAATCGATTCTTCCCTAATTTTGAATTTTATGAACAAAATTGGTGTTTTGTGAAAAGATGGAGACAAATCACTTTGTGTTGCCTCTTTTGCTAATTTATCAGCTATCTCATTGCCTTCAATACCAGAGTGACCTTTTACCCAAATTGTTTTTTTTTATTGGAAAACCACTGCAGATTACTTATTGCGTATGCAGGGAAACTAGGGAGTGTTTCCTACATTCTGTCGCATGTACAACAGCTGAAATGCTGACTTCTTGCATTAAAGCTGCAATACGACCTGGGACAACAATATATTATGATTGCTGGAAGGTCTATAAGGTAATAAAGCAAATTGAAGGCATGAGGTATAAACATTACGTTGTTGACTATTCCAAAAATTTCATTGATATAAACACAGGTGCTATACCGTAGAAACAAAAAAGAATGTGGAACGAGTAGAAATATGTTTGATTTATAATTATGCGAATTCATATGGAGAAGAAATTATGAGAAACAATGTTAATTTCTTAAGATTTTAGAAAGCATTGCTGATTTTAATTTACAAATTTAATTGCAATTGTTTTGTGTTGAGGTTATTAATAAATATACTCATGTTTTGTTATGATTATTTTATTTCATAGCATAAATAAAAAATACTAAAAAATAATCTGCATGCGTTTTCCAAAACAGGTCCTATATCTGTATGTATGGTCAAAAAGGAAATCTGTCGCTTTTACGACTGCGTACTTCTCAGCTTGGTTTTTGGAACTGGTGGAGACTTGTTTGTACTTTGTATCTTCCCATTCATGTCCCAAAGTACAGCCAAGCACATCCTTATTGCCTTCTTTACTTCCATCTGTGTAAATGTTAACGATGTTTGTATCCGTTCTGTCAAGTGTGTGTAAAGTTTGGCAAATGTTGATGGGTGTAACCAATCTAAAGGTTCAGAATCCCATTCTATCGTATTGTCGGTTTCTCTAAAGTTTTTGTTAAGCAATTTAATTGATGAAAGTTGTAAAATTCTGTTAATTTTAAGATTGATGGGTACTATACTATCCTTGTGGGTACTATCCCTGCTAAGACACAAACTGCGTCATACGAGATAGTTTTATACCTCTTGACTATCCTAATCCCAATGATTCTTTGTAGTCTTTGGAGTTTCTGAAGATGACATTTTTTCTCAATCGCTTTATGCCAAATTGGCACCACGTTTAGCATTTTGGGAATCAATGCTCCCTCATAAATTGTCTTCAAACATTCAGCCCCAAGACCCCAGGTTGTCCTTGCGGCAATAGTCAAAGAGTTAACTGTTTGCATGACATATACCCTTTCTGAATATGTACTTATGGTAGATCTATATACTAAACTATAAATAATATAATTTTAAGTCAACTGTTTTGATTTTTAAATATTTTTATTTTAAAGAGAAAAGATATGCTCCCGGCCGGGATTCGAACAAGGATCCTCTGTCTCTCCGTGATCCGGTTCGAAACCCGGCCGGGGGCATATCTTTTCTCTTCAAAATAAATATAAATATGTTATTACCATGTATGGACAAAAAAAAGATAGAGATAGCAAGGATGAAGGAGTAAAATATATTACTAAAATAGAGCATTCCATTTAATTTTAATAATTTTAAAAAAATAATAAGTAAAAAATTGTTGTTTAAATTATTAAAATTAAATGGTATGTTCTATTTTAGTAATATATTTTCCTCCTTCACTTCAATATATTTTCCTCGATATCTCTATTCTTTTTTTGTCCATTTATGGTAATAACATATTATATTACTTCTAATTTAGTACATAGCTCTATTATAATGACATATTTCTAATTTAGTACATAGCTATATCATAACTACATATTCATTTTAGTTTTAACTAATTTCGTTCATTTTGACTTTCACTAATAGCATGTCATTCAATATTTATTCAAAAATTATTTCTCATTTAATTTTCTGTTTTATCATCTCCATAGATTTCATTCTACTCTTATTATTTTTTATAATTTATTTAATTGTTATATGATATAATTTTTTAAAATATTTTATTTGAAAAGAAAAGATATGGCCAGAAGCTGGACTCGAGAGGCCAGACCCGGGTTCGAGTCCCGGTTGTGGCCATATTTTTTCTTTTCAAATAACTTATTATTTTTTACTTTGTTATCAATTATTTTATAATTTAACGTTTTGTTGATTGTATTTCATTCCTATTACATCTGTTAATGAAACTGTTATATATTTTTTTTTGGCATTACTGATATTGTTCTGCTGTTTCGTTTTATTCTCAGCTCATCAGCAAAAATTAGAGCAAAACATTGGCACAAAATAAATTTTTTTTTCTCCATTTTTGTAAAATTCATTGAATGCACCAACCCCCCTCCTTTTCTAACAATTTTCACTATTGATCAAGATATATCCAGTCAACCATTTCATTATCGATAAACACATTTATTTTTAAAATAATTTTTTCATGTGCTAAGGTGAGGAGGGCAGTGTAGTTTATTGGATACTAAGCTACTAACCTAACGGTCCAAAGTCTGAGACCAGCTCTGGCAGTTTAGTATTGTTTAATCTGTAATGAGCTGCGTCTCCTTGGGACCAAGAGGTCCTCCCCGGTCTGACAAGAAAAGATATCCTTAAAAGGTGGAATGTGTGGAAGTTTTGTCACTAAAAACAATATTTCATTAACCAGGATCACTTTAAGTAATGGTTTAACTTTGCCCGATTCCACAAAATAAAAATAAAAATGCAATATTCAAAGATTTTTTATTTCAGTACTAAAGCTCCTAAAAGACACCATCACTAAGTTGTTAATGTTCTCTAAATTTTTCATTATTGTAAACAGCTACATAGCTTACTCACTGTTAATAAAAATACTTTTAGTAACGTTGAAGTGATTTTTGACTTACATTTACATTTTTTCGAGACAAGTAGGTTAGTTCACTATGTAGTTATTTAGGACAGTAATGATGAATTCTGGTTTTGTTTAACATTTAAAAAAAGAGAAGTGGTTTGAAGCCATTTATCACTTCACTAAACAGGCAGGGATCTTTGTCCGCTTGAGTTTTTAGTTTTATTCTTAAAACAATGATTAATCAAAAGGCAATGTATCAAATGTTTGAGGACTGTAGTAGAACTTACAAGAAAACACAAGAGGAATCGATGAAAAGAAGATTGTGGGACGAGCATTTTCTCCCGACCTTCTTAAAAAGTTGTCAATGTTATCTACAATAAAAGGAATGTTGAGCACTGCTCTAGTTTTAGAAGGAACCTCTCAGGATTTTTATTTCAACGCTGGTAGTTTTGATTGGTAGATCACCAATTGGTTGGCTTCTTATTTGAGTGTGAGCTGCTCTACGATGATATTGGTCCAATTATTTCTGTTTCTGAGACTTCTTTGGAAAATTTTTCTTAAGTCCTTCTTTTAATCTAATTATTTTTGAAGCTAGCTTTCAATTTGTTAATTAAATTATTAACTGGGGAAGAGAACATCATTTTGTACAGTTTAGACAATTTTTCTTCTAAGTTTGAAGTATGCCACTTTTATAAATATAAAAATATCCTGCTAAAAGAAAGATACTGTAAACTGAAACAGATTCCCATAAGACTATCGTTAGCAACCAAATTATCTCAAAATGAGCCCTTTTACACTTCAGGTACAACTATTCCTCTGTATCTGAATCTGATTATAGTTTACAAACTGTATTCCAGGCTATTATTTTAATGGAATTGTTTATATTTCTTGCCAGATATGAATTTTTGAAATTCTCATGACTACTCTTGAGCGCAGCTATTAAATATGTCAATTATGTATTCCAGGGTGACTTGAACATCATAAGATGTAAGTGGCATTGATATGTTCTAGGGTTGTTTTGATTATTTTTATAAAAAGAAATTGTTTTATTAAATAAATTTCTGTTAAGGAATGGAATGATAGATAATTAGGAACTTGGAGTAATTTTGCAACTTTTAGGAATAATATTTCAGATATACAGTTTTTAAAACTACATATTTATTTAGATAAAATGACCAAACTATTTAAATGTTAATAGAGACATAAAATCAGTTATTTGCCACATATGAGAAATGAAAAAATATTAAATTAGTCATTCAGAATGTGATTTATGAGATTATAAGAAAGTGATTTATTTACTAAAATTACTCAGAATTCAATGTACTATTTGAATTGTCCAGTTGATGCAACTCTATATTTTCTAAACAGACTTTGAAGATAAGTTATTAAAAATAATTAAAAAATTAATATAAAAACAATAGAAGCCAAGATGATGAAGATGAAGATGATGATGAAGATGCCAAGAAAAAACAAACAAAAAAACTGTTCCACTGAAGGGCCTTGGTTTTATAGTAATGAATGTTTCCAAAGCAAAGGTTCTGCGACCAAAGGTTCGGAGGTAATTCAGCTGAGACGATGCTCAACACCTAGTGTTAGTTACTTAGTGTTAGTTAGTTTTTCCATAACGTAATGGTACTCGCTTCTTAGAAGCTGTACAAGTGCTATAAGGATCTCCAGATTCCACAAGGTCGATTCATGGCACTTAAAGGAATAGATAATTTATTTGCTATAGTTGGTCTGGATGCAAGGACTAATAGTGATAGTTGGCAGTAGCCCTGCACTCAGCTGCCTTGTTAACATTTTAACTCTCATGTACAGATATTTACCCATAATTCTGCAATTTATTGTTTCCAAAAAGTTTTCAACTTATTTTGTATATAAGGAAGAAATAGTTGGGGGTGCAGTCAATAAAAACACCTGAATAAGTGTAACTTATTCAGGTGTTTTTATTGACTACACCCCCAACTATTTCTTCCTTATATTAGAAGATACAGTCGACCAATTCTTCTCTAACATTATTTTGTATATATTTAAATACTTTATTTGAAAAGAAAAGATATGCCCATGACCAGAAATCGAACCCAGGTCTACCTCGTATCCGTCATGGTAATTAGCCACCTCAGCCATCCTGGTTCACTTCTCGGTCGGTCATATCCTTTCTTTCCACTGATCCTATATATCCATGTTCTCGCAATTTTAGTGGATGTTAAACAATAGTTAAACGAATTATTTTAGTTAGGGTATAAATTATTGACGAGGCGTTTGTAGTAAATTATTTTGAGCCTTTCATTTGACTAATTTCCATTTTATCTTTTCAGTAAATGAATGGGCTTAATAAATTAAATAAACACATTGAATCGTTTTTGTAAAAAAAAAAAAAAAAAATTAATTTTGGAAAAATCTATATTTTTTATATGTAGAACGGAGATAGTTGGGGGGTGCAGTAAAAAAAAACACTAAATATAAGTCTAGAACTTATTTAGTGTTTTTTTTTTTTTACTGCACCCCCCAACTATCTCCGTTCTACATTTTATCATCCAGTCAACTATTTTCCTCTCATATATTTTTTATAATTATTAACTGTTTATATGTTTTTGTATTTCAATTTTAAGCTCTTTTTTAGTTCCAAATGAACGATTTTAAAACCAATAAACCTTTAAAGAGACAATATTTGGTATTACCTGGTTTTTGAAACAGTTTGAAAAAGTGAAATTTTAATTATAACAAAAGTTATAAATATTGCTGCATAAAGAAAAGTGGACCTCAAAATAACTCATGATAATTAAAAAAAAAAAGAGCCTGGACCATTACAACCCATACAAGACCCTTGTATTCAGTATGTTGTAGAGACTGTACTGTTTCAAGGACAACAGTTGTGCAGGGAGGTGATTTGTCCTAGATCACGCTCTACCACAAGGTTTTTAACATAATTAAGGATAGCCAACTTTATAGCCCTTGAAGGGTCTCCAGATCCCACAGGGACCATCTCCAGCTGTTAACAGATTAAATAAATTTTCTGCCATAGCCGGATTTGAGCTTTCAGCATGGCAACCCAGTCCTCTACCACGGAGCTAAGTTTAATTAAATTCTTAATGTACAGGCTGATATCAATCGTGAAACAGTTTAATTAAAATTTGTTTAATTTGTTTTGTCTGATTGTATCTATTGATGGAAGGGTTAATTTATTACAGTCTCTAATTTATTACAGAGTTTAAAAGTAAAAACAATCAATTTTTATAGACCTGAAGAATGGTTCAAAGTTATTAGGAAATTAAAAAATAATTGAATGCTTGTCTAATAAATGAAGCATAAGTTGATAAAAAATAGAAGTTGGTCTAACTAGTACCTTACAGTAGGCACACACTCACACACATATACACATAGTTTCTAAAAATAGAATTAATGACAGGTTAGCTACAACCAGGAACAACCTTGACAAGTGATGGGACTAAATAAACAAGCTAGTATATAAAATACTGATGGCAGTAAATGCATTGGAAATTAAAGCAAAAAGAGGTTGCCTTTAAACCTCTAAGCTCCATTGTTTTAAATTGAAACTAATTTAAATATCCGTTTCGTTAAAAGTTTGGAGGAAATATGGGTGTCCTCCGTTGAATCAGTTAGCTTGCATAGGATAGAAATATTACACACATTACACCACTGTATATTATAATAATGATTACAAGCAACCTAGCTAGGGGGGTAGGTCCTCACTGGCTGTGTTTCAAGCCAGTGAGGACCTACCCCCCAGCCTCCCCCACAGCTCTGAAGAAGACCTACAAAGTAGGTCGAAACGTTGGCTAATCAATAAATTTTTTCTCAAATTCTACGAGAAATTCATTGTGACCTCTACCCGGACCACTTTCTTCCACATATATTATCAAGGTCAACAATTATCATTCAAAATTACTTTTTAAATTTAAATTGCTATAATTTTCAAACTATAATTAGATTTACCAACAAAATGGGCAACGAATATAGCTTTGGTAGCTTTCTTCCTCCCCTTACTCTGTTTATTTATTTTTTTAGTGATTTAAAAATATTTATTTTTAGTGAAATTAAATTAGTTTCAAGATAGATTGTTTTTATTTTTCTTTATCTAATAAATTTGTCAGACTATTTTTATACATTATTTAAAACCTGTTGTTATTTATATAATTACCCTTATGGGTTCAGAAGTACTTGAAATAAAGGCTAATTAGAGTAAGAAGAGAACAATACTTTTCCCGATGAGTAGCTAGAAGCTCTGTGGTCCTAAGCAACAACTATTTAAAAATTTTCCTCTGTACAATAAAAAAAATTGTAGTTTGATTTAATTTATTATTTCTGGCATAAAACCATTGCTTTTATACTTCATTTATTTAGTTATTTCTTTTTTGCTTATTTTTATTTCTTACTTTATTTCTATTTCAAATTTTGTGATTGAATTTATTTAAATCTTTATCATTTGTACAATTTAAATTTTTTTAAAATAAATTGTAATATTGAATATTTGTAATTTTATTTGATTCTTAATATAATCAGTTAAATTAATCTTTTTTTAATTTTATTATTTTGGCATTGTTTGTTTTTAGGTATAAATCTTTAAATATTTGCGATTTAATTTGTTTAAAATCGTTATATTTCAGCATTTTAACATATTTGTAAGGAAGGAGCATGAAAATAAACAGTCTTGTGCGGTATTATCAAGTGAGAAAAAAAATATGTAATAGGTTTTATTTTATGGTTCATGTGATCAGTTTGATTAAGATATAAATAAGTTATACAGTAAGGTAACTTTGTTGTAAGATGGGGTAACTTTGGGACACTTTCCACACTTTTAAGCAGTTTCTATCTTTATTTCTTAAGTTAAAATTCTGCAAAAAAATATTAATTTGTAAGGTCAGCTTCCCTCTAACAAAATACGGAAGAAAAATAATTCTGAAAACAAGACTATTTAACTAAAATTGTTTTTTAATTTGTCTAATCTTATTCCCTTGATTGGGGTAGCATTAGGACTGTATATTATTCCGTTAAAACCGTTAGAAAACCTGACTTAGAACTAATGCTGCCCCACAATACGGTACAGGCTCATTATTTACATAAGAAGCAAGGAAAATGAGTATGTATTTTTTGATATTCCGTACTTGGAGGTGCCATTTGGGCAGACTGAACCAACAAAATGCATTCACCATGAAATCACCACTAACCAAAATTTACCCACTCTCCAAAAGTCACTTCATCATATGTAGTTGTTATTCCCTAACACCATAGAGCGTGAGAGGTTTAGATCGAGTTCTTTCGTTCGTGCTAACAGTGTCATGTAGCAGTTGTGTGAAGTAGGTCTTAGCAGATATAAGTCATAACAAAGAAAAAATTAAAGCGGAAAAGGAATGATGGATATGATAGATGAAAAGCCCTTCACCTAGGGGTACTGTGTGCAGGAAAAAAAATATATATGTATATATACGCAGTGTGTTTCAGGGTTAAGTAGCCAAAATGAAAATTTGAACTATGGATCTCAAAGCAAGAACAAAAATATCTATGGAGGTATGACTGGAAACTCTTTGTTTATGAGATAATCACACCTAAAATTTTTATTGTTATGAATTATTGATGCATAGTAAATAAATAAAACTTTTTTTTTGCTCCAATTACTTTAATCATTAAATGTAAACATTAACATTCATATTAAATGTTGTTCAAACTAATTTCCTTGAGCATTAAGACAAACTTGACTCAATGTCGACTTATTTTTGGAATTTCTTGTTAATGATTACTGCAATCTAGTCGAGAATATTCCACTACAAGTGAGAAGGAACATTTGGTTTCAATTAGTGGTTGTGCAGCACATTAAGAAAGAGGCCTGAGACAATGGCTAAATGTTAATTATCAGTGGCTTGTCCTGCACACTCTCCAGAACTAACACCACTGGATTTTTTTGTTTAGGATGACATTAAACAAAAAGCCTATGCAAGGCCGGTCAATGACTTTAATTCTTAATGAAGAAGGATAATTGAATCTTGTGAAACAATAACACATATTGCCACTGCTTCTGTGGAACAAAGATGCCGAGCCATTCTTAGTGCTCAAGCAAATTACTTCAACAACATTTAACATAAATGTTAATTAATCTTTTAAATTTCCACGGCCACTATTTATACAAAAAACATCACTTGTTTCTTCTGATTTAGACCGTGTCGGTGAACCAGAAGAAACAACTGATGTTTTTTGTATGAATGTTAATGTTTACATTATATAATCAATAAAGTAGTTGCAACAAATAAAATAAGACTTATTTATTTCCTATGGCTAAATAATTCATAACAATGAAAATCTGTAGTTGTGAATATCTCCTAAACAAAGCGTTTGCGAACATATATATCCAGTTTCAACTATGAGGAGGAAATAAAAAACAAACTCCCATGCTAATAGACAGCAGTGGTCACAAGGTGCTTGTAAACAGCGATATATATTGAACTCATTCATCACGTATGGCTTCTGGTTTCGACCTATTCTTTGCCCAAGTTGCGCTGGCAATTTACTATTTCGAATGTTTCAAATACTTTTCGTTCTGCCGTGTTATTACACTTTTTAACCAATTTAATAATATGTGTAATGACGCGACAGAAAGAAACATATTAGTAACAATCGAAATAGTAAAGCACCACGAATAGGCTCCACCCCCAGATCCGGAAAGCTATAAATACCGAAGTATGGAAAAACATATTCAGTCTCAGATCATCACTGAGGAAGCTAGCAGTATGGCCAGCGGAACGTCGGCAAAGAATTTTACGACACTGTCGAAACCAGAAGAAATACGCCATAAAAGAATTACAATAATTAATGAATAAGATTACAAAAAATAATAAATAATAAAGTATTTAGCGATAGATATCATCAATAGCGATAGATATATTATCAAACTAAAATTCAAGCAGGCTGTATGGCTGTTTGTAGCCATACTGTATTAGATTGGCCCATCGCAAGAAAGCAGGTGGTGGACTATTGCAGATTATTCTATGAAATTCACATTATTGCGGTTCCTTTCAAGAACCAGGTGGAGAAAATGTGTGAGCTAACGAAAGATTTTTGGCCACCATACACAGTATACTTTGTAAACTGATTCAGCAACAGTTTGGCAAACTATATCACGTTTTCCACGCAACTCGGTAAATCGAGTGTGGTCCACGGCCTTTAGATATGAAAGAGCTAAGTTTTGCTTAGCCTATTCCGGAGTACTGCTTTCTACGTACGCACAATCATCTTAAATGTATCCCGGAGCGAAGCTCTTAAATCAACTGAAAATGCATTGCAAATCTTTTATGTTTATAATACTAACATTTCTTAAATGTTCTTTTATTTGAGTCTGTATTTCCAGTAGTATTAGTATGAGTATTTAAATTATTACCAGTGATCAACATTTTTGTATGAGACTCATCAAGAGCATACAGGCGATTCCACGCTTGCTTTAGAGCCCTCCCACCTCAATGTTTACCTCCGAAGTGAATCAAGGAAGATATCCGATGATAGAGGTTTCGTGGGTCACTGAACCGCAGCAGGAAAGACAAACACCAAGATATAGGTTGAAACAACTTGTTTGGAATACATAGCTCCGGAAAGGGCACATCTATTTCAGTCTTCCTTCTAGTAATATGCCAACGATGTGTCAACGCCATATTGTGCCGGGACAGTCCCTATATTAAAAAGTGAACGGCTGCCTTAAAGTGGGCGAAGCGTTTGTCTGTTGAGAATGAATTAACCGGTGCCACTGTGCCACGGCTCAATAAACATCTCTCGCGGCGCTTCCTGCAGCGACTTTCTCTGCCACGGCGGCCTTCGATGGCGGCCCGAGCGTTATTATTTAGAGGCAATATGGCAAGTAGGGGTGCCAGATGGTGGAAAATAATATGGCTAGTCAATCAGTTGCCAAATACCCATCATTATTAAAACTATTTTAATGAGAAGACAGGCATCGGTACAAGCATTAATACAAACAAGAAACTAGAGTTGGCATCCTGGGCCAGAAGTCAATTTTTTAGAAAAAAAATTCAATTTCAGAAGAAAAAGTCATAATAAAAAATAAATAAAAAATTATATCATGTAGCTAGATAATCGAAGAGGTTCTATTCGAAAGAGGTTCTATAAAAAAAAATCTATTTTTTTTACTTTTCCTTAAATTCCTTTTAAGTGCACTCCATCGAAAAAGTGCATAATAAAACAATTTACATTGATCGCAATCGTCGAATGATTAAGAATGAAAAAAGGCCGTCTTTCTGAACCGTATGAAATGTGATGAAAAACCTAAGGTTTCCAGCATCTTAAAAAAGTAATTTCTACTACAGTATGGGATGTACGAGTATATTTCAGTCTGGTTCAGAAGGTCCATTGTGTAAAAGGAAGAGCAGCGCCAGTAATCCAGATTACGCAAGAAGTTGAACTGGAGGATTGGTCACAGGAGATGAGAGAGGTGCAGAGCATTGTCAGGTCTTGCACAAGAAGAGCCAAGGAGGTACAGGCACCCGATGGCCGAACCAGCACGGATAGCAATTAGCTCTGCCTACTTCGGCGACTGGAAATATATCTTATGATTATAGCGGAACCTACAACCTGCTATGAGGCTGCTCAATCTTCAGTCCACCCCGGCCGAGTGGCCAACTTTTGGCTTCTCACTAGAACATCCATTTCTTTCTTTACCTAAAAGACAAACTGACATAACTGCAGAGCAGAAACATAATCTCACTCTAATATAAATCCACTTTAATATAATACGTTCTTTTATGAATGAACATCTTCTCTTACAGCAACTAAAAGAATAACAACTCTTTTATTGATCAATTACTCTTATGTGGAATTCATTTAAACAAATAAACACATGGCCCTTTCCATGTTTATATCAACTCTTTTAAGCAAAATCTTAAATTATGGAAAATAGAAAATCCGTAGAATACATTTTAATTGAATTCATGTATAAAAAAATTAGGCCAAATCTATCGGATCACTTGAGTGAACGAAAATGGTTCGGATGGAGATCAATAAATTTCTCAAAAGTAGGAAGAAGTGTTATATGAAATAATTAATAATTAAGGCCTGTTTAATAAACATTTTTTAATAAACTTTCGAAAAATTTATTGACTTCCAGCCGGACCATTTTATTTCACTTATTCACTCAAGGTCAACTATTATCATTCAATATCAGATTAATATTAGTTATCTTCAAATTTATGGCAGAGTAAGTATCGGTGACTATAGGTTTTAATATACGCAACTTTACGTCACACTAGATAATGTTTAATAAAATTTCAGTTTAGTTTTACTTATTTAGCCATATGTTAACTGTGTTTTATGTATATGTATGTTTATGTTAGTGTTGTATCGATTATGAGAGAGCAGACGGTCGATGAGATGACTCAGGTTTGCGGCCTAGCCTGTGACGTAACCTCGCTATCTTGTCTACGATAAGACCGCATTATCGAATCTAATCGATTAAATGGTCTACTATAGTTTCATAACCACCTCCGCGTCAAGCTCGTAATCAATTCAACCTACCCAAATGTATTAATATACATATTTAAAGTATCAATTTTCGCTACAAATATGTTTCATATTCCTAAAGCTGTTTATGTCACAAGTATATATAAAACGTAACACCTTTATTGGTATAGTGGAAATAATTAAATTAGTTTTGGGCGCGGTTTTAAAAAATCTTGTATCCAACTAGCGCGGAGAAGAATTGAAGTGCTCCAACTACTTGGGTTCTCTTTTTCACAATGTTGGTTGTGTACTCATCGGTTGGTTGTGTACTCATAGGTTGGTTGTGTTCTCATAGGTTGGTTGTGTACTCATCGGTTTGTTCAATCTCAAGTGAATATTTCTCATTTTAAACTACTAATTTATAGATCTATTGAAGATTGCTGTCGTGAAGTGATTATTCCATTTTAATGCTCGGGAGATCGCATGCATTTGTGGGCGTTTGGAAAGATCATCCACTATGAACATGCCCCAACAATATCTCATCTTTATGAACCTATAGTTTGAAAGAGACAACGTCTTTGCTTTGACCTTTAATAATATATATTTTTTTAATTAAACAAAGTAAAACGAGACTCTCATGTGAACTGTTGCGACACTAAACCGCTTAGAGTTCGTCAGTTGAGTCTCGGATCTGAACAGCGCTGGATAATATTGCGAACATGGTAATACTACTGATAATAATACTGTGAACACTCGGACCCTGATCGCTACCAGGAGGAGATGGAGATCCTTAATTAGCCCAAGTCAATCTGAGGAAGGACAATGAATGTTGTGGGGAGGAGGAGGGTCGCAGCGGCCCGGGTTATTGTCTCGTGCAGTGGCAATGAGTGGCCTTCCTTCTCGCCCACAATACCTCTCCTGTCTAATCAAATCCACCCTCCGGCCGTCTTCTGTCCATTGTCTCCTCAGGATGTCTTCTCTCGCCGTCAGCTGGTATCGAGTCCAGCAATGGCTTAATTACTCTTATGTGTAAACATATATGTTTATATATACATGCACATGTATACATATAGCACTTTTATCATTATGTCCCCTAGCGGCTGAAATGGCAGTGGTGTCGTGGCGCAGCAGTTAGGCTATAGCCGGTGTAGTTTAGCGCGGTGAAGTTTCTATAACAAGCGAAAGCAACTAGTTATTTGCACTACTTTTTCAATATTTTTGTAGACATTGCAGGTTTTTCAATTGACTCACGTTAAATGAAATGGCTAATGTCTTACAACATGATGAAAGTGAACAATTAAGATAATAAGAGAAAGAAAATGGCCCGGGGGAGGTCAAGAAAATTCTCTTATAATTGTTTATACTTCTCACTTTATAAGAGAATTGTTTATACTTCTCCTTTTATAAGAGAATTTTCTTGAGTTTCACTCAGACCATTTTCTTCCTATCATATATAACGTCAAATAATAGTCTTCAAAATTAAGAAAATAGTTTCTGTTTCAGAAATTTTGAATGGATAGTGTTGCAAATTAAACTGAGACGGTTCCTTATATCCAAGATAGATCTAGATATCCCTAGATGTCTTGGAAATGCTAATGTCCAAGATAGACCTAGCTATTAAACGGTGCTCTGGTACAGGTACAGGTACGGATAGTGTGAGCACCCCTTAGAGGGATCGTGATAGGTGACGGCAACCTTCTCCTTGGCATTTCTTGAGGGCCCTCTTCATCAGGCAGGATCTTCTTCAGCGGGCCTCGAGTCTATCTACAATACAGGAGGATATTCTTTGAATGCGACATAGCCTGTCATATTTTACTGTTCACTAACACAATATGAGAGAAGAAAACGTGCTGGCATTTTCCATGTTGAATCCATGCCAATCGAGCAATTCTTATGTTTATTCCATACAAACTTTTCATTTTGTAAAGATAGTATTACTATTATGTGCACTTTAAAGTTAATATCATTATCTTAGCTAAAAGTTAATAGGATTATCTAAGCCAAATCATGATCACAAAAAATCTGAACATGTTAATTTACTATTAATATATCTCACATTATCAACATTATATAATGTGAACATATTATATCCTTAAATCTAAGAATATAAAAGGAGCCTTGTTGAGTTGAGAAACAAATGCATGGCTTCATTCCATAATTTTCCAAGCAAGATAAGGGAAGATAAGAGATAAATAGATCAACTGGTCGTCGAGCAGTAATTGATAAGGACAAGGGAAAGCTGTCAAGTTAGCGGCCACTTGTTACAAGAAATCACAGATTAGATCTGCTATGTAGGGAATCTGTAATCTCCAGTAATTGTGCTTCTTCCGAAGGATCAAGATCAAATAATCGATTTTCAGGGAAACGTATCGCAAAATATTCTAGAGGAATATTGAAAGAAAAGTTGTTTTGTACTAATTTACAAGAGGATCAGTTGGGGTTACTACAGTAGATAATAAGATCAATTAGAATTTAAAAGTATCATTAATTTAGAAAATAACCTTTCTAAAATTATAAACTTTCTAAATAATAAATCGATTTATATTTTGTAACTTGAAAAAACTTTTCATTTTATATCGATGTTTATTGGATATAATTTTAAACTCATTAATTAAAGTAGCTCAAGTGGTAAAATATTGTACTCGTTCCACAAAACCTAACCAAGGATGGGCGGCTGCGCACTAGCGTTATGTAATACGTGTGCTATATAACAACTAAATGTTATGTAATATGTGCGGTATGTAAAAACTAAATGTTAATGATCACGAAACAGGTCAGGAGGTAGCAGATTACCATAATATTCCCGTCTTTTTTTGGAAACATTACACATTTAGCCCAGTTTATAACAATTAAAATAATGTTTTAAACTACGTAATTTTTTTCATCAAGGATAAATATTTCTGTCAGAGTTTAGTTCAGGTCGTATATGCGTCACTGAAATATTCCGAGACGGTTGGGCCTATTTTGTGATAACAATTTTGTGAATATTGAAGTGGGTTCGAGGATGATTTAGGTTTTTTTATTGTTGTGAATAACCTCAGTGTATTTACATTGGATTCGGCTGGCAGCGCTAAGATAACGGTATCGATATCTTGTCATTAGCCTATGAAACTATACTATATACACATATAGTATACATTGAGGTGCAAGTTTGATGTGCGAGATATTGATGTGCAAGATATTGATGTGGAAAACAAATTTATTTTCTGGGACATACCACCCACTCGGATGCGCACATCCTCTAAAATACTATTTTCCATTTTACAGCTCAGCTAAATTCAAATGAATACTCTCGCCTACTTGGCCGCCTTCTGCACACAATGGCTCCACAGCTGATAAATATATATATATATATATATTTTTGAGGGATTTCCTTTGTCTGTCCGGGCTTATCCTTCCCAGGATGGGTCGACACACCAACGTAGCAACTAATCACAAAACAACATCTGTTATTTTAATATTTTCTTAATGATATTTGTAAATATAATGTTCGTATTGGAGCCCAGCAATCCCCTGCACCTGTTTTAATTTCATCCGCTATCATTTATTAATTTCGGACAATGATACCTACAATGTATAAATTATAAGCAACGCAAACAAAAGTGATTGTTAAATAATAAACATTGTGAAATGCTATTAACAAACTAGTTTATAAAGAATGTTACAAATACAAAGAGCGTCAAGAAAGCTGTTCCTAGAACTCTGGTTTGAGCCTTCCGATGGGAGCCCTACAGCCCATCCTGCCTTGTTAGTTCATTTAACGTCACTTAATGCTGCTATGGCTAATCGGACGATGCTACATTGGCAGCTCTCAATTTTGCCTATCCAGGTTTAATTAGGATAGGGATTTTTAACGAGTACCTGGCATCGTACAGGCTCGGCACCCCCGTTTAACGTCCCTTCCGAAGGACGGCGTAACTAAGGATTTTTTACTCCCTTAAAAATTCCTATACCCACCTGCCGGGCTACGAACCCGCGATCTTGGGTTTAGTAGTTTGTTACGCTAACCACTAGACCACAGGTGACCGTCCATCCTCCTTGATAGGCAAACTTGGAGGCTATTTCCCGACCTGCAGTCAAATATTTTACAAATATAATCAATATATCACGGCAACTGGTTTCAGACAATCACGTGAAAGCGGTGCACATATCGATTAACAAATATAATGTGAAAGTAAGTATAAAACATAAATTCATGAATACTTGAAGCGATAACTATCTCTCCACTATTTTCTTTATTTACAATAAAGACGTTTTAATGAGTTGTGTCATAAGTAACAACGATTACAGTCATATAAACTCAGATATAATCTAAATATACAATATGTCAATTCTAAAATATTAATGTTAATTACCATGTGGTAAAGTAGGTTTCATGTCGGGATACCATGAGTGGCATGGACGACCGACCAACCAGCCTTTAAAATAAATTCTGCCGACAAAGCAGAATTTATGTTTGTTTTCATAATGATCAAAAACTCTAATAAAGGTGTTGTAGCAGAGACATGTGCGATTTATGAGAAACTTTATCCATCGCGCAGATATAGGAAGCGCTGCAGAAGGATCAGGCTTGGTGATGATGGCGGACTAGGATGATGATGATGATAATGGTGTGAAAAAGAGTACATATCTTCCAGATCGAGTCAAATATTTAGAGAGTAAGATATCTACATCTTTCCGATCCTGTCGAAATCAAAGCTTTCATTGTAGCCTACTAGTTGCAGTTCTTTTAGTATTTAATTAAAATGATGAAAATGAACTTTTATAATAATATTTTATATATTATACTACCTACCTGGGCACAATCTGTTAACAAAGCACAAGGTTCTATAGTCGATTATCAAATGCCAAAACAAAATGACATGTTAAAAGTATTCTATAAAAACAAACGAAGTACATTAAAGAACGTAATAAGACTATTAATATCCTCCAACCTCAAAAACTAATATTTTATTTGTACATTTCATTTTCTCAAAATGTACGTGAATGGTTTATACAGTGCAATATGCGTGGTTAAGGTCGTGGGTGTGGTTAAGCAGTTATTTCAACTCACTCGAAGATATATGTTTTGATTACACTCGGGACTGTCAAAATACCGATTTATCTTGATGATACACAGATTACCTGAGAATGATGATTACAGATGCAGGTCTCCCGAAGAATGGCGCAGCAAGGCCACGATACAGCACTGCCTAACGGTCGCAGCGGTGAGAAGGTCGTCGCGAACCGCTCCAACGGAAGTGCTATCTCTTTTATCTTCCACCTTCACTTTCTTCAGTTTGTATCGATGAAATTCATGATCGACTCATTTGTTCTTTTAAATGTTTAATCGGCAGAATCGATTATGATACACCAATCAAACAAAAAGCAGCACCAATAATAAGTCACATTTGTGTTGATTTTACTGACACTCGATAGCCATTCCATTCATTAAAACAAATATATCAATAATTTTATTTGATTTCCTCAACCCTGTCCTAAATCTTCAGGCTAGTGATGTGCTCTTCTTCAGCCTAGTGATGTGCTCTTCATCCAAACAAAAGTAACTCATCCGACTAAATAGCTTACGTTGAATCTGAAGCCAACCTCACGTGCCCATAGCTCGCAGCAACCATAGTACCATAACCGGCAACCACAGTACCATAACCGGCAACCATAGATCCTCAATTGTAAATTTAGGTTTAATAGTAATTAGGGGTCTTTTTTGCAATAACCCCTAAAGTGATTTTAGCTAGTAACAGTAACCTAGTGATTAATTGAAAGGCATGGGTTAGAATAACATATTTATTTATTCAAATGAAATGATAGTTTACAAAATTTCAAAAATAAGAAAAGAAATAAATATCAATGCCATTAGCTCAATTAGTTAGCTCTGGTGGCCAAAATTCTACTATGTCATTCAGTATCCTCTCAAAAAGGTCGTAATTTCTGTACCTCTGCCTCCACATAAACTCTCACAAATATGAGTCAATCATGGAGCGATGAGTTTCTTGAGTTTCTTTTTTATTTCTTCATTTGGCTTTGACCAAGATAGACTCAACTGTTTGAGAATGAACACCAGTTGGATCGAGAAAGTAGTTTGAATGATTCACAATAAAATGTTTATAATTCATTCCAAGCAGTTTTTCGATTCCATCGTAGGACTTCCACCGACCCGACATTGCAATGGTCAGTGGAACCTGGTCTAATTGCAATGGAACCTGGTCTAATTGCAATGGAACCTGGTCTAATTGCAATGGAACCTGGTCTAATTGCAATGGAACCTGGTCTAATTGCAATGGAACCTGGTCTAATTGCAATGGAACCTGGTCTAATTGCAATGGAACCTGGTCTAATTGCAATGGAACCTGGTCTAATTGCAATGGAACCTGGTCTAATTGACTCCGCTAGGGTTTGAGTTGTTCTATCAGGTACAGTGTATAGAAAACATTCTTTAGTTCGCAGATCTAAATAATTAAAGTAAACAAATGCTAATAGTATTATTATTATTATGCTCATCTATTTTTTCACGCATTTGCGGGTTGAAACCAGACAAGGGGGACAAGTCCAGCCATCTGCAGTTATTAGTTTTTGCTATTACATTTTCCTATTATATATTTCAAACGTTCAGAAATTTTCTGACGATCCTGGCCGTGCCCAGGAGAACTGCCTGTTGAGTCTCCTTTAAAACCTCCACCGGAATTCCCAGATTCTTAATGCCCTCCATTACTATTATTATTATTATTCCTTAAATTAATTATAAGCTCGTATAAAGAAACCCCTAAATAGTTAAACCTCTATCCTAGCTCTATCCTGCGACCAACTTGACTCGACTATTCAATTGGTTTATTTTCTGAAATGTTAATAAGTTTTATTATTTTATTTAGCACTTAGTTAAACAATATGTTTGGCATCGACAGATGAGACGCCTTTCCAAAAAGAGATATACTTGAAACATAAACTAGAGCCGACAGCAAACAGAACGCCCCTGGAAGGAAATAAATAAAGATTGACTGAGACGGCCTCCCTCTTTCCAAGTAGGAAAGATCCTGCTACTTGTTGGATGTTGGAGCTTGGAAGGTGCCTTTAGTCCTGGGCCAAGCCAAGCTCCGCGCTCACATCTCGGATTCCTTTCCATTTCATAACACAGCATTCTATTGGGGGTACAGTTACGGACAAAAATATTTGAACAATTGAACAATATGATAAAATTTATATATTTATGTCTGATTTTATTTTTTATAAATTATCAATTAAACAAATTAAAAACTATTTGTTTAAGGTCACCATCCAAATAGGCAACGTCCGAAACGGATAAGGCACCAGGAAACAAAAAAAAAATCTTTGTCTTGGAAATTAAAATGTTATTCATATCTTCAAAGAAATGTATAAAAATACAATATGTTACATACTAAAAGTTAAAATTAATAATTTGAATCGAAAGCACTTACATTAACAAACCCTTTTCTGACTCACAAACGAAATGGAAACTATAATTGGAAAACTATAAATAAATATGAACTAAATTTTTTTATACTGAAATGACTACTTTTCGTTTCATTTGAACTACTTTTGACGAAATAAAATTAATTATTCAATAATCAATCAATTAAAATATCATTATTTCTCTAGATATACTCACTTTTCCATGCATTCTAAGGTTTTTAATTGTTCCAATCTTCTTTGAAACTAGTATTTACGAGCAAGTTGGTAATTGCCCGCCATGCCAAGCCATGTCAAGCCATGCCAAGCCAGTTCCCTTTAGGGATTGGGATTTCTCCCGCGGATCGCACCTTCTTAGGACCTTAGATCCTGCGATGACACTGTCTGGTTTCTCTTCGCAGCTACGGCTCTTAGAAAGGAAACCTTTTCAGGATGTCATTCTGCGGGGCTTGTGCTATATTAATGTTCATAGATAACCGGCATCTGAATGATAAAACATAACTCTTGCATCTATTAAGTCGAAAATAGAACAATAAAAAAAGAGAAGGAAATATAAAACAAACATTGTGAAAAAGGTATTGAGAAATACGCCTGTAGTGAAGAAGGCATTTAAAAAAATCATAAAATAATATTACCAGCTCTGCTAAAATACAATAGAAGGAACAAGAAGGCGAGTGAGACATAGAAAAGTCTAAAGCTACGTCCACTCTGCTATACCGTTGCTTAGACGTGGTCTAAAGACCTGGTCTAAAGGCGTGGTCTAAGCTGGTCTCTCTAGACGGTTGCGGAGCCGCTGCTGAGACCAAAATCACTGGTCTACGGTCTCCGGATCCGAATGGGAGACTTGATGCAACGAGACGAGACACGGGCCTGCTCAGAGTCTGAGCAGGATTCAACATTATTACTGTCATTATAAATTGCGATTATACATTTTAATAATAATTATTGTAATTATAGATCGTAAATATCATGCGCATACTTAAAATTATAATAATAATTCCGTTTGTGTTAATTATAATTTAATTAAAATGACTGGTCTTAATTTATTTAACATTACGATAGGCGCGCGTATCTGTCAGATATGCAGTGGAAATGTTCATTTAACTTTCTTTGATCCTTATCGGTTTTATTATACCCTCTTCTCAGGACCCAACCAAACTACAGTATTGGTCTAGAATTCCTACAATAAATAGTTAGTTTAAAGTGTTTTGTATCTGAGGAATATGTCAATTCAATTCAAGTAGTCTTTTATATCTTATTTTTGATTATTAAATGTAAAATTTGTGAATAATTGGTAATTTAAATAAGGAAATAAATTGAGTTTTCACCTGACCCAAACTAATACAGACCATATTATTACTTTTTTTTTTTATTTGTCAAATAAGCGCGACCTCTATTCATTGCGTCAGTCTTTTAATTTTCTATTTCTTGCAAATTTGTACTTAATTGCAGGGTGATTTCTATTATAATTGACAAAAATATTTTAAATTTGAATAATGCTTTGGACGTGAAATCTTAGCTATATGCAATTATCTATGCTAAAGACGATGAAATTAATTAAGATATCACGACTTTCCTGGAAATAATTGTTAAGTACAATTTGATGTAGCTTGTCGTTTTTAAAATGTAAATTTGTATTTTTTCTGAGTTTCTTCAGAATAAACTTTTATTTTCCTCTTATTTCGACCCAATCCTACGACAGTCTTGACCGAAAATTCCGACAATAAATAGTTAGGTAAAAAAAAAGTGTTTGTATCTCAGGACTACGCGCTTCCATTCAAGTAATTTTTTAACTTTTAATTATTTTATTTTTAATTATTTACTATACAATTGGCAATTCACAGGTTCTTTAAACTAGCATATAAATTGAATTTGCACTTTATTTAAACTATTACTGAAGTTAGAATTTTATATGCCAGATAAGTGCGACCTTTAATCATTGCATCTGTTTTTACTTTTATATTTCTTGAACATGTTTTAAAAATATGTATATTTTATTTCAGTGTGCTATCTTATTTTATGCCATTAAGTCTCCAAACTAAAACAGGAAGTGAAATTATCTATCCGATATTTCGCCTATTCAGGCATCCTGAGGGTAGAAAGAGAATTAAAAAAAAATAAAATGAATAATGCACCCAAGAAACATCCCACCACCTCCAAGGCTCAAATGCAACTATTTCCCTCTCCTATAAATGGACTATTCATCCGACGGTCATTTAGGTTGAAAAATTTTTGAGTATTAAAATAAACGAGAATGTAAAACAAATGAAGAACATCCTTCATACAACCGAAGCACTATGACCGAAGAGATCCACACCTCGAGGAGGGACGATGACCCAAACGACTTTTGGAAGGGATGCTTCAGAAAAAGAGAGTTGTCGCTGGAGTAGAGGGAAGAGATGAAGAAATGAAGAACTGGACGAAGGAGGCTGTCATGGCGGATGGTGCCAGGTACTTAGCTGTCATGGCGGATGGTGCCAGTTACTTAGCTTAATAGACTTAGCTTCGGCGACGACATGTGAGTAATATTTCATTCTAATGTGGATGAAAAGAAAGATAAATGATTATAATCACTCTCTTCTTTCTTTCCATTCTTTCATCGGAACAATTATTTTCTTTCTTTAATTTTATTTTTATTTGGCTAATAAAAAGGAGGTAAGGAGGAACGTGAAATGGTTCCATTTATAGAGGTGACATATGTAGTTATAGAACTCCTGTATCCTCCATATTGTTAAACATTCAAACATATTACTCTTAAAAACCTCCTAGAAATAGATCATCAGACACTATTTTTCTCATTGGCTTAAAGTTATTTTATCGATCATCATAAAATCAGGAATGAGCCGGAGGGTGGCTACTGAGTCAGTAGCGAGATGGGTCCTATCGCAGCCATGTTTAATAGCGGCGATGGGCGGATGAGGTCAGCGGATGAATACATCGATGGGAGGGAACCCAAGACTAAGGCTCTGATTACATCACAAGGTGGCGACCCCATAACTCCTTTAGGTACGTCATGCATCGGAACCGAAACCGAAAGTGATGTTACCTCGCCGCTCTTGTCGCACTCAGCTCTCTCTGCGGCAACACTCAACACTCAATAGATAATGTATTCCAGTGGAACCGAAACTTTTACTTAGAAATGTAACAATGTTGATTATTGCACAATTCTTTCTTGGTATTGCAATGGTTTTTTATAGTTACTTTCTGTTTTCTTTCTTTGTCCTGAAGATGGCCCACAACGTAGGCCGAACTGTCGGCACTAGTAATAATAAGTTTTTCTTATTTTGTGTTATTATTGACTTCACCCCCTGACTAATTGTATCCTTATATTAGTGAGCGTTAGAAAGTCGAGAGAGTTAGCCGGCGGCTCGATCGGTCCAGGTCGCGGTTGCACAACGCCGAGGAGACAATACCTCCCGATCCCGATTCCTTCTCATTGCCGAGGCCCAGTTTATTTTTGTCCGATACCGCTCGGTCCAGGAGAACCATGTTGGTGCATGGAAATTGTCAAAGGCGGAGTCTTAAAGATTTTCGTCTGGAATCGAACCCAGTCCAACTGGCTCACGAAATGAGGTTTGAAGTGGTCACTGTAAGGATGTGGGGCTCATATTGAAGTGGTGACTGTTAGGATGTGGGGCTCATATTGAAGTGGTGACTGTTAGGATGTGGGGCTCATATTGAAGTGGTGACTGTTAGGATGCGGGACTCATATTGAAGGGGTCACTGTAAGGGTGTGGGACTCATTTTGAAGAGGTCACTCACTGTAAGGATGTGGGATTCATATTGAAAGGGTCACTGTAAGGATGTGGGACTCATATTGAAGTGGTCACAGTCAGGATGTAGGACTCATATTGAAGTGGTCACTGTAAGAATGTGGGACTCATATTGAAGAGGTCACTCACTGTAAGGATGTGGGACTCATATTGAAGTGGTCACAGTCAGGATGTAGGACTCATATTGAAGTGGTCACTGTAAGGATGTGGGACTCATATTGAAGAGGTCACTCACTGTAAGGATGTGGGACTCATATTGAAGTGGTCACAGTCAGGATGTAGGACTCATATTGAAGTGATCACTGTAAGGATGTGGGACTCATATTGAAGTGGTCACAGTCAGGATGTAGGACTCATATTGAAGTGGTCACTGTAAGGATGTGGGACTCATATTGAAGTGGTCACTGTAAGGATGTGGAGTTTATATTTGGTATGACAGCTTTCAAACCTGAAAGTAACTGACGGTTATAGAACGGAAAAGAACCGAGATCTATTTCAAGCAGGTTTTGAAAGAGGTTTTGTAAGCCGTGTTCTGAAGCGCTATTCATTTTAGGCATTCCTTCCTTGGAAGCTTTGGCTAGGAAATATCTTTCGCATCAACATAGACGCCTTAGGACTGATCCAACTCTGTTATTTGAGAGAAAAAAGAATCGGTAATTTTTGCGCAATGGGAAACCTTTGGAGCCGACAGGGTGAGCCGGATCGGGAGGTCAACTCTCGTTTATTATCGCATAGCCACGGCCTCAACAATCACCCTTCTCTTATTTCTGATTACATTACCTTATAAAAAACAATCACTTTATTAGCTAAAAAAAATCAACAACTTAATGATTATAATCATATTATTATAAGCAACATTATTAAAGTCATATCAATAATAGCAATACGATCTAATCTAAAATAATTTTTTGTTTACAAACAACTGATGTTTTTTGTATAAATAGTGGCCGTGGAAACTTAAAAGAGAATTTATTTTTTATTTTAATGAAAAACAAATGTTAAACCGAATTAGTTTTGACTTTTAGAAAGCTATTGGATATTATTTCCACAAAGACTTAATATTCATCTTTCGAAATTAAAAATTTATATTATTTGAGAAAATGGACAAGATTCCACTTATTTAATCATACTATCACAAAAAAAGATCTTCTTCCGTTTGAAATCGATCTTTACGTGATGAATACAGTCCCCAGATGGTTCAGCAGCATGCTAATGTACCAAAGTCGATATAGTTCTATATAGACCCGCAATAGCAGGCAATCGATGTAGATCGATATAGACCCGCAATAGCAGGCAATCGATGTAGATCGATATAGACCCGCAATAGCAGACAAAGCGATTCTTCTCTCGAGTACAGGACTAAAACGGCAACAAGATTTTTATGAAACTTATCTAATCTTTCCCTTGAACTCTTTTAACTATCCATACTTAACTCAAGTGAAAGAAAAGGAGTGAACAAGTTTGGTGTATTATTATTGGGAAAGATGCAGCTATGAAATATATCAAATTTAGCCCGGATACAACCGGATACAGTTATTTTCATCACTTCAAAGTTACAAAATGAGGAAGAATCCTTCATGCATTTAAAAAAAAAATGATACACTTTCATTATCAGACGGTTTTTTTAAATGGAAAAAAATGGCACCTATGAGTACATACATTATCGATATTCAACAATTGATTCATATAAAATTAATAACATTATAATTTTGTGCGGTTGAAATGAAGCTTTGAATAAAACTGATTTCGCCTATTTCTATAGATTCATTACTTCGGACTCTATTACTGACGAAATGAACTGTGCCAGGCATAAACAAATTTTAGATTTCCAGTTTTTGAACAATTGTTTACAATATTCAAATAAAAAATATTATAATTTTAGGATAATAGGATCTCCTATATACTATATTCTATGTATCCTGCCTCGGAATATATTATATCCTACATCTCCTATACATTATATCCTATATATCCTGCCTCGGAATGTATTATACACAATGCATTACACAATGTATAAATGAATAGATAATGGGATGCCGCGAAACCACTGAGGGATCTTTACGAGATGAAAGTTGTTAATTAATATCAGGCCGCAACGGTTGAGTCGATTCACGGCAGCTGTAGCCCGGGGGAAAGCGAACGGTCTTCGCACCCCAGCCATCTCCTCAAGCAAACTATCATCGTGTTGATTATCAATTAGTTGAAATAATAAGGCTGGTTCAGGGCGATAACCGACAGGAGCCTAAGTCGAAAACAGAAAGTTATCAGGGGGTCAAGTTTAACTGAGTGGAAGTTATCTCACTTGTACAATCTGTTTGTTTTTAGAAGATGTTACAAATATGTTTAGCTACGGAATTTCCCAAAGATAATTCTTAAGAAGTTAGTTTTGATGTTTACAGATTGTGGAAGGGCAGAGGCTATAAGTTTATTTTAAGCTCTAAGCTCCAGATTTCGGTAAAGTCCATATGCTTTCAATGTGAAATTCATAGTTAATGGGTTGTTTAAATTGCACTAACATTTTTACTTCCTTCCACCCAGGTATAGCTTTGTAACCGCGTATATATATATATATATATATATATATATATATATATATATATATATATATATATATATATACATATATATATATATATATATATATATATATATATATATATATATATATATATATAATAAGAATTATAATTTTATATTTATAGGAATATTAAATTGAATTTTAAATAAAGCATATAAACCGGAAACTTTACTTGGCATGCACAATAGTTTTCCTCCCGTCTCATGAAAGAGGTGGATAGGAATCTTCCACAAAATGATTTATTGAAGTTCTTTTTTTATAACTGTGGCCAATCTTTTTCATAAATTAAATTTTTATTAAATGCTTGATGCTATATCGATTTATAGTTTATTGAAAGGAAGCCTTGGGTTGTCAACACCAGTTTAACGGAATCTATAACACCTTTAGCACACTAACGCATGCTCATGCATCATACGAAGTATATTTCAAACCATCCAGCTATTTATTCTAGGCTTGTTAGATGAATCGACTCCTTTTAGATTTTTTTTTCGGTTATGGTAATGCTTGAATTGGCAAAATGTATAAAATTCAGTTATTTATTACTGTTAAAGAGATTACTTGTGCATGAGATTTTTTGAAAGGAATTTCATAATTCACTCTTGTCCGATTTTCAAGGCGCTTTCTCACGTTAATCGATGTTAATTGTAGCTTTGAATTTATTTACAAATTTCAAGAGATTTTCCAGTTACAGTAAGTTGATTGAATTTCCTTCCTTACTGATTCTAATACAATTATGACTAGCATCAACGCGCAAACTACAGATTTATTACCACGTGAGACTGTAACTACACAAGATCTAGATAGGAATAGACTAAGAAATGATATAGAAGTTATGAAGGAACCCGCCGGGAGGGCTTTGCCCCCGAAGACTTCCCGTCGAAGAGGATCGTGCCGAGCATCCAGAACAGCCGTAGCGGTCAGCCTAACTTCCTGGATGGCCCTAAGGTGGCAGAATTGTGTGCCCGGGGTGCCATGGGGTCTGCGATCTGGTCGAGGGTCGAGTCGAGCGGTAAAGTAGTGTGGAAGGACTTAGTTCTCCGAAAAGGAAACGAGTCCTTGTAATATATATAGGGCTGGCTAAGGACGAAGGACTAACACTCCCAGCTTAATGTCCTGTTCAAAAAAGAAGCTAACAGCAACATTTGCTTTGAGAATGCCAAGGTCGTTGGTCTGTTTTTAGAGTGGCATCGACTCATCGCTTATGCAAAGACAGCGGAGCGCGTAGGATGTCCATTGCGATACTTTTTATTTTATTTCAGCCTCTAAGCTGGAAACTCCCTTGTACTGTTGGAATGTTGGGTAGCTGCCAAGCAAGTTCCGTCAAACTTATACACAGTTATAGTCTTTTTTTGATTTTTAAATTAACAACAAATATGTCGCCTGGAAGATGATGCCTTCAGTGACAAGGGTCTAAGCAAATATTAATGAGTGAAGCGTAATTGTTTGAATCCTGTTTGTTCGGTTCGAAGTCTTGACAATTGCCCTAAGAGTTGGCTCAATTCTTTCGAATATGTCAGTTGTCGGTTTCCGCATATTTTTAAAAGATGAAAAGGTTTTCATTCCAATCATGACATCGCTGAATAAATAAGTTATGGCCTAAAATCTAATTTTACCAAATGAGCTAAAATTAGACATTAAAAAAAAAAATTTTAAAACAGAAAATTTCCATAGGGATGGGCGGTTGTCTTGAAAAAAATCTGCCCACACAAAGTGTATTAAACGGAATGTTAACGTCAACATAGCATTATCTTTAAAGGTGGTCCCAAATAAAGTATTTTCCAAACTTTTATTACAGAGTGGAAGGAGCTGTGGACAGTTATTGAGGTGAAGATCGTGGTGGTTTTAGCAAGAGAAGATGATGTTGAGAGCAAATATTTAATCTTATCCACAGCCTCAGAAGAAAATTTTTGGGGAAAGTATAAATATAGATATAGAAATATCGACAAAATATAGAAACTAAGTATATCGAGTTTAATCACAAAGTAAGTATATCAAGTTTAATCACAAAAATAGAATTGAGTCAACTTAGGATTTTTTGATATTTATATTGGACGAAGAACTGTAGTGTCATCAACAGTAGAACAATCAATAAGATTTTAAAACATTTGTGAAATATTAAGCTGGCGTAGCGAATTGAAAAGAGATAAAGAGAGAATCACCGTAAAACAGCATAAATAAATGACAGAGATTCAGTTTGGATAGTGGTATTGGTAATGGAAGGATTCCAAGGCAGAAAAGCGAAAAAAAGGTTCAAAGTGGTCTTAGGACAAGATGAGGATGGATAATGAGCTTATGAAGGGACATTAGAAGAACCGAAAAGGATTGGAAAATGGTCATCAATATTTACAGAACCTTGTACGCTACGGAAGAAATTCAGCTGCTTAATTAATGAAAATGGTAATAAAATAAAAACACTTTGGATTCATAATCAGTTCGTCACATATTCAGTTAGGTATTAATCTTACAACTTAAAATACATAATAACTCTTAGAATAGGAAAAACTATAGATAAAAATACTTAAAAAATAAAAGAAATCCTTTGAAATTTCACTTCCTCCCTTTTTTTTAGGAACATTTTCAATAAAAAGAGAGAGTGTAACTCTGTTTTTTGTTTGAAAAGAATTAGGCTCTTGGTATTTTACTCAATGGAGGCTACTTTTAAATGTACATCATCAGAATGAATGTCAATTCTGCACAACTTGTTCAGTTTAAAATCGTTATGTCAAAAGGCATTAATATTCCAGTTAAAACCAGTGTCGAGTTTTGAAATTTTATTTTTTCTTTTAAAAAATAATTGTTTTCCTTTCCCAAAAATCATGTTTTCAATCTCTTATTGGCTCATTTTGACTCCCCACCTCACCCTCATTTTTTTCATAATATTTTTTAAACCATAATTAAAGGTAGTCCTCCGTGACCACTATAATGTGTAGTGTGTAATGTGTAATGTTTAATGTGTAATGTGTAATGCTAAGTGCACGAAGTGCTACGCCACTAAGTGGCCATAAATATTTGCAGTTCGAAATCATCAATTTTTATTTTTGAGATTTTTGAATTGGAATTTGCGCATTTTCAGATAATGACGCATATAGTAATATGAATAAAAATATAAATAAAGTTTAAATTGATATATACTAATAGTGATTGATAATAATAAAGAATGAGTGCTACATTCCAAGTGGATCGAATCCAGTCTGAGTAAAAAAAAAGAGGTTAAATATTTCTCAAAGACAGAAGTTCGAGATCTGTATTAGCATTTGATGCAGGCGTTGTACCTGTGGCTCACAGTCATAGCATTAGCATATTCACAGTCATTGCACCGAATTCTTGTAAAGTCTTTAGAAGTGCCTCCATTTAATTTTTTATTTAAAAATAATATAAGACACGTTGGAAAAATGATTTATCGATATTGTTTCCTTGAAAAATATAAAAATGGGAATAATATTAAATATTATTCAATAAAAGTGTGGAAAACGTTTCTTGTTCCTAATTATTGTTTCATTTAAACTCATTGACTGCCATAAACACTCTTTTGGGATTCTGCACTCCCTCGTTCCAATCATTCATTAATTCATGAAATCTCAATTGATGTAAAACAACCCCTGGCGGGTCTTGGATTCTGGTTTCAAATCAAGAATTATGCAAGTAAATGGTGTATATCGATATAACGCGATACATCGATATAACCCTCGACGGGTACAATCATTATAGAGGCTGAGTGATGCCACAAAGTCGATTTGTGGCAGTCGACTACAGTTAACAGGATATTTAATTTATCAGCCGATGACGAATTAAGGAATTTAAAAGGCGTTCCCGCTCCACCTCCAGCTTTCCCGTTGCTCTTCAATAGAGAATTGAAGTAGTGGTTTAGAAAACCATAATACAGCAGGGAGAATTTTTACATCTTTCAATCGAGTTTTTCTTAAAAGTGAACATCTCAACGATACAACCATTCCCAAAATATCAAACAAAAGCATTCTGCAAACATTTCAGAGCACATTCACTAAAGTAAACCGGTGCGGAATTGAGAAACTAGCAAAGGTATTTACAAACAAGTAGCTCGCCAGATGAAGCTGTGACCAGGTTGAGTTAGAGGTCGCCCGGTGTCGGCTGCAACCCAAGGGCTTGTCCAGGAAGGGAATGCCACGTGACGACAGTACCGCTTACTGCCTTACCGCTTTCATATATATGAGGGGAAAAAATGCACAATAATATTGAGCTGTTGCAACTGAGCTAGGTCAGAAGAGAGAAAGTCATCAACTAGTAGGACGTTATTCTCGCATATCTAGGAGTCGCTCCAGGATGGGCAGAAGATCCTCCAGATCTGAATTGGCTTTTGAAGCCGTCGTTCCTGATGCTCAGAGCGATTGCATTATTAGACTGCATCACTAGAGGACTACTTACTGAAATAGAGAGGTCTTGCCATATCTGATGATATAGATTCTTTTAAACGCTTTAGGAGTGTCTGCAATCGATCATACTTCACGGATGTTCAAAAAATATTGACCTACATATTTCTTTAAAATATATCCGCTATTACAATTTGGATTGGAAGCACCATTTAAAGAAAAATAGAATCTGCCAAGAAAAAGAGACCCAAAAAACAAATATGATGAATTCGTTATTTTTCAATTTATAGTGAATGAGTTTAAGCCATCTTATTGTTTTTAATGGTTTCAGCTAGTGGTGTTGGAAATATTTATCGATCAATTTTTATTAATATATTTTATCCGATACATTAAAATATGCGTAGATAAAAACTAACTGAAAGACGACGGCTTCGACAACCTATGAACAAAAAATGCTTGTGGCGATGTGTGCTGGTGCACTCATGACTTGACACGTTACACAAGATATGTGGTGGTGCACTCACGACTTGACACATTACATAAGATATGTGGTGGTGCACTCACGACTTGACACGTTACATAAGATTTGTGCTGGTGCACTCATGACTTGACACGTTACACAAAATGTGTGCTGGTGCACTCATGACTTGACATATTACATAAGCCTCGCAAAATATTAAGCCCACTTTTCTTAGTCTATTTTATCAAGATATTCATTTATTCCTATTTGATGAGAATTAATTGCCACTGACCTAGAAGAGGAAGGAGCCGGCTCCAATGTGTCGCCTAGTTTGCTAAAAAAAAGTAAATTCACAAATCAGCATTCAATATTATAAAAATATTAACAATTTTTTTCTCTAAAATTTGATTAATATTCTTATGGTAAAAAAAAAAAGAAGTAATTATTGGTGAAAGCAATAAGCAATATGAATATAGTAAGTTATTATATTGATCGTTGAATATAATAAGTTACTATATTGGTCGTTGATTATAATAACTATTTACAAGACGACTGTGCTTCAATTCTTCAATTGAATTTCTGTAAAATTTGATTTGACGATTAGATTGAGATTATTCTGGCTAGATTTTGCTATTCTAAAAAGTGTGATAAATGAGCAACGTGTTATATTGTTTCCCTGATCCAGTGGCCAAGGTATAATCCTACTTAGCACATCAGCTCTACATCTAAGGATATCGGAGTCGATAGCGGTGCTTATGTACTTGAGCCTAACATTAGATATCATCAATTTGACTGGAAAGTAACCATATTTGAAGTACTGATATAAAGTACAGAGAAGGTAAGCAATGAGTACTGTGTACTTCACTCATGTACTCCCAATAACGAATGAGAGTACTTCAATCATTATTTCATTTCATGTAGGATCATTACAAAAAATACTAAAATTTTTGCTCCCAAGTACTTTCAATTTTCAGTAGTTATTCAGAATTATTCTAGCACTGCTTTAGTTATAATAGCAATACTACCAATGAATAATTTATAGTTATAGATCAGTTACATAGCAAAATATTTAGAATTGTAGATTCATTAAAAGCCTCGGAATGATAAAAAAAAAGAAATTAGTCAATGGAAATAAAGTGATAATAAATACACGAACTTTATTTCTCGATTATTTGAATTCATTGTGATTTCTATCTTTAAGGCTTACAAAGATTATGAAAGAATCATTTTTCGAAAACAGCACTGATATTGAGTCACACCACTCCATCATGTTCCATTTAATTTAGCACTCCTAACATTTATAACAACATGTAAATGTAAAAAAAAATATGTTATTGGAAAATAATATAGGGCTGCTTGTGCCACCTTCCTTTAGCTACGCCACTGTTGTGTTGTAATTTATAATTTCAGTTCGTTAACATTAAAACTTTCAAAATGTTTTGTTAGATAGTCTGCTTTGAATCTAGCGTTGATAGATGCTTCTTTCACCTTTGGCTACATTCGTTACATAACATTCGTTATACATTATTTTTCAATTGTAAATTGATAATATTTTAATTTTTCTTAGAAAAATATTTAGAATTTCAATTTATTCAACAATATGAAAAAAATGTTGGAATAATTTTCTGAAATTGACATTTAAAAGCCACATTGATATTCTCTCAATGACATAAAAAAAACGTCATGACCAATAATGTTGAAGTTAGTTCTGTGAGAATGTTCGGAGTTGGTTAAGGACTCACTTCCAACCACAGCGTGCTTTAGCAATGTTAGACATGGAAGAGAGTTCTCCACTGCTCGGGTTTGCTGTTGCGCTGGTTTGACAGAGAGAACGTGAAGTGAAAACGTATGGAGACTGTAGCCCTTTCAGCTGGGTCACGTTGCAAGTTCTAGGCCTCAACTTGTTGTGAAAAGTTTCGGCTAAGAGAACACTTCTGTACTCATCAATTGAATAGAGCTTTAGCTTTGGCCACAGATTGAGGCCACAAGCCCGCCATTGTCCTATCACGATTATATAGATACAAATAACTTATCATTTCTCCAAATCAAGAGCAACTTCTCTTATATTACTTATGTTTAAGTTTTTTTTTTAGAAAGTCATGTTTTACTAACAATATAGCTAATTAATTAAACTTAAAGTTTTTTCATGTTGCATTAACTGGAGTCGCGTATCACAGCAATGTTTATTATATGCTTTAGGAATGAAAAGATTTGTTTTCTTCCATATTAGGATTATTAATAATCGCCCGGATGTTTCTTTAACAATTTTATTTATTGTTACATTCTTTCGTCTGGAGTTCAACCAGTTGTTCATTACATCATAGGGTCAGAAGAATCATGCACCAACATCATAAATATTCTAGTAAAATTTTTTTTGAATATAAAATATAAAAATTAAAGTCTTTAAATAATAAACACTTAAAAAAATTATTTCTTTTCAGTTACGTAATAAGAAAAATATATTTAGGAAGCGATTCCACGTATATATATTTGATTTTTTTATTATAGATTTGATGTGTTTATCCATCATGTTCATACCCTGAAACCCATAACATTCTTGCATAGCAATTATTAACTATAAACCCCTAGCCGATATTAATAAGGTTTTATTAGCCTGATAAGTAAAGAGATAAGGTCGTGTTAGGATTGGTAAAGAGAAGACGAGCCGGTAATTAGGGTGAGCTGGGGCTAGCGGTGAAAGTGCAAGTGCCGGCCGTCCGTCTTCAGTTCACCTCCTTCCTTCGGTATCTCAGGCTTGCATCACCTTGCTACATTACAATATACTATTTAAATAATATGTTACGTTTAATGTAATAATTACATGATGATACAAATCGTATGATAGGAGTGACAATAGCGAGCAACATTAGTTGCTTTGTGTCAGCTAAATGTTAACTAGCTACTCTAATATTGTTTTATTTGCAAAGCTGACGTTCAGAAATACATTTTGAGACACCCCCGTGGTTCAGTTGATTTAGTTGAGTCGAGGTTAGAACCGAAGCAACAATTGGTTTATTGTAATTTTATTATATCATTGACAAAACACATAAAACTAAAACCGTTCAATAAACCGGCGATTGTTATAAATAGCGACCAGCCACCGAACTAAACAAATATCGTTTAAAGTTGGACGAGAGAATTCTCCTAAGGAAATGGAAATTCGAAAACACGATTTACTTTGTGATGACCAACAGACCTTGACAACTCGCCCTTCCGGGTCGTTTCCAGAATTTAGCCAACTGGGATGGCCCAAGAAGAGCACAAGGACTCTCCGACTGATGGCTCATCGATATGCACGCCGGGAGGTATCGGAACAGAGCGAGCCAATTCCTCAAGAATAATGTCGAAATATCAAAGAGAGTTTTCTTACCTTCTGTCCCGACTTCTCTTGGTCGTCCCTCCCTTGAGGGTCCTGTACAAGGACATCATCCTGAGGCGGCCGAAGGAGTTGATGAAGTGGGCCGCTAACGGGTAAAGGGATCACTTGCGAGCGTAGCTACTCGATCTAGCGGACACTGGGGCGCAGAGACAGATCACTCACGAGGACTAACACAGAATGGACAGGAAGCTGTGGCCCGACACTCCACATAGGGACAAGGCAGCGAGGTGAAGTGGCAGCTAGATGTGGCTCCAGGAAGGTCCAAGGTAGCACTGAGCGGCTGGAGTCCTCCGCTCCACGATCCCCTCCAGCGGTGTCTCTACGGTCCCTTGTCTAGTCTTTGGTTCGACTTGTTATCAGATTAAAAAGCAGGGAACATAATCATAATTTACCATAATCCTAAGATGCAAAATAATTTTTAAAAAATTGAAAAATCTTTCTACAACAGATTCGGGAAACGTTTTTTATACTTTTTGGTACAATTTTTCAGTCTATGCCAGACGAAATAATAAATTCTAAATATAACAGCCAATACATCTTGGAACTACATTTTTTTTAGTAACATTGTTTACATCCTATTCTACTTAGAAGAAATTTGTGTATGTGTATTGTCTAAAACGCAACCATTTGATAAATGAAACTTATTTAACTGTTTTCATTTTCAGTATTTAAATATCTGTTTTTATAACTACTATTTATTTTTTACTAATTCAATTATATTTGACTGTATTCATTTCGAAGTTTTGTGGTTATCTCATTATTTTTATTACAAGTGGAAGAAAAAGGTTCAGGTGGAGGTAAAAAAAAAATGATTACAGTTGGTACTATTTTTATAGACCAATAACTAGGCAATAGGTTATTTTACATGAATAATATTATTGCAATGGGATAATGATGGCACTGAATACGCTTTTGTTTTATTCGATCATGCGCTCTTTTGTAGTAACATCGAAAAAAAAAACCGAAATTATTGAGACCCTGCACATAGGGTAGGGACATAGGGACATAAGTCACAGGGGCACCGTCAGAATACAGAGAAGCTATGAATAAGGAATTAAAAAAGTAAATAAGAAATCATTTAGGACGATTATTAAAATAAACAGAGCTATTAAGTGAGTTTTTCCCCAGCTGAGACTAATTACAAGGTGCCAACAGGTGACAATTACCACGGTGTTTGAGCAGCTCTGGTAGCTAAAGGGCAATGGCTGTTCCTAACACGAAGAATAATCATTGTAAGGGAGATGGCAATCATAGCTTTGTACTTAAGCAAATATATAATTAGAAATATAATTAGAAAATGGATTCAGAGATAGTCAAAATGGATGCATCAGAAATATCCAAATATCCGACTGCGTAAAAGGAAACAAGACCTGATTGATGACTTTTAGCACAATTGCTAAACCTTCCTCACCATTTGGAGGGCGCTACAAAGTATTTAATCGAGTTCAGAATATCACTCGGTTTATTAACTATAAATAAAGTTTGATATGTTCTTTATATTTACATAAAACTATCAAATAGTGTTTTATAGTAAGGCGGATACTGGGTTATTTAATATTAAATTTAAGAGTAAGAAAAATCTTAGTTTTAACAAAAGTCAATTAAGATAATATAGTGAAGAACCACTTGCAGTGATAGTGAACTGATGATGTGACTGATTGTGATAGTGACTGATGATGAACGGAATATGCATCAAAATCTAATAGGAAATTTGAAATATGTATGGAAAACAGCAAGAGATGCAACAACGCACGAACCTAATTATGCTTCGGAATAGCTTTACATTCCGAAAATAAAACTGCATCAGAAAAAGCAAAATAAGAAAATTTATTCACATCACGCGCAAGGCTTATTTTTTTCTTCCAAGATAACTGACCAGAGAAGCGTTTGCATAATGTATGCAACGTGGGCTATGTAGGCAGTTGGTAAGGGTCCTCCACCTCTTTGGCAGATCCGCTGTTTTCCTTAGCGACCATCCAGGACCGGCCTGAGCGGGATCCTGTCCTCAGGATGGCTTACTACTGGCCAACATAATTACACCGCATCGTGCCCTTCTACCTTCCAATCGGAATCATTTGTCAATCGGGTCCATCACTTTGTAATTAATTTCATTAGGCTTTCCTCAATTACGAAGGCGTTATCTGATGAGAAGTCGCAATTGTTGTAACAACAGACTGTTCTGCAATTTGATGATCGTACCGCAATCATTTGTCCACATGCTGTGTTCATTTCGTCATCAGAAGACTACCGGACAATATTCCTGATCTTCAGAGTGGCGGTGGGATCCGCGCCACTGGAGAAATTACAATAGAAAACCGGTGGGTCCAAGGAAAAAAGCCGAGAAGTTTACATTGCGAGGAGATAACTCGGCCACGCTTTCTTGGATAAGCAGCCAATTATTGCCGACCAGTGGGCGTCCACTGGGACAGAAAAGGATCCCACCACCACCTGCGTCCACTGGGACAGAACAGCGACCCACCACCACCACCAGCGAGCATACCATGATCGGGTCACTTATCTCCATCGCAACATCATTATCAATTAGCTTCTCATTCATTAGGTGATTAGCAGTCCAGGAAGGATACGGTTCATAGACCATAGTCAATGTTCGAAGTAAATAAAAGAGAAAGAGAAAAGAGTGCTGTCGAACACATCCATTATATATATATATATATATATATATATATATATATATATATATATATATTGGGCTAATTATTTAGGACAATTTAATTTAATTTAAAGATAGAAAAGATTAAATCAACAAAAAGATTTTTGTTAAAGAGACTCATACCTCCCAAGGGGAAGGCTTTTTTTGTTCTGTAAAGGATTTATAAATAAAAGCTGTTATAATTACTATCATGTATCAAAGACATTGATTTTGATAAACTCTAAGACATAACAAGGGCAATTCACTAGTTACATACTTTTTCATTTTTTAATTGTAACTTTTTGTATAAATTTTTATTAAGTACAGTCGCTGATCCAAATGTTCTATATTTGTAACTTATTCAGTTATGTTTTTAGTTATATAAATTATATTAAAAAACCTTCTTGCTATGCTTAAAATACTAATTTTGTTTATTTTTAAATTAGTTAAATTTTATATAATTTTTTATAATTATTGGTCATTTCTTATGAGTTATAAATATTTTTATTTTTTAAAGAGAAAAGATAGGCCCTCGACCGGGATTTGAAATTAAAACTAATGTTCAACTAAATTAAAACTAATGTTCAACTAAATTAAAACTAATGTTCAACTAAATTAAAATTAATGTTCAAAGAACTTCGTTCTAGTGTATTCATCGCAAAAATGGCGGGAGCACACTTGGGCTTTAGGATCTATAAGAGAGAAGGTTTGTCCTCGACCGGCAGGGGCCTTGGATAGCTCAATTGGCAGAGCGATGTCACGGTGAGACAAAGGTTCCGGGTTCAAATCCCGGTCGAGGGCCTATCTTTTCTCTTTAAAAAATAAAAATAGTTAAATTTTATGTTATTTTTTTATCATATAATTTACAAGTTATAAGGGTTTATACAACATAATTACTAGCTGTGCCCGCGACTTCGTCCGCGTGGAATAGTGAATTTGGGCAGAATTTTTAATTACTGGCTAATTATTTTGCAAATAAAATAGTACATACATACATTAAAATAAGAGATTTACTGCAAATAGCCTATTTAAGTACATTTTATAAACAAAGTTTTTTGTTTTTCCATCTTTTGCCAAAACATAGAGATTTTGCGGGTTTGATACACGTGAGCATGCCAAATAGAGTTGCCCATGGGAAAAACATTTTTTTTTCTAAATGACTTAATTTGTTCATTTATTTGGTTAACTATCTCATTAGTCGGCGCCTAAATTGCCCTTTCACATAGCCATTCTCGATTGCCCATACTTATTTGAAGATCAGAATAGACATTATTTTTTGGATCCTCTGTGTTATCGGCAATTTTACAGAACTCACTCCTCAGTGTAATCATGTCGTTACTGTCTGTTGGCATACAACCTTCTTGCTTTCAAACAGGTATTTATTTCATCTGTCGGCGTACCTCTAATAATAACCGGGAGAGTCTGTCTAAAGTCACCAGCTAAAAGTACCACCATCCCTCCCATGGTTGTCTATGATATCTTTGGTTGTGCGATCTAGTGCTTCGATTGCTCTTTTATGGGACATTGTAGGTACATCCCAAACCAACAGCTTACACTGCTGTATCATTCTTCCGCGCTCACTGCTTTTGCTAATGTTACATACTGATATTTAAATGGTAGTTTTAGAAATGAGTGCGCTGTTCGTGCCCCACTAAGAAGCGTAGCAGCTATTCCAGAGGAAGCTACTGCAACAGCAACTCCTTTATCTTTATGTGGAAGGGTTTCTGTAATTTGTTGCATTAAAGAAACAATATCGTAATCTAGTTCTCGCATTAAATCACTACTAACTTCTCCAATTCTCTGTGGTCTGATCATTCCAAAATTGGATAAATTGTTTCCAGTAATAGTAATCACTTGGTCTTCAACCTTTGTTAGCGCGTCATTGTAAATTACATTGTATGAAACACCCGTATTCTGTTCTTGTAATATGTGTAAAATATCATCCACCATGTAATTTTTATACTTTTCCCACAATTCTTGAGGGTTTGAAAGTCCACATTTCGCTATTAATATAGCAAACAGCTCTCTCACCTTGGGCGCAGATTTGCATTGTGCAGCCTCTTTCAGAGTTGTATCCCAACGATTATCATTTTCTAATAACCCTGTTGCCTCACATGCTTCTCGAAATGTTGAAAATTCTAGATTATTGAGCTTTTGAGATCTTTGAAAGAGGTTGGCCCACGTACATGGTGTAAAAGCATTGAAACATATGTTTATAATTTATTGCAAATTAAATCATCCCCTCTGCCAACCCTTTACAACCCTTTTATCGCATTAAAAAGTAGCCTATGTCCTTCCTGTAGAATATCTCTGTACCAAATTTCGTCACAATCGGCCCAGCGGTTTGACCGTGATAACGTCTGTGACAGACAGACAGAGTTACTTTCGCATTTATAATATTAGTATGGATGACTACAAATTTAATTTTAATTTTATTCTCAAATGTAAATTATCAATTTAGTCAAACTGTAAATTATTAATTTTTTATATTGTTAACTTATCCAGTAAGGTCTTGGAAGATGTTTTCAGAAACCTTCACTGGGAGAATTTTGGGATTAATGGTAACAAACTGTCAAATCTGAGATTCGCCGATAATGTACTTCTCATTTCACACTCATCATCTGAACTGAAGAAAATGCTAGAAGAGCTAGTCCTAGTAGGAAATGAGGCTGGGCTGGAGATAAATTTTAACAAATCAGTCTTGATGACAAATGCCGAAGAAGAAGAAATATTTCTCGGTACCAGCAAACTCCAATGGGTTAAAGAAACAATCTACGTAAGGCAACTCATATCATTTGCAGATAAATCCAAGAAAGAGGTGAATAGAAGGATTAAAATAGGATGGTCCAAATTTTGGTCACACAAAAATATTTTTAAAAGCAACATGGCCATACATCACAAGAGAAAAGTTTTTGATGCTTGCATCATTCCCTCTTTAACTTATGGATGCCAAACTTGGAGCCTAAATAATGATAAATCTAAATCCCTAGCAATCACTCAGCGTGCAATGGAGCGAAGTATGTTAAGGAAAAGTAGAAGGGAGAAAATAAAGAAGACAGAACTACGGAAGCTGACTGGTACGCGCGATATTCTCAAGACAGTATCTGATCTTATATGGCAGTGGGCTGGACACATTGCAAGAATGGCATCAACACATTGGGCTAAGGCAACAACGGATTGGTATCCAATACACCGCACTAGGAGAAGAGAGAGACCAGCTACGAGATGGCGGGACGACATACAAAACTTCATAGGAGTATTATGGCACCGTTCTGCTTGGAACAGACGTAGCTGGGGTAAATTGAGAGAGGCTTATGCCCAAAGAAGGGCCTTTTTTCTTTTTAAAAAACCTTGTAAATATAAAAACCATGTAAAAATTGTACATAGAAGAAAGAGGAAAAAAATAAAGCTTATTATTATTATTATTATTATTGTTAACTTATACTACATAATATGTATTCTGTAATTATAATACTAAACTGAACTTTAATTATAACATGATTTAATGACATGTAATATGCTTATTTAAGCATGGAACATGTCCGAATATTAATAAACGGTCTCTCCATGGAGTTACCATGGGGGAAAAATAGAGAGAAAAAATATATATATATATATATATATATATATATATATATATATATATATATATATATATATATATATATACGATTAGACATGTATTTATAGAATTGTAGATAAATAGAGATATCGATTGTCAGATAGTTCAATAATTATTAGTCTAGCGTATTATCAGATCATTGAGGATATAACGCCGAATGTGGAGTTCACAAAGTAATCCTACGGTGTTTGTGCAATTATATTCTTCTATTTTCCTCCTAAATATTGCTTTTATTAATATATGTATCCTATCATTTTTGAAATTATAATTCTTTATTAAATAATATTAGTTGACCTTGTATTTATTGGGAAGAAAATACCCGATTTTAAAAAAATCGTTAAAGCACTAGCGGGGAGTGGATTTGGTTAGCACACTTGACATTTGCACTAACACTTCATTACACCACGCGGAGCTCAAAATCGGGATTTTCCGCGCCTTCTGAAGTCACACGTTGGCCGGCTTCGAGCTGTGACCGATGGGTTTGGGGAATAAAATGTGCAACACTTGCGATTCTTGCTTATATTTCAACACTGAGTCAACAATTTTCAAAAAATATGACTAGCATACACCAGTGATTGTGCCATCTATTTTCGAAACAGTTTAAATTCAATTGAAACAAAACTGTTTAATAAGTATTAGACAGTATTTTTCATAATCGAATGAAAAAGAAATTATTCAATACTGAAAAATATATTTCTGTAGGTACATGTTACCTTTTAATATATATATGATATTAAAAAAAATATTTTTACTTTAGGTAGTCTAATAAGAAATCCACCTAACTATTTCATTGAAGTTCTATTCTTTTCCTAAACAATACTTGGAACATCGCTATGGCAGTTATTTAGGTCTTCCCTACACTAGATATTTAGATCTTCCCTACAGTAGATATTTAGGTCTTCACTACGGTAGACATTTATATCATTGTATCATAGTCTCTGAACATTACTATATAATACTATAAATTGGAAAGGTTGAAAATATATTTTGATATTAAAGATGGAATCAGTTGAACAAAATCCTCTGAGCAGGACAAATAGAATCTAATGATTGTTAAGTGTTTTATCTGTTGTTTTGAAAATATCAGTACGAACTATTTTTAATGTCAGATACTATCTTATCTTAATTACAGAAAAATCACACAAATACAATAAATTCTGTCTGTATTTTAGAGTTCATAATAGTTACTACATTCCTACCAAAGTCAACTGAAATATTGACAAACAACAACAAGAAAAAAATTGATGATGGCAATACGACGTAAAGCCTTTTCTCTCGGTTCTATTATCAATTCAATAAAATAATCGAAAGGATTAATATATATTAAGAGTTATTGATTAGTTGATGAAATAATATTATCCCAAAAAAATAAAAATATATTTCAAATTTATTTAAAAGAAATAAAATTAATTTGAAAGAAGAACTAAGTGGGTATATTAAAATAAATATGAATTTTCTCAACCTCAGAATGGATCGAGTACAAAAGATAGTATTTGACTTAATTCCATCGAAATAGTTTGTTATTTTTTATTACTTTATTATTTCCAGGTCCATTAAAAATAATTTTAGAGCTTTTGATGTATATTCTGTTGGAATATTGTGAGGCTTCCATTCTTATCGCTCTATTGGTAATAACAATTCAGCAGGGGTTGTAATATTTCGACTTGATTACGAAATCAGGTCTGATTCGCGTTCAGTCTGATCAGATCATCAGTTTCATATTTGAATACAAACGTTAAGAGGAATGTAAGAAAAGAGTCTCAGTTTGTGTCAGTTATTCGCTATACGTTTTTGTTTTTGTTTGTGAGAGACCGCTTCACTATCACAGTTGGTCGGTTTTTCATCACAATGTCTCCTATTTAACATATCGAGGCGATCACAGGCTGATCCCTGCCTCGTCATTCAAAAAAGAAATCATCAACCCAGCTCAAATATTTACACTGAACGTCGCGTTACTCAACAACTGCTGCTAAACGATATTTAGAAATAGATGGGGGAAAAAAATGGGCTGGGAGGCTGATGAATATCCTTGCTATAGCCACGGCCTAAGGTTTAGCAGAGATTCGGACCCACTTTTATTATAATACTATGGCACGTTTTAAGTTACCATGATGATGAAGTGATCATACGAAGGATGCTTCTACACACTTCGACTGTAACTTCTTGTCCTCCTGAAGACTACGACCTTTGCAAGAAGGTCAAGTTGCAATAGGACAGAGAGAAGGACCGCAAGGAAGGCAGAAGGGCCGTTATCCTCCCACTGACGTCACGGCCGCTAGGTGAAAGTTGCCGAGCCCTCTATGTCAAGGCCCCCAGGCTCGAAGCTTTATGTCGAGTTCCCGGCTCAAGCTTGCTCTTCCTAATAGATAGCAGAGCCCGTCACCACTTATTAGCCTTTTGTCGTTTTTCACCAAAGGCTTTTTCTGAGTAAAGCATTATTTAAAAGGTTTAGGTTAGATTTAATCAAATACTAAATGTTTTCCACATTTTTATATATACAATTATAAATTAGAGTGATTAGAAAAAATGGTTCGAAAATGACAGATTACTTCATAATGATCAATGTAGTCAATGATTGGTAAAATATCCTGTAGAGTTTATCGCGAATGAGTCACTAGGGACTACGTTTTTTCAACTTGCTACAAGTTCCCAAACCTGCTCTAATCTTGCACAATGCATTTCCTTCTTTCCTCCAGGTTATTATTTTAATGATATTTTATTTACCTAGTCATATATCCATCAATATACATATATAAATCAAGGGGATTTGTTTGTTTATTCAGCATCACTTAATGCTTCTATGGCTTGTCAGACGATGCTACATTGGCAGCTCTAAATTTTGCTTATTCAGGTTTAATAAGGATAGGGATTTTTAACGCGTACCTGACATCGTAAAGACTCTGGACCTCCGTTTAACGTCCCTTCCGAAGTACGGCATAACCATGGATTTTTTATTCCCTTTAAAAAAACCTACTGGGCTACGAACCCGCGATCTCGGGGTTAGCAGAAACCAAGGGGGTTTCTAATATCTTTCAATAGTTTTATTTATTTATTTATCTTTTGTAGACGGTCATATGCTAGCAGCTCGATTAAGCTACTTTTTTATAATCGGTTGAATTTATTAAACAATAATTAAACAATGTTTATTTAAAGACAAAACGACATTACTGGTACTTCACTTCTACGCTACCGAAATAAATATATCTAAGCAATCTACTGCTATCGTACAGATACATATTAGGTTTTTGAAGTTATAAGTTGAATTAAGAATTGCTAAAAATGACAGTTCTAAAAACTATGTCACGTAGGCAGGTAGCAGTAGGACGTAGGAGAGGGGAATATAACCCTCGAATACCTACCCTAAAGGGTACTAAGGCCCTGGAGGGCAGGAGGTAGCCGAAGATATTGCTACAAGAGGAACGGAAGGTGAGGACTCGGCAGAGGAAGCCAGAGGATGGTGAAGTTGCTGGAATGGGAAGGGTAAGATGGCCAGGTCCGGGGGGGGGGGGGGAGGGCCTACCTCGTCAAGATCAACTTGGCTGGTTAGTTAAGCGGTAAGCACTCAACCAGCTTCTGGAAAGGAATCAGAAATGTCACCTACAGTACACATCCTAGGGCCACCTCCACTAGGTCGTCGCCCCAAAGAGGGTGCAGGTCTGCAGGCACTAAGATGATGACAGCCCCACCAGAGCTCGTAGTGAGGGTTGATAGCCCCGTGGCCTGAAAATTAAATTTAAGTGGAACCCCATGCAATAGGCTCGGAAAAACAAGCCAAACGTCATAGGTTTAATATTGGATACTGGAATATCCTTTCATTATATAGACCCAGAGCACTCAATGTACTCCTGAATGAAATAGATCCATATAAGCCGGACATAGCTGCCATTCAGAAGATCCGATTGATTGGCCGATGAATGTGCAGACCATGTTGCCAGATTGGGATATGATATGATCCCAAAGAAGCTTCTGACTGAGATCCTTCATGTTGGACGATGCGTCGGAAGACTTAAGTTGCGATGGAGGGACTGTGCGACTGATGCAAAGGAGTTTGGAGTGAGAGACTGGATGTTAGCAGCAAAAAATAGGGACGCTTGCCGGTTGCTGTTGGAGGAGGCCATGACTCGCTAGCGGGTTGTAGTCCCAAGAAAGAAGAAGAATCTCATTATAATCTAAGAGATAATAATGCCCTGTATAGAAACCTGTATTGTTATTCTAAAGGGACTTGTACCAGAATAAATAAAGAATTTATTATTTTATTTTTCTCGCCGATTTCTCAGGCGCCAAATTCAAAAATCAGACCATTTGCGGAAATGACTATTGGAGCTGTGAGCACTTTTTCCAGATTATAAAGATGTTTTAACTCAATAGACAGTTCTTGGTATTTCCTAATTTTTCCGGCTCTGGTGTTCACTAGGTTTGAGTCACATGGGGCAGCTATTTCTATGATTCTATCTATTTTATTCGCTTTATGGATCAACAAAATATCCGGATGGATATGTATTACCTTGTGGTCCGTGATTATATGCTCATCCCAGTAAATTTTTATTTCATTGTTTTCTAAAAGTTTTTCCGGCAGATAGCGATAGTAATCTCATCTCCGCCCAACAGTCCTTCACATAACATAGTACGACATTTTAATAATTGATATTAGTCTGATTATACTAGGGCGATAGAAATTAATTAGAGAAATAATTTTTAATTAAAGTTATTTGAATTTGGATTTAGTTATTGAAAATTCAGATAAGTTTTGAGTGGATGTTGACGCATTTAGGGGAAACTTATGACCATATGAGGAAACGCACAAGAGTTGGAACTTGGATGGAAAAAGGAATGATCGAGGAAAATACTTAAGGAAACTGCTTATTTATTAATAAATAGAAAAAAAACTGTAAAACTACAGCCCCTGAAGCGTATTGGCAACAGTACATTGTAGGGACTGCATTGTTTCTAAGCCAACGCTTGTGCAGGGAAGTGATTTGTCCGATATCACGTTCATTCGCGACATTTCGTCTCCAATTGAAGTTAAGGTTAGAGCCCTACTCATAGGGCTATGCCGTTCCCTCATTAATTACAAAATTAACAGTAATTCAATCCATCAAATAATTTTGCCTCGGTTCGCTTTATTTATGTATTTTAGTTGAAGAGAAATATTTCATTCTATAAATGTTTATCAGTAAGTTAAGTGACAGCGCTTTGTCAGAGTTATAAATAGAAAAAAAAATCTATTATCTTTCTCTTTCCTTGTCGTCAACAAATACCGAGTCAACTATTCGAAGGAGAATATCTCATTTTTTCATTTTGCTACAAAACGTTTAACGTCACAGTCAGTAATATTGCATGATAATAAATCATTTGCAACTTTAATTTTCCTAAATGTTATTTACATATTTACACCGTTGAGAAAATTAGCTCATTTATGTTTTTACCAGAAAATCCAATTTCCCGACATCAGGTGCTAAGTGGATCAGCATTAAAAATCCGAAAAGCTGCAATAATTTTGAACATTTTCAGTTTTGGTCATAAGTATGACCAATTTATACTATAACGAGAATAAATTGCCGTTCAAATTGATCTTCGAAAATAAGGTAGCCACTGAGTTTAAAGATTGAGCTTATCAAGGATTGAAAAATCGCAAATGTGCCTTTGATTTGTAATGTTTGTAACTTCAACAGTTAAAATAAAAAATTATATTTTCACTAAGTGATTGGAATCAAAATTGACATTGCGATGAGTATCAAACTACCCTAAAAAAAAATAAAATAAAATTAGTCGCAGCTTTTTTAACTCTGATCCGAAGTGTCGATTTCGACATTTGGAATGGCACCTGGGTAATAGTCACTTACGGCACAAAAGAAACCTACTATCCTAGCTAAAGCCTACTATCCTAGCTAAAGCCTACTATCCTAGCTAAAGCCTACTATCCTAGCTAAAGCCTACTATCATAGCTAAAGCCTACTATCATAGCTAAAGCCTACTATCATAGCCAAAGCCTACTATCCTAGCTAAAGCCTACTATCCTAGCCAAAGCCTACTATCCTAGCTAAAGCCTACTATCCTAGCTAAAGCCTACTATCATAGCTAAAGCCTACTATCCTAGCTAAAGCGTACTATCATAGCTAAAGCCTACTATCATAGCTAAAGCCTACTATCATAGCTAAAGCCTACTATCCTAGCTAAAGCATACTATCATAGCCAAAGCCTACTATCCTAGCCAAAGCCTACTTTCCTAGCCAAAGCCTACTATCCTAGCCAAAACCTACTATCCTAGCCAAACCCTACTTTCCTAGCTAAAGCCTACTATCTTAGCCAAATCCTACTGTCCTAGCTAAAGCCTACTATCCTAGCTAAAGCCTACTATCCTAGCCGAAGCCTACTATCCTAGCCAAAGCCTACTATCCTAGCCAAAGCCTACTATCCTAGCTAAAGCCTACTATCCTAGCTAAAACCTACTATCCTAGCCAAAGCCTACTACCCTAGCCAAAGCCTACTATCCTAGCTAAAGCCTACTATCCTAGCTAAAGCCTACTATCCTAGCTAAAGCCTACTATCCTAGCTAAAGCCTACTATCCTAGCCAAAGCCTACTATCCTAGCCAAAGCCTACTATCCTAGCTAAAGCCTACTATCCTAGCCAAAGCCTACTATCCTAGCCAAAGCCTACTATCCTAGCTAAAGCCTACTATCCTAGCTAAAACCTACTATCCTAGCCAAAGCCTACTACCCTAGCCAAAGCCTACTATCCTAGCTAAAGCCTACTATCCCAGCTAAAGCCTACTATCCTAGCTAAAGCCTACTATCCTAGCCAAAGCCTACTTTCCTAGCCAAAGCCTACTATCCTAGCCAAAACCTACTATCCTAGCCAAAGCCTACTTTCCTAGCTAAAGCCTACTATCTTAGCCAAATCCTACTGTCCTAGCTAAAGCCTACTATCCTAGCTAAAGCCTACTATCCTAGCCGAAGCCTACTATCCTAGCCAAAGCCTACTATCCTAGCCAAAGCCTACTATCCTAGCTAAAGCCTACTATCCTAGCTAAAACCTACTATCCTAGCCAAAGCCTACTACCCTAGCCAAAGCCTACTATCCTAGCTAAAGCCTACTATCCTAGCTAAAGCCTACTATCCTAGCTAAAGCCTACTATCCTAGCTAAAGCCTACTATCCTAGCTAAAGCCTACTATCCTAGCCAAAGCCTACTATCCTAGCCAAAGCCTACTATCCTAGCTAAAGCCTACTATCCTAGCCAAAGCCTACTATCCTAGCCGAAGCCTACTATCCTAGCCAAAGCCTACTATCCTAGCCAAAGCCTACTATCCTAGCTAAAGCCTACTATCCTAGCTAAAACCTACTATCCTAGCCAAAGCCTACTACCCTAGCCAAAGCCTACTATCCTAGCTAAAGCCTACTATCCTAGCTAAAGCCTACTATCCTAGCTAAAGCCTACTATCCTAGCTAAAGCCTACTATCCTAGCTAAAGCCTACTATCCTAGCCAAAGCCTACTATCCTAGCGAAAGCCTACTATCCTAGCCAAAGCCTACTATCCTAGCTAAAACCTACTATCCTAGCCAAAGCCTACTATCCTAGCCAAAGCCTACTATCCTAGCTAAAACCTACTAATGAACATCGTAGTTCTAAAGGGACCTGTCCCAGAATAAATAAAGACGTCAGTACGACTTTTTAACAATGTATACAAGTCTAATTACACCTGTTAATGCGAGTGTTTGCCGAGCAACATCAGGATTTATCTCTCAGTATAAATAGAAGGATGGCATTGAGGAAGATCAGTACGAGCGCTGAGCTGAGTGAGACATGACGACGACAACTTTGTTCTTCCTGTTCCTGGTGGGCTCCTTCCTGGGGCTGTCCACGGCCCAGCGGTGCACTTTGACCAACTCTGAGGTGGAAAGGTCGACCTGCGAGCGTTCAACCTTGACCACCAGCAAATTGTTCGACAGCACTCTAACGGATTCCACGTTGACCTCCAGCCGCGTTACCGATGGTAGCGAAGTTCGCACAACCACCCTCACCGATACGCTTGTCACTGGTAAAAGCAAAGTATTCGGCACCACAATGACGAGTTCGCAAATTTCTAACTCAAGGTTGACAGATTGTACTATTACGAGTTCCAGTTTTTCCGGGAAGACGTACAGAGGGATTACAATGACGAACAATATTATTGCCTAGCTCTAATTAACACAAACAGCTCTAAGTAGCACACAGCTCTAATTAACACACACAGCTCTAATTTACAACTTTCTGGCACTAGATCGGACTCGATGTTCCTCTGAAGTTCCACAAGCCTTGCGAGTTTAGATTTCCTTTTTAGATATATTCTTACAAATAAATTCTGGATATTATTACATTGATTTACACGTTTTTAAACTAACGGCTGTAATTCTTGGATTAAAAAATTAGGAATTTTATGACACTGTTTATATATTTTGTATAGTAATTTTTATTGTATAAATATTGTATTGTATAAGTAAAAATAAAGAGCTATTCACTTTGATGTTATACAATTTACCTCTTCAAATGTATCTGAATTCCTTATATTATCGAAAATTAAAGTAAATTTTAGGGACAATGACTATATAAATAATATAATGAGTATCCCTAAATCAATTAACAGGAATAAAAACTATTACAAATGTATATTAATAATGTTGGACAAAAGTCAACATTAATTTTTGTATAATAACAAAAATAATATATGTAATAGTTGGTTTTAAACCAATTGCAATTGTTATTGTAACAAGATGCCTAGTCCTCAAAGAAAGTCTAAACTTACGATTTTTAATTATTATTTGACCAAATAGCAAGGAAATGGTTATACGTACATAAACTAATATACATGCATTCAGTCTCGTAGGACACTTCTGTAGGTGTCAACTGTGTGTTTTATTCGCGCTGCATCGCGTCGCTTCGCGTTCGCGTCCAGATCGATCACGTTGGACGTTGGCCAGGTCCGGGGGAGGGGAAGACCTACCTCGTCAAGATCAAGTTGGCTGGTTAGTTAAGTGGAAAGTACACGAAGTACATTTCTGGAAAGGAATCCGATTCATCATAAAGTTAGGAAATTGAAGTGAATAATAAATTATCCTCAAGAATTACTTATGGCGCACATAGGAGTATTCCAAGTAAAAACCTATGTAATATATTTTATTATATTCCTTTTTTTTTAATACTTTATTAAAATTAGCTATATATTATAAAAAATAAAATATATTATTATCACATATAAAGGTCTGGATATCTACAAAATTAATTAATGTCGATACGACACTAGTTATTTGGTTTTGAATCAATCGGAATCGTTACTTTCTTGGACAGTGACGTGATCCTAGCTAAAGCATACTATCCTAGCTAAAGCCTACTATCCTAGCTAAAGCCTACTATCCTAGCTAAAGCCTACTATCATAGCTAAAGCCTACTATCCTAGCTAAAGCCTACTATCATAGCTAAAGCCTACTATCCTAGCTAAAGCCTACTATCATAGCTAAAGCCTACTATCCTAGCTAAAGCCTACTATCCTAGCCAAAGCCTACTACCCTAGCCAAAGCCTACTATCCTAGCTAAAGCCTACTATCCTAGCCAAAGCCTACTACCCTAGCCAAAGCCTACTATCCTAGCTAAAGCCTACTATCCTAGCTAAAGCCTACTATCCTAGCTAAAGCCTACTATCCTAGCTAAAGCCTACTATCCTAGCTAAAGCCTACTATCCTAGCTAAAGCCTACTATCCTAGCTAAAGCCTACTATCCTAGCCAAAGCCTACTACCCTAGCCAAAGCCTACTATCCTAGCTAAAGCCTACTATCCTAGCTAAAGCCTACTATCCTAGCTAAAGCCTACTATCCTAGCTAAAGCCTACTATCCTAGCTAAAGCCTACTATCCTAGCTAAAGCCTACTATCCTAGCTAAAGCCTACTATCCTAGCCAAAGCCTACTACCCTAGCCAAAGCCTACTATCCTAGCTAAAGCCTACTATCCTAGCTAAAGCCTACTATCCTAGCTAAAGCCTACTATCCTAGCTAAAGCCTACTATCCTAGCTAAAGCCTACTATCCTAGCCAAAGCCTACTATCCTAGCCAAAGCCTACTATCCTAGCTAAAGCCTACTATCCTAGCCAAAGCCTACTATCCTAGCCAAAGCCTAATATCCTAGCTAAAGCGTACTATCCTAGCTAAAACCTACTATCCTAGCTAAAGCCTACTATCCTAGCTAAAGCTTACTATCCTAGCCAAAGCCTACTATCCTAGCTAAAGCCTACTATCCTAGCTAAAGCCTACTATCATAGCTAAAGCCTACTATCCTAGCCAAAGCCTACTATCCTAGCTAAAGCCTACTATCCTAGCCAAAGCCTACTATCCTAGCTAAAGCGTACTATCCTAGCTAAAACCTACTATCCTAGCTAAAGCCTACTATGCTAGCTAAAGCCTACTATCCTAGCTAAAGCGTACTATCCTAGCTAAACCTACTTTCCTAGCTAAAGCCTACTATGCTAGATAAAGCCTACTATCCTAGCTAAAGCCTACTATGCTAGCTAAAGCCTACTATCCTAGCTAAAACCTACTATCCTAGCTAAAGCCTACTATGCTAGCTAAAGCCTACTATCCTAGCTAAAGCATACTATCCTAGCTAAAACCTACTATCCTAGCTAAAGCCTACTATGCTAGCTAAAACCCTCATCCTAGCCAAAGCCTACTATCCTAGCCAAAGCCTACTATCCTAGCCAAAGCCTACTATCCTAGCCAAAGCCTACTATCCTAGCTAAAGCCTACTATGCTAGCTAAAGCCTACTATCCTAGCTAAAGCGTACTATCCTAGCTAAACCTACTTTCCTAGCTAAAGCCTACTATGCTAGCTAAAGCCTACTATCCTAGCTAAAGCCTACTATGCTAGCTAAAGCCTACTATCCTAGCTAAAGCCTACTATGCTAGCTAAAGCCTACTATCCTAGCTAAAGCATACTATCCTAGCTAAAACCTACTATCCTAGCTAAAGCCTACTATGCTAGCTAAAAACCTCATCCTAGCCAAAGCCTACTATCCTAGCCAAAGCCTACTATCCTAGCCAAAGCCTACTATCCTAGCCAAAACCTACTATCCTAGCTAAAGCCTACTATCCTAGCTAAAGCCTACTATCCTAGCTGAAGCCTACTATCCTAGCTAAAGCCTACTATCCTAGCTAAAGCCTACTATCCTAGCTAAAGCCTACTATCATAGCTAAAGCCTACTATCCTAGCTAAAGCCTACTATCCTAGCCAAAACCTACTCTCCTAGCTAAAGCCTACTATCCTAGCCAAAGCCTACTATCCTAGCCAAAGCCTACTATCCTAGCTAAAACCTACTAATGAACATCGTAGTTCTAAAGGGACCTGTCCCAGAATAAATAAAGACTTTAGTACGACTTTTTAAAAATGTATACAAGTCTAATTACACTTGTTAATGCGAGTGTTTTCCGAGCAACGTCAGGACTAATCTCTCACTATAAATAGAAGGATGGCATTGAGGAAGATCAGTACGAGCGCTGAGCTGAGCGAGATATGACGCCGACATCTTTGTTCTTCCTGTTCCTGGTGGGCTCCTTCGTGGGGCTGTCCACGGCCCAGCGGTGCACTTTGACCAACTCTGAGGTGGAAAGGTCGACCTGCGAGCGTTCAACCTTGACCACCAGCAAATTGTTCGACAGCACTCTAACGGATTCCACGTTGACCACCAGCCGCGTCACCGATGGGAGCGAAGTTCGCACAACCACCCTCACCGATACGCTTGTCACTGGTAAAAGCAAAGTATTCGGCACCACAATGACGAGTTCGCAAATTTCTAATTCAAGGTTGACAGATTGTACTATTACGAGTTCCAGTTTTGAAGGGAAGACGTACAATGGGATTACAATGACGAACAATATTATTGCCTAGCTCTAATTAACACAAACAGCTCTAATTAGCACACAGCTCTAATTAACACACACAGCTCTAATTAACACACACAGCTCTAATTGACAACTTTCTGGCACTAGATTGGACTAGATGTTCCTCTGTTCCAAATGTTACACAAGCCTTGCGAGTTTAGATTTCCTTTTTAGATATATTCTTACAAATAAATTTTGGATATTATTACATTGATTTACACGTTTTTAAACTAACGGCTGTAATTCTTGGATTAAAAAATTAGGAATTTTATGACACTGTTTATATATTTTGTATAGTAATTTTTATTGTATAAATATTGTATTGTATAAGTAAAAATAAAGAGCTATTCACTTTGATGTTATACAATTTACCTCTTCAAATGTATCTGAATTCCTTATATTATCGAAAATTAAAGTAAATTTTAGGGACAATGACTATATAAATAATATAATGAGTATCCCTAAATCAATTAACAGGAATAAAAACTATTACAAATGTATATTAATAATGTTGGACAAAAGTCAACATTAATTTTTGTATAATAACAAAAATAATATATGTAATAGTTGGTTTTAAACCAATTGCAATTGTTATTGTAACAAGATGCCTAGTCCTCAAAGAAAGTCTAAACTTACGATTTTTAATTATTATTTGACCAAATAGCAAGGAAATGGTTATACGTACATAAACTAATATACATGCATTCAGTCTCGTAGGACACTTCTGTAGGTGTCAACTGTGTGTTTTATTCGCGCTGCATCGCGTCGCTTCGCGTTCGCGTCCAGATCGATCACGTTGGACGTTGGCCAGGTCCGGGGGAGGGGAAGACCTACCTCGTCAAGATCAAGTTGGCTGGTTAGTTAAGTGGAAAGTACACGAAGTACATTTCTGGAAAGGAATCCGATTCATCATAAAGTTAGGAAATTGAAGTGAATAATAAATTATCCTCAAGAATTACTTATGGCGCACATAGGAGTATTCCAAGTAAAAACCTATGTAATATATTTTATTATATTCCTTTTTTTTTAATACTTTATCAAAATTAGCTATATATTATAAAAAATAAAATATATTATTATCACATATAAAGGTCTGGATATCTACAAAATTAATCATTGTCGATACGACACTAGTTATTTGGTTTTGAATCAATCGGAATCGTTACTTTCTTGGACAGTGACGTGATCCTAGCTAAAGCATACTATCCTAGCTAAAGCCTACTATCCTAGCTAAAGCCTACTATCCTAGCTAAAGCCTACTATCATAGCTAAAGCCTACTATCCTAGCTAAAGCCTACTATCCTAGCTAAAGCCTACTATCATAGCTAAAGCCTACTATCCTAGCTAAAGCCTACTATCATAGCTAAAGCCTACTATCCTAGCTAAAGCCTACTATCCTAGCTAAAGCCTACTATCCTAGCTAAAGCCTACTATCATAGCTAAAGCCTACTATCCTAGCTAAAGCCTACTATCATAGCTAAAGCCTACTATCCTAGCTAAAGCCTACTATCATAGCTAAAGCCTACTATCCTAGCTAAAGCCTACTATCCTAGCCAAAGCCTACTACCCTAGCCAAAGCCTACTATCCTAGCTAAAGCCTACTATCCTAGCCAAAGCCTACTACCCTAGCCAAAGCCTACTATCCTAGCTAAAGCCTACTATCCTAGCTAAAGCCTACTATCCTAGCTAAAGCCTACTATCCTAGCCAAAGCCTACTACCCTAGCCAAAGCCTACTATCCTAGCTAAAGCCTACTATCCTAGCTAAAGCCTACTATCCTAGCTAAAGCCTACTATCCTAGCTAAAGCCTACTATCCTAGCCAAAGCCTACTATCCTAGCCAAAGCCTACTATCCTAGCTAAAGCCTACTATCCTAGCCAAAGCCTACTATCCTAGCCAAAGCCTACTATCCTAGCCAAAGCCTAATATCCTAGCTAAAGCGTACTATCCTAGCCAAAGCCTACTATCCTAGCCAAAGCCTACTATCCTAGCCAAAGCCTACTATCCTAGCTAAAGCGTACTATCCTAGCTAAAACCTACTATCCTAGCCAAAACCTACTATCCTAGCTAAAGCCTACTATCCTAGCGAAAGCCTACTATCCTAGCCAAAGCCTACTATCCTAGCTAAAGCCTACTATCCTAGCTAAAGCCTACTATCCTAGCCAAAGCCTACTATCCTAGCCAAAGCCTACTATCCTAGCCAAAGCCTACTATCCTAGCTAAAGCGTACTATCCTAGCTAAAACCTACTATCCTAGCTAAAACCTACTATCCTAGCCAAAACCTACTATCCTAGCTAAAGCCTACTATCCTAGCGAAAGCCTACTATCCTAGCCAAAGCCTACTATCCTAGCGAAAGCCTACTATCCTAGCTAAAGCCTACTATCCTAGCTAAAGCCTACTATCCTAGCTAAAGCCTACTATCCTAGCTAAAGCCTACTATCCTAGCCAAAGCCTACTATCCTAGCCAAAGCCTACTATCCTAGCTAAAGCGTACTATCCTAGCTAAAACCTACTATCCTAGCCAAAACCTACTCTCATAGCTAAAGCCTTCTATCCTAGCCAAAGCCTACTATCCTAGCTAAAGCCTACTATCCTAGCTAAAGCTTACTATCCTAGCCAAAGCCTACTATCCTAGCCAAAGCCTAATATCCTAGCTAAAGCGTACTATCCTAGCTAAAACCTACTATCCTAGCTAAAGCCTACTATCCTAGCTAAAGCTTACTATCCTAGCCAAAGCCTACTATCCTAGCCAAAGCCTAATATCCTAGCTAAAGCGTACTATCCTAGCTAAAACCTACTATCCTAGCTAAAGCCTACTATCCTAGCTAAAGCTTACTATCCTAGCCAAAGCCTACTATCCTAGCTAAAGCCTACTATCCTAGCTAAAGCCTACTATCATAGCTAAAGCCTACTATCCTAGCCAAAGCCTACTATCCTAGCTAAAGCCTACTATCCTAGCCAAAGCCTACTATCCTAGCTAAAGCGTACTATCCTAGCTAAAACCTACTATCCTAGCTAAAGCCTACTATGCTAGCTAAAGCCTACTATCCTAGCTAAAGCGTACTATCCTAGCTAAACCTACTTTCCTAGCTAAAGCCTACTATGCTAGCTAAAGCCTACTATCCTAGCTAAAGCCTACTATGCTAGCTAAAGCCTACTATCCTAGCTAAAACCTACTATCCTAGCTAAAGCCTACTATGCTAGCTAAAGCCTACTATCCTAGCTAAAGCATACTATCCTAGCTAAAACCTACTATCCTAGCTAAAGCCTACTATGCTAGCTAAAACCCTCATCCTAGCCAAAGCCTACTATCCTAGCCAAAGCCTACTATCCTAGCTAAAGCCTACTATCCTAGCTAAAGCCTACTATCCTAGCTGAAGCCTACTATCCTAGCTAAAGCCTACTATCCTAGCTAAAGCCTACTATCCTAGCTAAAGCCTACTATCATAGCTAAAGCCTACTATCCTAGCTAAAGCCTACTATCCTAGCCAAAGCCTACTATCCTAGCCAAAGCCTACTATCCTAGCCAAAGCCTACTATCCTAGCTAAAGCCTACTATCCTAGCCAAAGCCTACTATCCTAGCTAAAGCGTACTATCCTAGCTAAAACCTACTATCCTAGCTAAAACCTACTATCCTAGCTAAAGCCTACTATCCTAGCTAAAACCTACTAACAATCATCGTAGTTCTAAAGGGACCTGTCCCAGAATAAATATAGACTTCAGTACGACTTTTAAAATGTATACAAGTCTAATTACACTTGTTAATGCGAGTGTTTGCCGAGCAATGTCTGCTAACTTTATACTTTAACAGTTACAATAAAAAATTAAATTTTCACTAAGTGACTATTTAATACGTTTGATATCAAGATGGTGGGGCTATATTTCGTATAATCAAACTATATATAAATAAAATCTAAGACATAATAACAGCCTGCATAGAAACCTGTATTGTTGTTCTAAAGGAACTTGTTCCAGAATAAATAAAGACTTCAGTACGACTTTTTAATAATTTATACAAGTCCAATTACACTTGTTAATGCGAGTGTTTTCCGAGCAACGTCAGGATTAATCTCTCCGTATAAATAGAAGGATGGCATTGAGGAAGATCAGTACGAGCGCTGAGCTGAGCGAGATATGACGCCGACATCTTTGTTCTTCCTGTTCCTGGTGGGCTCCTTCGTGGGGCTGTCCACGGCCCAGCGGTGCACTTTGACCAGCTCTGAGGTGGAAAGGTCGACCTGCGAGCGTTCATCCTTGACCACCAGCAAATTGTTCGACAGCACTCTAACGGATTCCACGTTGACCACCAGCCGCGTCACCGATGGGAGCGAAGTTCGCACAACCACCCTCACCGATACGCTTGTCACTGGTAAAAGCAAAGTATTCGGCACCACAATGACGAGTTCGCAAATTTCTAACTCAAGGTTGACAGATTGTACTATTACGAGTTCCAGTTTTGACGGAAAGACGTACAATGGGATTACAATGACGAACAATATTATTGCCTAGCTCTAATTAACACTGCTCTGATTTACAACTTTCTGGCATTAGATTGGACTCGATGTTCCTCTGAAGTTCCACAAGCCTTGCGAGTTTAGATTTCCTTTTTAGATATATTCTTACAAATAAATTCTGGATATTATTACATTGATTTACACGTTTTTAAACTAACGGCTGTAATTCTTGGATTAAAAAATTAGGAATTTTATGACACTGTTTATATATTTTGTATAGTAATTTTTATTGTATAAATATTGTATTGTATAAGTAAAAATAAAGAGCTATTCACTTTGATGTTATACAATTTACCTCTTCAAATGTATCTGAATTCCTTATATTATCGAAAATTAAAGTAAATTTTAGGGACAATGACTATATAAATAAAATAAAGAGTATCCCTAAATCAATTAACAGGAATAAAAACTATTATAAATGTATATTAATAATGTTGGACAAAAGTCAACATTAATTTTTGTATAATAACAAAAATAATATATGTAATAGTTGGTTTTAAACCAATTGCAATTGTTATTGTAACAAGATGCCTAGTCCTCAAAGGAAGTCTAAACTTACGATTTTTAATTATTATTTGACCAAATAGCGAGGAAATGGTTATACGTACATAAACTAATATACATGCATTCAGTCTCGTAGGACACTTCTGTAGGTGTCAACTGTTTGTTTTATTCGCGCTGCATCGCGTCGCTTCGCGTTCGCGTCCAGATCGATCACGTTGGACGTTGGCCAGGTCCGGGGGAGGGGAAGACCTACCTCGTCAAGATCAAGTTGGCTGGTTAGTTAAGTGGAAAGTACACGAAGTACATTTCTGGAAAGGAATCCGATTCATCATAAAGTTAGGAAATTGAAGTGAATAATAAATTATCCTCAAGAATTACTTATGGCGCACATAGGAGTATTCCAAGTAAAAACCTATGTAATATATTTTATTATATTCCTTTTTTTTTTAATACTTCATCCAAATTAGCTATATATTATAAAAAATAAAATATATTATTATCACATATAAAGGTCTGGATATCTACAAAATTAATTTATGTCGATACGACACTAGTTATTTGGTTTTGAATCAATCGGAATCGTTACTTTCTTGGACAGTGACGTGATCTTCGTCGTCCGTGCACTCATAATTAGGTGTTGTTGGCACTAAAATATTCATAGCTTGAAGCCTATAAAAAGGCTTTCTTTTTTTCTTTAACTGCATCCTATTAAAGCTGATAAAAGGATCAGATGTTAATAGTAATCTATCTAATATGTCTCTGTTCTGCAAAATTTTCTCACAAAACCAAAACGATATTTAAGAAAATGTTTATTTCGTGAATCAGCAGCTTCCTCTGAGAGCTGTCCGATAGGGAATACAGCCTCCGATATGACTTGTGCGACATGCATCAGAATCTTGTGAACTGTAGGTGACATGGGGTCCAACCATACAGTTCAACACAAAGCTGTGCATAGTTGTCGAATTTGACTGTGTCAATATCGTGTCCGCCTGATATAACTTCAAGAATAACTTGAAATCTTTTTATCAGGTCTATATTGATGCCGGTGATCAGAGAAGAGCACTCCGGATTACTAAAAAATCTTCTTGATGTATTCCCATCGTTACTATTCCCATATCCAGCTTTAGGAATGTCGACAAGAAGACCCATCTCTTCTCTAAACATCTCTTCTCGCTGGGCTTTGTGGAACACGCAGGAAGTTCGATTAATGTTTCCAGCCATTCTTTGTTATTTTTTACAAACCTTTCACCAGTGCTTTGCGCGGCCGTCCATTTTCTTTAAATCTTGACTTGAAATATTTCAAAGAGCGATTAAGAACACTCCTTTCTTCGGGTGGACATAAAGTCAAAGTCCATCTTAGTGATTTTTTCCACTCTTTTATTATTTATATTGTAATTATAAAAGAATTATCAAAGAAAAAATTTTAAAAAACAATGTATAATTAATACAATATATAATAATGAAACTGATAAAAATCCGTATTTATTGTAAATTCCTTTCGGATAGTGATACGAACATAACATGTAAACTATAATGTCTTAGAGTAGAATATAATTACTATTTAAGAAAGTAGAGAAGTGTAGTAAATTTAATTAGCTTCAATTTAATATTAAAAAGCTTTAATTTAAGCACAATTGAGGTCTGTTGTCTAATAGATTCTGAGTTACGCCCCTTGGTCATTTTTCCAAATAGTCCAAATATAGGCCAGTGGCCAGGTGTTGCAGGGTCGCGAAAAATTGATTTTTTGATATGTTGTAAGGGAATGTCAGAGTAGTGTAAATCCAACTTTGCAACCGAAAAAACTGACGGGAAAACTATTGGTGGCCGAAAAACCTCGGGGAGACTGGGTGCCCCCCCTACATAGTAACTGGGTGGCCCCCCCTGCATAGTAATGCCTGATAGTGCTACCACTATTGTTTTCTTCAAACACCCACTTTCCCCGATTTTCCTTTTTTTTAATTAACAAGAGAATTATAACACCTACAGGCCTCGTCACGTGCTTAATTTAAAGCTACTTAAATTTACTACAACTTTATGACAATGACTTCCATCTTTTGGATTACTCCTTCGGCCGGTGTTCCTCGCGAAAGTTGACCTAAACTTAAAATTGGGACTTTGTGAAAAAAGGACCTATTTTCAAAGAGGCGTAACTGAGAATCTGTTTCACCTGAAGGCCTTGGTCTGTGCTTAAACAAAAGATAATTAAATTTACTACCTTGAATTTCTTTGAATTAAAGTTACACCATCTATGATGGCGACAAGTTAAGTGCGTCGTTCTGATAGGACAGGTGTCATCCCAAAAAAGCTTCTTTAGACTGCAGTGAAGATAATGCGTCTAAGAGGTTGCAATGCTTTGAAGATTGGATTAAAACATATCGGTAAGAATAACGGTTTGAGTAAATAGCACATACTATATTATCTGAAGATTTTACTAACACCTGTTTAGACAGCAACTTGGCTTTTATGAAGTCAATACCAAATGCTGCAGCTTTTATTGGTCTGCGCGTAAGCATCTATTTGCAATGATGCGCAGTTAGGGAAGATCAACCATGTTTTTGACGATCAGTGCTAACGAGATAGGGTGGCCGAATCTTCTGAGCTTAAAAATCAGGGAGGAGAGCTCACAAATGAACAGATTGAAGTTTGAATTATTTTGAAAAAGCAAGTTTGATCAATGATGATGCTGTCAACTGCGCAATTTACTTTAGTAAGTTAGTTAATGTTACTATGCTAGTCCATTTGGAAAATATAAAGTTCTCAATTATTTTAAACGTATAATAAACTCACATAATATAATAAACTTCAGACACACAAACACACGTTCACTTGCTATAAAAATACTCGTTGAATATTCGGAAGTGTCGGTTGCAGGCATCTTTTATGCCTATTCGTAAAATTGTCATTCTAATACTATTACAAAAACCGAATCCATACTTGAAATATCGGTTCAACGATATACGGAATAATTCAGAAGGTAATCACTACGATAGCATGAAACAATTTTATTACAGCAATAACATTATATCAGATGAAGATTATATAAATATTTCACAAGCTGGGATAACCCGACCTCGAGTATTTATAGCGTGGAAACCGTCAGAGAAATGGCACAATTTGTTTCAATCCTTTCATATTCAACGTGAAAGTTTACACTTAGTACAATTCTTGAGAAATGAACTTAATTTAGACTTTATTTCTGGCAGATTACTCGGGACGACTAGATATGGTACAACAATTGATGCAATGTTTTCACGATTCATAACCCATGAAACTTATGACGTACACGTATTGTATTTTAGTTAGCACAAACCTATTGTAACAGTATTTAATAAGGATGATAAAACTATTCACGGACTAAATATGGTTCCAAATCATATTAAATTGTGAAATGTTAATGTTAGAACAAACGAATCGTCTCAAGGATGATTTATATACAAATATTTAAAAAAATTATTATTATTATCAACTATATGAAATAGTTGATGTTATATATTTCAGGGAATGGTGTAAATAATAAGAATAAATATATGCTTTGATTATTTTTTAAGAAGCTTTCATTTGCCCTCTATTTACATAATCTACAAAATAAAAGTTGTTATGGAGTAACGCCAGTAGCGCGTCGGAGCTAACACACATTTTTTTTTCATTAATTCTTTCTCATTTATTAATTTTATTGTATTAATTAATTAAATTTAATCTCATACTCTAAGACATCATAATAGCCTGTATAGAAACCTGTATTGTTATTCTAAAGGGACTTGTCCCAGAAGTATATTGTAGGGACTACATTGTTTGCATTGGCAAGAGTACATTGCAGGGACTGCATTGTTTGTATTAGCAACAGTACATTGTAGGGACTGCATTGTTTGTATTGGCAACAGTACATTGTAGGGACTGCATTGTTTGTATTGGCAACAGTACATTGTAGGGACTGCATTGTTTGTATTGGCAACAGTGCATTGTAGGGACTGCATTGTTTAAATTGGCAACAGTACATTGTAGGGACTGCATTGTTTGTATTGGCAACAGTACATTGTAGGGACTGCATTGTTTGTATTGGCAACAGTACATTGTAGGGACTGCATTGTTTGTATTGGCAACAGTACATTGTAGGGACTGCATTGTTTGTATTGGCAACAGTACATTGTAGGGACTGCATTGTTTGTATTGGCAACAGTGCATTGTAGGGACTGCATTGTTTAAATTGGCAACAGTACATTGTAGGGACTGCATTGTTTGTATTGGCAACAGTACATTGTAGGGACTGCATTGTTTGTATTGGCAACCGTACATTTTAGGGACTGCATTGTTTGTATTGGCAACAGTACATTGTAGGGACTGCATTGTTTGTATTGGCAACAGTACATTGTAGGGACTGCATTGTTTGTATTGGCAACAGTACATTGTAGGGACTGCATTGTTTGTATTGGCAACAGTACATTGTAGGGACTGCATTGTTTGTATTGGCAACAGTACATTGTAGGGACTGCATTGTTTGTATTGGCAACAGTGCATTGTAGGGACTGCATTGTTTGTATTGGCAACAGTACATTGTAGGGACTACATTGTTTGCATTGGCAAGAGTACATTGCAGGCACTGCATTGTTTGTATTAGCAACAGTACATTGTAGGGACTGCATTGTTTGTATTGGCAACAGTACATTGTAGGGACTGCATTGTTTGTATTGGCAACAGTACATTGTAGGGACTGCATTGTTTGTATTGGCAACAGTGCATTGTAGGGACTGCATTGTTTAAATTGGCAACAGTACATTGTAGGGACTGCATTGTTTGTATTGGCAACAGTACATTGTAGGGACTGCATTGTTTGTATTGGCAACCGTACATTTTAGGGACTGCATTGTTTGCATTGGCAACCGTACATTTTAGGGACTGCATTGTTTGCATTGGCAACAGTACATTGTAGGGACTGCATTGTTAGTATTGGCAACAGTATATTGTAGGGACTGCATTGTTTGTATTGGCAACAGTACATTGTAGGGACTGCATTGTTTGTATTGGCAACAGTACATTGTAGGGACTGCATTGTTTGTATTGGCAACAGTGCATTGTAGGGACTGCATTGTTTGTATTGGCAACAGTACATTGTAGGGACTGCATTGTTTGTATTGGCAACCGTACATTTTAGGGACTGCATTGTTTGTATTGGCAACCGTACATTTTAGGGACTGCATTGTTTGTATTGGCAACAGTACATTGTAGGGACTGCATTGGTTGTATTGGCAACAGTACATTGTAGGGACTGCATTGCTTGTATTGGCAACAGTACATTGTAGGGACTGCATTGTTTGTATTGGCAACAGTACATTGTAGGGACTGCATTGTTTGTATTGGCAACAGTACATTGTAGGGACTGCATTGTTTGTATTGGCAACAGTACATTGTAGGGACTGCATTGTTTGTATTGGTAACAGTACATTGTAGGGACTGCATTGTTTGTATTGGTAACAGTACATTGTAGGGACTGCATTGTTTGTATTGGCAAGAGATTATTGTAGGGACTGCATTGTTTCGATTGGCAACAGTACATTGCAGGGACTGCATTGTTTGTATTGGCAACAGTACACTGTAGGGACTGCACTGTTTGTATTGGCAACAGTACATTGTAGGGACTGCATTGTTTGTATTGGCAACAGTACACTGTAGGGACTGCATTGTTTGTATTGGCAACAGTACACTGTAGGGACTGCATTGTTTGTATTGGCAACAGTACATTGTAGGGACTACATTGTTTGTATTGGCAACAGTACATTGTAGGGTCTGCATTGTTTGTATTGGCAACAGTACACTGTAGAGACTGCAGTGTTTGTATTGGCAACAGTACATTGCAGGGACTACATTGTTTGTATTGGCAACAGTACATTGTAGGGACTGCATTTTTTGTATTGGCAACAGTACATTGTAGGGGCTGCATTTTTTGTATTGGCAACAATACATTGTAGGGACTGCATTGTTTGTATTGGCAACAGTACATTGCAGGGACTGCATTGTTTGTATTGGCAACAGTACATTGTAGGGACTGCATTGTTTGTATTGGCAACAGTACATTGTAGGGACTACATTGTTTGTATTGGCAAGAGTACATTGCAGGGACTGCATTGTTTGTATTAGCAACAGTACATTGTAGGGACTGCATTGTTTGTATTAGCAACAGTACATTGTATGGACTGCATTGTTTGTATTGGCAACAGTACATTGTAGGGACTGCATTGTTTGTATTGGCAACAGTACATTATAGGGACTGCATTGTTTGTATTGGCAACCGTACATTTTAGGGACTGCATTGTTTGTATTGGCAACCGTACATTTTAGGGACTGCATTGTTTGTATTGGCAACAGTACATTGTAGGGACTGCATTGTTTGTATTAGCAACAGTACATTGTATGGACTGCATTGTTTGTATTGGCAACAGTACATTGTAGGGACTGCATTGTTTGTATTGGCAACAGTACATTATAGGGACTGCATTGTTTGTATTGGCAACAGTACATTGTAGGGTCTGCATTGTTTGTATTGGCAACAGTACACTGTCGAGACTGCAGTGTTTGTATTGGCAACAGTACATTGCAGGGACTACATTGTTTGTATTGGCAACAGTACATTGTAGGGACTGCATTTTTTGTATTGGCAACAGTACATTGTAGGGGCTGCATTTTTTGTATTGGCAACAATACATTGTAGGGACTGCATTGTTTGTATTGGCAACAGTATATTGCAGGGACTGCATTGTTTGTATTGGCAACAGTACATTGTAGGGACTGCATTGTTTGTATTGGCAACAGTACATTGTAGGGACTACATTGTTTGTATTGGCAAGAGTACATTGCAGGGACTGCATTGTTTGTATTAACAACAGTACATTGTAGGGACTGCATTGTTTGTATTAGCAACAGTACATTGTATGGACTGCATTGTTTGTATTGGCAACAGTACATTGTAGGGACTGCATTGTTTGTATTGGCAACAGTACATTATAGGGACTGCATTGTTTGTATTGGCAACCGTACATTTTAGGGACTGCATTGTTTGTATTGGCAACCGTACATTTTAGGGACTGCATTGTTTGTATTGGCAACAGTACATTGTAGGGACTGCATTGTTTGTATTAGCAACAGTACATTGTATGGACTGCATTGTTTGTATTGGCAACAGTACATTGTAGGGACTGCATTGTTTGTATTGGCAACAGTACATTATAGGGACTGCATTGTTTGTATTGGCAACAGTACATTGTAGGGACTGCATTTTTTCTAAGCCAACGCTTGTGCAGGGAAGTGATTTGTCCGATATCACGTTCATTCGCGACATTTCGTCTCCAATTGAAGTTAAGTGCCCTTCTCATATAGCTACGCCGTTCCCTCATTAATTATAATATTAACAGTAATTCAATCCATCAAATAATTTTGCCTTGGTTCGCTTTATTTTTGTATTTTAGTTGAAGAGAAATATTTCATTCTATATATGTTTATCAGTAAGTTAAGTGACAGCGCTTTGTCAGAGTTACAAAATAGAAAAAAAAATCTATTATCTTTCTCTTTCCTTGTCGTTTCTAAGAAATAACGAGTCAACTATTCGAAGGAGAATATCTCATTGTTTCATTTTGCTACAAAACGTTTAACGTCACAGTCAGTAATATTGAATGATAATATATCATTTGCAACTTTTATTTTCCTAAATGATATTTACATATTTACACCGTTGAGAAAATTAGCTCATTTATGTTTTTACCAGAAAATCCAATTTCCCGACACCAGGTGCTACGTGGATCAGCATTAAAAATCCGAAAAGCTGCAACAAATTTGAACATTTTCAGTTTTGGTCATAAGTATGACCAATTTTTACTATAACGAGAATAAATTGCGGCTCAAATTGATCTTCGAAAATAAGGTAGCCACTGAGTTTAAAGATTGAGCTTATCAAGGATTGAAAAATCGCAAATGTGCCTTTGATTTGTAATGTTTGTATACTTCAACAGTTACAATAAAAAAATTATATTTTCACTAATTGATTGGAATCAAAATTGACATTGCGATGAGTATCAAACTACCCAAAAAAAAAAAAAAAAAAATTAGTCGCAGCTTTTTTAACTCTGATCCGGAGTGTCGATTTCGACATTTGGATGGCACCTGGGTAAAAGTCACTTACGGCATAAAAGAAACCTACTATCCTAGCTAAAGCCTACTATCCTAGCTAAAGCCTACTATCCTAGCTAAAGCCTACTATCATAGCTAAAGCCTACTATCATAGCCAAAGCCTACTATCCTAGCTAAAGCCTACTATCCTAGCTAAAGCCTACTATCCTAGCTAAAGCCTACTATCATAGCTAAAGCCTACTATCATAGCTAAAGCCTACTATCCTAGCTAAAGCCTACTATCCTAGCTAAAGCCTACTATCCTAGCTAAAGCCTACTATCCTAGCTAAAGCCTACTATCCTAGCTAAAGCCTACTATCCTAGCTAAAGCCTACTATCCTAGCTAAAGCCTACTATCCTAGCTAAAGCCTACTATCCTAGCTAAAGCCTACTATCCTAGCTAAAGCCTACTATCCTAGCTAAAGCCTACTATCATAGCTAAAGCCTACTATCATAGCTAAAGCCTACTATCATAGCTAAAGCCTACTATCATAGCTAAAGCCTACTATCCTAGCTAAAGCCTACTATCCTAGCTAAAGCCTACTATCCTAGCTAAAGCCTACTATCCTAGCCAAAGCCTACTATCATAGCCAAAGCCTACTATCCTAGCTAAAGCCTACTATCCTAGCTAAAGCCTACTATCCTAGCTAAAGCCTACTATCATAGCTAAAGCCTACTATCATAGCTAAAGCCTACTATCATAGCTAAAGCCTACTATCCTAGCTAAAGCCTACTATCCTAGCTAAAGCCTACTATCCTAGCTAAAGCCTACTATCATAGCTAAAGCCTACTATCATAGCTAAAGCCTACTATCCTAGCTAAAGCCTACTATCCTAGCTAAAGCCTACTATCCTAGCTAAAGCCTACTATCCTAGCTAAAGCCTACTATCCTAGCTAAAGCCTACTATCCTAGCTAAAGCCTACTATCATAGCTAAAGCCTACTATCCTAGCTAAAGCCTACTATCCTAGCTAAAGCCTACTATCCTAGCTAAAGCCTACTATCATAGCTAAAGCCTACTATCCTAGCTAAAGCCTACTATCCTAGCTAAAGCCTACTATCCTAGCTAAAGCCTACTATCCTAGCTAAAGCCTACTATCCTAGCAAAAGCCTACTATCCTAGCTAAAGCCTACTATCATAGCTAAAGCCTACTATCATAGCTAAAGCCTACTATCCTAGCTAAAGCCTACTATCCTAGCTAAAGCCTACTATCCTAGCCAAAGCCTACTATCCTAGCAAAAGCCTACTATCCTAGCCAAAGCCTACTATCCTAGCCAAAGCCTACTATCATAGCTAAAGCCTACTATCCTAGCTAAAGCCTACTATCATAGCCAAAGCCTACTATCCTAGCCAAAGCCTACTATCCTAGCCAAAGCCTACTATCATAGCTAAAGCCTACTATCCTAGCTAAAGCCTACTATCCTAGCTAAAGCCTACTATCATAGCTAAAGCCTACTATCATAGCTAAAGCCTACTATCCTAGCTAAAGCCTACTATCCTAGCTAAAGCCTACTATCCTAGCCAAAGCCTACTATCCTAGCCAAAGCCTACTATCCTAGCCAAAGCCTACTATCCTAGCCAAAGCCTACTATCCTAGCCAAAGCCTACTATCCTAGCTAAAGCCTACTGTCCTAGCTAAAGCCTACTATCCTAGCTAAAGCCTACTATCATAGCCAAAGCCTACTGTCCTAGCTAAAGCCTACTATCCTAGCCAAAGCCTACAGTCCTAGCCAAAGCCTACTATCATAGCCAAAGCCTACTATCCTAGCTAAAGCCTACTATCCTAGCTAAAGCCTACTATCATAGCTAAAGCCTACTATCATAGCTAAAGCCTACTATCATAGCTAAAGCCTACTATCATAGCTAAAGCCTACTATCCTAGCTAAAGCCTACTATCATAGCTAAAGCCTACTATCATAGCTAAAGCCTACTATCATAGCTAAAGCCTACTATCATAGCTAAAGCCTACTATCCTAGCTAAAGCCTACTATCCTAGCTAAAGCCTACTATCATAGCTAAAGCCTACTATCCTAGCTAAAGCCTACTATCCTAGCTAAAGCCTACTATCCTAGCTAAAGCCTACTATCATAGCTAAAGCCTACTATCCTAGCTAAAGCCTACTATCCTAGCCAAAGCCTACTATCCTAGCTAAAGCCTACTATCATAGCTAAAGCCTACTATCCTAGCTAAAGCCTACTATCCTAGCTAAAGCCTACTATCCTAGCTAAAGCCTACTATCCTAGCCAAAGCCTACTATCCTAGCCAAAGCCTACTATCCTAGCCAAAGCCTACAGTCCTAGCTAAAGCCTACTATCCTAGCTAAAGCCTACTATCCTAGCTAAAGCCTACTATCCTAGCTAAAGCCTACTATCCTAGCGAAAGCCTACTGTCCTAGCCAAAGCCTACTATCCTAGCCAAAGCCTACTATCCTAGCCAAAGCCTACTATCATAGCTAAAGCCTACTATCCTAGCTAAAGCCTACTATCATAGCTAAAGCCTACTATCCTAGCCAAAGCCTACTATCATAGCTAAAGCCTACTATCATAGCTAAAGCCTACTATCATAGCTAAAGCCTACTATCCTAGCTAAAGCCTACTATCCTAGCTAAAGCCTACTATCCTAGCTAAAGCCTACTATCCTAGCCAAAGCCTACTATCCTAGCCAAAGCCTACTATCATAGCCAAAGCCTACTATCCTAGCTAAAGCCTACTGTCCTAGCTAAAGCCTACTATCCTAGCCAAAGCCTACTATCATAGCTAAAGCCTACTATCATAGCCAAAGCCTACTTTCCTAGCTAAAGCCTACTATCCTAGCCAAAGCCTACTATCCTAGCCAAAGCCTACTATCCTAGCCAATGCCTACAGTCCTAGCTAAAGCCTACTATCCTAGCCATAGCCTACTATCCTAGCCAAAGCCTACTGTCCTAGCCAAAGCCTACTGTCCTAGCTAAAGCCTACTATCCTAGCCGAAGCCTACTATCCTAGCTAAAGCCTACTACCCTAGCTAAAGCCTACTATCCTAGCTAAAGCCTACTATCCTAGCCAAAGCCTACTATCATAGCCAAAGCCTACTATCCTAGCTAAAGCCTACTATCCTAGCTAAAGCCTACTATCATAGCTAAAGCCTACTATCATAGCCAAAGCCTACTATCCTAGCCAAAGCCTACTATCCTAGCCAAAGCCTACTATCCTAGCCAAAGCCTACTATCCTAGCTAAAGCCTACTATCCTAGCTAAAGCCTACTATCCTAGCGAAAGCCTACTATCCTAGCCAAAGCCTACTATCCTAGCCAAAGCCTACTATCCTAGCGAAAGCCTACTATCCTAGCGAAAGCCTACTATCCTAGCCAAAGCCTACTGTCCTAGCAAAAGCCTACTATCCTAGCCAAAGCCTACTGTCCTAGCTAAAGCCTACTATCCTAGCGAAAGCCTACTATCCTAGCGAAAGCCTACTATCCTAGCTAAAGCCTACTATCCTAGCCAAAGCCTACTATCCTAGCCAAAGCCTACTATCCTAGCGAAAGCCTACTGTCCTAGCAAAAGCCTACTATCCTAGCCAAAGCCTACTGTCCTAGCTAAAGCCTACTATCCTAGCTAAAGCCTACTATCATAGCTAAAGCCTACTATCCTAGCCAAAGCCTACTATCCTAGCCAAAGCCTACTATCCTAGCCGAAGCCTACTATCCTAGCTAAAGCCTACTATCCTAGCTAAAGCCTACTATCCTAGCTAAAGCCTACTATCCTAGCTAAAGCCTACTATCCTAGCTAAAGCCTACTATCCTAGCTAAAGCCTACTATCCTAGCTAAAGCCTACTATCCTAGCCAAAGCCTACTATCCTAGCCAAGGCCTACTATCCTAGCGAAAGCCTACTAACAAGCATCGTAGTTCTAAAGGGACCTGTCCAAGAATAAATAAAGACTTCAGTACGACTTTTTAAAAATGTATACAAGTCTAATTACACTTGTTAATGCGAGTGTTTTCCGAGCAACGTCAGGACTAATCTCTTAGTATAAATAGAAGGATGGCATTGAGGAAGATCAGTACGAGCGCTGAGCTGAGTGAGACATGACGACGACAACTTTGTTCTTCCTGTTCCTGGTGGGCTCCTTCCTGGGGCTGTCCACGGCCCAGCGGTGCACTTTGACCAACTCTCAGACAAAAAGTTCGACCTGCCAGCGTTCGACCTTGACCGACAGCAAATTGTTCGACAGCACTCTTTTGGATTCGACATTGACCAGCAGCCGCCTTACCGGTGGGAGCAACGTCGTGCGAAGCACCCTCACCGGTTCGCAAATTTCTAACTCAAAGTTGACTGATTGCACTATTACGACTTCCACTTTTTCCGGGAAGACGTATAATGGGATTACAATGACGAACAATATTATTGCCTAGCTCTAATTAACACACAAAGCTCTTTGGACTCGATGTTCCTCTGAAGTTCAACAAGTCCTTTTAATATATATTCTTACAAATAGATTCTGGATGTTATTACATTGATTTAACTCGTTAGTCATTTAACTGCTGTAATTCTTAGATTAAAAAAATAGGAATTTTATGACACTGTTAGATATTTTGTCATGTAATTTTTATTGTATAAATATAATTCTTTGTATAATTAGAAATAAAGAGCTATTCACTTTGTTAACACTAATTATTGTTGGGGCTCTATTAAACCATCCAATTCATCTTGTATCCAATCCTTGCAATCCAAAATTCTTTGTAAAATCCTCAATGCTCCTTATTATGTCACAAACAAACTCATCCATCATGATCTTAATATCCCATATGTTGCTGATTTGGCCCAAATTAGATACCTATCCTTCCATGATAAGCTCCATACACACTTGAATCCGCTAGGTTCTCAACTAGTTTCCCATACTATTCCTGATAACCCTCCGAAGCGTTTCAAAAGAAGATGGCCTCGAGACCATCTACTATAGAACTTTATTGGAGTGCTACGGATGGGTAGTTTCTCTACAAGTGTTTTTCATGTCATTTTGTACATATTAGCAGATTTACTTATTGTAATATTATTATAGTTGTAAATATCAATAAATTAAATTAAAAAAAAAATGATTTTATAATAACAAAAATAGTAAAGGTAATAGTTGGTTTTAAACCAATTGCAATTGTGATTGTAACAGGGTGCCTGGTCCTCAAAAAGAGTTCAAACTTACGATTTTTTAGTATCATTTGACCAAATAGCAGGAAGATGGAAAGCAAGCATTCTAAGGTATTTTAACTTATCCTAACAGCCAAAAAATATATTTCTAGGCCACAATATAACTAAGAAGACTCAGTTAACTAAAATAGAACATGTTTCACTGCTTCATTGGTTAGTTAGTTATTGTGAAATATATTTCAAGAAACATCGGTAACACAGCACCTTTGACATTTCCTTGGGCAGTTCTTTCCTGCGAACTCATCTATTGCTCAAACAAATTAATGCTTAAAGTGTTTTAACGTTGACACGAAAAATCTCTAAAATGTTTATTAAATACACTGCAATAAGAGCCTTTGGAATAATAATATATATTTATAAAATATGTTTATTACATATTTAGGAAATATCTGCTATGAATAAACATGTATGAGAGGTGTAGAAGAGGTTGAAGCATGAAAAGGCAGAAGGATATACGTTAATGATGCATAAACATGGTGCAACATGATAGGAGAGGTTGAAGCATGGAAAGGCAGAAACATTAATAATAATTTATAAGACCATAGTAGGGTGAGGTGGAGGATTTGCTTTGTAAGCATGGAAATTATAATTTTTAGTTATGATGATTTACAATATTTTCGGATTACTTCGGAGGTTAATATTAATTAATTAAGAAGTACTTAATATTTTACTAACTGTACTTAATATTTTACTAACAGCACTTAATATCTTAATAAATCGTAATAAATTATCTGATTTTAAGTTAATACGTGAGATTAATAAAGAAAATCTTGTAAAACGATTGCGACCACGATTTCAATATTTTCTTTTCCGTCTGCAAGGAGTTTACATTTTCAATCAAAGCACTACTACCAAATTACCAAACCTACATTTTACAATATAAAATACAAAATTCCAAAACTTGAAGTATTTCGAAAACCAAAGGAACCCTGCCATGAGATCCAAGACGACACGAGATGAGGCAAGGAACGCAGAGCTAGTGGCTGCTTTATGGAGCCAGGTTACAACACAACGCACGCCAGTCACCGTAAGCACATGACGCAAATATCTCCCCCAACTTTCACAGATTATAGCCAAACCTATTTCTTCCAATACTGTCAATGCCAGACAAGTTTGACAATCGATTATTTACTAATGTGCAGGGAAATCGTTTTAGGCTAGAAAAATATTGACAACGAAATATTTACCATATTAAACGAAATATTAGAATTCTAGCAATGCTACTTTGCCGTCCTCATTTTTAATTATGTTTCCTTTCTCAGCTGAAATTCTGATTTCTTTTAAAGCGATTATTTTCTTTCAAGAGTAAATGTTCAAAATACTTTAAATTAAACCGTGATTTATTAAATAAAGAGTAAAAGGTAATAGAGTGCAGGAAAACAACAGTACGAGTTTTTACGATACAAGCACAGAATTTATTATGATATAGACACTTGACAAGACACTTCACACAAAATGGCAGATGTAGTCCACACTACAAACCGACGCTAATTGAGAGTGTGACAATGGCATTGTTTGTATTGACAACAGTACATTGTAGGGACTGCATTGTTTGTATTGGCAACAGTACATTGTAGGGACTGCATTGCTTGTATTGGCAACAGTACATTGTAGGGACTGCATTGTTTGTATTGGCGACAGTACATTGTAGGGACTGCATTGTTTGTATTGGCAACCGTACATTGTAGGGACTGCATTGTTTGTATTGGCAACAGTACATTGTAGGGACTGCATTGTTTGTATTGGCAACAGTACATTGTAGGGACTGCATTGTTTTTATTGGCAACAGTACATTGTAGGGACTGCATTGCTTGTATTGGCAACAGTACATTGTAGGGACTGCATTATTTGTATTGGCAACAGTACATTGGAGGGACTGCATTGTTTTTATTGGTAACAGTACATTGTAGGGACTGCACTGCTTGTATTGGCAACAGTACATTGTAGGGAGTGCATTGTTTGTATTGGCAACAGTACATTGTAGGGACTGCATTGTTTCTAAGCCAACGCTTGTGCAGGGAAGTGATTTGTCCGATATCACGTTCATTCGCGACATTTCGTCTCCAATCGAAGTTAAGTGCCCTTCTCATATGGCTACACCGTCCCCTCGTTAATTATAATATTAACAGTAATTCAATCCATCAAATAATTTTGCCTCGGTTCGCTTTATTTATGTATTTTAGTTGAAGAGAAATATTTCATTCTATAAATGTTTATCAGTAAGTTAAGTGATAGCGCTTTGTCAGAGTTATAAATAGAAAAAAAATCTATTATCTTTCTCTTTCCTCGTCGTCAACAAATACCGAGTCAATTATTCGAAGCAGAATATCTAATATGTTTCATTTGGCTAAAAGACGTTTAATGTCACAATCAGTATTATTGAATGATAATAAATCATTTGTCATTTTTACTTTCCTAAATGTTATGTCCATATTTACAAAGCTGCAAGAATTTTAACACTTTCAGTTTTGGTCATAAGTATGACCAATTTGTACTTAAATTATTATGTATGGAATAAATTGCTAATCAAATTGATTGAGCTCATCAAAGATTGAAAAATCCCAAATGTGCCTTTGTTTAGTTATTTTTTGTATATTTCAACAGTTACAATAAAAAAATTAAATTTTCACTAAGTGATTGGAATCGAAATTGACATTACGATGAGGATACTCTGATCCGGAGGGTCGATGAATCGAACATTTAGATTTTGCACCTGGATAACAGTCACAACATAAAAGAAACCTACTATCCTAGCTAAAGCCTACTATCCTAGCTAAAGCCTACTATCCTAGCTAAAGCCTACTATCCTAGCCAAAGCCTACTATCCTAGCCAAAGCCTACTATCCTAGCTAAAGCCTACTATCCTAGCCAAAGCCTACTATCCTAGCTAAAGCCTACTATCCTAGCTAAAGCCTACTATCCTAGCCAAAGCCTACTATCCTAGCCAAAGCCTACTATCCTAGCTAAAGCCTACTATCCTAGCCAAAGCCTACTATCCTAGCTAAAGCCTACTATCCTAGCCAAAGCCTACTATCCTAGCTAAAGCCTACTATCCTAGCTAAAGCCTACTATCCTAGCCAAAGCCTACTATCCTAGCTAAAGCCTACTATCCTAGCTAAAGCCTACTATCCTAGCCAAAGCCTACTATCCTAGCCAAAGCCTACTATCCTAGCTAAAGCCTACTATCCTAGCTAAAGCCTACTATCCTAGCTAAAGCCTACTATCATAGCTAAAGCCTACTATCCTAGCTAAAGCCTACTATCCTAGCTAAAGCCTACTATCCTAGCTAAAGCCTACTATCCTAGCTAAAGCCTACTATCCTAGCTAAAGCCTACTATCCTAGCTAAAGCCTACTATCCTAGCCAAAACCTACTATCCTAGCTAAAGCCTACTATCCTAGCTAAAGCCTACTATCATAGCTAAAGCCTACTATCCTAGCTAAAGCCTACTATCCTAGCTAAAGCCTACTATCCTAGCTAAAGCCTACTATCCTAGCTAAAGCCTACTATCCTAGCTAAAGCCTACTATCCTAGCTAAAGCCTACTATCCTAGCTAAAGCCTACTATCCTAGCCAAAGCCTACTATCCTAGCCAAAGCCTACTATCCTAGCTAAAGCCTACTATCCTAGCCAAAGCCTACTATCCTAGCTAAAGCCTACTATCCTAGCCAAAGCCTACTATCCTAGCTAAAGCCTACTATCCTAGCTAAAGCCTACTATCCTAGCCAAAGCCTACTATCCTAGCCAAAGCCTACTATCCTAGCTAAAGCCTACTATCCTAGCCAAAGCCTACTATCCTAGCTAAAGCCTACTATCCTAGCTAAAGCCTACTATCCTAGCCAAAGCCTACTATCCTAGCCAAAGCCTACTATCCTAGCTAAAGCCTACTATCCTAGCCAAAGCCTACTATCCTAGCTAAAGCCTACTATCCTAGCCAAAGCCTACTATCCTAGCTAAAGCCTACTATCCTAGCTAAAGCCTACTATCCTAGCCAAAGCCTACTATCCTAGCCAAAGCCTACTATCCTAGCTAAAGCCTACTATCCTAGCTAAAGCCTACTATCCTAGCTAAAGCCTACTATCCTAGCTAAAGCCTACTATCCTAGCTTAAGCCTACTATCCTAGCCAAAACCTACTATCCTAGCTAAAGCCTACTATCCTAGCTAAAGCCTACTATCCTAGCTAAAGCCTACTATCATAGCTAAAGCCTACTATCCTAGCTAAAGCCTACTATCCTAGCTAAAGCCTACTATCCTAGCTAAAGCCTACTATCCTAGCTAAAGCCTACTATCATAGCTAAAGCCTACTATCCTAGCTAAAGCCTACTATCCTAGCTAAAGCCTACTATCCTAGCCAAAACCTACTATCCTAGCATCGAGTACATAACATAATAATTTAGTAACTACTACTACTTACTACCCACAATTTGATATTAAGATGGTGAGGCTGTATATCGTATATTCAAACTTTGTGGAGGTTGAAAAAGAGAATAGAGTGCCAACTATCGTTGTAATGTTCAATAGCTAACATATATCAAGATATACCGCACTATAAAAAAAATCAATAATAATACTCGTTCAGTATTGACCAGGATAAAGATATCTTACAGTTAAGACCGAGGAAATTTCCAACGAAAAGCTCTTAGTCTCCAAATAAAACAGAAAAAGAAATTGAAAAGAGAAAAAAGTAAGGTCTCTTTTTATTTTTCAATATTTAGATATCGTAGAATATAGACCTGGATAAAGATATAAGACAGTATAGACCTGGATAAAGATATAGGACAGTATAGATCTGGATAAAGATATCGTACAGTATAGACCTGGATAAAGATATCGTACAGTATAGCTCTGGATAAAGATATAGGACAGTACAGACCTGGATAAAGATATCGTACAGTACAGATCTCGATAAAGATATAGGACAGTATAGACCTGGATAAAGATATAGGACAGTATAGACCTGGATAAAGATATCGTACAGTACAGATCTGGATAAAGATAAAGGACAGTATAGACCTGGATAAAGATATCGTACAGTATAGACCTGGATAAAAATGTCGTACGGTATAGACCTGGATAAAGATATAGGACAGTACAGACGTGGATAAAAATGTCGTACGGTATAGACCTGGATAAAGATATAGGACAGTACAGACCTGGATAAAGATATCGTACGGTATAGACCTGGATAAAAATGTCGTACGGTATAGACCTGGATAAAGATATAGGACAGTACAGACCTGGATAAAGATATCGTACGGTATAGACCTGGATAAAGATATCGTACAGTATAGAACTGGATAAAGATATAGGACAGTACAGACCTAGAAAAAGATATCCACCACCGGAACTTTACGTGTTGTTGAATACAATATTCGTTTTAAAAAATAAAATACTACAGCAGACTTTTATATTCAAGGTAATGCATTTTGATTTGATATTTTATCTCTATGTACTTGGCAACTTGGCAAGAGAAGTACCTTTAAACTTCCACTGAAACCTCATAGCCCATCTAATCTCTTTTAAATTAGATAAATCCTCTGTGGCATTAGCTACTTGAGTCATTAGATAAACGCATCTATGAAACGACACTGCCACAGCTAATTTGTAAAGGTCTCTTCAGGGTAAATTGCCGATAACGAACTAGCGATAACAAAAGAAATTCATTAAAGGCGAAAATATTCCACTGTTTTCTTCTTCATAGTTTGCAACAATGTTGCAAAAACGTTTTACCTTGAAAACCGAAAGCGCGTCGATGTTTATGCGAGTGTTTTCCGAGCAACGTCAGGATTAATCTCTATATAAATAGAAGGATGGCATTGAGGAAGATCAGTACGAGCGCTGAGCTGAGTGAGACATGACGACGACAACTTTGTTCTTCCTGTTCCTGGTGGGCTCCTTCCTGGGGCTGTCCACGGCCCAGCGGTGCACTTTGACCAACTCTGAGACAAAAAGTTCGACCTGTGAGCGTTCGACCTTGACCGACAGCAAATTGTTCGACAGCACTCTTTTGGATTCGACATTGACCAGCAGCCGCCTTACCGGTGGGAGCAACGTCGTGCGAAGCACCCTCACCGGTTCGCAAATTTCTAACTCAAAGTTGACTGATTGCACTATTACGACTTCCACTTTTTCCGGGAAGACGTATAATGGGATTACAATGACGAACAATATTATTGCCTAGCTCTAATTAACACACAAAGCTCTTTGGACTCGATGTTCCTCTGAAGTTCAACAAGTCCTTTTAATATAAGTCTTACAAACAGATTCTGGATGTTATTACATTGATTTAACTCGTTTTTAAACTAACAGCTGTAATTCTTAGATTAAAAAAATAGGAATTTTATGACACTGTTAGATATTTTGTCATGTAATTTTTATTGTATAAATATAATTCTTTGTATAATTAGAAATAAAGAGCTATTCACTTTGTTAACACTAATTATTGTTGGGGCTCTATTAAACCATCCAATTCATCTTGTACCCAATCCTTGCAATCCAAAATTCTTTGTAAAATCCTCAATGCTCCTTATTATGTCACAAACAAACTCATCCATCATGATCTTGATATCCCATATGTTGCTGATTTGGCCCAAATTAGATACCTATCCTTCCATGATAAGCTCCATACACACTTGAATCCGCTAGTCTCTCAACTTGCTTCTCATACTATTCCTGATAACCATCCGAGGCGTCTCAAAAGAAGATGGCCTCGAGACCATCTACTATAGAACTTTATTGGAGTGCGACGGATGGGTAGTTTCTCTACAAGTGTTTTTCATGTCATATTGTACATATTAGCAGATTTACTTATTGTAATATTATTGTAGTTGTAAATATCAATAAATAAAATTTTAAAAAAAATGATTGTATAATAACAAAAATAATAAAGGTAATAGTCGGTTTTAAACCAATTGCAATAGTGATTGTAACAGGGTGCCTAGTCCTCAAAAAGAGTTCAAACTAACGATTTTTTAGTATCATTTGACCAAATAGCAGGTAGATGGAAAGCAAGCATTCTAAGGTATTAGCTTATCCTAACAGCCAAAAAATATATTTCTAGGCCACAATATAACTAAGAAGACTCAGTTAACTAAAATAGAACATGTTTCACTGCTTCATTAGTTAGTTAGTTATTGTGAAATATATTTCAAGAAACATCTGTAACACAGCACCAATATAATAATAACAATAATACATGATCAGGCATAACAATGTGGCGAAAATATATCACCAAAGTATATGCAGGCCATTAGGACTGTTGACATTTCCTTGGGCAGTTCTTTCCTGCGAACTCATCTATTGCTCAAACAAATTAATGCTTAAAGTGTTTTAACGTTGACACGAAAAATCTCTAAAATGTTTATTAAATACACTGCAATAAGAGCCTTTGGAACAATAATAATAAGTAGGAGAAGTTGAAACATGGAAAGGCAGAAACATTATACATTAATAATAATTTATAAGACTATAGTAGGGTGAGGTGGAGGATTTGCTTTGTAAGCATGGAAATTATAATTTTTAGTTATGATGATTTACAATATTTTCGGATTACTTCGGAGGTTTGCCACAACGTTCCTAACCATAGGGGGGGGGGTAATGTCGACATTTATTTCTCGAGAACTCGATGAAATAGAATCAGAACTGGCCTAGGTGGGAGGCGAATCCTACGTCATGAACACGGGGGGATCTGTGATCCTGGTTCCGAACCATCCTCGTTGATGTTTCCAAAAAATATGAACGGTGTATGTCAATCGTATAATGAAATATGATACACACGCAAAACTCAATTGATTTTTCATCAGAATTAAAAAGAAATATGTTCATAAGAACCCAAACCAAGTACCTAAACCACAACCAAGAGGAATATAAGCCCAGAAATATTCAAAACACGCTATAAGTCAGAAGTGCTTAACGGAAAACAAGTGTGGTATAATGTAAAATAATGATAGGGATGTTGAGTTACTAAAAGTACTTAATATTTTACTAACTGTACTTAATATTTTACTAACAGCACTTAATATCTTAATAAATCGTAATAAATTATCTGATTTTAAGTTAATAAGTGAGATTAATAAAGAAAATCTTGTAAAACGATTGCGACCACGATTTCAATATTTTCTTTTCCGTCTGCAAGGAGTTTACATTTTCAATCAAAGCACTACTACCAAATTACCAAACCTACATTTTACAATATAAAATACAAAATTCCAAAACTTGAAGTATTTCGAAAACCAAAGGAACCCTGCCATGAGATCCAAGACGACACGAGATGAGGCAAGGAACACAGAGCTAGTGGCTGCTTTATGGAGTCGGGTTACAACACAGCGCACGCCAGTCACCGTAAGCACATGACGCAAATATCTCCCCCAACTTTCACAGATTATAGCCAAACCTATTTCTTCCAATACCGTCAATGCCAGACTAGTTTGACAATCGATTATTTACTAATGTGCAGGGAAATCGTTTTAGGCTAGAAACATATTGACAACGAAATATTTACCATATTAGACGAAATATTAGAATTGTAGCAATGCTACTTTGCCGTCCTCATTTTTAATTATGTTTCCTTTCTCAGCTGAAATTCTGATTTCTTTTAAAGCGATTATTTTCTTTCAAGAGTAAATGTTCAAAATACTTTAAATTAAACCGTGATTTATTAAATAAAGAGTAAAAGGTAATAGAGGGCAGGAAAACAACAGTACGAGTTTTTACGATACAAGCACAGAATTTATTATGATATAGACACTTGACAAGACACTTCACACAAAATGGCAGATGTAGTCCACACTACAAACCGACGCTAATTGAGAGTGTGACAATGGCATTGTTTGTATTGGCAACAGTACATTGTAGGGACTGCATTGTTTGTATTGGCAACAGTACATTGTAGGGACTGCATTGTTTGTATTGGCAACCGTACATTGTAGGGACTGCATTGTTTGTATTGGCAACAGTACATTGTAGGGACTGCATTGTTTGTATTGGCAACAGTACATTGTAGGGACTGCATTGTTTTTATTGGCAACAGTACATTGTAGGGACTGCATTGTTTGTATTGGCAACCGTACATTGTAGGGACTGCATTGTTTGTATTGGCAACAGTACATTGTAGGGACTGCATTGTTTGTATTGGCAACAGTACATTGTAGGGACTGCATTGTTTTTATTGGCAACAGTACATTGTAGGGACTGCATTGCTTGTATTGGCAACAGTACATTGTAGGGACTGCATTATTTGTATTGGCAACAGTACATTGGAGGGACTGCATTGTTTTTATTGGCAACAGTACATTGTAGGGACTGCATTGCTTGTATTGGCAACAGTACATTGTAGGGACTGCATTGTTTGTATTGGCAACAGTACATTGTAGGGACTGCATTGTTTCTAAGCCAACGCTTGTGCAGGGAAGTGATTTGTCCGATATCACGTTCATTCGCGACATTTCGTCTCCAATTGAAGTTAAGGTTAGAGCCCTGCTCATAGGGCTATGCCGTCCCCTCGTTAATTATAATATTAACAGTAATTCAATCCATCAAATAATTTTGCCTCGATTCGCTTTATTTATGTATTTTAGTTGAAGAGAAATATTTCATTCTATAAATGTTTATCAGTAAGTTAAGTGACTGCGCTTTAGCAGAGTTATAAATAGAAAAAAAATCTATTATCTTTCTCTTTCCTCGTCGTCAACAAATACCGAGTCAATTATTCGAAGCAGAATATCTCATATGTTTCATTTGGCTAAAAGACGTTTAATGCCACAATCAGTATTATTGAATGATAATAAATCATTTGTCATTTTTACTTTCCTAAATGTTATGTCCATATTTACAAAGCTGCAACAATTTTAACACTTTCAGTTTTGGTCATAAGTATGACCGATTTGTACTTAAATTATTATATATGGAATAAATTGCCAATCAAATTGATTGAGCTCATCAAGGATTGAAAAATCCCAAATGTGCCTTTGTTTAGTTATTTTTTGTATATTTCAACAGTTACAATAAAAAAATTAAATTTTCACTAAGTGATTGGAATCAAAATTGACATTACGATGAGGATACTCTGATCCGGAGGGTCGATGAAGCGAACATTTAGATTTTGCACCTGGGTAACAGTCACAACATAAAAGAAACCTACTATCCTAGCTAAAGCCTACTATCCTAGCTAAAGCCTACTATCCTAGCTAAAGCCTACTATCATAGCTAAAGCCTACTATCCTAGCTAAAGCCTACTATCCTAGCTAAAGCCTACTATCATAGCTAAAGCCTACTATCATAGCTAAAGCCTACTATCCTAGCTAAAGCCTACTATCCTAGCTAAAGCCTACTATCCTAGCTAAAGCCTACTATCCTAGCTAAAGCCTACTATCCTAGCTAAAGCCTACTATCCTAGCCAAAGCCTACTATCCTAGCCAAAGCCTACTATCCTAGCTAAAGCCTACTATCCTAGCTAAAGCCTACTATCCTAGCTAAAGCCTACTATCATAGCTAAAGCCTACTATCATAGCTAAAGCCTACTATCATAGCTAAAGCCTACTATCCTAGCTAAAGCCTACTATCCTAGCTAAAGCCTACTATCCTAGCTAAAGCCTACTATCCTAGCTAAAGCCTACTATCCTAGCTAAAGCCTACTATCCTAGCTAAAGCCTACTATCCTAGCTAAAGCCTACTATCCTAGCTAAAGCCTACTATCCTAGCTAAAGCCTACTATCATAGCTAAAGCCTACTATCATAGCTAAAGCCTACTATCCTAGCTAAAGCCTACTATCCTAGCTAAAGCCTACTATCCTAGCTAAAGCCTACTATCCTAGCTAAAGCCTACTATCCTAGCTAAAGCCTACTATCCTAGCTAAAGCCTACTATCCTAGCTAAAGCCTACTATCATAGCTAAAGCCTACTATCATAGCTAAAGCCTACTATCCTAGCTAAAGCCTACTATCCTAGCTAAAGCCTACTATCCTAGCCAAAGCCTACTATCCTAGCTAAAGCCTACTATCCTAGCGAAAGCCTACTATCCTAGCTAAAGCATACTATCCTAGCTAAAGCCTACTATCCTAGCCAAAGCCTACTATCCTAGCTAAAGCCTACTATCCTAGCTAAAGCCTACTATCCTAGCTAAAGCCTACTATCCTAGCCAAAGCCTACTACCCTAGCCAAAGCCTACTATCCTAGCTAAAGCCTACTATCCTAGCTAAAGCCTACTATCATAGCTAAAGCCTACTATCCTAGCTAAAGCCTACTATCCTAGCTAAAGCCTACTATCCTAGCTAAAGCCTACTATCCTAGCTAAAGCCTACTATCATAGCTAAAGCCTACTATCCTAGCTAAAGCCTACTATCCTAGCCAAAGCCTACTATCCTAGCTAAAGCCTACTATCCTAGCCAAAGCCTACTATCCTAGCTAAAGCCTACTATCCTAGCTAAAGCCTACTATCCTAGCTAAAGCCTACTATCCTAGCCAAAGCCTACTACCCTAGCCAAAGCCTACTATCCTAGCTAAAGCCTACTATCCTAGCTAAAGCCTACTATCCTAGCTAAAGCCTACTATCCTAGCTAAAGCCTACTATCCTAGCTAAAGCCTACTATCATAGCTAAAGCCTACTATCATAGCTAAAGCCTACTATCATAGCTAAAGCCTACTATCCTAGCTAAAGCCTACTATCCTAGCTAAAGCCTACTATCCTAGCTAAAGCCTACTATCCTAGCTAAAGCCTACTATCCTAGCTAAAGCCTACTATCCTAGCTAAAGCCTACTATCCTAGCTAAAGCCTACTATCCTAGCTAAAGCCTACTATCCTAGCTAAAGCCTACTATCATAGCTAAAGCCTACTATCATAGCTAAAGCCTACTATCATAGCTAAAGCCTACTATCCTAGCTAAAGCCTACTATCCTAGCTAAAGCCTACTATCCTAGCTAAAGCCTACTATCCTAGCTAAAGCCTACTATCCTAGCTAAAGCCTACTATCCTAGCTAAAGCCTACTATCCTAGCTAAAGCCTACTATCATAGCTAAAGCCTACTATCATAGCTAAAGCCTACTATCCTAGCTAAAGCCTACTATCCTAGCTAAAGCCTACTATCCTAGCCAAAGCCTACTATCCTAGCTAAAGCCTACTATCCTAGCGAAAGCCTACTATCCTAGCTAAAGCATACTATCCTAGCTAAAGCCTACTATCCTAGCCAAAGCCTACTATCCTAGCTAAAGCCTACTATCCTAGCTAAAGCCTACTATCCTAGCTAAAGCCTACTATCCTAGCCAAAGCCTACTACCCTAGCCAAAGCCTACTATCCTAGCTAAAGCCTACTATCCTAGCTAAAGCCTACTATCCTAGCTAAAGCCTACTATCCTAGCTAAAGCCTACTATCCTAGCTAAAGCCTACTATCCTAGCTAAAGCCTACTATCATAGCTAAAGCCTACTATCCTAGCTAAAGCCTACTATCCTAGCCAAAGCCTACTATCCTAGCTAAAGCCTACTATCCTAGCCAAAGCCTACTATCCTAGCTAAAGCCTACTATCCTAGCTAAAGCCTACTATCCTAGCTAAAGCCTACTATCCTAGCCAAAGCCTACTACCCTAGCCAAAGCCTACTATCCTAGCTAAAGCCTACTATCCTAGCTAAAGCCTACTATCCTAGCTAAAGCCTACTATCCTAGCTAAAGCCTACTATCCTAGCTAAAGCCTACTATCCTAGCTAAAGCCTACTATCATAGCTAAAGCCTACTATCCTAGCTAAAGCCTACTATCCTAGCCAAAGCCTACTATCCTAGCTAAAGCCTACTATCCTAGCCAAAACCTACTATCCTAGCTAAAGCCTACTATCCTAGCTAAAGCCTACTATCCTAGCTAAAGCCTACTATCCTAGCCAAAACCTACTATCCTAGCTAAAGCCTACTATCCTAGCTAAAGCCTACTATCATAGCTAAAGCCTACTATCCTAGCTAAAGCCTACTATCATAGCTAAAGCCTACTATCCTAGCTAAAGCCTACTATCCTAGCTAAAGCCTACTATCCTAGCTAAGGCCTACTATCCTAGCTAAAGCCTACTATCCTAGCTAAAGCCTACTATCCTAGCCAAAACCTACTATCCTAGCTAAAGCCTACTATCATAGCTAAAGCCTACTATCCTAGCCAAAGCCTACTATCCTAGCTAAAGCCTACTATCCTAGCCAAAACCTACTATCCTAGCTAAAGCCTACTATCCTAGCCAAAGCCTACTATCCTAGCTAAAGCCTATTATCCTAGCTAAAGCCTACTATCCTAGCCAAAACCTACTATCCTAGCTAAAGCCTACTATCATAGCTAAAGCCTACTATCCTAGCCAAAGCCTACTATCCTAGCTAAAGCCTACTATCCTAGCCAAAACCTACTATCCTAGCATCGAGTACATAACATAATAATTTAGTAACTACTACTACTTACTACCCACAATTTGATATCAAGATGGTGAGGCTGTATATCGTATATTGAAACTTTGTGGAGGTTGAAAAAGTGAATAGAGTGCCAACTATCGTTGTAATGTTCAATAGCTAACATATATCAAGATATACCGCACTATAAAAAAAATCAATAATAATACTCGTTTAGTATTGACCAGGATAAAGATATCGTACAGTTAAGACCGAGGAAATTTCCAACGAAAAGCTCTTAGTCTCCAAATAAAACAGAAAAAGAAATTGAAAAGAGAAAAAAGTAAGGTCTCTTTTTATTTTTCAATATTTAGATATCGTACAATATAGACCTGGATAAAGATATAAGACAGTATAGACCTGGATAAAGATATAGAACAGTATTGACCTGGATAAAGATATAGGACAGTATAGACCTGGATAAAGATATAGGACAGTATAGATCTGGATAAAGATATCGTACAGTATAGACCTGGATAAATATATCGTATAGTATAGCTCTGGATAAAGATATAGGACAGTACAGACCTGGATAAAGATATCGTACAGTATAGACCTGGATAAAGATATAGGACAGTATAGACCTGGATAAAGATATAGGACAGTATAGACCTGGATAAAGATATAGGACAGTATAGACCTGGATAAAGATATAGGACAGTATAGACCTGGATAAAGATATAGGACAGTATAGACCTGGAAAAAGATATCGTACAGTATAGACCTGGATAAAAATGTCGTACGGTATAGACCTGGATAAAGATATAGGACAGTATAGACCTGGATAAAGATATAGGACAGTATAGACCTGGATAAAGATATCGTACAGTATAGACCTGGATAAAGATATCGTACAGTATAGACCTGGATAAAGATATCGTACAGTATAGATCTGGATAAAGATATAGGACAGTACAGACCTGGATAAAGATATAGGACAGTATAGATCTGGATAAAGATATCGTACAGTATAGACCTGGATAAAGATATCGTACAGTATAGATCTGGATAAAGATATCGTACAGTATAGACCTGGATAAAGATATCGTACAGTACAGATCTGGATAAAGATATAGGACAGTATAGACCTGGATAAAGATATAGGACAGTATAGATCTGGATAAAGATATCGTACAGTATAGACCTGGATAATGATATCGTATAGTATAGATCTGGATAAAGATATCGTACAGTATAGACCTGGATAAAGATATAGGACAGTACAGACCTGGATAAAGATATCCAGCACCGGAACTTAACGTGTTTTTGAATACAATATTCGTTTTAAAAAATAAAATACTACAGCAGACTTTTATATTCGAGGTAATGCATTTTGATTTGATATTTTATCTCTATGTACTTGGCAACTTGGCAAGAGAAGTACCTTTAAACTTCCACTCAAACCTCATAGCCCATCTAATCTCTTTTAAATTAGAAAAATCCTCTGTGGCATTAGCTAATTGAGTCATCAGATAAACGCATCTATGAAACGACACTGCCACAGCTAATTTGTAAAGGTCTCTTCAGGGTAAATTGCCGATAACGAACTAGCGATAACAAAAGAAATTCATTAAAGCCGAAAATATTCCACTGTTTTCTTCTTCATAGTTTGCAACAATGTTGCAAAAACGTTTTACCTTGAAAACCGGAAGCGCGTCGATGTTTATGCGAGTGTTTTCCGAGCAACGTCAGGATTAATCTCTATATAAATAGAAGGATGGCATTGAGGAAGATCAGTACGAGCGCTGAGCTGAGCGAGACATGACGACGACAACTTTGTTCTTCCTGTTCCTGGTGGGCTCCTTCCTGGGGCTGTCCACGGCCCAGCGGTGCACTTTGACCAACTCTGAGACAAAAAGTTCGACCTGTGAGCGTTCGACCTTGACCGACAGCAAATTGTTCGACAGCACTCTTTTGGATTCGACATTGACCAGCAGCCGCGTTACCGGAGGGAGCCGCCTCATGCGAAGCACCCTCACCGGTTCCCAAATTTCTAACTCACAGTTGACTGATTGCACTATTACGACTTCCACTTTTTCCGGGAAGACGTACAATGGGATTACAATGACGAACAATATTATTGCCTAGCTCTAATTAACACACAAAGCTCTTTGGACTCGATGTTCCTCTGAAGTTCAACAAGTCCTTTTAATATATATTCTTACAAATAGATTCTGGATGTTATTACATTGACTTAACTCGTTTTTAAACTAACTGCTGTAATTCTTAGATTAAAAAAATAGGAATTTTATGACACTGTTAGATATTTTGTCATGTAATTTTTGTTGTATAATTCTTTGTATAATTACTAATAAAGAGCTATTCACTTTGTTAACATTAATTATTGTTGGGGCTCTACTAAACCATCCAATTCATCTCGTATCCAATCCTTGCAATCCAAAATCCTTTATAAAATCCTCAATGCTCCTTATTATGTCACAAACAAACTCATCCATCATGATCTTAATATCCAATATGTTGCTGATTTGGCCCAAATTAGATACCTATCCTTCCTGTATGATAAGCTCCATACACACTTGAATCCCCTAGTCTCTCAACTTGCTTCCCATACTATTCCTGATAACCCTCCGAGGTGTCTCAAAAGAAGATGGCCTCGAGACCATCTGCTATAGAACTTTATTGGAGTGCTACGGATGGGTAGTTTGTCTACAAGTGTTTTTCATGTCATATTGTACATATTAGGAGATTTACTTATTGTAATATTATTATAGTTGTAAATATCAATAAATTAAATTTTTTTTAAAATGATTGTATAATAACAAAAATAATAAAGGTAATAGTCGGTTTTAAACCAATTGCAATTGTGATTGTAACAGGGTGCCTAGTCCTCAAAAAGAGTTCAAACTTATGATTTTTTAGTATTATTTGACCAAATAGCAGGAAGATGGAAAGCAAGCATTCTAAGGTATTTTAACTTATCCTAACAGCCAAAAAATATATTTCTAGGCCACAATATAACTAAGAAGACTCAGTTAACTAAAATAGAACATGTTTCACTGCTTCATTAGTTAGTTAGTTATTGTGAAATATATTTCAAGAAACATCTGTAACACAGCACCTTTGACATTTCCTTGGGCAGTTCTTTCCTGCGAACTCATCTATTGCACAAACAAATTAAAGATTAAAGTGTTTTAACGTTGACACGAAAAATCTCTAAAATGTTTATTAAATACACTGCAATAAGAGCCTTTGGAATAATAATAATAAGTAGGAGAAGTTGAAACATGGAAAGGCAGAAACATTATACATTAATAATAATTTATAAGACTATAGTAGGGTGAGGTGGAGGATTTGCTTTGTAAGCATGGAAATTATAATTTTTAGTTATGATGATTTACAATATTTTCGGACTACTTCGGAGGTTTGCCACAACGTTCCTAACCATGGGGAGGGGGTTAATGTCGACATTTATTTCTCGAGAACTCGATGAAATAGAATCAGAACTGGTCTAGGTGGGAGGCGAATCCTACGTCATGAACTCCCCCCTGTGATCCTGGTTCCGAACCATCCTCGTTGATGTTTCCAAAAAATATGAACGGTGTATGTCAATCGTATAATGAAATATGATACACACGCAAAACTCAATTGATTTTTCATCAGAATTAAAAAGAAATATGTTCATAAGAACCCAAACCAAGTACCTAAACCACAACCAAGAGGAATATAAGCCCAGAAATATTCAAAACACGCTATAAGTCAGAAGTGCTTAACGGAAAACAAGTGTGATATAATGTAAAATAATGATAGGGATGTTGAGTTACTAAAAGTACTTAATATTTTACTAACTGTACTTAATATTTTACTAACAGCACTTAATATCTTAATAAATCGTAATAAATTATCTAATTTTAAGTTAATAAGTGAGATTAATAAAGAAAATCTTGTAAAACGATTGCGACCACGATTTCAATATTTTCTTTTCCGTCTGCAAGGAGTTTACATTTTCAATCAAAGCACTACTACCAAATTACCAAACCTACATTTTACAATATAAAATACAAAATTCCAAAACTTGAAGTATTTCGAAAACCAAAGGAACCCTGCCATGAGATCCAAGACGACACGAGATGAGGCAAGGAACACAGAGCTAGTGGCTGCCTTATGGAGCCAGGTTACAACACAACGCACGCCAGTCACCGTAAGCACATGACGCAAATATCTCCCCCAACTTTCACAGATTATAGCCAAACCTATTTCTTCCAATACTGTCAATGCCAGACTAGTTTGACAATCGATTATTTACTAATGTGCAGGGAAATCGTTTTAGGCTAGAAAAATATTGACAACGAAATATTTACCATATTAAACGAAATATTAGAATTCTAGCAATGCTACTTTGCCGTCCTCATTTTTAATTATGTTTCCTTTCTCAGCTGAAATTCTGATTTCTTTTAAAGCGATTATTTTCTTTCAAGAGTAAATGTTCAAAATACTTTAAATTAAACCGTGATTTATTAAACAAAGAAGAAAATAAAGAGCCTGTATAAAGACATCGTACAGTATAGACCTGGATAAAGATATCGTATAGTATAGACCTGGATAAAGATATAGGACAGTCAAAAGATCTGGATAAAGATATCGTACGGTATAGACCTAGATAAAGATATAGGACAGTCAAAAGATATCGTACGGTATAGACCTAGATAAAGATATAGGACAGTCAAAAGATCTGGATAAAGATATCGTATAGTATAGACCTGGATAAAGATATCGTACAGTATAGACCTGGATAAAGATATCGTATAGTATAGACCTGGATAAAGATATCGTAGAGTATAGACCTGGATAAAGATATCGTATAGTATAGACCTGGATAAAGATATCGTACAGTATAGACCTGGATAAAGATATAGGACAGTCAAAAGATCTGGATAAAGATATCGTACGGTATAAACCTAGATAAAGATATAGGACAGTCAAAAGATGATGGATAAAGATATCGTACGGTATAGACCTGAATAAAGATATCGTACAGTACAGACCTGGATAAAGATATCGTACAGTACAGACCTGGATAAAGATATCGTACAGTATAGACCTGGATAAAGATATTGTACAGTATAGACCTGGATAAAGATATCGTACAGTATAGACCTGGATAAAGATATAGGACAGTCAAAAGATCTGGATAAAGATATCGTACGGTATAGACCTAGATAAAGATATAGGACAGTAAAAAGATCTGGATAAAGATATCGTACGGTATAGACCTGGATAAAGATATAGGACAGTCAAAAGATCTGGATAAATATATCGTACGGTATAGACCTAGATAAAGATATAGGACAGTCAAGAGATCTGGATAAAGATATCGTACGGTATAGACCTGGATAAAGATATCGTACGGTATAGACCTGGATAAAGATATAGGACAGTCAAAAGATCTGGATAAAGATATCGTACGGTATAGACCTAGATAAAGATATAGGACAGTAAAAAGATCTGGATAAAGATATCGTACGGTATAGACCTGGATAAAGATATAGGACAGTCAAAAGATCTGGATAAATATATCGTACGGTATAGACCTAGATAAAGATATAGGACAGTCAAAAGATCTGGATAAAGATATCGTACGGTATAGACCTGGATAAAGATATCGTACGGTATAGACCTGGATAAAGATATCGTACAGTATAGAACTGGATAAAGATATCGTACAGTATGCTGATGCGTACAAATTGCTGACTGCTTTAGATTCAGTCCACCACGCGGGCATACGTCTGGCTACTGGTGCCTTCAGAACTAGCCCAGTGAACAGTCTTTGTGTAGAAGCAGGTATAGCTCCGCTGGCTGTTAGGAGACATCAACTGGCCTGCGGATATATCGCTAAACTAAAATTTAATGAAGAAAATCCAGCATGGAAACCAGTTTTTCAACCTAGAAGCAGGAGGTTTAACGATGTCCGAAGATTACCCACCCCACTCGGAATAAGAGCAGGAAGACACATAGAAGAAATCAGATCCTTGCAAACCTCAGTCAATGAACATTATTACCCTCCATGGACCCTCAAACTACCTACGATAGATCTAACTCTTTCCAAATTTAAAAAATCTAGCACCCCAGATTATGCATATATATCAGAATATCTAAGCATAAAAGACAAATACAAAAATAGCAAATATTTGTATACAGACGGTTCAAAAACACACTCCAATGTAGGATGTTCCTTTACCATAGACTCAAAGACAATTAAATATAAGCTCCCTTCCATATCGAGCAACTTTACAGCGGAATGCTTTGCTATCAGTGCAGCACTCTACCATATCATGCAGTGTAATGAAGAAAACTTTATAATATTCACCGATTCACTTTCCGCAATATCAGAACTAAGCAACATACATACAGACAATCAAATACTTAAGAAAGCGCAGAGCTATTCAACAATGATAAAAAGTCAGGGCCAGAATGTAATAATAGCATGGATACCATCCCATGTTGGAATTAAAGGCAACGAGGCAGCAGATCTAGCAGCAAAGGAAGCCGCCATGTCAACTCTAGATGAAATAAGAGTCTACACTCCATCAGATCTAGGAAACAGCCTGAAATCCCTAGCAAAGAAGACCTGGGACCAGCTCTGGGAAAGTGTAGAGGACGGCAACAAATTAAAAGGCATCAAAAAAGAAACCTCATCCTGGGAAAGTTCTAACCGTACCAACAGAAGAGAGGAAGTTGTCCTAGCAAGATTGAGAATAGGTCACACCTGATTAACCCACGGATACCTCATAGATAAAGAAGCTCCACCTAAATGCACATCCTGCAAAGTACAGCTATCCATCGCTCACATTCTAGTAGATTGCCCGCGTTACTCAGCTTACTTCGAAAACTGCAAAATAGAAAGAAGACTCCACTGGATGTTGCAAAATAATGTTTTGAGCGTAAACAAAGTAATTGACTTTCTAAAAAAATATAACCTATATAGCAAAATTTAAAATTAAAAAATAAGCCAAAACAAACATAACCTAAAGGACACGAATGACCTCTGTAGTTGAGTGTCCAAAAACCACAAAACCTAACCTAACCTGGATAAAGATATCGTACAGTATAGACCTGGATAAAGATATCGTACAGTATAGACCTGGATAAAGATATCGTACAGTATAGACCTGGATAAAGATATCGTACAGTATAGACCTGGATAAAGATATAGGACAGTCAAAAGATCTGGATAAAGATATCCAGCACCGGAACTTTACGTGGTTTTGAATACAATATTCGTTTTAAAAAATAAAATACTACAGCAGACTTTTATATTCGAGGTAATGCATTTTGATTTGATATTTTATCTCTATGTACTTGGCAACTTGGCAAGGGAAGTACCTTTAAACTTCCACTTCATAGCCCAGCTAATCTCTTTTCAATTAGATAAATCCTCTGTGGCATTAGCTAATTGAGTCATCAGATAAACGCATCTATGAAACGACACTGCCACAGCTAATTTTTAAAGGTCTCTTCAGGGTAAATTGCCGATAACGAACTAGCAATAACAAAAGAAATTCATTAAAGACGAAAATATTCCACTGTTTTCTTCTTCGTAGTTTGCAACAATGTTGCAAACAAGTTTTACCTTGGAAACGGAAGCGCGTCGATGTTTATGCGAGTGTTTTCCGAGCAACGTCAGGATTAATCTCCCTATATAAATAGAAGGATGGCATTGATGAAGATCAGTACGAGCGCTGAGCTGAGCGAGACATGACGACGACAACTTTGTTCTTCCTGTTCCTGGTGAGCTCCTTCCTGGGGCTGTCCACGGCCCAGCGGTGCACTATGACCAGCTCTGAGACAAAAAGTTCGACCTGTGAGCGTTCGACCTTGACCGACAGCAAATTGTTCGACAGCAGTCTTTTGGATTCCACGTTGACCTCCAGCCGCGTTACCAGTGGGAGCAACGTCGTGCGAAGCACCCTCACCGGTTCGCAAATTTCTAACTCAAGGTTGACGGATTGTACTATTACGGGTTCCAGTTTTGCCGGGAAGACGTACAATGGGATTACAATGACGAACAATATTATTGCCTAGCTCTAATTAATACAAACAGCTCTAATTTACAACTTTCTGGCATTACATTGGACTCGATGTTTCTTTGAAGTTCCACAACTCTTGCGAGTTTAGATATATATATATATATATATTCTTACAAATAGATTCTGGATATTATTACATTGATTTACTCGTTTTTAAACTAATGGATGTAATTCTTAGATTTAAAAATTAGGAATTTTATGACACTGTTTTGTAATGTAAATTTTATTGTTTAAATATATTTCTTTGTATAAGTCAAAATAAAGAGTTATTCACTTTGCTAACATTAATTATTGTATAATTACAAAACTAATAAAGGTAATAGGTGGTTTTAAACCCATTGCAATTGTGATTGTAACAGGGTGCCTAGTCCTCAAAAAGAGTTCAAACTAACGATTTTTTAGTATCATTTGACCAAATAGCAGGTAGATGGAAAGCAAGTATTCTAAGGTATTTTAACTTATCCTAACAGCCAAAAAATATATTTCTAGGCCACAATATAACTAAGAAGACTCAGTTAACTAAAATAGAACATGTTTCACTGCTTCATTAGTTAGTTAGTTATTGTGAAATATATTTCAAGAAACATCTGTAACACAGCACCAATATAATAATAACAATAATACATGATCAGGCATAACAATGTGGCGAAAATATATCACCAAAGTATATGCAGGCCAATAGGACTGTTGACATTTCCTTGGGTAGTTCTTTCCTGCGAACTCATCTATTGCTCAAATAAATCAAAGTTTATAGTATTTTAACTCATCCTACTTTCGGTTTTCCGGTAACAACAGAAGCAGGTGATTTATCATTTATATCATGTATAAATTAATTTAGTAAATAAGATTTCTTTAATTAATTAAATGTAATCCCGTTATACTCTAAGACATAATAATACCCTCTATAGAAACCTGTACTGTTATTCTAAAGGAATTCGTCCCAGAATAAATAAATACTTTATTAGTATTATTATTATAAAATATAACTCAAATAATAAATAACAAAATAATGTTTATGAAGAACCGTGAAGAGCTTTTTATTCTTTTAATAAAGCGCAATTTTGCCATATTTTTCCTACTCTAAGTTCTTACACCGAAGAGATGAACCGAACATCGGCTTTAATCCCTTTCATTTTCATCAATTCTTGAAGGGAATATCTTTATGCCACGAAAGAACTCTACTATGGAAAGGTTACCGACTCCTTAAGACATTTAAGAACTTTTTTCCTAAGCTTTACTCCGACGGCTAAGCACCGCGAGAAGCCCGACCGCTATGAACAGCATTGCGATATACTATCCATAGCCAAGGACATGACTGAGAGCGAGATGGAGGAAACGCAGAGGTTGAAGGCCGCCCCGCCCAGGTCAGGGGCCGCTCCAAGATCACAATCAAATAATATTCTCTCCATTCTACTTCTATCTAGTCATCTCACAACAACTAATAACACTATTCATAAGAAAACTTACGATCCATTTACATATATGAGATAATCTCTTATTTTATATATATAAGTTAGAATAAGACTGAACTATTGACATAAAAAAAAGGTAGATTTAGGGCAGAGTAACTGTACGCGTTTAAACATCAACTGACTCTTTATTGATCCCACAGCTCTATATATAATATCTAATGTTTATACATAAATGAAAACAATATCTTGATTCTTAACCTAAACTTAATCCTATTAGTCTATTGATATACATTTAAGTCCCCCTTCCAGTTCCTACACAGGAGGAACTATCACAAGAAGAGAAAAAAAAATGAGAATAAAAGCACTTCCAAAACACAAAACAAAACAACAAAAAAAAATTTCAACTTCTTTTGCTGTGAGCGAGTTACCACATGTCCGAGTTAACTGGGTTCAGGCGTATCCGTCGCAGGCGGAACAGGTGACAGAGCATGAGGTACTCGAAGTTCTTCTAGGTGGGCAGTCCGGATGCGAAATGGGTGGTGCACATCCCGAATCGTGTAAAGGTTGTGTTCGCGGATCGTCACGATCTTGTAAGGCCCCTCATAACGCGCCGCAGACTTAGTACGCGCCGTTCGTAATCGTCGGTAGACGATCGTGCCTAATGGTAGGGGACCCTTGGTATACACCCCGGCCTGAGCGTTAGCTTTGTGCACTCTGATGGTCTTTCTCGAATCAGTTAGCCAACCCTGCCTCCGATAATCTTTGTCAAATTTCTTTTCTTAAGAGCACAAAGTGAGACCGGCAACATCCATTGATTTTCTTAATATTCAATAACCTCACGCCTCGGGCAGTTGCGTCAGGCTGAACCAAAATGGTTGCTGTACTGTCGATGTCAAGAACTGCCGGGGTCGTAAATGCACAATAACTCCAGCATGATTACATAAATATGGGGGCGAAGAGAGACGATTAGAGTTAAATTAGTTACAATTTTAATTAAAAGTTAATGTTTTAAAATGTGTGCCACACTTTGATGGCTTTTTATACGTTTTAGGCTTCATAAAAAGACATTTTATTGATTAATTAATTAATAGTCATTAATCTTATTTCGAATGTTAAGTTGATAGTTATGAAAGATAAGATACATCATCAGACCCCAGCACTAATAAAAAATGTGTTATTTTTCGTTGATGTGCTTCGTCGTCCGGAAATGTGCGTGTTGAAGGAGCTAAAGGATGTTTCAATATGAATTAAGTCATTTTACTTCTATCATTTATTCCTCCCAATTATTTTTTAGTATAATTATCTAAAGTGCAAAATGGGATTTTAAATGTGCATTCGATGGTTGAATATCGTAGGGATGAAATGGTACATCAGCACTAAATGAGCGCTATCTCGAAATTCGCGGGGAAAACCTTTTTTTTAATAAATTGAAATTATTGCTGTTTTAATTCCGTATTATTCAAAAATATAAGCGTCGACTTCCCGTCGACTAGCTCACTACTCTGTCTCAAGACAAACAAATCCCCTCGAAACAAACCTGCACAGTCGAGGCCCGCTTCCAACTGTAATTTAAGTCATTACTAGTTAAATTATTTACACTTGCTAGCTAGATACAACTTCCTACTTCTTTAGCAAAAAGAGTTTTAAATAATATCAAATTAAACCAGTAATGATTTAAATAAAGTTGAATACAAATCAGTTAGTTATCACTAATTTCACTTTTCCATTTGTACGGAGATATTTTCTACTGCATATGGGAAATCAAAAGGAAAAACTTGATCCAATAAACATAGAGCGCATCTGAAGAACAAAGCTTACAGGGAGGAGAAAAGAGGCTGAGGCAACCCCAACCTCCGCGCCTGCGCTCTTTCACAGATATTACCAAAGAGAAATTAGACTGATTTGCATCCAAGTTAGGATTGTGCTTTGGGACAATAGGTAATGCGTAGCCACGGCGATGTCGCAAGATGGTCGCATTACCTACACTTGGCATATCACGCCCGCTAATGGTTATTATGAACTTTGTGTTTCCACTCACGATCAGCTGATCGCTGATGTAAACGCTTATTTTCACGCTCGAGGATTATCTTTGAGCCAGGGAAGGAAATTGTTTGAAGAAAATGAGCGAAAAGTGTTTAAAGGCTCCTTTGTTCTCGCCGCCCTGTCCAAACCTTTCAACACCCTTGTCATATCTTGCCACGCTTTGATAAGGCGCTCAAACAGATTCCAGGCCAAGTTTTTAAGGGAGGAGAAAGGGGGACAGAAAAGTCCGTATTTAAACATTGACTCAATTACAATATATAATTAAAAATAAGACATGCATTTAATTTAGCTAATCTAAAAATAAAATTTACTCTTGATTGCCGGAGTCCCTTAGGCCGCAGGTAATTGATAAAGATGGCATGGTAACATAAAATTGAGTGAATGCGTTGTGGCAGACGGAAATGCCAGGAGATTTCGTTAACTAGTCATAGTCTCCAATTATGAAGATTTTAAAATGTATTAGCGTTCCATTATAACTGGTTTCAGCTGTGCTACTGTGATATTGATTATTATATACCTACCTTGATAAAGTTGATTAAGTTCCTATTAGCAATGGAAAATTGACTTTTTGTTAATACACAAGTAAGTATTTTGAAATTCTACCGTTTTACTACTTTTTAACCCTCGTGAAAACTCAAAACTATTTATATTGTTACGTGTTTAAGTGGCTAAAAAAAGTTAAAATGTTTGTAATATTTTAAAATCTAGAAAATTTTGTTTTTATTGTAAATAAAAGTTTTCTTTATCTCAAATAATCCTGATTTTTCAGCATGCATGCACATGTATTTTTAATGGTTTTCTTGTAGGTATGGAGTCAGATTAAACCCAAAATAGAATGAGAAAATGAAGATTTTTAAAGGTTGTTCCTCTTTATTTTCTTTTTAGTGTAAACAAGCTGACTTCTGTTGTTTTTTTTTTATTAAAATTTATAATTATTTCAACCAATTTCATTATTTACTAACATCAAAAATCATATTTCCTTAACTGATTTCATTGTTTGTTTTTTTTTGTACCTCAGAGCAGTTATTGCTCCAAACTTTAGACTAACAATGGCCTAAAAAGGAAAATCAGTATGCAAAAATAGAACCTGTGGCCGAATTAGTACGAAATCGTTAAAGTGGCGCCGAAAAAAATACACCTTTATTATGAAAAACATAGTCTTTTTAAAATTTATTTATACACTAACTCGCTACCTTTTTAGCTATTAATTCAATTTCATATAGATGTAAAATAATGGCACTACATCATAACATGTTGTTTGTTCATTTAGCCGGACGTTGCTACTGTGGGAGCTCTAAATTTTGCCTACCCAGGTTTAGTTAGGATAGTATTTTTACCTGATACCTGACATCGTACAGGCTCGGGACCCCCGTTTAACGTCCCTTCCGAAGGACGGCGTAACTAATGATTTTTACTCCCTTAAAAAAATCCTAGGGCCACCTAGCGTCTACGAATCCTAAGAACCGAGTCCTGAGAGTCAACTTCGATATTTGAGATTACATGATGGATTGAAGTCAGAGAGGAACCCAGGCCAAGGCTTTGGAGACATCTTTGTGAAGGAAATTAAGTGCGATGATTGAATTACCACACACGGTGTGCATGCTACCGACATCTTTGTCTTGTGTTGATAATGGTCAATCATTTCGGTCGTTCCATCCATGTGTGATTGTTTCTCTATTGTTCTCTATTATACTGGTCGACACAAGAGCAAGAGCCAGCAGCTTCCAAATACCAATATTTCAGTTCCATGAAGGTTTCTTTTAAACTTTCCGCCACGGGAACTGAAATCATCATCAATAACTTTTTTTTTTTTTTTTTAAGGGTGTGCATAATTGCACTGCGACCATACTTGGTCTATTGTGCGCCCCTACGTATGCGATTATTACGATCTTAACTTGGCTGAACCCACAAATTTTAGAATATTTGCAGGGTTGATTAGTTCGACCTGCCTGGGGTTAGTGACTCTGTCCTGACCAAAGATGCAAACCGTAGGTCAGCAAACCTATCACATAGGCAGATAACGTGATAGGGTGTTTTGTCCTCTGAACGACAATAGCGGCAAGTGGGAAGCCCCTCCAGTCCTTGCCTGGACATATGGGCATTGAGTCTGCAATGACCCGTATATGCCACTATGATTGTTTCTAATGCTTCCCTATCCAGATCCCGAAGAGCATCACATGTCTTTTGATCGGGGTTGTCAAGGAATAATTTAGAATGTTTTAATTCTTTATGCCCGCACCAATATTGGTGCGATTTCTTACGGTAGATATCTTTTATTCTACTCTTGGCGTAGCTGAGACTAATGCCGCTTACTGGTTCGGGAGTGCATGGAATGTTATCCGATCCCAACCTGGCTAGCCTGTCAGCTTCTTCATTGCCCGGGATGCCAGAGTGTCCAGGAACCCACTCAATGCTAACCCTGTTATTCTCTGCCAGTTTGTTGAGAACTGAATAGCTGTCACAAACAATCTGTGAGCTTGTACTGTTCCCACTCAGTGCACCAATGGTAGCTTGACAGTCTGTAAAGAAGGTTGCCCTTCTAGAAGACATCCCCTCCTCCAATAGTGACCGTACACAGTAGTTTATAGCAAGTACCTGTGATTGAAATACAGAGGTACGCCTACCTAGGGAGATGGTCAATAACCTTTCTCTATTTCCTTATAGGAATTGAAGAGATTTGATGATATAGAAACTTTAATATTTTATATTTTAACGGAAATGTTCCTTTTGACCGTTCCCGAATCTAATTTAATTAGTTTCGTTGTGAGTTAGGATAATAAATTTTGTCATGCAGATTGTCCTTGTTTACTTATGATTCGGATTATAAGGGATGTAAACGATTTCACTTTACCCTAATCAACTGATTGATACAGCCATAGAAAAACGTGAGTCAATTAGAACCAGTATAAATGACAACACCTCAAATATTAAAACTAACAATAATTCTCAAAAGACTAATTTACAACAGCATTTTAGTATTTTATTAATATGAAAACGCAGAGCAAGATCGAAGAGGCATAGATCTTGATACCAAGGAGATTAAAACTCCCTTTACAAAAACGACTAACACACTACAAACCAAAAACTAAAAATCTTACAATTACTGACAGAACATGATGGGTGACCACAAAAAAGCACCTGATGTTCAAAGAATGTAATCTACTCCTTACTGAAACAAATGCCTGATCATATCTGATGAAGAAAAAGCACAGTTATTCGCCCAACATCTCTCCAAAACCTTTCATCTATATCCTGATATCATGAATCCAACTCACCTGGAATTTATAAAACCAGAATTAAATGTTCCCCTTCAAATGACCCTTTGACCTAAAACATTTCATGCCTCAAAAATATCTAATATTGTTTACAGACTACCTTCCCACAAAGCTTCTGGACATCAGGTCTTAGGATGTGGAATCCCATCTATCCACATCTCAAGACTTCTTCCTATAAATAAAAACCATTCTATTTGTGAACTAAATGCGATGATAAAGAAGAACGAATGTTTTATCTTTAGAAAGGTTTTTATTATCTTAAAACAACAACTGTACAAGAAGGTGAGTTTACAGAAGATGACAATGGTTATCTGTCAGGTTAGACAACAGTAGGAAAATTTCCCTCCCAGGAGTATGATTAAATCACCACACTTAAGTACTCAGTTCTTTTCCTGACCAATAAAAATTACATGTTGTAAAAATGATAAGTTATATTCAAACTAAAAAAAAGAAAAAAAAAAGAATCTAAGCTTCCAACTAATAAAAAAACTCATATAAATGCTATAGGGCGTTTATGGACTAATAGAGTTGAACATTGGTAACCCACTAAAATATCAAATTCCTATCAGACCTATCATAATTTCTATTATCTGAAATCATTTGTAAAAACCTCAAGGCTCTTAACTTTGTTATGAATAAAATAATACATAATGACGTTAATGTTGCGTTGGAATCTGATTTGGCCCCAAGTTATATAATCCTTTTATAATAAACTCAATTCCGATTCAAACCCACTACTTTCAAGCCTAGTTTCCTCATCAACTTCTGAGAAGTCTCTAAGCCATCTGAAAATAAAATGGTCTCAGGACCTTATAACTTTTCTGTAACTGCATAATACCAGTGAATAGTTAATCTACTTGCCTTTTTGCCATGCCAGTATTCACTACCAGTTGTATTTTTGTAACTAATTATATATATATATATATATATATATATATATATATATATATATATATGCATACATACATTAATTACACATATATATATATTTTTTTTTTTTTTTTTTTTTTTTGATTGTACACTTTTATTTGTCTCAGTTTGCATCATGGTCAGTAATTTTTTTTACAACACCTTCTTCTCCCACTTGTGTTTATTTACATCAAACAAAGTATGCATGCATTTATAAATATTTTATTTGAAAAGAAAATATATGACCAGGATTAGGACTCTGTCCCGTTAAATGTAAGCATTTAATTTCATAATACATTGTTAACAATTATATTTAAAAAATAAAACGTTTAATCAATGGGAAAAAATCAAATGCGCAATTGTATTTGTCCTGGAGTGTATATTCAATTATTGTACATTAAATAATAAAATTTAAAGATTACTAGATGAAAATTAACTTTAACTAGCATTTTTGCTTTTAAATTCAGCAATTATTACAACAAATCCATATTCTGTCTCCTGAAAAATAAAGCTGAATACTGCTCATCATCTCTTATTGTCGGTTCAACAACATTATCGAATTATTTGTTGCTGATAATGAACATGTTCCTGTTTGCCCAATCATAAACTGTTAAAATTATATTTGTTTCTTAACTGTAACTCTACATCCGAATTTATAGCTGAATAAAAATTATTCTGGTATGAGTTTTAAGTTAGTAAAAATAGATTTTGTCTATTGTACAGGTATACTTTAGTTGCTTATAACATAAAATTAAGTGTACTTAAATTATGCTTCTGATTTATATAACCCTTGATATACAACAACAACCATCACATCTTCTGGAATACAGTTCTTATTAGACTTAGAAAACAAATTACTAATATACCCGGCTATACTAATAACTATTTGGAAATATGAAAAACATGTCCATGTACTCAAGTTGAAACAACACAATCTCAAATTCTAAGAAAAATTAGGTTACTTTAAATTACACTAAGCACAATGAAATTTAAATTTCCAGAGTAAAATCTTCCATTGACAACAAATACACCACACCACATTTCCAGAGTAAAATCTTGCATTTAGAACAAATACATCACACCACATTTCACTTGCCAGCACACTACCATAATACTCTTATTCTTTTTCTTTCCTCCTTTCCGTTACCTGGATTGCCTATGAGAAGATAGCAAAGACAATGTCCTAAAGATCAGAAACCATAAATTAATTATCAAATCGAGGACAGAAAACACAAACATCAAATTTTCTGGATGGCACATAGTAGCAAAAGTAATATAAGAGTAAAAAAAGAAATTATAATTTTTAGAAAAAAATTTATCTATACATAATTGATCTCAATTGTTATTTTTCATGACAGTTCCTTCTCGGCAACAACCAGAGTCACATTGAAATCATCAATTTCTTCTTTATTGCTCTTTACATAATCACATACAATTTCATAGCATTGTTGTTACATCTGTGATAAGTCGGGTTGTCTTAAACAGCACCACTAGTTGGCGCTTGCGCAGATGTCTTGCACCATTTTTCATCATCTATTATTTATACGCCATAGTAGTTACTATTACTTGAATAGTAAAGTAGTTATATAATTGCATGTTACTATGTTTGCAACATGTGTGTGATCCTTTTGTATCAAATACATCCTTTATTCTAAAGATAAAATAATTGGCAATGAGATATTATGGTTGATCATAATATCTAATTGATCTTCAAATCCTTTACACAAAAAAAGATATAATGGATCCTCGACAGTTTGCTCAAGTGTTAAAAGTGTTTCAGGAGAGTCACATCTATAAATGCTTTGTCCAGAACAACTGAGGGATCAACGCACAGCCTAAACCACTGATCGTAGAGACCTGAAACTTGGAGGGTGTGTTCTTTGTATGATGTAGGCATCCGATAAGAAATGATTTTCCAAAACTCTACCCCTAAGGGGGTGAAAAAAGGGAGGCAAAGTTCGTATGGGATAGCATGATTCCTTGGTCCAATCTACTTCTAATTTGGCATAAATCTTAAGGGGGATAAAAAGGTGTAGAAAGTTGTTTTGGTAGTGATTTGCTACGAAGTTGATATGAATACTTCGGGAATAGACTTGAGGGAAAGCTGCTTCTCTCACGGCCAGTTGTATGTGGCATGCTCCAGAGTAGCCTGGTGATTATAGCTCCCGAGAGAAAAACAAAAAATATTGTTTACAAAGAAATACTGCAGTAGGTATGTAGTATTTTGATTTGGTTGTAAAAAGATAATACCACTGTGTAACTTTCAAAGGCCGAGCTTCGTGTTCACAAAATATAACAAAGTTTTATTTTCATGTTTATTTAACCTTTAAATCTCTACACAATAATAAAGATTGTTATATTTTATAAGTATTCAAACATTTGAACATAAGTTAGTTATAACAAAATTAATAACCTAAAAACCAATTAAAAATCCTATTAGAACCATTTTCGACTTCTACGTGGACGAAGTCGCGGGCAAAAGCTAATAGAAAATAGATTCTTTCCTACTCCTAAAATTGGCAAGCATCAAGATAGAATTGCCCATTTGAAGAAACCAGGAGAGGTTCATTTTCTAGCCTATGCTGATGACTCCAAAGACATTTCCAATCGCAACCCCTCAGTACACCTGCAACTCAATAATATGAGATATAATAATTGTTGAATGCTTAAGTTTCAAGATTGATCGGAAGCTGCTTCAAAGGATGTTTTAAAAAAATGCTTAGAAAGGATGACTGTACTAATTTGTTTATTTTATTTTTCAACCACTTCGTAGGAAAAAATTGTAGACTCTTAAGATCTTTAGCAGTCTTTTCCATCACATATTTTTTTTTTTAAGGTAGAATATGATCTTATTATTATATTAAAATGATTGATGAGTTAAAGTGACTTTTTCCTCCCATTTATAGACATTTCCTCGGTTCATTCTTATAACAATTCATCAGCTCTCAACATCCGTTCTGTATCTTGTCTTCTCCATTTCAAATTCTCATTCTAGTACTGTGAAACAAGATCTTGTCTTTCTGATCTCTATAGTTGTCCCCAAGAAACCAAAACAATCGGGCGTTCCTCTGCTCCACCATAGTTTGGAACTCAATCCTTCCTATCATTCATCATCCTTCATTAAAATCCTTGCTTTTCCAACATCTCCTGGCTTTCCAAACAGATGCTCTATAGTCAGATTATCCATTAATTGTTTTTCGGTTGTTTGTTTTATTTTATTTTTTGGTAAAAAAGATATACTTTATCTACAGGATTATAACATCCTAGCTCATGTATTTATTATAAATGTATTTATTCTCATTAGTTGCTAAGTATTTTGTCATGGCTCATACTTATTATTAATTTTATTTACTTTTTTTGGCATTTTATAAATACTCTATGATTTGTAATATTTAGCCTTCTGGCAAGATATATGTATATATATATATATATGTTTCTTTTCCTAATCACGTTTGTTATTCTTAAGAGACTTAATCCCAGAATAAAGTTACTTTTCTATTCTAAAAAGATGAAAAATACCTCAAAGGCATTGAGAACAAGAGGTGAGGAATAATGGCGGAGTCTGTAAAGGATAAATGACCTCAAGTTGTTCTGCAGGGGCTAAGTGTCACCACAACCTGTAGCACAATCACCTAAGTGTCACCACAACCTGTCATACTTACTAATCTATTGCACAAGTTAGTATGACCTTACTCTCTAAAATCAATGGAAACTTTGGTTCATTCCAGAGCAAGACAATTTCTTAATATCATCAGATGCTAATCTCATTTTCACAAGATAATTTCTCTTCTTGACACTTCTACCTTCTGAAAAATTGTATAATTTACTTTTATCTTACTAAAACTATAGCGAATTCTCATGTTGCAGAGAGTCACTTTAATAATAAGTATAGCATTATACTCATTGATGGGTTATTATCTTATCCATGATCATTGTGTATTTGGATAAGGATAAATTCATAGTATAGTAGTATTAATAACATTATTAAAAATAAGTAGTATTTCTTTATAGTGATCTAACAAGTTAGGCATGATAATCATCAATTTATAGATAAGTTATAACAGTTGCAGGACAAGCCTCTGAATACTTACATTTGCTTCATCTTTAACAAATATATCGTCAAGTTATCAAAAAACCCAAAATGCATGCTAAAATATCTACATAGTTAAGATTTTAAGGAATTTACAGTACTTGTGTGTTAACGCAGCCACCGTTATTTTTGCCTAATACTTGGCATGCATGAGCAGTTACATTTTGTAACAGCTATATTTCCGACAGCTGATTTGTTCTATGTTTGTTCATGCTTGCTGAGTTTTGATTATTGCTGATTTATTGTTTCTTATTCGTTGTTTATTGTTTGCTATTGTTTGTTTGCTAATTTTTTATAGATTTTCTAATTGTTGATAATTTTCTAACCCCAATATATAGAAGGTAACTGTTAGAAATGTAGCTGTTACAAAATATAACTGCTCGCGCATGCGAACAAGTCGGCAAAAGTAACGGTGGTTGCGTTAACAAAAGAAAGTATTTGAAAGTATGTATAATTATTATGAAGTCAATTAGCAGCTTGTTAATTTAGGAAAAATTTAAATTAATACTTCACCTCGGCATACCAAGGAAGTGTCAACCTCACCACCTTTTTTGGCTATCGGTGGTCAGTTTCACTGTAAGAGAATATTAACATTTAATTTTAGCTATTAAAACTGTGCTACTCTTCTAGTCATGTTTAGCGATTAAACTTGTATGTGAGATTAAATAATTTATTCATCAGATTAAAGTGTTAAAATGATCAGCTTTATGATTTTTTTATTTTAATTTATTATCAGGCTGAATTAAACTAAAAGTACCAAAGTAAATTCCCCGTGAACTTTTCTAGTAAAAAAAAAAGAGGCATGAGGGGATTGTGTTAGGGTGAATCCAGAAAAGGCTTCTCAGGTGAATTCAGAGGCTTCTCCAGCTCTTTTGTTCTCACAATGTCCAAAAGAAAAATTTAATAATTTAATTTCTTCTCTTTTGAAGGCTTGAAAAGAAAAATCATTTTATTAATTTTAATTTGAAATTACATTTAAATATGTATTAAGAAATTACTCAAAATATTATAATAATATTAATTATCACACTACATTAATCTCTGACCATTATGATAATTAAAAGGCATGTGATTAACGAAAAAATTAGAAAAGATAGACATTAATATGTTCTGTTATAATTGTTACAACGATTTGGTGACTTTGTAGCACTGCTAAGGCTCAAAATGTACAAGGTCACACAGATATATATGTATAATTAGTGTTACCATAGAATTCAATAGAAAGTTATATGAGTCCATAATTAGGAAGTATTCTGTTTAGCTTCAATTTTATTTATCCAGGACAAATTGAGGTTTATTATAATTTTTAAAAAAATTATACAGATTTAGATTCTGTATTCACGTATAAAAAATATATTGATTTTGTGTAGTTAATTATCTTATCAAAAATCAAGTTAAACAAACGATGGTGAGAATGCTTAAGTTAAAGTGCCAACAAGCATTTACCAGTCAAAAGATAGAATTTGAAAGTATTGGTAAAGGTACTACATTTATAAGTGGCAAAAAGAAGTAAATGATGGCTATATTTTTATTCATTCTATCACATTAATGGAAGAGATTTTTTTTTAAAAAGAATATGTCGTAATATGAGTTTTGTTTTAATCTCTGCAACTTAATTAGCAATACTAAACAAATTTAAATCTTGTTTAGTGTGAAATTGCAATGTTTGAACTAAAAGCAGCAATTTGAATAACATCAAAGAAATGTTGATAGCATTCAGAAATAAGAAATTAACTATTTAACAGACTTTTACTACAGTTACACTGATTTTAAAATTTTTTTTTTATTTAAATAGTTTTATTATGTGTTGGTTACATATTAAAAAGAATAAAATAGTTATAGGCTATTTATCAGAGAGAAGTGATTTCAATGATAAAATAATTATTTTTATATACTAGCTTATGCCCGCGGCTTAGCTCACGTCGAATTTGGTTTGCCACATAAAGTTTCGTGAAAAATCATTTTAAATAAATAATTTAATTATTTTTTAAAATATAAGTTACTCATACATCCAAAATTTCTTATGCCTAACTTCAAAACTGACGGATTCTATACAACCTTTGAACCCCTATTATATTAAAGGGGGAACCCTTGGGGTGGAATTATCCAAATTTCTGTCTTAAACTATACAAAGAACCTATCTACAAATTTCAAGATGCTAAGTTCCTGATTTGCCTTTAATTATGTACTATGGGGGGGGAAGGTGATATGCCCCCCGTGCCCACACATAAATCTGCTCTTGCTGTAGCCTACGATGTATAACCTATTTTATTCAATAATTTCCATCCAAATCCGTTCAGTAGTTTTTGCGTGACTGAGTAACAAATATAAATAGAAACATTCGCATTTATAATATTAGTAGGATATTAGACAACAGAACAAAACAATAGATTCAGTCATGTTCTTTCTGTTATTTTAACCACTATTATCATGTGATTTGCCTTTAATTATGTACTATAATGGATTCTCCACAGTACCTAAGAACATGTCGGAGGGGGAGGGGGAAGGGGTCTTTGCTCGCGTGGAATTTGGTCTGCTACATAAAGTTTTGTGACAGATCATTTTAAATAAATAATTTAACTTTCAAAATTTCTTTGTTATATTATACAAATGTCCTATCTGCAAATTTCAAGATGCTAAGTTCCTGATTTTCCTTTAATTATGTACTATAATGGATTCTCCACAGAGCTCAAAAACTGTCTAGGGAGGACACGTGCCCCCGTGCGCCCTCCCCCCCTGCTATATCCACTCTTGCTATACCCTATGTGTTATTCTGATGTAACCTATATTACTGTCAAGTTTCATCCAAATCCGTCCAGTAGTTTTTGCGTGAAAGAGAGACAAACATACAAACTTTCACATTTATAATATTATATTGATGCTAATTGTTGACCTATGATAATTTATGTTGAAGAAATTGGTCCGGGTAGAGGTCACTGAATGAAATTCTCAAGTAATTTCAGAAGATATTTATTGATAGCCAACGTTTCGACCTACACTGTAGGTCTTCTTCAGGGCTGTGGGGTGGGACGGGGGGGTTGGGTCCTCTCTGGCTATGAAACACTGACTGATGTGTTTCATAGCCAGAGAGGACCCAACCCCCCCGTCCCACCCCACAGCCCTGAAGAAGACCTACAGTGTAGGTCGAAACGTTGGCTATCAATAAATATCTTCTGAAATTACTTGAGAATTTCATTCAGTGACCTCTACCCGGACCAATTTCTTCAACATAATTTATAATATTAGTAAGATTGGGAAAAAAAACATTCTCCAGTCATTTCAACTTCTTAATTTTTATAATTCTTTAAGACGTTTCGTCAAATTGATGTCATTTTCAATATTTTTAACAATTCTTCTGCATCAATCAACAATCATAAACATACATAACTTTGAAGAAGCTATATGTCTAATATCTGTAAAAAATAACAATTATATTAAGAAAATTACATAATTTAATAAAATTGCCCCAATAATTAGTAAAAATCAAGTATAAAAATTATAACATCTAACAATAAAATAAAAGATATAGATTATAATAATATGTAATGACGTAATTCAAGAAGATCCACAAATAAAAGTAACGTTCAATTATCATTCTCCCCGTGTATACATTGCAAATTGCGAGAACATAGGATCAGTGAAAAGAAAGGATATTTCTGATGGAGAAGAAATCAGGATGGCTGAGGTTCTACCTATAATATGATAAAATGAATAAAAATATAGCCATCATTAACTCCTTTTTGCTACTTATAAATGTAGTGTCTTTACCAATACTTTTAAATTCTATCTTTTGACTGGTAAATGCTTGTTGGCACTTTAACTTAAGCATTCTCACCCTCGTTTGTTTAACTTGATTTTTGATAAGATAATAAACTACACAAAATCAATACATTTTTTATATGTGAATACAGAATCTAAATCTGTATTATTTTTTTTTAAATTATAATAAACCTCAATTTGTCCTGGATAAAGAAAATTGAAGCCAAACAGAATACTGCCTAATTATGGACTCATATAACTTTCTATTGATTTCTATGGTAACACTAATTATACATATATATCTGTGTGACCTTGTACATTTTGAGCTTTAGCAGTGTTACAAAGTCACCAAATCGTTGTAACAATTATAACAGGACATATTAATGTCTGTCTTTTCTAATTTTTTCGTTAATCACTTGCCTTTTAATTATCATAATGGTCAGAGACTAATGTAGTGTGATAATTAATGTTATTATAATATTGTGAGTAATTTCTTATTACATATTTAAATTTATTTTCAAATTAAAATTAATAAAATGGTTTTTCTTTTCAAGCCTAGAGAAGATATTAAATTTTTCTTTTGGACATTGTGAGAACAAAAGAGCTGGAGAAGCCTCTGGATTCACCCTATCCCAATCCCCTCATGCCTCTTTTTTTTTTACTAGAAAAGTTCACGGGGAATTTACTTTTAGTTTAATTCAGCCTGATAATAAATTAAAATAAAAAAAATCATAAAGCTGATCATTTTAACACTTTAATCTGATGAATAAATTATTTGATCTCACATACAAGTTTAATCGCTAAACATGACCAGAAGAAGAGTAGCACAGTTTTAATAGCTAAAATTAAATGTTAATATTCTCTTACAGTGAAACTGATCACCACTAGCCAAAAAAGTGGTGAGGTTGACACTTCCTTGATATGCCAAGGTGAAGTATTAATTTAAATTTTTCCTAAATTAACAAGCTGCTAATTGACTTCATAATAATTATACTTTCAAATTTTAAAAAAATCATAACATAAGAATAGATTTATATTTTTTTTGTTTTTATTCATTTTTTTAATATAACTACTTTTCATCTTAATTTTTATTTACTTATTTTTTCTAATTCTAAAAAGTAATTGTTATTATTCATGTTCTTTTTGACTTAGTTGTTTGGTCCAATGTGAACCCATATCATGCCCAACTTAACTCCATCATTGGAAATATACTGGACACTTGAGTAACACAAATTTAAATTACATGGCAAAGGCAAGGGCTTTATTTAATTCCATTTGTAGGTTTGCATTGTATAAAATAAAGGTTGTTAATGATCGTTTTTTTTGTTGTTTTTTTAATTTCCAATCTGGTCTAGCTCTCCTACAATAGTTTGAATGTTATAATTTTGTTATCACAGATAGCATGTTTATTTCAGTAATAACAAACATCCTTAAAATAATTTGTTTTCTTTATTTTTGAGAGTTAAAAACACAAAGAAGTTAATTGGCATTATTTAAGTACTTATATCAAAATGAATTATCATTTCAAAGACAATTTATATATAGTTCTCTTAAGGAATACAGAGGACAGCACTGTCCCATCACTACTTAACCTTATCAAAATGTTAACAAAAAATATAATGATAATTTTCTTACATAATAAGATATTATTTAACCATTTCATGGAAAGTTAGCCTTTAAATTAACAATTACCATGGTTTTATTCAACTTGCTCATTAAAACAGAGAAATGTTTTCAACAGAAAAATGTTACAAGAGTTGCAAGAAGACTATATGTGAGTGTTAAGTGCATTTTAATGACAATGATTAAGAAAATTACTGCTTTTTATTTAATGTTCATATCATTTAAAGTGTTTATTAATTATTCTAATAAAACCATATCAATGCTGAAGTGCTACTAATGGTTTTATTGTGTTAAATTATTTTCATAAAAGGGTTTTGCATTAATTAATGACTACTTATTAGTGACAAGCATGTTTTCAGTTTGGTTTAATTTGAACTGGTTTGCAGAAACAAATTATTTTTCCTCATTTTAGTCCTGTCACAAATCTGGTTTGAGTTCTTTCACAAACCATTTCCATATTCATTCATTTCCCTTGAGCCCATTACTAATTTCTGAATTGAATTATTCAAAGAGTTTTAAATGTAATTTGCTTCTTAAAACTGCAATTGTGAGGTTTGAGGTGTATTTTGGTGGTGGGGGGTGGTGACCTAGCCTGGCCTCAAGTTGCCTTCAGTGTAGCATAGTGTCCACTCTAAACCAGACATCTATTAAGTGATTTCCTTTGGGAACCAGTGGTAGCTGGCTCGGTTTTCATACATTTTTTTATATAATAGTGGTTTTTACTTTGTCATCTGTCTGTATTTGATATGTTGGACATTCTTTACAAATCAATAAAGCATGTTTGTTCATCTGTCATTCCTCAGACACCCACTTTTAAAGAGGTAATTGATCATTTATCTATATGAATATTCAGGTTTTTATATACCTATTAAGGAATAATTGCATAAGTGATATTTATGAATCTTTGATCATATACTTGTTTTTAAAATAACATGTTATACATCACCATTTTAAAGTGACATTAATTGTTTTTCTAATTTAAACTTAAACATATAGAATTATTGCCTTTACTAGATAAATATTTTTATATTTGAATTGTTTACAACCTTGTGTTTACTCAAGATGTGTCCTTGAAAGTGATACCTGTCATAACCATTATGGTTTTCAAATTGTTTTTGAGACTGTTCATTTTTATTTCCTAGTAAATTTATTGTCTGTTTATTTTTGTCAGGAAACATTACAAGGCAAGTTGCCAAATTATGTAAAAGTTGTCGAAGTTGGCCCCAGGGACGGATTGCAAAATGAGCCTACGCAAGTGGAAACAGAAACTAAGATAGAATTAATCAAAAAGCTCACAAAGGCAGGGCTTAGTACAATAGAAGTCACAAGGTTTTTATCATTATTTATCACCTTGGAATGGACATGTATTACTAAAGGATAATAAATTAGCATAGCATTGGTATTTACATTAAAGTGTTTTCTCAATCTTAATTGTTTATTTTTATTATATTTCTTTAGCATTGTTGTTCTTTAAATACAAATTCGTATATCATTATACAAAATATTTTAAACTTAAGATTGAGACAAGCATTTAAATCATAATTGTTCCTATTAAATATGATGTTTAATTTGTTGATAAAATTTAATTGCTGTTGAAAGAAAATTAAATTCTTCAAGGCCTAATGGTTTCCATAATAAAAAAAAAATTTGCATTCATGGCTAAAACTTATATTATTCGATGCTTATCTCATTTTTTTCTCTAACGTTTCAATTTCATACTTTATACTCAAGAAAGAAATTAATCATATAATACATTTTTGGGTCAGTAAGTCATTACGCTAAAGTTAATTAATTGTCAAATAAAATTATATGAAATGATTGTTATCATAAAATAATCATACTATTCTATTGTTATATGATAAAAAATAAAATAAAAAGTAGAAAAATATGCTGTATCAAATATTTCCCTCATTTACAAAAGTAAATGAAAGGGTACATTCTCTTGTTTATTATATTTACCTAACAGCCATTTAAAATATGTTATTAGTTCATGTTTTGCTTGTTTTTGTAAATCATCAAGGAACAATTTTCATGAAGTATTTTTTCTTCAATTTCAACATAATAAGTTTGTTTTCTTGAAGAATAAACTCAATGGCTTTTCCATTAGATCACTCAATGGCTTGTCCATTAGTTCAATTTTCTGATCATGAATTCATGTTATGCCTGTCAGATCAGCCATTGGGCAAGAGGCACACTATTCATCATTATATAACTCTTTGAATCACGAGACAATTACGATCTTTAACATCAATTAGCACATGAACAGAAAAATAATACCAATAGCCGTCCCTCTTTGTAAAAATTAAACAAAAATAATTTAGGTTGAAGAAATTGGTCCGGGTAGAGGTCACTGAATGAAATTCTCAAGTAATTTGAGAAAATCTTTATCAATAAAGATTTTCTCAAATTACTTGAGAATTTCATTCAGTGACCTCTACCCGGACCAATTTCTTCAACATACATTATCATAGGTCAACAATTATCATCAATAAAAATAATTTATATATCATTATGATAATAATGGTTATTATTACTTTTTAGTTTTGTTTCACCAAAATGGGTACCACAAATGGCTGATCACAAAGAAGTCTTGGCTAAGTTGAATTTAGAAGAACCTGTTTCTTACCCAGTCCTAGTTCCTAACCTGAAAGGCCTTGAAACTGCTGTACGTATCAGGATTTTATGTCATTTTTATGTAGTCTGTCTTACCTTTTACTTTATATAGATAGAATACGGAAATTTAACCTTGAAAGGTTTAATAAACTTTTTCTTTTTTCACTGAATATGTATAAGACAAATTATTTTCCAGGTAGCAGCTGGTGTAAAAGAGATAGCCGTCTTTGGATCTGCTTCTGAAAGCTTTAGTAAGAAAAACATTAACTGCTCTATTGAAGAAAGCTTGTCGAGGTTTAAGGAAGTGATATCTGCTGCGTTAGATAAGGGTATTAAAGTGAGAGGCTACATTTCATGTGTTTGTGGTTGTCCGTACGAAGGCTATGTTCCTCCAAAAGCAGTAGCTCATGTAAGCACAATATTCTATTTCATTAGTAACATCATCATAATTTGAATATTCACTACTTTCACTGAATTTTGTTTGTCTTAATATTGCACAATTATATTTAAAAAAAAAAAATATATATATATATATATATATATATACATACATACATATATATATATATATATATATCAATAGAAAAAATATATATCTAGTAGAGTAGATTTGGGGAATTAAATAATTAGGCCAGATACTGGACAAGTGGAGTTTATTAAATCTAAATATATTTACAAGTTTTGACATTTTTTACACTTAAAGAAAATACAGAAATTATCAATTTTACCAAGAAAGAGAAAGTGTGTGTGTATATGCGTGCGTGTGGATTTTTTCTTCATTATTAATCTATTATCTTCTTCCAATTACGTCATGAAGTGGTTTTCCTCATATGTATAGTGCTCTACTATATGCGTCTATATATTTTTACCCATCTTCATTTTTGTTCAGATATTACAGTTTGTTTGATAGTACGAATGATCAGAATGCAGTTTGAGTAATATTTTTATTCTGAAAACTGAAGTTTCGGCCTGAACCAATCCTGCATTCAATCAGGACTGAAATTATATGAGATATTTAAGAAATTTATTAGATTTGTTCAGTAAAATAAATAAAACAAGGTTAATGTGGATCAAAACTGAATAACAAAAGGAAACAATTTAATTATTTGGAAGTGGTTGATAGTAGATATTGGCTAGGGATGGTTGACTATAGTTGACCATTGATGCAGATATTGGCTAGGGATGCGATCAAGTTAATTTTGTTATTCAGCTTTTATCCATATTGTTTCCTTTAATTTTATCGAACATTTATCTTATCTCTTATTTAAACTTTTTCCTTTTGATAGTTAAAGTTTGGACTACATTTCGATTAGTTATTGCTCAACAATCGAACGGTCTTTTGTCAGTGCTAGCCAGCCGTTAAATCTAACGGCATCGCTCTCCAAATCGCCCTGAAGATGACCTACACTGTAGGTCGAAACGTCGGCACATAATATAAGTTTATTACTTATTCTGTGTTCTTATTGACTGCACCCCCCCAACTATCTCCTTTACATTAAAAAACTATAATGTTTAATTGGTTTTTTTTTAAATTATTTGATAATGAAAAGACTGTTATAAGGAAAAGGGAGTACTTTGAGAAGCAAGAAGTTTGGTTGAAAAGCACCGACATGCTACCTACTTGGCTACAGACATGCTACCTACTTGGTGATGGCTACAGACATGCTATCTACTGGCTACTGGCTCAAACCAACCATTATTTTTCTTATCTTCTTCAATCCTAGCACAATTGTTATCACAATTCTAGCATATTGAGAAAACAATTGTCCGAAACTTTATCCTTGTTGTTAAGATATAATTTGTATTGTTTTCAATAGAATTTTCCTAACTTTATTATCTGGTGATATACCTTTTTTGGAAATTTGATTGTAACATTTGGGTTATGAGTGTTTTTCTTTTACTTTATTGATTTACTACTGTGCTTTTTGAATATCTAAAATTTTAAATATATTTTTGTACTAAACCATATTGTTTTCTATATAAATTGCACAGATAATATACACTAGCATTGTGTGACATTTGACTGAAGTAGATGATAAGCCATCTATATGCCAAAAAAAATAAGCAAAACTTCAAACAAACTTGGCTAGTTTAGTTTACATGCTAACTTTTAGGGAACATGTAACAAACAACATGGCCAAAAAACTTGTGTCCAATTAATGTCGTGGAATGCTGAAAAGTGACGGTGAGGTGGGGTGGTGATGGTTTGGGGATCGCCTCCCTTTTAACAATATCAAACATTACCAGGAGGAGGCACTGTTCCTCCTCACGCCTCTCTTACATTTATTTTCTATCCCATTCATTGTAAATAAAAGCTTTAACCATGTGTGATTACAAATATAAATTAAAAAATCTAGTGCTACTTGATTAATTGAAAGTAATTTTCTTGAATTATTATGTTAAATTAGCTTATTTAATAAATTTAAATATTAATCTGTTCTATATAATGAAAGGAGTTTGTATGTTAATTATGAAAGATGAAATGGCTTTTCCTAAAGCTGTTATTTTTATTTAGTTAATGCAATCTGTCTTGTAAAGATAGGGTAGTTTGACTACGGAAGTCCCAGAAATCATTTGCCTCATTGAAAAGGTGTTTTTGTAGGTAGCCAAAGTATTATACGAAAGTGGCTGCTATGAAATATCCTTAGGAGATACAATTGGCGTTGGTACACCCGGAAGTATGGCGGCGATGTTGAGCGAAGTCTCTAAAGTTGTTCCATTCAAAAAGTTAGCTGTCCATTGCCACGATACTTACGGTCAAGCTCTTGCAAATATACTGACTGCACTTCAGGTAAATAATTATTTTTATTATTGAAATATTTTAACAAAGATGAATATTATTTGACCATTTAATTTTATATAGTACGACTCCAGTTTACTAAAAGGTTCAAACTTCCGATTTTATCATTGTTATTAGAAATGGTCATAGTTGTCAAACTCTCTCATTGGGAAATCATGATCAAGTTTTTTTAAAAATGATGTTCAACTAAAAAGAATAAGTTGAATATTATTGTTAATGAAACTAACTGGCTTGTTATTTGGTTTATTAACATAAGAGTGTCATTTTAAATAATCCCCCTTTGTATTTGATATATCGATCACATATTTGGTATAAATCAGTTTATGCATATTGAGTTGATTTTTTCATAAAAGTTTTCATTTTATATATTGCATTCTTTATCCCTTTGTGGCTCTTGTTCATTCAATCATTCTTTTTTTTCCTTAAAGGAAACTTTCATATTTATATAATTAAAAAAAATATAATAATTGTGTAATATTTTGGAAATAATTATAAATATGTAATGTTTTTAAATGTACACAATAGATGCCATAGTTCAGAAATTCTTACTGCCTCAGTTAGGTTCACTAATAGCAAGAAATAATATTTAATTATTTCAAAATAGTATGAATCATTATCCTTTATTAATAAATTGAATATATCTGTTAATGATTGATTTTTTTAAATTTATTAATTCTACAACATTGTGATTTATGAATTAATATAATTAATGAGATTTATCAATGGAGTTGAATAAGAGAAATTGATAGTGATTATTGCTGACATTTCTTTTGATTGGCTAAACCAAACAACACACCCATCGCCTGATAACAGTCAACTTCTGTCTACTGATAAAGTGATTAAACTACGTCATTTGAGAAGTTGAGTAATCATTCTAATTATGACTTGTTGATTTATTCTGCTTTCCTTGGTTTTAATAATCTCTGAGCTGAATGTACATTATTGATTCTCTATTATATGACAAATACTGTTTATACATTTAAATTTTATTAAATATATTTTCGTTATTCATTCCAGAATATGGTTATTAATTTTAACATTATTGTAAATCTAAGGCACTATTTAGTAGTTACTGAGAGGCTGCAGTTATCATAGCATTAAATTAAAGTCATCACAATTGGAAGTTGTGAAACCTGTAATTATTGCTACACTGATCATGCCATATTTATGACTTTACTTTTATGACAAATACTTGTACTTTGACCACTAACAATAAAAATATCTTTCGAAATTATTTATTAATTTATTATATAAAAAATATTAAAAAGAATATTTGTGTTCTTTTATTTCCTGTTGGCTTCTTCATGTTATGTTATAGAAGCTACTAGTCCTACCACATCTCTTTATTATGAGATTTATAGACAACTAAACGATACTAGATTCATACCATGGTGGTCCTGTCTGTTTGTAATCTTATCTTATATAATAATTTTAAATAATTAAAAAATAATTTTCATAATTTTAAAAATCAAAGTATACAAATAACAGAAAAATCCTCCATAATTTTAAAAATCAAAGTATACAAATAACAGAAAAATTTTCTGTTTTTGAGTTTAATTTTTTGCATAAGAAGATGACCAAGTTTTGATAAAGATGTATTCATTGAAATTTGAAGGTTTGTTGTAAATTATTGATTAAAAAGTAAAAAATAATTATATCAGTTTTAAAACTTGGTTTTTAAAATATATTATTAAGTTTAAAGACTTGTGTTATTTTTTTCTTTTTAATATTACATTAAATTAAAACTTACTTAAGGTTTTATTAAGAATACAGTAGAACCTCGATTATCCGTCAGGGTATGGGACCAAGATGGTGACGGATTTGGGAAATAGACGGATATGGGAGTGAGTCATATGTCTTGTGTGTATATATATATCGAATGTTTGAAGTATATATATATATACGTACATAAATTGAACAATATACTTCAAACATTCGATATTATGTATGTAATTGCTAATAAGCTCGTAAAGAGCTTGATTGTAATAAAAATATATATATATATATATATATATATATATATATATATATATATATATATATATATGTACTCGAAACTTATTTACGTAGTAATAAGGTATACATATGTAGTAAAAATATTTTTTTTAAATAATGATAATAATTACGTACATCGATGGCTAAAAGTACAATCATTGTATGTCCATTTTTCCTTCTTGAGAAATTAATATCAATTTAAAGGTGGTGTTAAGCTCTTTCCTCATGCACAAACGCAGTACGCCCCTTCTATATAATCATAGGGGTCCCCCGCACGTTTTATACTTATCATTAACTGTCATCCGAGGAATATCATAGGTTTTTGCTAAGATTAAAGCACTTTCACCTTTTTGTAAACGTTTTACAATTTCGAACTTAGTAGCGAGATCTAAACTCTTTCTTTGTCTTTTTTTCCGACATTATTATACGTACTTTAAGAAAATGACAAGTACTCGTAAGACAAGAATGAAGACTGAAGGAAGTTAAACTGCTGAAGCTACATTAGGTAGACATGAGGAGATAATTAATTTCTGAGAAATGTGTGCGAGGAAGCCTAGGTTTTGAGTAAACAACAGGTTCTAGGAAACAAAGTTGTCAAGACACGATTCATTCTTAGCAGGCGCCTATGACTTTAGCAACAAACAATATATATACATCTTTTTTTTTTCTCAAACTGAGGTGACGGTTAACAGAGAGTGACGGTAAATCGAGTGACGGATAATATAGGTTTTACTGTACTTGATATTCTCAGGTTTTAGTTATCCTCTATTGATTTTCCATCTTAATTGAAAGTTGCTTCTTAAAGTGTTACCTTTTGTCACTAGATGGGTGTTAGTGTTGTGGATTCTTCAGTAGCTGGCCTTGGAGGTTGCCCTTACGCCAAAGGAGCTTCAGGAAATGTAGCAACTGAAGATTTAGTCTATATGTTGCACGGAATGGGCATCAATACAGGAGTAAACTTGAACAGGTTGATAGAGGCAGCCGATTTCATCACGTTAGCTCTCAACAAACCAACAAATTCAAAAGTCGGCAAAGCTATGAGTTCGAGGTCCAACCTACTCTAAATTTTACAAGACGTCAATTTTAATCTTATAAGCATTTTTCTGTGATGTCAATAATTTATTTTTTATATTTGTAAATAAAGTTTTTTTGTTTTTATTTCCAAATATTTCTGTAAACCATTTTTATGCATTAACTTATAGATTTAAAGTCACTTGAATGTTTAATTTGCTAAATGCACACGAATATTTGATGGCTATTTAGCTGCATACACACTGTTTTGTATCAATTGTTTAGAATTGGAATGTTAGCATTAATATTTTTTGCCCTAGAAAAAAGTATTTGAAGAACATCCGAATTTATTTGCTAGAAGAGCAATTAAAATTAAATACCATTTAAAGTTACACACTCGTTCAAACATTCCTAGTTAAAACTTGACAAATAGGAATTCAAAAGTATCAATTCACTTATAAATTCTATTTATATTTTTTCAAATTTTATGCAATTATAAATTGCATTCCATAAGAAGTAACTACAGAATGTAAAGACTGTAGGCCGATCAGTCTAGGTTCTGTTGTGTAGCAGATACAAACACCTATTCTGAAAAGTAGACTAATAAGTATTGTGGAGGGACAGATTGAACCTGAACAATCTGGATTTAGACCTGACCTGGCGAGCAGGCACAGGGCTACAAATTTATCCTTAAAAAATTATTGGACAGTAACATGGGACTGCTGTCAATGACATTTTCCTAGCCTTTCTCGACCTGAAGGCTGGTTTTTGGTGTTGATTCCATTCAGAATGTTTTAGTAAATGAATACACACCAGAAAATCTAATCACTGATTGCTATAAAATATACCAAAATGGAAAAGAGGCTATTAGACGGATGAAGGAGCTAGGCACGTGCTACCACAAGCTCTCTAGTATTGATATATTTTCAGGATGAGATCCATTAAGCAAGAAGTTTGTTGGTAAATATTTTTACCTTTGTACATACTGCCAGTGTTAAGTAAGCAACTGTTCATCTTGATAGGTGATTTATGGCCCTATTGAATTATAAATAAGATTTACCCAAGTCTGAATTACATTAAATTCATTTTGGTGTTTCCCTAAAATATCCTATAAAATAGATGCCATTTATATCATTTCAATATTCAGTGATGCTATTTCTTTTCTTTAGGTTTGGTATATTATCCATCAATAGCTAATTTTGTTTATGTTTAGTTAATAACATTCAGTGCTTTCCACCTTTTTTAATAGGAATTAGATTACATAAGCCATTTATTATTTATTAAAAGGGTTTGTAAAGGAGCACTGTTAAATTAATGCTGGCTTATAGCCAGAATCAAAGATGCCCCAGTTAGATGTTTCTAATTCAACTAAATTTAATTAATATATACTATTATTTTTACTGGATATCGTTTGTGGAAAAAATGTAATCAGTAATCCATCTACTTCAGTTAAGTGAAATGAATTTTAGAAGAAGAAATGTTTTTGATCTTGACTAATTTGACATTTATTTTTTCTATTGATTTTTGAAACTAATAAACACTTTCTATTGTAGTTTAATGAAGCTACAGTATAATTATGAAAACATATCTAAGAATTAATGTTAATCTATCATTAATATTTAAAAGAATCATTTTCTGCGAAGTAATAGGCAGATTGCTTAATCGATTATTGATAATTTTGGAATTCATATAATCGATAATGGCCATCATTTCTATCTTGAGGTAGATATTCAACTCCCTTCTATTGTACATTTCAGTTTAATGTTGTCATTTCATTACACCTACGCTTTCTAAAGAAAGAGTTAATTTTGCCGTAATCAAGAATCGAGTTGAGCGGCAATCGATGGCAGTGACACGACTCAAGTGCACCCTGGCGGCAGGCAGAGAAACAACAGAGTTGGCGGGTGGCCATAGAAGGAAGACAGTCTTAGCCCGTGGCCCTTCCTCTTCTGCCGCTCGGACGATCCTGAGGAGATGCACCGCCGCGGATGTTGCCAGTCAAGATAGCGCAAGTAGCAGTGAGTACCTTCTTCTGTCCAGCTTCTTTTCTTCTCCCGAGGCGCGGATCTGTGACCGGTCTAATTATAGCCATAGCGATCGCCGCTAGTTCACTAAGCCATGTCCTCTTGTCTATTGCCTACAAAAATGTCTTTATGCGTCTTATCAAAAAGGCAAACAAGGATACCCGACTGCTGAATAATATCTCAACTCACAATAATTGCCTTCAGGAAGAAACACGATACTGTTTCTAGTTGAAAATTGTAGCGTTTTAGCATAACCCACATCTATTACAATTTGGGGTATTTTTAGAACCCCTGCGATCCCAGTTCATTGAAACCGAATTGGATTGAACCTAGTAAGATAAATGACTAATCTGTCGAGTCAGTAAAAAACACATGCTGGCCAAGAAAACCTCATCTTGTGCAGAGTTGAAACGCAACACGACGAAAAATATCTTCAATACTATTGCGGTACAATCAGGATTAAGATTCTTGTGATGTTACTTATAGATTGTTTTTTACTACTTAGTGAAAAATTTAAATGAAAATAGTTGTAAAAAAGAAACTTCTCTCGCATTCAACAGTGATATTATTCACGTTTAGTCATAAACTAATATTTGGAATAACTTTATACTTTTGAATATTCCCTTTATACTGTTCTGATAAGTAGGTTCATACAAAAGGTCTACCCTGCTTGCTACCCACCTCTTCTTCATCCTAGCTTAGTTCTTGAGATGAAGCGAAGGTGGTAATTCATTAGTTCTTTAAGATTTAATCATTTTTCGGTGCTGACGATGAAGGTACACCCACTGCGTCCGTTCAAGTTGGGCCTCACCGACTTTCTTCTCTGTGTAATAAAGATTTAAATGAAGAAAATTCAGTCAATTCTTACATTAATCTTCCAATTATGAACTTACTAGCTTTTGCTCGCGTGAAATGCCACATAATGTTTTGTGACAGATAATTTTAAATAAATAATTTAACTATCAAAATTTCTTTCTTAAATTATACAAATGCCCTATCTGCAAATTTCAAGATGCTAAGTTCCTGATTTGCCTTTAATTATGTACTATAATGGATTCTCCACATAACACAAAAAACTGTCTGGGGAGGGCACGTGCCCCCGTGCCCCCCCCCCCCTAAATCAACCCTTGCTTTAGCCTATGTGTTATTATGATATATAACCTATATTACTGTAAAGTTTCATCCAAATTCTTTCAGTAGTTTTGCGTGAATGAGTAACATACATACAAACTTTCGCATTTATAATATTAGTAGGATCAGTTTAAAAAAATCTTTCCGTCTTTACAATAATACAAAAATTCTCATAAGGTTTGAAATAAAAGTTTTTTATAATATGGTAGTATCGACATAAACTAATTTTTAGGATATAAATGGAAGGTTAGAAGCAAAAACTCTCTATAAAAATCGATAATAGCAAAACTTGAGATATAAATGGAAAGTTAGAAGCAAAAACTCTCTATAAAAATCGATAATAGCAAAACTTGAGATATAAATGGAAAGTTAGAAGCAAAAACTCTCTATAAAAATCGATAATAGCAAAACTTGAGATATAAATGGAAAGTTAGAAGCAAAAACTCTCCATAAAAATCGATAATAGCAAAACTTGAGATATATAAACACAGAATAGATATTAATTTGTACCTTAACAACTAAATTCACCAAATTTCATGATTTTATTTTCCTCAATACTAGAGACTGTTGCTATTGTACAATTGATATTTGTATGGACCAGTTGTTTCTTTTCCTCTTCTATCTGAATATGTATTCATTGGTTTCTTAATAGAGTCCTCTTATTGCATAGTAACTTTATTTTTTTCTGATTTTCCATGAAAATCATTCTAGTTGGACTTTTACCCTTTTCTTTTAAGGATTATCAAGGTTCAATTTGCTAAGAGAAAGTAACTGAGCATGATCTTTCTCTTAATCCTGAGAGGACCGTGAAGGTTTTTCACATTCACAAGATATATATTTTATATTTCAATCTGCTCTTTGTATAGGTTAGAAAACAAAAATGTATCCAATCTGCTTGAATCTTCTTTTCGATGGGAATAATTTCGATACAGTTACTGCCTTCGAGATCATCCATAAGAGTGTAAATGATGTGGCCCCACTCATCACAACAGCTTCACGTGGCCCCACTCATCACAACAGCCTCACGTGGCCCCACTCATCACAACAGCCTCACGGTTACCTTACTGCAACTTGTTAGCAATTCTTTGCATTCTCAATAAATTAGAAGATTGCTAATTGTACAGATTCCACTCACCTGAGGTTTCTTCCATTAGCTATGACCTAACTAAAGCTTTAAGTTACTACTCTTCGGGGTAGAGTCTATTATTTTAAACTACTTTCACCAATCTTTCTGCTCGTAATTGGATTCGACGCCAGTAGCACTCTCACTGCTTTTGTCCAAAACTACTTTTCGCATCAAAACTTTTATTCGTAATTATCCAAGATCCGATCTTTTATAAAATTAGCCATCGCTATAACAAATCTTAATCTTATGCAGCAATATCTAGGATATGTAGCTGAAGCATAACATTTACTTTTTGAATTTCTGATCATTTTTCTTTATTCAAATGGGAACGTTGTTCAGGGTCAATGGCGTGTTGCTAAAGCGAGATACTTTGTCCTAAAAGTGCATAAACTGAATCTATCTATTCAAAGTAAAGAATCGACTTCATTGCCTCGCCATCAAGAACAAGCTCATTTCACTTTTTCCCCAAAACGATCTCGACGAGCCTCCGGTCTTGCAGCTTGACCTGGCTATATCCTCTGCTCATGTTATGGCTATATCCCCTGGCTATATCCTCTGCTCATGTTATGGCTATATCCCCTGGCTATATCCTCTGCTCATGTTATGGCTATATCCCCTGGCTATATCCTCTGCTCATGTCTCCTAGGTTTTTAAAAACACTCACTCTTCGTCTTTTGGGATCTTTACTTTTTATCTTTTTTCAAGAACCTGTAATTTTATTTTTAAACACATTTCAACTCACTATCGAGCTTGGACTTCTATCAAATCATACAGTCAGACCTTGGTCTTGAAATTCCGTTCGGCCATTTTTTTCAGATGAGACAGTTTGCATGAGAAGCCCCTACCGCGGCCGATAAATGACTCCTAGTTCCACGTGCTTCTTGGGTCATACATTCTAGAAGAAGGTCATCACATACCATCTGTGGATGACCTGATCTAAGTTCATCCGGGAGGTTTATATTCCCATCGTTGAAACAACTAAACCAATGGCTCCAGTTATGAATCTCGATAGATAAATCCTTTCATGGCCCCGATTTCTCGCGCTTAACCGTTTTTCCACAAATGTTTAAAAAAAACGCGAATTTTTCTGCTGGGTTAGCATGTGGGTTTCATAAATTTAAATGACACAATAAAGTCATCTCAAATCACAAGAAATTAAAGAAATTGGTAAAAGTAAACATTGACATAAATAGCAGCAAGTAATGCATTCTTTTAGAATTAATTAAGGGAGTTGGAATTAAGTGCTGTGATCATGCACGAGGACTTTAGTAACTGTCTGCTAAGGTTGAGTAAAATTTGTTATTAATGTTTAATGTGATCTAAGAGGAAATTATATTAAAAACGTTATTTAATAAGTAAGTAACCCGAAAAACAAACTTTGTTTATAAGTTAAAATTTAACTTAAAACTAATAGTTTTTGAGTGAAAAATAAACGAATTATCTCTAAAATTTAATATTTTTTTTAAATATTTGATAGTTTCTTAGAATTCCCTTGTTTTCATTCTTGTTTCTACAGTTGGTTAGAAGAATTGAGTTGTTGACTCTACCAATGAATGTAATTAACTGTGGTTTTATTTGGTTTATTACATTTTATTTGATTTTCTCAGAATACAAAAAAGAAAAATAATATTTTTTTTATTCTTCTTATTAGTAAGAAGAAGAAAGAAAGCACAAATTTAAACCTCGTACCAGATCGCCGTGGATAATTCGGTGCAGCTATAGAATGAATTGAATCTATGCTGTAATAACAATTCGGTATTGCTCACTCAGGTCAAGTGCCGGATCATTCAGATCAAGTTGGAACCTCGCGACGGTACGGATACATCTTGACATGTTCTTTCTGATCAACTAGCGGTCGTCATCTTTTGGAGTGTTAAGCATCGGGAGCCAATGAGATGCTAGAAATTATGATGAAAATTTAAGATATTATACACATATATATATATATATATATATATATATATATATATATATATATATATAATATAATAATATAATATGTAATAATAAAATAATAAATTATTTATTTATTCTGGGACAAATCCCTTTATAATAACATAACTGTACATTATTGTGGGCTTTAGATGCTCAGAGTACAAAGAAAAAAAACAAGCAGAAAAGTCAATCTATAAAGCTGATTAAATAATAATAAATAAAAAAATAACTTCTTATGATAACGAAATAGAACCTAAATAAAATTAAAATAATTACTAAAAAGAACTTTTACCTTTATACATACACACACACACACAACACATATACATGCACACAAATACACTCATATATACATACAAAACACACATATATACATACAAATTTTATAAGATCAATAAACTTATTTTTACAATTTTTTTTATGATTTACTGTTGTATAGTAGATTTCACATAAAAAATAAAAATGAATAAATAATACTCTATTGATAATTTTAAGTATGCTCTCCCGGGAACTGGAGAGATAAGAAGTAATCAAATAAGCGGGATTTGAAGATAGGAAGGGTTAGAATACAGCGGCTGGAAGAAGGGATAGAATTCCACAGGGAACAGGACCGAATCAGGAACGATCTGACGAAGGCAGTGGTTCGATGGGCGTATACAAATATATACAATATACAAATCGGAAGGGGTGAACGGGTATCACGAGAATGGATGGAGGATTTAAATTTGAGGAGCTCATAGATGTATAATGGACGGCGGGCTTGGATAACTTGATAGAGAAAGGATGCAAGGAAATACTTACGGCGATAGGAAGGATACAACCACCTCAACTTTTCATAAAATCGGGAGACAGGGGTATTCCTTGGGATCCCGAAGACAAAGCGATTCATCAAACGTTTTCTTTTGCCTTCGAGCTCCACAGAGACACCCTCATATATGGCGCAGCATTAGTCGAAGTGGGGGAATACTAAAAAGGTTACTAGGAGTCTACGAGTTTCAAATGGAAATAGGTGACGGATGTAGTTTAGCCTCTTCACGGTAGAAAAAGTACGGCGAGATATATTGGAAAAATGACTTTTCCAGGAGAGGGATTGGTCTAAAGTGATTCCCAGGTTTTGCCTGTTAGGAAAAATTTGACGGGAACATTATTTAAGTACAGGATTGGGGAATGAGGAACTTTTTTAAGGAGGTGATTGTAACCTATTACCATCGCCTTTGTCTTCTCCGCATTCAGCCTCAACTTATTAGTCACTGCCCATTGACTTATTCGGTTCGGATCCTCTTGTAATTTTTTTGTAGCTAGTAATCGGTCGGATGGGGGAAAGGACAGTTATATCTGAAAATCATCGGCGTAGATATGGTATTTGGAATGATGGATGAGGTGGGGAAGGTCATTTATATAAACTGAAAATAGAGTAGGGGACAGAGATGAGCCCTGAGGGACACCACAAGAGAGGGAGAGAGTCTTGGATGGAGGTTGGCTTGGAGCGACAACAAACTGTGATCGGTTTTAGAGAAAGGATCTGATCCAATGCAAGGCACTGTTGGATAAAGGAAGGGTTTGAAGTTTGGTAAGTAGTATGTTATGGTCAACTGTGTCAAATGCTTTAGGGAAGTCTAGAAGGATAAGGATAGTTAGTTTTTGGTGTTCGATGGAAGTCTGGAGGTCATGGATTATTTTCAGGAGAGCGGATTGAGTTGAATGCCCAGACCGAAAGCCAGATATATATAGTATACAGTCTACTTTTTTTCTATGATATTCCATCTTGTAAATGTAGTGTTTTGTTCAAATTACAATTATTTATTTGATTAGTGCTTCTATTTAATTTACTTAATCATCAGTTCTAATTTACTTAATCATTATTACACCAAAGATGAAGTCCTTTGAATCTTTCTTTGCAGCACTTACGAGAATGGGTGACATTCTTCAAGGCACTTCTAGTCCTCTTATATAGTTTTTTATATTTTTATTTTATAGTTTTCTATTTTTCATTTTTAGCCATTTTAACATTTCCTGGAGAACTAGCAAACATCACCGCCTCTCACAAATCCTTCAAATATAGGGAGGTCGGCCAAAGCCTAACCTCAATTGACAGCAACAGCTGTCGTAGTCAGGGTTGCCAACCAAGTTTTTTTTCTATAATTTTCTGTTAATATTTCCTTTTTAAATATTCCCTTCAAGAGTTGAAAATAATTTAAAGTTTTATTTTGTCGCTATTATACTGATAATTAACTGAAACTTTTCGATAAACGGTTTAAGGAAGTTTTTAAATTAGCACTGGATTATGATCCCTAATGGCAAAATGCCTAAGATCATTGTCCCTCCCTCCCTAGTGATCAAAATTGTTTTTAAATTACAATTGAAATAATTACAAATTGAATAAACTACATTATAATTGATTGATTTTCGAATTAAACGGTAATAGCTATAAAATAAGATATCTAATCATCATTAGTGGCTCCCCTTTCATAAATATTTGAAATAACCTGAACGCATGTGCCTCGTTACAATTACCCATTCTAATGGATCGCATAACCTTCCTTAAAATATCTTAAACACATTTTTTCAAACTATTGCAATACGGCATCATTAATTCGCAATGAAAATATGCAGTGCCCATTGAATAATAACAAAATAGTAATTATTTATAAACAAGAGTCGAATGGAACAATATCATAAAGTGCCATTTACACCAAATTGGTGCGATGAAGTGGCAACAAGGCCAATATGTCAACAAGGCCAATATGTCAACAAATATTTAAAAAATCATACAGATTTGATGGCAGCCGCTGTCGTCATTTACGTTGGTATTGACAAAAAATCTTGCCAAATTTATTTTGGAAGACCTTAAAATGACGTGGGGAGAGGAGTGGTAGAGCAATGAGCTGCCATGCCGGAAATCCTGGTACAAATCTCGGTGCAGGCAAGACTTTTATTTGTCTGTTAGCGACCTGAGATGGATCATATAGGATCTAGGACCCACCTGAGGCTCACCCAGCCTCTATAAAGTGGGTACCAAAAATAAACGGGGAAAATCAGGCGGTTGAGCGTAATGTAGGAGAAATCTCTTCCCTGTACAGCCGTTGTCCGTGAAACAGGACAGTCTCTACCGTGTAATGAAGTCCAGACCCGTTCATGGGTTGTAGTGGTACAGGTTTTTTGAGATGACATGATCATCAAATTTATTTTGTGTAAACGGATAACAATTTGCGTACCTGCGTAATGAATTTCAGACCGCGATTGTGAGCGATGGGGCTGATATCGAACCATGCCTCGATTGAATAAATTACTTATAACAAATAATTATTAAAAGATTCATGTCGGGTTTTATTTCGGTTGAAACTAAAAGGTTGAAAGGTTAGCTTCGGACGAAAGGTGTTCACTAAAGTGGTGGCCGGTCGGGACTCAGGAGTCGCTAATAATTGATAGGCCGTTATGGCTCAATCGATAGCAGCTTCGATTAGCTATTCCATCTCGAGGAATCTAAATTTGTAACATTAACATTGTAGCAGCCATCTTTTATTAAGGTCCGCGTAGCGAGGGCTTCTTTGTCGGGCTCAATAGAGGCGCATCTAAATCCGACCCGTCTTGAAGGATAATCGGGTTTGTTTTGTTTCTAAATATAGCTGCAGTAGAAAGATAATTATTTAGCAATTTAAGGTCTAGGCGTTTTTAGTGGAAAGAGATGAGAAGAGGCATGAGCCGCCCCCATTGGGGTGGACGTGCACTAGCCTAGCATTACGTAGTGCCCACATTATGCACATTAAAAAATTGCCTATTTACTACTTGAAGACATACCTATACCTCTACTTTGAATTTGAAAATGCCTGTTACCTAACAAACCGTACGATGCGCAGGAATCTTCCCCCTGTCCAAGAAGAGAGCCGCAAGGAGGATTACGCAGGCTAAACCCTGAGAGCACAGCGGTGCCGCGGGCGTAGCATTGTCTATCCCGTCTCTACTTTCAAGTAAAATAAACCAGCTTTAAAGTTTATTTATTTAATAGTTAACAAGAGAAAATATTAATTAAAATGAAAACATTATCTACATAAGTACATTATTGTTTATTATCTACTCCAGTACAATATTATTTATTATCTACCGTAGTACAATATTGTTTATTGTCTATCGTAGTACAATATTATTTATTATCAACCCTAGTACAATATTATTTATTTAGTAATACATTAATAGAAGTTATTATTCCTTTAACCATAAAAAAATGACGGAATTATAAGCACTAGAGAAGAGAAGAAAAATTAAGTAAATTTTCCCTCTCCTCGCTCTTTGGAAATCAGAATATCCATTATCTCCTAACCGCATTTCGGAAATTAAAACAGCTTTTCGCCTTACAAGTGGATCAAATTGTTTTGGATAATGCGCCAAGACCTAATACCCGAGCAGACTTCCATTATTTATCATATGACTAATATTTCTGCCGAAAAAGAGATTTGTTTGAAAATTTCCCATTCGATAAATAGAAAAATTATGCAGCCATCCCCATTAAGAGAAGCAATCCCATTAAGGTAGGCTTAACAGATATAATAATACATATTTAGATTGTAATACTTTTGTAATACGCTATGTGAATTCTTTTGTGAAGAATAATTGTTAGATATTATTCTGTAGAAAATGCCTCTGTTGACAATATGCATGCATGTATTGACAATGTAAGTGCCTGCATTGACTGTATATCACTATGACTGCAAAGAATAGCAAAGAGCTTGGAACAAAAAGCAATAGCCTTACTGTATTTAGGCGCGATTGAAGAGGCAGAGAAGCGAAGTACCTTTGCTTAGGGAATGCAAGCGTGACCTTTCCGTAAGAGGATAAACGAATCGGCCATCTTATTTTTAGCAAGTTCCAACCGCCTGATTCATTCACTTTATACCGGACCGGTTTCGCGGGGACAGTTGGGTAGGTTCGAAAAAGTAACACCTTTTATGAACTTATTGTGGGGTTATGAAAGTCATTTTAAAAATTGACATCTGTGAAAATAAAGTCATTAACTGCTTAACTAGGACGGCGCACCTTAATAACAAAATTTAATCAATACATCTTTGATGTAGAGTTGTATTCGGCAGAGTATTATTTCGATCTGTGGTTTGATAAACTAACATTCTATTCCTCATGCATCATAATTCCAAATCATTCAAGTTTTAAAACCTTGCCTAAGACTAAAATAATAAATAATGAAGAAGATGCTTAGCCCGTGGTCAATTCTCGAGAGGGAAAGTGAATATATTATGTAATGTAACCTGCTCATTGCTATGTAATGTAACCTGGTCATTGCTATGCAATGTAACCTGCTCATTGCTATGTAATGTAACCTGGTCATTGCTATGTAATGTAACCTGCTCATTGCTATGTAATGTACCTACCTTCCAATTGCTATGTAATGTAACCTGCTCATTGCTATGTAATGTACCTACCTTCCGATTGCTATGTAATGTAACCTGCTCATTGCTATGTACTGTACCTACCTTCCGATTGCTATGTAATGTAACCTGCTCATTGCTATGTAATGTACCTACCTTCCGATTGCTATGTAATGTAACCTGCTCATTGCTATGTAATGTACCTACCTTCCGATTGCTATGTAATGTACCCATCTCCTCATTTTTGATTTTGAATCGTTAATCGAGGAGACCTTAAAAACAAATAATTCAAATTTCCTAAACAAAACAGATGTTGATGATGGAATTGGTCTCGGAAAGGATGTGACTGATATAAGTCGAGAACAATCTGCTGTAGAAATCACGCTTCTGTTTTATTATTATTCACTAGCTTATGCCCACTTTGGAATTTGGTCTCCCACATAAAGTTTCGTGAAAGATCAGTTAAAATAAATAATATTATTATTTTTTTTAAATATAAGTTACTCGTACATCCAAGATTTCAGATGTCTAACTTCAAAACTGACGGATTCTATGCAACCTTTGAACCCCTATTATATTAAAGGGGAAATATCCCTTGGGGTGGAATTATCCACATTTCTTTCTTAAACTATACAAAGAACCTATCTACAAATTTCAAGATGCTAAGTTCCTGATTTGCCTTTATGTGTTATTCTGATGTATAACCTATATTACTGTCAAGTTTCATCCAAATCCGCCCAGTAGTTTTTGCGTGAAAGAGAGACAAACATACAAACTTTCACATTTATAATATTAGTAAGATTAGCGTGTCTAATTTTCAATTAACCAAAATGCAGGTCGTTCAGGAACACAACCCGTTCCACTCAACGCAGATGACATTGACATAATCGACAATGCCAAGGAAGGTCGAGTCGAAGTCAGCCCCGATCGGACCAGCGAATAGGCTTAGCCTTCAAATTGAGCGCACTCCTTGTACCAAGTTTATGATGACGCTAGTTTATGATAGTCTGCAAGGCCTGGAGACATTGTACCTATGTACTTATATAATCTTGAGAAAGTGGTCAATTCCTTTATTTATAGATAGTAGTTATGAAATTACATTAGAAGTAACGGAAGAATTGCCGTCTTAAAAAGACCTTTAAGACATTTTAAGATCTAATAAGATTCGATCTTATTACGTTTTCTAACAGTTGTATAGTGATCTGCTGCTTAGGTAAATCAAGGTCCAGCTCAACGAAACCTTGATCTCTTGTATGTTTCGTGCCACGGACCCTAACTCAAACTGATAATTGTCATCTATTGTCATAATCTAATGATGATAAACACTATTATAAAACCATTATAATATATATATATATATATAATCCGTTAAAAACTTAGGCGTTACCATTGACCAAAAAGCTTTCCTAGAAACCCCACGTCACCCAAATATCCCGACGATCAAGTTCTCTGAAATTATTCCATCGATCTCGGTATCACCTAACACAAGCTACCCGGAAGCTGCTCGTATCATCCCCCACTTTGACTGCTGTAGTGTGGTATATGGGGGCCTCTCGAAAATGCTTGAGGGCCGCTTAAAAAGAATAATGAACTCCGCTTTAAGATTTGTCCTTGGTACCCCGTGGCGATCCCGGGTGTCACATCATAATGATGAGTTAAAGTTGCGCTTCCCTCCCATTCGTAGAAAATATTTCCTAAGTGCTTTTGTACAACAATCCATTAACTCGCAACACCCTTCATATACCTACAGCCTCCTCCGATTCAAATCCTCTGTCCAGCACGACAAAACAAGATGTCGCCTCTTCTACCTCTGCATTCCTTCCCAAAGAACTAAGACATTCGAGCCTCCCTTCCTCCACCACTCTTCCATCCCTCCTTTCATCCGCCATTCTTCTTTACTGGCTTCATTTAAATCCCTGCTTTTCCATCATCTCTTGTCATTCCAAAAAGACGCTCTCTAAGTAGGTCAATCTTCTCCTTGAACAAATCAGCATTGAATACTCGATCTCGTTACTTGCGTCTTTTGTCTATTTTTCCAACAACAAAGAAGATACAGACTTTGTAAATATTTTATCTCATGATATGCCATTTATTTATTTTATTTAGTAATTTCGTTATTAACTTCGTACTAATGTTATTTATTATTACTTTGTTAGTAACAATAATTTTATTTTCGACAATTAGTTAAAATCCTGCCCAAGTTTCGTACTTTTTATTTATTTATTTTCTTTTTTATTTCTATTTTTATTATGTTGTGTCACTCTTGATTATTTCATGATTTCTATTATTATGTAGCCTTCTGGCCAGATGAATAATGTGTTTTGTTATTTGTTCATTATTGTTATTCTAAAGGGACTTGGTCCCAGAATAAAGTTTGTTTCCTATTCTATTCTATTCTATATAGTCCGGGATCCAGCTAATAACTAGTTTTTTTTTATACTTATTTATAAGGATCTGTACTTCTACATTGGAGCATAGGCCCGGGCTAACGTACCACGCAATTCCTAGGACAATACGACTATTAGATTATACAAATATTAACTAAGTAAAAAAAAATCAGGTGGTTAGTAATCATTTTTGTTGACCTCGTTATCGATACATGTTGGAAGGAAGGGACTCTTTGATCAAACCATACATTTTGTATGACAAATATTTTTTCAAATAATTTAGATAATTATAAAAAAAAAAAAACTCAGTTAGTAATAAATTTTTGAAAATCATCAAATGGACATATTTTATCCTTGCTACCTCTGTTAGCTACCACAATCGAGAATTTTCGCAAAGGAAATTGTTGGGCGTCTCATCGAAACGAAGCTATTCACGAAGATTCAGCTTGATAGTAATCAAGTGCAAAAATGGACCATGGATCCTGGACTAATTATATATATAAATATATATATATTTCCTCCTAGGGGAGAGGCTTTTGTCATAAAGATATGATGTCAAAAACTTTATTATGAATTTATTATTATTATGTATAATATTTGTAAGAAAATCCTGCGAAGAATATCTGGTGATCTGGTGTAGTACACGGACAATGAATGCCTTATTTTCTAACTTCGAACGTCGCCGATGTAACCAAATTGAGGAGGCTATCACGTGGCGTAGGTAAGAGAGAAACATGGTAAGGTAAGAGACAGAGATAAATACAGACCGCATTTACAGGAAACAGCTTTTTTATTATTACGCTATTGTTTACGCTATTATAAGCATTGCTTAACTTTTCTGAATGTTGGCTCGTTTATTTACAATAAGTCTCAATTCTTTATGTATCATACATTTGTATATTAGCTTCATTACAACCTCCATACCACGATTTACCGTCTTATATTTAACAAAAATTATACGTACATATAATCTTTTACAGTCATTTAGTTTAAATAAAATTCTTAATTATATTCTTTATGTATATATATCATTATATTTTCTTTAAAATCAGTAAAACTGCTATAAGAAAGGTTATGTTGAATTTTCGGTGGGAAGTTAAGGAAATATTACACTTGTTGACCGGCCTTATAAGGAAATATTACACTTGTTATACTTGTTGACCGGCCTTATAAGGAAATATTACACTTGTTATACTTGTTGACCGGCCTTATAAGGAAATATTACACTTGTTATACTTGTTGACCGGTCTTACAAGGAAATATTACACTTGTTACACTTGTTGACCGGCTTTATAAGGAAATATTACACTTGTTATACTTGTTGACCGGCCTTACAAGGAAATGTTACACTTGTTATACTTGTTGACCGGCCTTACAAGGAAATATTACACTTGTTTCACTTGTTGATCGGCCTTATAAGGAAATATTACACTTGTTATACTTATTGACCGGCCTTATAGGATCCTTTCTATGGCACTTTACTTCAATATTTAACTTATTTAAAACGTTTTAAATAAATGGTTAACACAGTCTTCCTTTTTATAAACCGTATCTTTCTTTATTGACTCAACATTTTGAGTGCCAGCCTCAACCTCAGCAAATTTTTATTGTTAATCAATAACATTTAGGTACAATGTGATGGTCCTATAACTACACATAACTAATAAAGTATATATAATAAATAATCATACGTATTTACATACAGGACTATAAGGACTAGCCTATCATAAATATGTTATACTACAATACAAAACTATTATCTATTATTTTCTTAAATATTGTTTAATCATTCTTTATTTGTATAGTATTGACAAAATGGCCGCTGTCAACCCGAGACCCCAATTGGCCGATGACTCCTCTCTCCTCGTGGTTCACAATTTAATCCACATTCCAACCACTTCAGGTTCAAAACTACACGTGCCATCTGCGTCCTTGTACAGATTCACTAGTTATATTCGAATCTACTGATGTCTATTTCAGTTGCTTTATTCTTCAAGCTGTGATACTTAAAAAATTACGATTTCAGGAAACTCCTTATCTATGGAACAGTGCTATCGATGGAATTATTTTTTGAATTCAGTTTAACTAAACACCCTGATAGTTGTTGTTTAATCTTTCTCTAGTTTACGTAGAGTTGCCATATCCGCAGAACTCTAAAAAACTACATTTCTCAATTTAGTTTATAGATTTAATGTTTTATTGAATAGAGCGAGTTATATTGAGACTGTAAACAAGAGGATTTTTTTTTGGCAAGTTGATGGGAGAGGAAGCTATAAGGGACCCAACTAGAACTAAAAATAGGCATTGTACTCAGCTGTAGTCGCCATCTTGAAATTATCCATTCTAATTAAAAATTACCTTCAACAACTTGTTAATTTTATTCAGATTCAGTAACATAGTTCTTGAATAACTCGTCTTGGTTAAATTAATGCTAATCAATTTTAATGATACTTCTCCAGTTATCTGTTGCTCAGTATTTTTAGTATAAAAACTACTATTTCGGTATATTAGAACAATCTAGATATAACTAGTTCTCTATCGATATAAAGCTTCATATTTTCATTTACAAAAATAAACTGTTCAGATGGCTCAATACTACCTCTATATTATTTTTGAAAAATATTGAAACTCAAATGCCAACTGCTTATTGAAACATATACATTAAAAATCGCGTGGCGATAATATTGACATATTCAATAGTATTTAAAATACAAGTATATCGATTTCTTTCAACAGTATATCGATATCTCTTTCAACATCCCTATTCTCAATTTCTAGCTCTTTGTTACAGTCGAAAACAAATATTGGTGATCATTTTCAACTCTGTTCCATTTTATTATGTTGAATATATTGTAAGCTTCATAAATGGTGGTCGAATTGAGAGCATTATATTCACCCTATTCTCTATTCAGGGAATAAATGTTACCGAAGCAGTGAAGAAAAAGATTTCAAAAATCATTTTGTAGTGTTTATTAACAAGGAAGAACCAGGTATAAACTGCGCATTGATTTCGTCTTAATATAATACTGTTAATACAGACTAGGCGTGTTGTTGGATTGGATACAATATAAAAATGTAGACTCCCAGTGCAGCCATTAAAATGACTCAGACCCAAAGAGATAAAGACGACGTTGGATTCAGAAGTGGATGACCTGATAAGGGTGCTCCTCAATATTGAATATTGAATTTAATTTCGCATTGAAGAAGCCATATTATTTAATACACCTGAATGCAGTGCGAAACCGCAACGTCGGTCACCATTCTCCCACGTTGGTCACCACTCTCCCACATCGGTCACCACTCTCCCACGTTGGTCACCACTCTCCCACATCGGTCACCACTCTCCCACCTCGGTCACCACTCTCCCACGTTGGTCACCACTCTCCCACCTCGGTCACCACTCTCCCGCGTTGGTCACCACAACTATTTAATATTTTTCAAGCAGTGGTTTAGTGCTGATAAATTTCTTTTAAATTTTACCGCTCATTTCTCTTTAGAAATTATAGAACTTCATAGTACTTGAAAGGGACGAGTTCTTACCTCAAAGTTGAGCATTAAATTCCTTTGAAAATTTCCTATAAAAATATTTGTCCAATTAGTTACTGACCCTGTGGCAATACTGATTTACTGAAATAAATCAGTACCAAGATAGAGTTCCACCTCCATTATAATTTTGAAGGGGTACAAAACAAGGCATAGTTTTTCATTCTCTGTCACATTGTTGCCATGCCAATTTTCTTTATCTTTGGGGCCTATCAAGCTGTCGTTTGGTGATTAGCTGTGGTGTCTACTTGTGAAGCTCCTTTACTCCCAGCTTTAAAAAAAGTATAATCACGTTTTTTTTTAAACTAACAAATAAATCACTAAAAAAAAAAAATGAGTTACGTTAGTTGCTGTACCAGATGGAAAAAACTTTTTTTTTCTTAAATGACCCATTTAGTAAAGCGTTGTTATATGGCTACCTTAGTATTACAAGGTTGTATGATACACATATATGAAAATGAGAAAAACGATATCAAAGTTTGTAAGTATCGGATTCTTTATGTGGTGAAATATTACGGTTATATTTCACTTCTTTCAGGTGGCAATGGGCAACAGAAGAAGAATCCCATAAAAACAATAAATTAAAAGTGAAAGCATGGTCCTATTTATTGAAAGAATAAAATAACATAGAACTTTGTTACTCCATTGTGAGAAAAAAAAATAATGACCTTGTAACATAGAACCTTCCGAAGTCACACCTGCAGCAGTGTCCTAAATGACCGAATTCACGGCGAGGCGCGATCAATTTGGTTTGATATAGTATTTTCGGTGCCGTATTGTTTTATATTATTATAAGTATTGTGTACATATTTATATTATTATAAGCATTGTGTACATATTTATATTATTATAATATTATTCATGTTATTATAAATGTCTAAAACCCGAATTATTATTATCGTACCGTGAATGGGACGATTTGGCTAAAATAACTGGAACTACAAGTAAGTACAACATATATATTTATTAATTTAGTCAATAGTCTTGCGCTGTGGGCAACATTCGACAATATTCCTTGAATAGCAAGGGTTGGGTCCGTAATTCCTCAAACAATTGCGATGTTCTTCATAAATAAAGTATACAATAAATTCTAATATTAAAAATAAATTCTAAGAATAAAATATTAGTTCTACTTCTCTGCCGTACATACTTCTTGAGTTTTTGATATTTAAGTAATGAATTTTCCAATAATATTTGTTTCCGTGTGTCCATGACGAATGCACAGTGTCTACTGAAAAGTGGCGGGGCGAGAGGGGGGGGGGGGAGGATTCGGGCGCTCGTAGGAGGTTTATGTTGTGCATACTACCATGTTATCCCCATTTAAAATCTTCACGACATACCTTTGTATTTTTGGTCTTTGGACGATACCCGGTCGCGATTTTTTGACATTTTGAAGATCTATGTATCGTTTTCGACCCACAGAACCATTTGGAATCAAAATATCTGATTTTTCAATTTTGCAACATACAACCTTGTAATACTAAGGTAGCGATAAGTAGTCGACACTCATCAGTTACGTTGCCATGACAATGGCTAGCACAAGATGTCATTGGCCCGTTGCAAGATTATACATTGTGTTTTCTCGTGATCAGCTTTAGAACGATAAACCCAATATTTTAGCAATAATAAGATTTCGAAGCCAGCGCCAAAACCTGAAGAACCCGAACCACCTCGTAAAGATCCGTGGGCTATAATCAACATTAATTAATGATTAACGTCGGGCTATAATCAACATTAATAATTAATTAACGTTGGGCTATAATCAACATTAATTAATGATTAACGTTGGGCTATAATCAACATTAATTAATGATTAACGTCGGGCTGTAATCAACATTAATAATTAATTAACGTTGGGCTATAATCAACATTAATTAATGATTAACGTTGGGCTATAATCAACATTAATTAATGATTAACGTCGGGCTATAATCAACATTAATAATTAATTAACGTTGGGCTATAATCAACATTAATTAATGATTAACGTTGGGCTATAATCAACATTAATTAATGATTAACGTCGGGCTATAATCAACATTAATAATTAATTAACGTTGGGCTATAATCAACATTAATTAATGATTAACGTTGGGCTATAATCAACATTAATTAATGATTAACGTTGGGCTATAATCAACATTAATTAATGATTAACGTTGGGCTATAATCAACATTAATTAATGATTAACGTCGGGCTATAATCAACATTAATAATTAATTAACGTTGGGCTATAATCAACATTAATTAATGATTAACGTCGGAATATAATCAACATTAATTAATGATTAACGTCGGGTTATAATCAACATTAATTAATAATTAACGTCGGGCTATAATCAACATTTCGAAACTTTTTTCGCTACTTTTGCTTAATCCCTAAATTAGAATTTAAGAATTCAAATAAAGATAAAATGTTTCTTAGACATTCCAATAATCTTACGATATAGAGATAGAAGCTTTCTTGAAACACCAGTTCACATCAGTGTGTCATTTAAACACGCAAATAATTCAATCTAAATGATTTTAAAAATAGTGGAAGAGCTGTGAAAACTGATTTGGGCGTCCTGATGATTGTGATACCGTCGCGGAAAATACATCAATCTTACAACCCACCGCAACGAAATTCAATAAAAAAGAAGAACATATCTGAGGATATTTTAAGATAGGATATTATATTAATCATAGGATATTAACAAATAGGACTGGGCTGGCTAGGAGAGGATGGAGATGATGGAGGGAATGGAGAGGATGGGGAGGATGGGGATGATGGAGGTCGGGAGGGGGTAACCTCAGCACGGCAAGGCCAGTCTCCTCTTTTCCTCAATCTTAAAATAGTTACCTACTTTTCAAATATTGCCGCCAGGAACCCGCCAATATTTAATAGGACCGCCCCAAGTCATCCCGATAGGAGCCTTCCTTTAGACCTAGATCGAATTGACACGCACGATTTTAGAAACGTTTTAATATTAAGTCAGGCAAGTTTTCTATTATATCCTTCCATCGTTCGTTTCAAGTTCTAAACCCAAGCTCAACAAACAGTTAATGACGAATAGTTAATTTCGATAGAGTAATTGACATTACCTATTATGGACCCCGACTCCTGCATCGATCAACCGATATCGAGTTCTCGATAGGACCCTACGTTAGCACTAGAAGCCGTATAAATATATACAGATATATAACCTGAATTCATAAAATTACATTAAAAAACAAAGACAAGTCAGCGCGCTGACACAGTCACTTTCGAAGCTTCCCAAGCGTCACACTTTTAAATACTTCACCATTTTACACTTTTGTTTTCTTTTTTGGTTTCCCAGCATAAGGGGCTCAAGTGACATAAGGGAACATAAGGATTTGTAAGGTATTTTACTTCTTCTTAAGGTGAAAAGATGCAGTTCATCAACAAACCAATAAGTGAGAAATAGATTGTTATAATTAGTTTTCATCATCCAAAATTATGTCAACATTTGTCTATGATGCTGGTTCGTTATAATTAAAGGATACAATCCATTTCGAAGCTTGCGGTGGGCCAATTAAATTCAATAGTCCTTACACAAAATGAACCTAGGTATGTTCCTCCAACGATTGATACAATCTCACCGACGAAATCACTGATGGCATTAGTGCATGGACTGGTTACATGGACAGTTAGTTGTGCATATCGTCCCTGCCATTTCCAACTACAAAATGTGAAAATCTGTACTTTTGGGTCATTTCCAACTGTCAAATGTGAAAATCGGTACTTTTGAGGAGAATTTAAAAAAAGCAGTTTCAAGGTTCAAAAACCTTGCCTATAGTGAAACCAATGACATTCGTTTTACATTGTTTTTGTGACTGATAGATGCCTCTATATGAATTTTATATCAATTACACAAGGGAACAACATTTTTGTTGCATGAAATATTTTGACTAATATTCTACTTCCTCGAGGTGCTGATTTAAGATCTGAAGTCAGTTTGTTTGTATCAGCTTTACTTTTGGGGTTATAATTATAAACTGTTTTTTAAGATGAAAATATTTTTTATTAAGAAAACTATTAAAAAAATTACCACTACATATCAAAAAATTTTCTTTTGTAAGATTTTCTGGCTTGATTCGGTTCACGGGGGCTGTTTTTAATGCTCCAACAATAGTCCACCATCATGTGAGCATTCCAGTGACCTTGGTAACGTTCCTCCATAGTTCGAATGTCCTGATGGAACCGTTCCCCTTGTTCTTCACTCAGATCACCAAGATTTTCAGGGAAACGGTCCAAATGGCTGTGGAGGAAGTGTACTTTGATGCTCATATTACAACCAAGCTGCTGGAAGTGTAACAACATTAGTTCAATATGCTCCGCATAGCTTTTTTCCTTTTTGTTTCCCAGAAAATTTTGAGCAGTCCAAACGAATTCATTCCAGGCATTTTTTTCAATATCAGTCATGTAACTAATAAAGTTTTCATCCTTTATCAACCTTCTTATTTGGGGACCATCAAAAATTCCATTTTAAATTTTTTCTTGGCTCAAATTAAAGAACTTCTTAGAGATGTATTTATAGCAATCACCACCCTTGTTCAAAGCTTTGACAAATTGTTTCATGAGCCCTAGTTTGATATGCAAAGGTGGCAGTATTATTCGATCCGTGGGCACAAGGGGCTCATTTATTACATTCAGTTGTCCCGGAACCATAGATTGCCTGGAAGGCCAATCTTTTCTAATCCAGTGCTCAGACCTAGCTCTGCTGTCCCATAAACAAATAAAACATGGATATTTTGTATATCCACCTTGTTGTCCAAGAAGAAAATTCACCATTTTTAGATCAACACTTATCAACCACTTTTGTTCGTTGTATTTGATTCTATCCATTACAGAAGCTACAGTAGCATATTCTTCCTTGACTGTAGTTGAATGTGCAATCGGTATCGAACCCAGCTTATTGCCGTTATGCATAAGTACACATTTCAGGCTACGTTTAGAGGAGTCAATAAATAAACGCCATTCATTTGGATCATACTTCTGTACTCCCATTGCTTTCAATAAACCAGGAACATCTGAACAAAAAGCAAAGTCGTCATCTTTAGAAAAGAATGACAGCAATTCTGCCTCTCGGTTACGATAGTATGAAATTCTTGTTTCTGGGGTTAAAAGATTTCTTTGCTTTAATCGAGAAGCTAGAATCTCCGATGTCTTTTTAGAAAGACCAAGATCTCTGATTAATGCATTGAGGTCTTCCTGATTAAAGAGCTGGGGCTCAGAAGTAAAATCAGGGTAAGAATCACTTGTCCGACTTTCATCACTTGAAGAATAGTTTTGTTTTTCTATATCATGATCATTTTGTACAGATGAAGAAGCTTGGGGTACTGGTGCATCGCCAGAGAACAAGACTGGTCGAGTAACAGATAACAAGTTTGGATAAGACCATTTCGACCGGTTATTTTTATTAATTCCATTAATATCAATCACACAAAAATAACAATCATCTTGATGATTATTAGGTTCCCGCCAAATCATTGGTGTTTGATACTTAAAATGGGGTCTTTTCTTATTTGCCCATAATCTCAAAGACTCAACACATGTTTTACATACCATATGAGGGATCCAGTACTTGTCACGGATGTCCAAAGCGAATCCAAAGTAATCAAAATATACCTGTGTTATAAACTCTGACACACTTAGCCTACAATTTTTGAATGTATATTCACCACAAATGTTACAGAAATAGTTTGGATCGTTTCTACAGATATTTCTTAACTTGGACATTGTTATTTAACACAAGAGCACAAACTTTTTCACTAAACAACTCAGTTGAATTGAAGTTTGAATGTGACTAGTACAAATATATGTCTATCAGCTGTTTGCCAAAAACAAAAGGTGCTGGAGAAAAACTGAGGCTAGATTTGTAATCACCAACCTCTAATTAGTAAACAACAGGCCTAAAACTCCATGCAACAAAAAATTAATAAAAATTTGTTCCCTTGTGTTATCAATCCTAAAGCAAATGCTATAAGTCGAAAACGAAAACTGTGTTTTTCTCACATTCGATACTTTGCGATGACAGGGACGATATTCTCATTGCGACCTCCATGTTATTAAAGCCAGCACCTATTGAGTTATTAAGTTACTGGATGTACGGTGGCACGGTTGCTGAAACATTAGTACTAGGGCAGGACAGGTTTATTCAATCCATTGCGGAATATCATTGATCATATTAATGTTAAGTGTTGAAGCTCACCTACATCACAGCATAAATCATCAGTTAGTGGTAAATTTATCAAATATAAGAATTTAAATTTTAAGTTTTCTCAACATTCAACCAGGCACAGCAGTGACCAAGAACACCGTAACATCGAGAATCAGATTTACGAGAACATACCCTTAGGTGATGGACCGCTCCAAATATTTTGGATAAATATAAAAAGATGAGATTAGATGGATAGATCTCTAGTCAAAGAGAAGGCCCTCAAAGATGGACATTGGCTCCACGTGGACTCGGCAATCGCTTGGACACGCGAACGAGGAGGCTACTCAGGAAGATGGACGCTAATCTTCTCTAGTGCTCGCTTAATTAAATAACGAGGTTAGAGATATTTGTCGTCCATCCAGGATCGCTCGTTCTATCTAATTACAAGTCCCTTATCCTCATCGAACTCCCTGTTCTATGTATCTCGTTGGTTCCTATCTCCTAGGGCACTCACGCATCTCTTTCAAAATTGGTGTAATCTTACCACCACACGCTTTGGAAAATTCATCATTCATGAGTGAAGAATCTAAACAAAAGCTTTTGGATTGATCCCAGAACAAGTGCCATGTCAATTGGATCAGTCCTGGCATTTGGCAAAGGCACAATTTGATATCTCCTTGGTACGCATCATCAACTAACTTGTTTAGAACCTGCTTTTGTTTAGGCCAATTGTTTCTGATAGGTTTGGTACCGCTTGACTTCTAGAAACCATAAATAAGATTGCCTTTTCCTTGAATAGTTGAGTGTGTGTTTTTTCGCAGATCTACGGGGGGGGGGAGGGATCTTTATCTAAGTTTTGTATGATATATTATTACTGTTCTCTAGTTGCTAGTATGTTGCTAATATGTTGTATGTATGCTAGATGTATAAGTGAAACATTTAACTTTTAATTGTGGACATTTAAAAAATATTGTTGCTGACGCGATTTCCATCGTATCCTTCTTCCCTACGTAATCCTTATCAATTTGTAACACCATGTTTGGATAAAGCATGCATTCCTTAGCAGCCTATTTAACTTCAAATAGGTGGCTCAAAGAGAGATTCTGCGTATAAGAAAATTAAAATCAATATTAATACCTATTGTTTGTTACGAAATACAGAAAAATATGTGGAAATCAAAGGTACAATTACTAAAAAAAAATATTTGCATCAATGTTTTTCCAAATATTTCTATACCTCCCTTGTGTGGCAAGTGAAAAAGTTTCTTTTTAACGGCAGTGCCTAAAAAGTATTATGTTTTCCCCATTTAATCGTTAATATTTAAATATATTTTGGAGCGAAAATTGATTTGATGCTTGAAATAAAGATCTCGATTCAATGCTTTCATTCACTTAATGGACACACCTAAATCACATGAGTGAAAACTGAATTATATTTACATTTTTCTCAAAATTTGTTGGGAGCTTCATGTAACTTTCGGCTTGCCAAATATAAGGAAAATGTTGTAAGCGCAAAAGATTTTTCGAAAGAAAAAAAAACAGGAGCAAAGGATGTTAAGGATGTAACTTTTTAAAAATAGATCGGCTGCAGCTTTTATCTTTGTTATTATTAACTGAGTTAAGAGTTTTTACTGACGTCACTATTTCTCGCACAACAGTCAGTCAATACTCATCTGTTTGCGATTGATGAAGACGTGTCCATGCCCACATGGTCTCTAAGTCTCAGTTTTATAATTTTGAATAAAAAAGATTAACATTAATTTACCTTTGCAACATTGACACGTTGCTTTGTACCAATGGTAATGTAATGGTGATTAAGACTGCTAAAGAGGCACAAGTTAAAAAAAAATTGAAAAGCATAAAGTGGCAAAGCATGGCATTGCAGATTCCGATGTCACAACACCCGCAATATTAGTGCCGACGTTTCTACCTACGTTGTAGGTCATCTTCCGGAATGATAAAAGCTGGAGCCAATATTATTGCTTATATTACAATATCATCATATTACATTGATTGCACCCCCAGGCTATCTATATCCCACTTTTAAATTTTGAGATGAGTTGGAGTTTTTTCTGTGACCTAGTTGTAATACGAGATATTGGCTCCAGCTTCTATCAGCCATGAAGAAGGCCTACAACGTAGGTCAAAACGTCGGCACTCATAATAAATAAGTTTTTCTTATTTTGTGTTACATTGACTGCACCCCTAGGCTATCTATATCCCATATTACTTTTTATATTCAATAAATTCTATTCCGTTTTGAAAAAAAGTCAGGTATCGACTACTCAAATAGTTGGTAGGGTCCACGTACTGAATGTCCATTCCCTTTCTGGCCATTATTAGCAAATTTTAAATTTATATTTTTACAAATATTCGAGTGCCTTAAAAAAAAAAAATTTGCTAAACTTCAGTTAGGAAAAGCAGCTGGCTGAAGAGACTAGACGACAACACTGAGAGAAGAGACAAAACGGCAGGCCAAATATAGGACAGTAGCCGACCCGACCGTAGCTAACCAGGCCTCGCTCGCTTCGGCTTCAGTTAGTCTGTTAGGTAGTTAACCTACCATTTGAGAGTCAATTGATTTGATTTGAGAGAAAAACAAAATGTCAACTTCCTTCTGATCCATCGCCTAAGCGATTCATGTCAAGATTATTTGTTTTAACTTTACACTTATCAGTCAAATAAGCTAATTGCCACTGACTCAAAAAAACATATTCAACCTTTTCGTCCTCCATGCACACAAAATGTATCATTTTACATTCGTTGTTCTGTGATTTTTTTCTTTTGATACCAAAGTCTAGTCTTAGGTTTTTTTATAAGTTTTTCCATAACTCACACCTGAAACCAAATTCAAGAAGTTAAAACTCTAAATTAGTCCCGAAATCGTGAGTTTTCTTGTTCGCCGCATCTGCATGTTTGATGACCTGAATGGGAGAATTATTATTTTTTTAAATAAAATACTATACTGATTAGAATAAAAGAATTTCTTTCTAAGTTTTCTTTGGACAATGACCTATTTTCTGATGAGCAGCGAGAGAAGGACATATTTAGGCCAGATGGTGGCCTTCCCCTACAAGGTCCTCGGTTATCAGCTTCTAGGGACTGTTCAATTCGAGCATTTTTATAAAATATAAGATACCAAAAATTTATTGAAAGGAAAATATCGATACTTAAAAGTGTATAAATACACAAGGCCTGAAAATATGCTAATATCGAACAGAGTTTCGGTTTATTTCTACTTTACCAATGATGAATACAAAAAGTAATCCTTGTGTATATATTTAAAACTAACCGCGTAGTTATTTTACATAGATTCACGACTATTTGTAAAAGTTGACATCGATAGTAATATTCTAGATGTTCATTTGAAAGATGATTAGAAGATGGAGTACTTAAGTTAAACTTGAAATAAAAGACCCTTATAGGAGCAATATTAGAGAAACATTGAGTATTAGTGAACAAGATCCACACTTTTAGTAAAAGACACGATTTCACGCACAATCATTTTGATTTTCTACATTAAATTCTAAAAATATCAAGGGGTTGAGAACTCTCTCACCTACCCGCAGTCAAGAACCATCAAGGGGTTGAGAACTCTCTCACCTACCCGCAGTCAAGAACCATCAAGGGGTTGAGAACTCTCTCACCTACCCGCAGTCAAGAACCCTCAAGGGGTTGAGAACTCTCTCACCTACCCGCAGTCAAGATCCATCAAGGGGTTGAGAACTCTCTCACCTACCCGCAGTCAAGATCCATCAAGGGGTTGAGAACTATCTCACCTACCCGCAGTCAAGAACCATCAAGGGGTTGAGAACTCTCTCACCTACCCGCAGTCAAGAACCTTCAAGGGGTTGAGAACTCTCTCACCTACCCGCAGTCAAGAACCATCAAGGGGTTGAGAACTCTCTCACCTACCCGCAGTCAAGAACCCTCAAGGGGTTGAGAACTATCTCACCTACCCGCAGTCAAGAACCTTCAAGGGGTTGAGAACTCTCTCACCTACCCGCAGTCAAGAACCATCAAGGGGTTGAGAACTCTCTCACCTACCCGCAGTCAAGAACCCTCAAGGGGTTGAGAACTCTCTCACCTACCCGCAGTCAAGATCCATCAAGGGGTTGAGAACTATCTCACCTACCCTCAGTCAAGATCCATCAAGGGGTTGAGAACTCTCTCACCTATCCGCAGTCAAGATCCATCAAGGGGTTGAGAACTCTCTCACCTACCCGCAGTCAAGATCCATCAAGGGATTGAGGCCTCTCTCACCTACCCGCAGTCAAGATCCATCAAGGGGTTGAGAAATCTCTTACCTACCCGCAGTCAAGATCCATCAAGGGATTGAGGCCTCTCTCACCTACCCGCAGTCAAGATCCATCAAGGGGTTGAGAACTCTCTCACCTACCCGCAGTCAAGATCCATCAAGGGGTTGAGAACTATCTCACCTACCCTCAGTCAAGATCCAGCAAGGGGTTGAGAACTCTCTCACCTACCCGCAGTCAAGATCCATCAAGGGATTGAGGCCTCTCTCACCTACCCGCAGTCAAGATCCATCAAGGGGTTGAGAACTCTCTCACCTACCCGCAGTCAAGATCCATCAAGGGATTGAGGCATCTCTCACCTACCCGCAGTCAAGATCCATCAAGGGGTTGAGAACTCTCTCACCTACCCGCAGTCAAGATCCATCAAGGGATTGAGGCCTCTCTCACCTACCCGCAGTCAAGATCCATCAAGGGGTTGAGAAATCTCTTACCTACCCGCAGTCAAGATCCATCAAGGGATTGAGGCCTCTCTCACCTACCCGCAGTCAAGATCCATCAAGGGGTTGAGAACTCTCTCACCTACCCGCAGTCAAGATCCATCAAGGGGTTGAGAACTCTCGCACCCACCCGCAGTCAAGATCCATCAAGGGGTTGAGAACTCTCGCACCTACCTGCAGTCAAGATCCATCAAGGGGTTGAGAACTCTCTCACCTGCCCTTAGTCAAGATCCATCAAGATAAGTTATAGTGTATAACCCCTTATATGTACTACTCAATGCCAAATATAAACCGTGAAACTTTTAGCCGAAGAGCTCACCTCAACGAGGAGTGTATAAAATAAGCCTGTTTACCCCCAATGTGTCTCTTCTAATCGCCTAAATGCTGTCAACAACAACGTAAGGTGGTTTTACCTTTGTGATTACCTGCATTAAGGTCATGTTACAGCCCTTATAGCTCCTTAAGGTCATGTTACAGCCCTTATAGCTCATTAAGGTCATGTTACAGGCCTTATAGCTCATTAAGGTCATGTTACAGCCCTTATAGCTCATTAAGGTCATGTTACAGCCCTTATAGCTCATTAAGGTCATGTTACAGCCCTTATAGCTCATGCCCTTGTAGCTACTATAGGTAGCATCCTTGTGGTAGCTACCGTCCTGTCATGATAGTGAATAGCTGCTAGTAACTGTGTGCTACTGTCAACACTTACTGCCACGTGTTGATTATTATCATACCTTCTCTGTTTATCAACCTAACCTTGTACCCATCAGGTTGAATTTGGCATTGATTGTTTGAAATATTTGTTATATTTTACTTCTTGGAGGAGAAATAAAACTAAATTATTAGTTTTTAGTCATATTTTAAAAATAATTTGATTATAAATTAAACTTTTTTTTAAATAATGAAACTTGTTAATCTTGCAGGATAACGTTTTCAGATATTTACTATTCACGTTAAAAATGTTTTATTTTTAGCCAAAAACTGAATCAATCAATATTTGGACGAAATTTCTGATTTATTAGAGCCTTTTAGTATTCTGAAAGAAAAAAATATTTAAGTTGTAAAATAATGTCAAGCAATCCATCAACTATTTCACATACAAATTAAATTCATTCCAATTTCGAATTTAGCATCAAATTGAACAAATCAAATTGAATTTTTGTAAACAAACGTAGTCGTCCTGTGATATACTTGGTGTAGCACAGACTTAATGGCCACACACCTTTCCTAAAATTACAGATATCTATCGAAAATTACACCGATACGATTGGTGGTATCAGTTCCGCAGGTTGTCGCTTTGAGTTAAGTCACGACAAATTTTAACCTTTTATTTATTTCCTTTTTAATAATATTCTCAAATATAGTTATGATTTTACTACTGAATGTAGATAGATTGTATTCCTGACTGTAGATAGATTTAATTACTGACCGTAATAAAATCTGCGTAACGAGGGGGTTATTGGGGATGTAACCCCCCCGCCATTGCTTAGAAGAAATTTTTAAAAAAATTGTAACAATTTAAAAAAAATAAAAATTTGAAGGATTTTACTTTTTCAAAGTTATTATTGTGGGATTACAGAAGTGAGGGTCAATAATGCCAAAAACCCAACAAAGAAATTTCAAATACAGTTATTTTAATGAATAAAAGGTATACATAAATGATAAAATGACAAACCAAAACGTAGTACTGTTTATTTACAATTAATTATATTATTATAGCGGCAGTAGTGGCATCTAGCGGCAACAATAAGATCGCAAATGTGAGAAGAACAGTTTAGACAATTCTTAGAACCTAGAATTAAAGTCTGGATGGTTCTAGAAAGTTCCCTATGCAATTAAGTATAGTAAGTTATCGTAACCAATAAAAAGGGTTGTATTTAACAGCTATTTCTTGATTGCCCTTCCAAATATAGCATTTACAACTTCCAAAATAACATTATAAAAAAATATAATCTATTTATTTAATTTGAAGCTACATGATTATAGTACCTATAATATATATTATACCTATCATCTTTTTTGAAGGGAGTAATATGTTGGAATGGTTGACTGGTGGGGGGTTAACCCCCTCCCCATGAGTCAACTCTAGTTACGCCACTGTTACTGAATGTAGATAGATTTTATTACTGACTGTAGATAGATTAATGAACCGACATACAGATACAATGTCATGATCTATACATCGAAACGTTTATTTCTTGAAATGGTTACTGAAATATAATTACATCCTGTTTTCATTCTATAACTCGTGATTATTTCTATTTTCAAGAATATTACAAAGGAAAGGAATGAAAAGTTAAAACTTGACTCAACTACAAGCGACAACCTGCACAACTGATCCTAATCTAAAAGCGACGACCTGCGGAACTCATACTCAATGAAGATTTTAATACATGTTTCATTATAACAAACCGTTTATATCTCGTAATAACCCTATAATATAAACCTATATATAAATAGCAATAAAAATACTTATGAATGCGGTTACAGTTAAATAACTATATCAACTATAAAAATGTAAACATTGGACAAGCACACATTGATGTTGGAGAAACATTTTTGAAAATTCATCTACAATAAATTAAAAAATGAATCGATTCTAAATCACTTAATAATTTAGGCAGTTTCTATTCTTCTGGTATTCAATAAAACTCGCTTCAAGAGACAAAGGATTTGTTATCTTTTAGAAAAGAACACCTTTTCAGACTGGTCTCGAAATAGCCAGGTTGGAAGTTGGAAGTGCATCTTGGAGCTCGACCAAAACCAAGCTTCTTTTTGATGCCAATTGTTGAGAAATTTCGACTCTCGCGTTTTTAAAACGGCTGACATAGTTATTTGCTCTTCCGACAAATTTTAACACTGCTATAAAATTTTAAAAATCTGGTAAAGTGGACGCCTCACAACTTTTGCTCATTACATTATAATGATCATTTTTTTTTCCTTTCATAGAGTAAAGGGAGGATTGCAATGGCAACAGTGCTTGGTTAACTTAATTAGTGTTTGCAATAAAATAATTAGTGTACTCCCTTTTTTTGCTAGAATTCGCAATTACTATCTGTTTAATATTAAATATTTTTTCTGTGTCTGGTGCAATGGTTATTATAAAGCGCTTATAGACTACATTTTCACTGAGCTCCTGTTGTGTTTATAATAACAGCATATCGAACCGTTGAGTGAATGCGTCCAGTCCGTCAGCTAGGACTTTATAGGGAGGGGGCTGGGGAGCTAACAATTTTGATTTAGAGGATTCAACTCAGTTATCTGTTAAATCGAATGGGCAAAAAGAAAAATGTTCCATGGAATAATGGATTTGATACATCAATATTCATTTCTATTGTAAAACTAAAAACCAAAATAAATCTAACAGAATTACTTTTTTTCTAAACCAGATGAGTTTGAAAGCCGTATTTACATCAAATGCTATTTAAAAACTTCAGTATTTACTGTTATTCTGTGAGAAATACGATGGTGTTTGGTTGAATTACGGGTTTTGGTTCTTGATTACAATACATTGCTGCTTTTCATATTTTTTCATTATTGCTAGACAAATAGGATCAAAACAACGTCTCATAATGAAAAGAATCAAAAGTGAAACTTCAATTTATTTGCAAATTATCCTTTTGCCACAAACAGGGCATCATCGTATGTTTATTTTACTAATAGACTGAAATCTTAATATTTCACTATTTTTTGTTTGCAGACTAATGTTGTCGATGTACTCATTTCAAAATGGTCTTCTTTTAAACTTATCATTCATTATAACAAGTGGATATCAAGCTAAGAATCCTTCAATAATTTGTTAGGACTCTTCAATCAAAACACTTTGCTCTTATCTCATTTCCCTACTGGCAATTTTTATTATTTTTGTCAATGTATTAAAATGAGCTAATTATTTGTGTTCCAGATTAGGTGCAATGCATCACGTGAAACCAATGTCAAAGGGAGACCCCCTTTGCCCTCTTGGTTTCCACCCACAAGTTCGGTGGCCTACGAGGTGCAAAAGGTGTTTTAGGTAATTCACTTATTTTATCTTGTTCCTACCATTTCACAATTACATTTTGAAAGCAGTCAATTTTTGTTAAATTTTCTTCTCCAATTATAATTTTAATCATTATTATGTATTGTAAATATTCTTGATATGCTTTCCTAACTGATTTATGATTCAATTTTTTCTTCATAGAGTAATTTATGCAAATTTTCAGAGATTATAAAGAGCATGGTAATCGCGGGAGTAAAGATGATGTTCAGCTGCGCAAGGATGAACTTACCGTCTCCACGCCGGCTCTTTCCTCTTCAACTGCTTCCAGGTAACTTTAAACAGATAATGATAAGCACCATTATCTTAATAAGAATTAAAAATAAAAATATTCGTTCCAGGAGCCGAACGGAACCTAGAATTCCTGACAGCACCTTGGGGTCCCGAACTTGGACGAGCAGTTCTAATCTTAGTTCAGTCGGCATAAGCAGTAGAAATGATGAATCCTATTCCAACAACAGTAGTAATAGGTAATTGAAGTTATCTCTTTGTAAACTGTTATATTCAGGTATTATATCTTTATAAAAAAAATATTAGTTTTATTGTCACAACTTTTGGTTTTTTGCTGTAGGTTAAGCAGTTCTAATTCTTCTTGGACATCTACACCTAACTTAGCGGAACCAAAGGAAGCCAAGGAGGATGTTTCGGTCAGCTTCACCTTGCCTCGCCGTAGACCAAAACCAGAACCAGATACCGGCCAAGATGAAATTGGTGATTTCTAAAATTTTTTTTTTTCTTTAAATGTATTACTGTTGTTATTGACTGGATTTAACGAATAGTGAAAGCAGAATCTTTAGCATTGACTTGACTTGTTTTTAATAAAACTATTGTGCCCTATTCGCTACATATATTGTAATTTTTAAACAAGATAGAAATGATCAGTTTTCTGGAAGGAAAGCCAAATTTTGTTCCTAATATTATTGTTTTAAGAACAATCAAATAATTGCATAGATGTAAAGTGGACGCAAAACTAGTTATGATGTCCTATTTAGGCCTTAACTCTAAGGCCATCATCCTTATTGCTTATATACTCTTATTTTAAATTCAATCATCTTATTATTTTCAAATTTTCTATCAAATATAATCATTTTTTTATTTTCAATTTTTACTTCAAATTCAATCATCCTATTGTTTTCAATTTTTGTTTCAGACGAATCAAGAAGAACACAGTATTCAGTCAGAAGAAGGACAGGAGGTCTGAGTAGTTTAAGCAATAATTACAAAGAAGAGCCGCAAGAAACAAAGACATTATACAGGTCTAGATCACAACAGCAAGAAGAGAAATCTGGAGCAGATGTCCTGGTCTGTTATTTTTAATTATAAATAGAGCTATTTTTAATCTTGATCACACTATAAATATTTTTCTCAGTCATTTACACAGGTGTCATCTTTTAAATTTATTGCCTACTTAAATCCTTTAACATTTAAATGCCTTCAGTCTCATTCTTCTTTACTAGTCAGCCCTCCAAGAGTCTGACACTGCATTGGCAAATATCTCCAATTGAACAACACTGCACTGGTCGTACGGTTTTCATTTTATTTAATTTGTATAATATAGATCATTAATTGACAAGCAGTGTCATTCGGTTAATTAATTGACAAGCAGTGTCATTCGGTTAATTAATTGACAAGCAGTGTCATTCGGTTAATTTCTCATCCATTGTACTACAAATTACTCACTACACATCATCTTCGCTGAGCCTATGGGCACAGCCATTGGCCTATTATTAACATGCTTCTTCCACCAATCAAGATGTGAAATGTGCTGAAGATAGGCACATCTCCCTATTTTACCTCCACTAGAAGGGGCCCCCCTCATCCGCTCACCAAGCAAGCCAGCCTTAGGTAGAGATTAGCGAGCTCTACCACTGACGGAGGGGCTACGTACAAATGACTAAGTGAGGGTGGAGTTGTGGAGTTGTAGAGATCTCTCAAAAAAATTGGTAGTCAATAAACAGATAATAAATTTGTGAATTTGATATACTAGATAAACATTTCCTCCTGCTCTTAAAATGGGAAAATTACGCAAGGACGGGTATTAGTATTTAATCATATCTTATTTTGAACTCCGTCTTAAAGATTCTTATTCAACCATAAGAGTACTTATAATTCTTCTTTTGTTATTTTTTTGTTTAATTTAAGACAATAAACCTTTTACTAAAAGTAAAAATAATGCAATAGGCACTTATAAACACTTCCCATTTTCAGGTAAAACTTCCCCCAAAGAAACCTTCTCCTGCTAAAGAGGTGCAAAGAATCATGACAAAAGGAAAGACACTAATAGTAAGCACAGAGGATTCTTCATCCAGTGATAATGATGATACCAAATCGATACCTGCAAATAATAGGATAGCTAAGGAAAACGATACCTCAAAGGTAAAGATAAAAAGCTCTTTCTAGTTCATTTTGTAACTATTAAAAATTTGTTAAAATTTTAAGTGATGGATAATCATATCTTACCAACAATAAATTGGTTGTATTAGTATATCAACAGTAAATTAATTATTGGCATACAGTTATTACATTAAACATATCTTATCATAAGGTTATAATGCTTAGATAATTGCCAACACACGCTGTTTTATTAGCTACTGAATAATAACAAAAGTTTATTATTTATATTTTTTATTTTCTATCAGTTTTTATATGTTTCTCTCAATTGAATCCCTGAACATGTATGATATAGTTCATAAATCATCAGCTATAAATAGAGTTAACAAAGTTTAACTTTTATATATATATATATATATATATATATATAGATCAGGTATCAGCGAGAGTCTGACAAAGGCAATTTAGAGCCTTAATTAGGGTGCAAAAGCGAGAGTGAAAATAGGAAATAGAGTATTCCCATGAGGAATGGAATTGATGCCTATCAGCTACCCTCTTTAGCTAGTTCATTGAACAAGCACTCAAGAAGTGGAAGGAAAAATTCAGGTAAATGGGGGTGAAAATTGGGGTTGACTATTTATTCACCTTGCAATTTGCAGATGACCAGTTGTCATAGCATCAGAAAAATGCGACCTGAATATATGCTTAGGAAGCTCCTAGAGGAGTGCTCTAAATGGAAGGAGTACTCTAAATGGGGCCTGCAATATATGCCTAGGAAGCTCCCAGAGCAGTACTCTAAATGGGGCTAAGTCATAAATCAGGGAAAAACAGAGTACATGTCCTTCAATTCTCCGTGCATTTCTTTGTCGATTGAAGATTGGACTCTATCTCGCAACAAGGACTTCAAGTACTTAGGCGTCTCTATATAAATGAGACACTCGACAAGGATAAAGAAATGAAGATATCCCAAGGAATGAAAATCATTAGGATCCTCAACTCGGTCCTTTGGAATAAATGGGTCTCGTTAAAAATAAAAAATAAAATATATCATGTTTTTCTTCTAGAAACAACCCTATATGGGGTCGAAACATGGACAGTAAAAAGACAAGATACCCGTAAACTGCTTGCTCTTGAGATGGACTTTCTAAGACATAGTTGCGGCTCAAGACTCCAACACATACCCAATAGTGTTGTAAGAGAAACTATAGGGCAGGAGAAGAATATTTTATACGAAATAGAGATCAGGAGGCTGCACTGGTTTGGCCATTTTATGAGAATGAGCGGCAATAGATGGTTAAAGTAACTTTCTATATAAACCAGATTATAGAAGAAAGAAAGAAATTTCAGTTAGAATATTATACATTAATTTAGTAAAATGTAAGTATTTGTAGCAGAGCAATTATCTGCAAATTTGTAGAACTGAGAACATCTGGCTTCATTATGGCTTAGTAAAATAAATAATTTATGAAAAGAGTATAAAGCTAAATGTTTTGATCCAAAATAGCGAAATTTGTGGAAATCCAGTTTGGTTTTGCAATGATATTACTAAAATCAAACAATTTAAATAATAATATGTTGTTATAATTTTTTAGTTGCAAGCTCAGGTAGAGCAGCTTAAAAATGAGCTCGAACTGATGAAAACAAAATGTGAAAAGACAGAAAGAGATAAAAGTGATTTTATGTTGAGAAGGCTGGATGCTGCTACAGGAAGAGCTTCGTCCTCCGAGGTATCTCATTGTTTTGTTTATTTATCATTTCCATATTCATTCAGTATCATTTCTGCTAACAATATTATACTATTTTTCGTTTTGATTCAACTTTATTTTCTAAAATTAAAAATTTAGCCCAAACAACATAATAGATTGGGAATTTTTATTTAAATGTTGAGGTCTTCTTTAATGGTTCTAAATGATTGATAAGTCACAACTTATTAATGTATTCACAAGGCAATCAAATCCTGATTCCTAACTTACTTTTACAATTACCAATTACTTTTTATGTAGATACACCATTGCGGTCAGTAAAATTAAACGTATTAATTAATTTAACAAAATAACATCACCAGTGCAATAGTGTCTTTGATACTTCACTGCCAATGTTATTATTTTTTTCTCAGTCTTGATGGCCTAGAAATTAGTTCAAAACTAAAAGTTTGGCACAAATACTGAGCGATTCTAATTACTGTATATAACTTTGTTAACCTTACCCCTAACCTAACTACTAAATGCATCTTAGCTTGTGATTCCAGGTTCTTAAGTTGCAACAAAAAGTGAATGAACTGAGGAATACAGTGGAAGACTTACAGGTCGAAAAAAAGTCTCTTACCCAAAAGGTAAGGGATATGGAGTACGAGATGGATAGTGTTAGGAGTTCAGTGTCTAAAAAAGAGAATGATGCTCTGAAAGAAAAACTGAAAGCTACAGAACAGATGTGCGAAGAGCTCATGGAGGAAAATGAAGATATGAAAAAAGAACTTAAGGAAATGGAAGAAGAAATGGATGAAATGCATGACAAATTTAGGTAAGCATTAATAGTTGAAAGGCATTGCTGAGCACCTGTACAGGTGTGGCTAAAATAATCATAGTCATTGGATAAGGTGATCTGTTAAGATAGTTTTAGACAGGATCAAGATTTTAGATATTTTTCTTTAATTTTAAAAATAATAATGATTTGTAAACATTTTTTGCCATTAATGCCAATATGTTTCATTCTTAATCTAATTTGGTACTTCTTAGAATTTTTCTAAATTTTACAGCTCAATCCACAAAAATACCAGAAATAATATGCTATTTTTATTTTTAACAATTATTCCTAATTAAATATAAAAAAGACCTCCATTGATTGATTTCAGCGATATTCTATATTGCTTATTTGTTGGTCAGCTATAATATTAATTTTAAAAATCTTTCAAAGCTCATTTTTTTTATTTGCATAACTATTCATGGGTTTTTTGTAGCATACACTAATCAGCCCGGCCTAAAATAATTCTATTTCCTTTTTAGAGAGGACAGAGCGGACGAGTACACAATGTTGCGGAAAGAGCTGGAGCAAGCAACCAAGAACTGCCGCATTCTTTCATTCAAATTAAGAAAATCTGAAAGGAAAGCAGAGCAACTCGAGATAGAAAAATTTGAAGCTGAACAACGTTGTAGAGAAGTAAAACAATCAAATATATTACATTATTGATTGACAAATAATATTATATTTGTGATTGACTTAAGTATTGAGTTGTCCGGAAAATAATGCTTTCTTTAAAATGCTCCTCCAAACTTGCTACTTATTATTAAAATATCCATGGTCAATTTCAATGAAGTTATAAGCACAATTCAGTAGATAGAGTTGGAAACTGTCGTAAAATGTCTAATCTACTACTTACATATCTACTTGCAATTAGTTTCATAATAACATTAATACTTGACTATATTCTTGACCTTATAAGGTCTTAAATCATGAATTACTTATTAAAAATGATACTACTTGTTGAAGTAATTCCTCTTTTGTATACCATCTACATTGTTAATAAAGTATTGTATTATAGACAGACAACACTGTAAAGTTACAGTTGAGATCATGGTGCTATGTGTCATGTGAGATCCATGTTTGTGCTCAGCCATTCTGAGATAGTTGGCATCCTACTATTGTTCTGGCCAGATCGTTGGTGTGTGAAGTGTTTGTCTGTTTATAAGTTTATATAGTGTATATATCCAATAAATCTGTGCCCGTATTGTTATAACTTGTACTGTTGTTTTCCCTGCACTTTTTCACCTTTTTACTCTCACTATGTTAAAACTACTGATGTTTTTAATGATGAGCAGGTAGCTGGAGGCCAAACTGGCTTGGATAAAGCTGAAAGAATCAAACAGCTAGAACATGATTTGAATGTTGCCAATGAGGTAAGATCATTAACTAACCAATGATTTATATTTAATTATTTTGACTATTTTCTATTTATTTCTGTTATAAGTGAATATATCATGTATCTATGAAATTTGTCCTTCAGACTGCAGCGAGATTGCAAAAGGAATTAGAAGAAGCTAATAGTAAGGTTAAGACCAATGACAAGGAGAAGGGAACGATAGTCAAAAAGAAAGCCCCAAAGCTTGGAAGTATCTCAAAAACACCTTCTGCGGAGGTAAGTCCGGTTTTAACAATGACAACATATTATTCGATAATCAATTAGCTTAAAGTTCATAAAACGCTTTTTAATTATTAAATTTTCAATTGAGCAGAAAATGTCGAGAGAATCACTGACGAGAGGGGATTCTCAAGAAGATCCTGTTCAACTGCTTAGAGATTTGCAAGATTCGCTTGAGCGTGAGGCAGATTTAAGAGAGCAGCTCCGCTATGCAGAAGAGGAGGTTTGTTAAGTAAAATAAACTTTTGGCAAATACTTAAAATTTGTTATATAAAATAAAATTTATTGTGAATAAACTACAAATATTTTTGATTGAATATTTAAATGAAATTCTCACAATGCAATGAAACTTATATATAACGGGCACCTATGAGGAATATACTTCTGTCTTTTAAGAAGGAATGCATTTAATGTGAATAGAAAAAATAAAATTATACAATTATATATCTTCCCCATTTGGAGGCGAGGGCCTGGCCTGGGCTGTAGAGCCGAAGATGAATGTATTGTCCTCCCATGAAATTCTACTCTTCTACTTCTAATAAAACAGCACACTCAATCGCTAGCCGAATTTTTCTAAATAAATATAAAATTTTATTTTGATTTTATACAATTTTTATTATATCTTTTTGTTTCGCCGATTTTGAGTGTAGACATTAAATTATAAACTGGTCCTTTTTTTTCTGATCTATTATCACTTTCACTATTTGTTGGAAATGTTTTAAAGAAAGTGACAGTATTTATTTCAACTAAGATGTCATTGTCATCAAGTTTTCTTTAGATTGCATAAATTGAATGCCAATAACAAAATGACTCAATGAATGAAAGTTTTAATCCAGTCAATGCAATATACCCTAAATAGGTATTCCATCAACCAGTTTCTGAAAAAATGAAGAGGGAATATAGGAAAAACAAGGGTTCATTAATAACATTAAGCAAATTAGTGAATCCTTGGAACTACCTTTGAAATTATCTGAAATCTTTTTCACAATGTTTTAATGTTAAATACTCGTATAGTGCCTAAATGTCTAATGTACATTTTTACAATAATTTGACGTAAGTATTAACATATAATTACATACATAACTAGACATATCTGTAGATATACATTAAGCATATTAGTTAATTAATATTTAGTTTTGTTAATCTTATTTCCCAATATGTTAGACAAAATTTTGCATTTGCATATGGATTTACATTTTCTTTCAAAACAAACGATCCAAATGTTTTTTCCTATAGAGAATCATATGTTTGCAGCCTTCATATTTCATGATTTTGTCCGCTATGGAAGAGTGAAGTGAAAAGTGCTGATAGTAAATAAAAGCAGGTGTCCTGGTTTGGGTTAGAGGTGTTTTATTACATAAAATTTTTACCTTTGTAATATTGACTTAATAAAATTGTCCGTTAAGAGAGATGTTGTAAAGAGGTGTCCGTTAAGATAAGCTTCACTGTACAAATACAAATATTTTTCAAAAAGAACGTTAAACAAATGTTTTAAAACAGGTTTTATGTGTCTCACCAAAAAGTTGTTTTCCCTCTTTTTTTTTTTTAAATTCTTGTTATTTTAGATTCTTCGCCTTCAGGTAAAAAAAAAATTGACCAAATTAACTCCAGATGTGATACCAGAAAAAGTTGTTGAGAAACTCTGTGATTTGGATTCTTTCAATAATGAGAAAAATGAAAAAGTAACAAGGGAAATCATTTTGATCCAATCACCAGAAATATCTGATACGAGTCTTTCAGAAAATGAATCAATTGAAGCTATTACAAATACTATTCTGAATAACGGCTTTGGAAATTGTATTGTTTCAACAGCAGGATCTAATGTGTCCAACCAGGCTGAACAGATATCTTGTCTTAGAGTAGACAAATGTGCGCAATATGAGCAGCATAATCTCTTAGACTCAAAAGATAGTTTTAAACCTGGGAATTTTACAAAACAAAGAAAAAGACATTTTAAAAGAATAACTGACTCGCTTGTTCGTTCGATTTCTTTGCCTGATGTATTAAACATAGAGCCAAAAGACGTATCTACTCAGACCGATACTCAGTACATGAATCCTCTGTTAAGAAACAACGTTATGCCGTTTGGAATGTTCCTACCCAATGCCCCCGTGTTATCACCTTTAGCAGCTTTGCTATTACCTCTAGGTAATAAACTGTTGAAAATATATATCTGATTAAATGTTCATCTCAGTCTCTACTAACACAGATGTGAAAGTGTAAAAGTTAATAGAAAATCCTTTTGCTTGAATGCTGTATTTATGTTATATTGTTGATCGTTTTGCTGCCTTCGTTTCACCTAACATTATCCAAACATACGGGTGATCTGCTACTTTCTGTTCCCAGGCTGAAAACCTTCGTAAGAAATCGGCTCGAGTCGAGGATGATAACGAATCTTTGGTTATGCAGCTTAAGAAAATGGCTTCCAAAGCCAGAAGTATGTTTTTTGTTATTATCAATTTGCTATTGATATTTAATTCAATTTAGGGATTGATGTTTTATCAGTTAAAAGGCCGAAATATATTTATCGACTCCAAGAAAAAAATTTAAGAAGCTTTTAACGAACTCTTTTACTTATGTTGGAAAACTAAATTTTCTGAATTTGACTAATTATTTTGCTTATTATGTTGTCATTTCCATATTAATATTTATCCTTCAATATTAATGTTGTGAATGTGTCTTGTGAGAACCTAACACTCAATACTAACCCTCCATTTTAGGTTTGCATAAAATATGCCTACAAGAAGAAAGTAATAAGTACTTTAAAACAAGGATATTTCATCTTTGTTAACAAATGATTGATGAATGCATTGGGGGCACATGCTTCACTCAAATATAGGACGAAATAAATTGACTTGATGAATATTTTATGTATATAAATAGATAGAATGTTCCCAAAATCAGTTACTATCAATTTGTGTCAAAGACTGATAATTGTGTTAAATGATAGTTCATAAAAATAAGATACAACAGATTTGGTAGATCTAGCAATGACATTTTATAGACATTTTACTGCCTTCACATAAGGGACACGCAAAATTAAATACACATTTTACTAGCCTCACTCAAGTAACATTATAATGTAAACACACAATTCACTACCTTAACTCAAGTAACTAAGATTAGTCAATACCCATTATTAGTAACTGACAGTAGTCAGTACCCATTTACCATTACTAACTTACAGTTAATTACAGTTGCCATTAGTAACTGAGTGTTGTCAATGCCCATTGTTAGTGATTTAAGAGCTCTTACAAATCCAACTATTATTCTGGGATACGAGTCTGCCTTAAATAGTATAGCTCAGTAATAAGAACTTGTCCTTAATCGTTAGACCGAATTCCTCAGCTTGTGGGCCTCCGAGGAAGTGACGAAACAAAATATGTGTTACATATTGATAAAGAGTAGAGTTTGCACTTAGCATTATACGTTGCTATCAAATTGGATCCGTTTTTAGTTTGGTAAACATCTTATGAAGTGCTGTTGCTACCTCTTAAGTATAAGTGGACCTTAAGCTCAATGAAGGGTTGGGTAACTAATTCAGTTTAATGTTATTTAGTGTTTGTTTATTTTGTTTTATTGTACTTTTCATTCGTATTTTATGTTTGCATGAAAAACAAAAACAACAAATGTCTTTGTGAAGGCTATGCTAAGTTGTTGATAAAACAGCTGTTTATTACTTGCATTTTTTGTACTCTCCTTTACTTCTGTTGCTTGGTCTTGCTGTTAGTTGATAATTTCATTATTTAAGATACATTCATGATTCATAAGTTTACACAATCTCATTATTTCTATTATGGATCTATGATATTTGAATTTTTTTTCCATTTTCAACAAGATAACTTGTGGTTTTATCTCATAAACTTATTACATTTTTTAAAAGAACTTTAATAAACATTAATTTTTTTAGTTTTGAATATATATATTAATTTGTGTATGTAAAAAGAAGTAATTATCAAAATTAAAATTAATATATTCTGTAATTATTAATCTTATAGCTCCTTTTCATTTTGTTTTTGATGCATCGAGTTTTTGGTGCATTGGGGTTGGGTGCTCCTTGCTTGGGCCAGGAAGATGCAATTTTGAAAGACCCTAATAATATAACGGCAGAAATATTGAGCTAAATCATTTTTACTCTTTTAAATGTTAATTTTATATGGCTATACTATTCTTTAAAAAATGCACTTAATGGACCATTTCATATTTTTGTATTTAAAATTTTTTTGTGAATGAAAATGTCTGGGTCAAGATAAAAAAAATTCTCTTAAATAGGGTTGAACTATTTATTTGGAAACCAACTTATGAGCCATTATAAGAGCCGAAGAAGGCCTGCAATGTGGTCGATGTGGGTCCAAACACTGGCTTTCAAATAAGTAGGTGAACTTTGGGGCATAATATCATTTTCTTTCAGATATATATAAGGTCAACAGATATTATTCAAGATTAACATTTTTTTGTATTAAAGCCACTACTTTAATTTTATTGCACAACATGATTATAATTTAAACTTTTATATTTAACTATTATTGACTTGCCTTCAAAGAGTTTTGATTAAACTAATGGGGGGATACATTCCAGGGGATGGTATGTATATAAGCCTGAAATTAGCTGGGACCGATTAAAACTTATTGTTGGTTATCCCAAATATAAATTTGCTTATTCCAAATTATTAACCTCCTTGATTTCCCCGGATCTCTGCTTTATCAGTTGCTGTGCTCATCATCGCCATTTATTATGTCTAATTTTGTATTCAGTTATACAATTCATATTTAACTGAATTATTAAATTTCCAAACTTCCAAACACTTTAAGACTAAATTTAATCCCAAAGATTCCTTTTCAGTTGACGCCGGAGCCGTTCTGGGATTTTAATTATTAATGCTGTAATTAGATTACAGCTGTTGACTTCCAAAAAAATGAACAAGAAAAAACCACGAGCCAACTTCATCGAGATGAATAAAGTTTTTTATAGCAGGGATCAAAGAATTGTATTACATACGGCCACACTCTATTATGTGACTCGCTAAGCCACACGCAGATCCCCAAGACTCCTGCGTTAAAATATTTGCATTTTTCAGTTATTTTCGTTTTTTCCCTTCACAATTACATTAATTAACCTTCCAAAGCCGAGAATTATTTTTGAAAAATATTTGTTTTTTTCTACATTTTTCTATCTGTTGCCAATACTCACAATGAAAAATCCCAAGTAGGTCTCCCAGACTCCCATGTGGCCGTTAGGGTTAAAACATTGTCTAGCTAAATGTTATGTTTTCTCTACTCGCCTTTAAGGAGCGAAAGCATTGACTTTGAATGCAGCAACTTTTAAAAAGATTAAGGCGTATGAAATGTGGCTCAGAATGCCATGGATGGATAACAAACACAGAAGTACTGAAACACATAGTAAGGGAAGGAGAGGTTGTTGGCCTAATCAAAAGACGTAAACTGAAATATCTGGGCCTTATTATAGAGCAGAGAAATATGAATTTATACAATTCATTGTTCCAGAAAAGTTCCGTACAGGCACTAGAAGAATATCATGGTTACAAGCCTGAGAACTGTTTAGAGCGGTCATGTCAAAAGTGGAAATAGCAATGATAATTGCCAACCTTCAACTCGAAGATGGCGCTTGAAGAAGAAAAAGTTTACTTCAACTCAACTACATTCGCTCAAGGCATACATTGATCCCCCAAATGATTCTATTGAGCAGAGAGTCTTAACGAACTTGATTTATTACTGCTAATTAGATCAGTCTTGAGATATAGAAAGTCTACAGCATTACCATTTTTAGATAATATTAAATTAAAGTAGCAATAATTCTATCGAATACAAAGTTTATAATTGAATATAGAGCAGTTCATTTGCAAAAATGATATTAGAGAACACTAATATCCTCAGCTACTGATGAAGTGGTGTCTTGAAGTTGTACCAAGCTGGCTTTGATATAAAAAAATATTTTCTCATTTCAAGTTAGATCTCAAGGTTCCGATTTGTGATCTATCATTTTAATATGTTGTTAGTTTATCCGATATTATTTAATGCCTCTGAAATTGATTACATTTAAATTGTTTTAATTATATCACTCATTGTTTGAATTTTACATAATCATCATAAAATTTAAAACATCCTCATTTCTGTTAAATAATTCCACAAGTTCATCTACTTTAGCTTAATATAGTTGTTTTTTTTTTACACATTACTTAATTACATGAATAATTTTCAGCCCACCGACACAGTCCTTCTCACCAGCGGCTTACACCTGAACCAATTATGGAAAAAGATGAAGGGATTTCGGATGAAGATGATCCCTCAGAACTTAAAATTCTCCTTGAGTTAAATGAACAGGTACATTTAAAAAATGTATGTTTTTGACTCATCTTAAAAAGTAATGATATTGCTATGGTGTTTTGATTAGGAAGCATCAGTTCTCAGGAGAAAAGTCGAAGAATTGGAAAATGAAAGGGATAACTTGAAGAAAAAAGTGAGAGAACTTCAAGAGAAAGTTAGTTACAAAGCTTCTGAAATGAGCAAACGTGCTTTGATCCAACAAGCTGAACCAAAGAAGTCTAACGGTGTTTATGAACAGAAAATTAAGGTAATTTCATTAAATTTTTACTTTGAAAAAAATTACTTCAACAATTAATAAATATTTTTGTCTCCAGGTGTTAGAGGATGAAATGAGCGAATTAAGAAAGAAACTTATAGAAAAAGAAAGGGAATGTGAAAGGCTACATGCGGAACTAACTATTGCTCCTAAAAAAGTGAAAACAATGCAGAAGAGCAAGTAAGAATTTTATAGTGTAAGGAAGAAAATGTTTTCTTCCTTACATTAGAAGTTCCAGTCAACTAATTCTTCTCTTATAAAATTTTATAGATTAGTGGTATTGGTACTCAGGTTGTAATATCAACTTGTTAAAGACAAAAGGGGAAAATAGATTTCAGTTTTAGTTTTCCTCAATTGATTATGGTAGATAAAGTTAGGCATTTATTCTACTTTAATCTATCTATTAATTAGTAGTAAGTTACTGTGCATCTATTGATGAATTCAAATCTCAAAACAAAATATTGTGTTCTTTCAATTGGTGCAACAACTCGATGTCGAACCTTGGTCTCCTTCACCAGCCTCCACCAAGTTTTCAGATGTTGTGCTACTGCCACCCAGTTCCTCGCACCCAACATGATTTCCTCACACAAAAAAAACATTTTCTTTTCTTTTCTTATTTTTCATTTATCTAGTTTGTATAATAGAACTTCTACAGTATATTTTACATTTTCTCATCTCTTTCCACAACATTTATTCATTTTATGATATATTTTTTTATAGCTGTTTCTCAAAGCAACTCAACCTCTTGGCCTTTTGTGGCATCATCAGCCACACCATCACTCCATCGAAGCCGAGATTCCATATTTTAATTCCTTACTATTTTCTTTAGCAGGCCAATTTCAGCCACTTTAGCAACATGTATGGCCCATTTCAATCTATTGACATTCATGAACTTACACCTCGCCCGGTTTTGTAAATAGATATTTTGAGCTCCTGGTTTGCCCGACGGCTCCATACCTGGTCAACCTTTACAGCTCCAGAGATTTTATGCAGAATTTTCCTCTCAATGATCATTAATTAAATTTTGTTCGCCAGTCTTGGAGGCAGTCCATGTATTTTCAGATAAAACATGGCTTCTAAAATTGAATTGAGGCTATGGCCTCATATTATGAATATGAGGTGATGGCACATAGGACTCATAATTTAATTTCAAAATCCACAGGGATTGGATCGCTAGGTCTGGGGATTTCTTTAGTTACAATATATTTGGACTTTGCAACATTGACAATGAGCTCCATTTTTCTTGTTGCTTCTACTAGTTTTAAAAATTCATGAGAGAAAGCCTGAAAAGGAAATACAGCAATGCCTCAATATCATCAGCATAAGTAAGCAGTTACACTGTTTGGTTTAAAACAGCTCCACCAACTAAGTAAGCAGTTACACTGTTTGGTTTAAAACAGCTCCACCAACTAAGTAAGCAGTTACACTGTTTGGTTTAAAACAGCTCCACCAACTAAGTAAGCAGTTACACTGTTTGGTTTAAAACAGCTCCACCAACTAAGTAAGCAGTTACACTGTTTGGTTTAAAACAGCTCCACCAACTAAGTAAGCAGTTACACTGTTTGGTTTAAAACAGCTCCACCAACTAAGTAAGCAGTTACACTGTTTGGTTTAAAACAGCTCAACCAACTAAGTAAGCAGTTACACTGTTTGGTTTAAAACAGCTCCACCAACTAAGTAAGCAGTTACACTGTTTGGTTTAAAACAGCTCCACCAACTGAAAACTACTCTGGGATACGTGAATCTCTACAGGACTTGTTGGGGACTAAATCAAAGAGGAGAGATTCCTATGCATCTCCTTGTCTTTGTACTTTCCCATGAAATCTTACTTCTTAATGATGAGTCTTAACACTTTAATAAGCTTTTCAGGGATACCAAGTCCTCTCATTATTTCATAAAGCTTTTTCCTAGGAAGACTACCATACTTTATTCATTTTATGATAATTTTCTTTCATGGCTGTCTGTCAAAGCACCTCGACCTCTTAGTCTACAGTATGTCTTTACTGTAGTTTTTGTCTTTAAACATAACTTTAGTAGATTCTTTTGTAGTTTTAAGAGCTATTCTTAAGTATTTCCTTCAATTTTAAGGAGCAATCTTCTTTGATCATTTAATATTTTATATTTAAAAGAGAATTGTAAAAATAATATATGGTATCTCTTTGTTATCTAAGGCACTTTGGTATATTTATCTTCAGAAACTTTGAAAAATAAATGAGCCAGCGTATAATGGACTAATTTATAATTTAAAGGTCACTCGATGGGGACCAGCAAACTGTTGATCTGAAAAGACAACTACAGGTTGTCGAAACAGAAGCAAGTATTCTTCGTACCAAGACCCAAAATCTAGAAACAGAGAATGAAAAGTTACTTTCTGAGAACAAAAAACTATCTCTGATTGCTGCATCAAAAACCCGTTCCAGTTCAGTCGAAAGAACATTGAATGAATCCAAATTAGCAACTTTGGAGAAGCAACTAGAGGAAAGTAACAAAAAGGTATGCTTTTGAAACTCAATGAATATATCTTGTGGCACCTGTGCACAGGTGCCACAAGATATGTATGTGCTTGTAAGAAGGTAAAACCAAATATTTACAGCTCTTGATTTTTTTTTTTTTTTAGATTTGTTTAGTGATAATTTAAAAAAATCGTACTTTCAATATTCCACAGAATAGTTTCCTACCCGATCTCTTCGTTTTTTCATTAATCTAGAATGATATAAATATAATGATTAGATGGATATCTAAAAAGTATTTTCTTTAAAAAAAGTTGAGGTGTTAGGATATTGTGTTAGGATAATGTGATTCTTTCAAAAGTGCAAAAAAAAAATTCAAATAAAAAATAAGTCTCAATGGCAGCAGTTTGGATGATAAACTCACTTCCAGTTTAAGATGGAGGCCTATTGTTGTGTGTGTGCTAGGCGCCAGTTTTAGTCGATTCTATTTATTAATGTATTTAATTTCACTGAATGCACCCTCCCCTACTTCTTCAAATCAATAGCTCATATTCACATTACATTATATTTTGGCATCAATGGATAGTATTCACATATGTATGAATATATAGAATATTTAATCTTAGACATTTTTTTTTACATACTTTTAAAGTCCATTTTTCACTAAATTTTACTAAAAAGTAGTTAATGTAAAACAAAATCTAGTTTATTGTCTTTTTGGTTATTTTTACAATTGTTCTACAGATTATAATGCTCCTGTATACCATTTACATATCCAAATCTTAAAATATACTACACAAAAATGAATAGGGATATTGCTAATTTTGTAGTATATACTTTACCTAGTATTTATATTATTATATATTTAATAACTGCATTAATATTTAATGTACCATGATTTCTAATAAATATTAATGCTTATTATAATAAAAATAATATTAAAATGCTAAGCAAAGTAAATACAACAAAATTAGTGGTAGCCTTTTCCTTTTTGCACAGTTTATATTAAATTGTTAAAAATTTTCATTTGAAGTTTAAACAATTAAAAATTGATAACAACACGTTTTTGCCTTATATGCCAGGGGTGGCCAAACTGCGGCTTGGGAGCCACAGCAGCTCTTAGAAGGATTACTTGTGGCTCTCGATAAATTTACCCGTGTTCCCTTTTCATTTTTGTGCCATTATATTTTAAAAAAATATTCCATATATGTTTCAAAATGTCTTTTAATTTACTGACAACAAATATGAAAGACAAAAAAACATTGTAACAAATTTCATTTCCTTCCAAGTTAAGAATGATATGACTCATCGAAAACTGCACGAACAAACATTAACTAAATTTGTTTCGTAGTATGTAACATATGTTGTTATTGTTTTAATAACTCAAAACTTGTGTGTTCTAAATTAGTTAATTCATTTCCAGTTATTTTAAAAATATGAGAACACAGAATGAAAATAATAAAAGAAAATACGAGCAATTAAATAGAAGTTTTAATAATGAGTGGGAGGTGAATTTCTTTTTTATTGACAATAACGGAAAAGCATTATGCATTATTTGTAATTCTATGGTCAAAAATTATAACATTAGCAATTTACGTCGACTATATGTAACCAATCATCCTCAGTTTTCTAATCAGTATCCACCAAATTCCAAATTAAGATCAGATAAACTTGCTTCTTTAAAATCAAATTTAAATAAACAACAGTCAATTTTGACGACCTTTAGCAATCAAGCTAATAATATGGCTGAAGCCAGTTTTGTTTTTGCCTGGAATATTGCTCGTGTAAAGAACCCGAATGGAGAGGGAGAGTTCATTAAAAAAAAACTTGGAAGATGTACTTAAAGTTTTAGATCCAAATAATGCAGCATTACACAATGTTGTTTCGCAAATTCCAATCTCGAGACACAACCGAACGACGCATAACTGCATATACATCTCTTGAATATAATTTAAAAAATGATTTGAAGAACTGTATTGCATTCAGCTTAGCAATGAAATCGACAGATATCACAGATCTCCCGCAATTGGCAGTCTTTTCATACGTTTTGTTTCACCTGACTTCGTTGTTAAAGAAGAATTATTAGATTTAATAGCACGTCAACCGGTTTCAATATTAAAAATGCATTAGATTCCATAATGAAAACTTTTGATGTGCTTCCTAATAAACTTGTAAGCATTGCAACTGATGGAGCTCCAGAGCAATGCTGGATAAAAAAATCGGTCTTATTGGGCTTTTAAGAGATGATTCTCAAATTCCACAATTCACCGAGAACATCTGGTTACAAAATATTTAAAATATCCTGATTGAAAAAATTATTTTTAATACTAATAATTGCGGCTCACAAAAAATTTCAAATTCTGAAAAATGGCTCGGACCATCAAGGCGCTTGGCCACCTCTATTATATGCAGTAGAATCTAATTATTGAAGAATAAAAAGTTTTTTTTTAAAGAAAAAATCTCATGAATGAGGTTTAAAACTAGGATTTTTTACAATACAGGCAATATACGCAACATACCCAAAAATTAATTACTCTTATCACTTTCTTTTTTTATAGATAAAAATCATTTTTAACTTTTTTTTTTTATTTTGAGCTTTAAACTCATAAATAGTTCATTATTTTAGTTTTAATCGAAAGAAATATTCTCTTTTATTTGACAGTGGTTTTCCACCTCTCCACAAAATCAAATTATCATGTTATTGTTGTTAAACCAATTTGATGCAGAGTTTAATGTTATTTTATTTATAATGCTCTTTTTTTTTAATTTAACACATCCTTGAAGAATTATAAAAATAAAAGAAAGGTGAAAAGTGGTGTTTGATTTTAAATTAAGAGATCGATATAAAAATCTCATTATTAATTACTAGCTTTTGCCCGCGATTTCGTCCGCCTTGATTTTAAATAGAAATCTATGTTGATTTTAAACGGAGAGTGAATTTTTAATTCCATAAATGAACTCCATATTATAAACAATGACTTAGAGCATTTGTGAATCGAGCCAGCCTACCAATGCTTATCCATTTGTTGATAGATTTTAATAAACTGTCCTATTGAATATTAAATGGCATAATTACAGAACTATCGATAAGTTTTCTATTGAAATCCACCATATAATATCAAAAACTGTAATATCTAGGGGTTTATTTTGCAAAATTATGAATACAATTATTATTATGTTAAAATGTAAAGCCTGCTTACTAAATTTACATCTCTAACTTAACATGATATGATTTCCCGTGTTTTAAACTTTTCAGGGTAGATTTTCAAAAAATTAAAAAACACATATTTTTTTTTATGTCTAGTTCATAAAAATATCTAATTAACATGAAACATAGTTGATCTTGGTATTGAATGAGACCTGGACATAAGATATCACCTTTCTAGGATAGGCATAAGAAAATTCAAAAGATCCTACTTAAGAAAGGGATCTCATCAATCTATTTTTCTTTTGTTAATAATTTCTAACAATGGACATAGCCATATTAAGTGCAAATAAGTGCAAATTTTTAAAAAATGGGTTTTCTTATATAAATAATATTGTAAAGTTGTGATCAGGAAGTCATTGATCATATGTTTATATAAAATTAATAGAGAAGTTGTAAAGGTTACAAAAATATATTATGTGCTTAAACTTAACTGTATTTCTTTTGTTAAATTATTATCAACTTTGGCTCCTGTAAAATCTTGTTTTCGGCACTTAGCACATATGTGAACTAAGGCATCGATATATTCTGTTATCTTTATTCTTAATATTCTACCAAAGATTAAAAAACATTGAAAGGTTTTGAGATAAGTGAACAGCAATAAAAGTAAATTTAAGTAAGGAATCTTATCTCTTCATGACAAAAGAAATATTTATTAGATTTCTTTTTAATAGTTTTGAAATAGGTAGTTACCTTACTTTCTTCAGGTAGTTCCGTACTTAGGGTTTACTACCTACACCTGGGAAATTCAATACTGTACCTTCCTAAATGTTCCAATTGCCGAGTTTGAACTGATCTTTTCTGTTCAAAGCTTTCATACCCCAATATATCTTCCCAAGACTACCTGATAGGTTTGTTATTCTGGTGCAATTTTAAATTATTTATTCCTTCAACAAATTTTAAAGTTTTATTTATTATTCAATTGGCTTTTCTATTTTCAATATAATTTTAATAGGTTCCATTAAGCGATGTCTTTTTTTTTTTTGTTTGTTTCATTTTTTTTGTAATTGTAGGAATGGTTTCGAATAACGGTCGTTTTAAAAATTTATATCTTTAGTGACCAGAAGTAGCATTTATGGCTAAGTTGTAGTTCTAAGTTTTAGAAATAAAAGTTTGATAAGACTATTAAAAGAAATAATAAAAATGGAGGCATTTTAAAAATAATTTATTAATAAATTAGGAAAGAGTCGACATAAGTTTTTATTATTACCTTTACGCAATGAATTGAATTTTCTTTAGATCTCTCTTGTTTAATTATTCATAGGTAATTCTAAGGGCATCTCAAAAACGGTTTAATTGTTTAAGTGAAATATTAAGATAATAAAATTGTTAAATAGTTATTAATGGTCTGTTCTAGCTTTCGCCCGCGACTTCGTCCTCGTTAATTTTAAATAGAAATTTATGTTGAGTTTAAACGGAGAGTGAATATTGAATTCCATAAATGAACTCCATATTATAAACACGGAGTAGAGGGGAATAGGAGAATAATTAAATTTATATATTATTTTAGTGCATTATGAACGTTATAAATGAATGCAATTTATGAAGTAAAATTTAAGTAAATTAAAGAATGGTTATGAATTCTACGTATTACGAAAATAAACATGAAAACCAATGACAAAATTAACGACAACAATAGAATTTAAGGTTGATTGTATACAAAAATCTAGTTACTTTATTTAAATTAGCTTAAGAAAACGAAAAATTGTACTGTGATAGTTCATTATTGCAAAATAAACAAAAGGATTTACCGTTATTAAGTACCTACCTGATATACAAATGTACAACAAATAATAATGAAGTAATAGCATCCAACTAAATTCAAAAGTAATCTTATTTTGACAAAAACTGACCCAACTAAAGATATAAGATATAAGAAAAAATATTTAATAACCTAAACCAAAAACTTTTTTATTTCACGAAGAACATTAAGAGAGATTAATAATTACTGACTCTATATAGTAACTATTACTGTCAGTACTTAGAATACTAAATATACACATTTTCCATAATTATACTCTTTTTTACATAATGAAACTCACGATTATTTTTATTCTCGAGTATGTTAAAAAGGAAACCAATAGGTTTATTCAGAAAGGAAAAATAGTTTAAATTTAACAATAAAGTTGTCCATTTCAATCATAATGTATATTAAGGAACATATTGTGTTGATTTATTTAATTATATTTCAATGATAAACAAAAAAATGAAAGAAAAAATATATACAAACTTGTTTAAAAAAAAATATGTAAAAGCAATATTAAGGTAAAAATAAAAAGTTAAGAAATATTATTTGGAATAAACTGGATAAAAGAATATTATTTTTAATTAATTATTACAACTCAATTATAATTAGATAAAACATGTAATAATTAAGTTACAAATGTTGACTATTAGGTCATAAATGTGCCAGATTGTAGCGGAAGATGAAAGGCCAGGGAGTAGAGGGAAAAAAGTAAATGACTCATCCTTACCTGATAACTAAACCCTCCCTCAATAAAATAGAGCGAACAACTCAAAAAGAAACACTATTATTTATTATAATGCAATTGGGAAAAACCACAATGCAAAGCCTTATGTTTCAAATCTAGTAATACACCCACTTACCAATCGACGTTTCGCCTATTCGGGCATTATCAAGACACAAAAACAAAAAGGGTTATGTGAATCACATCTCGAAGAAAAAGGTGCAATACCACCTTCTTCATTCTTTGTTTCGTTGTTTTTGTTTTTGTGTCTTGATAATGCCTGAATAGGCGAAACGTCGACTGATAAGTGGGTGTATTACTAGATTAGAAACATAAGGCTTTGCATTGTGGTTTTTCCCAATTGCATTTTAATAAACCCTCCCTCCTTAGGGAAAACTCAAAAAAACTAAACAAAAATAATTACTATGCTTATAACTCAAGAATGCCTATACCGATTTCGATTTTTGTAGGGTATTCTTCTTTTTTGGCCGAAGACCAGTCCTAAATCGGTCCAGGCGTTCTTGAGTTATTAGATCAGTAACTAACGCCACTCTCTTTTATATATATATACATATATATATACACATATATATATATATATATATATATATATATATATATATATATATATATATATATATATATATATATATTTCCTACAAGGGTATTCCAATCACTGGCCTACTTTGAATTTCTAATTTGTTGGAAACATTTTTTTTTTTTTTAATCTATCTAAAGGCAGATACCTACTTTAGTCTAGTATGGCAGAAAGTAAGTCATAAAGCATATAGTCATAAAAGTTATAAATCACTTTAATTACTACAGTTCTTTTTCTTTTTTCAAATAAAAAAAAATTGATTTTCGAAAATGTATGTCTGTAACAGGAAATGATTGAAAGAAATATGGTTAGTGTTTATTAAAATTTTGTAAATTATTTCATGTTCATTTTAATAATTAAGATAAATGTTTTATGATTATGATGGGTTGTCTAAACTTTTTTTAGATCAAGGAACTGGAGATATCTAAAAAATCGCCAACTGCTAAACCTGAAAATACAACAGTCGGGGAAGTAGAAAAGTTGAAAAATCAGTTAAAGAAGGCAAGCTAACAAAACATTTCATTATCTCATTTTAAAAATATTTTGAATTCTGCTAAAATTTACTTATTTCTATTTGATCAGGCATATACTATGTATTTGATCCCACAATTGATTAAAAATATTGAATCATTACAATTTTGTAACCAATATAAACAGTTTTGGACATAGTGGTTTTTGACCAAACCCATTACAAGGAAATTTGGTTATCACCTATGCTCAATATTGAGATTAATCCGCTGACTCAATGAAGGTTCAGAATTCCAAAGCCATTGTTAAAAGTCCTTAAACCATGTATATTAAAATTTGTGTTTATTAATTATGTAATAAACCTGTAATAATTAAAATTTAAGAACAATTACAGCTCTGAAGCAACACTTAAAAGTTTTTTTTTCATAAGCTATTAACTTGTATTCTATCAAAAAATAAATTTTATTTATTTGAAGTTGTTTTTACAGGCTGAAAATGAAAAGAAAAAAGCTGAAGAAACATTACAAAGGCTCAAAGAAGCTGCTATTTCTGATGCAGTTAAATTTTACAGATCACGGACGCCTAAAAAACCAACTGATATTACAACAAAATTACAATTGAAAAAAATGGTCGATGATCTGGAAAGTGAAATCGGTGAGATATTTAAGCTAGAGAAAAAATTAAATGAACTTTTAAAGATTATTAATTTAGGAAATACCTTTTGCAGCTGAAATTATAGTTCTTTTAAAAAAAGCAGAAGAGAATAATAAGCAATTATCGGAAAATCAAAGCAGAGTAGCAAATGATTCATTGAAAGGAGAGCTTGATGAAGCCAAGTCAAAGTTTGAAACTTTAATAAAAGAAGCCAAAGATGAATGCAAGAAGAAGGACTCAGAGATAGAACGGCTCAACAAAATGATTCAAGATCTAGAGAGTGGTAGAAATAATTAAAATATCTTCTATATAAAACAATAAAAATATTTTCTATTTAGTTATCTTAATAATACCTCATTATTTTTCAGATAAATTAAAAGCTCTCAGGGAAAGAGATGGAAGTAAAACTAAATATGAAAAGGAAATTGAAAAACTTAAAGAGAATAAGACTGATTTGGAGAAGCAGCGATTGTCCGCCAAAGAAGAAATAGAAAAATTAAAAAATGATATCAGTGAGTAATTAAATAAAACTGTTTATTCTTCTGAAATGGCCAAATTTCTAATCCAAATGGATAGATTACATATTCCATACCCGCATCATATTGTTATAATGTTGTACACCTTTTCAGAGGCTAGTGTTGTTTTGAAAACTGAATTGCAGGATTTGAAAAAACAGATTGAATTGCTAAATAAAGATTTAACAAAAGAAAAAGGTTTGACAGCAGATCTTAAAGTAAAACTTGAACTCTCCAACAAGGCAACTCAAGAGAGCTCAAAATTACAGAAAGAGGTAACTCCTTTATTTTTCAAATTTAATTCACTAAACTTCTTTCAAAAGAAGGTCTGTAAATTAAGTGGATTTTTATAAATCATGATAGCTTTATTAAATTAAGCGGATTTTTATAAATCATGATAGCTTCACCATATTATTTATTCAAACAATGTTTAACTAAGCACTTGATTCATGTTGTCTGATTTTCATTATAGTAAAAAAAAATTCCTTTTAATTAAATCATATCTCATACCAGTCTACAACAGCTCAAAAATTTCATCATTTTAAATTAATTTTTATCAATTTTTCCGATTATCCAATTAAGCTAAACTTAAATAAAAATACAAAAAAAAAAGGAGAAGACAATGGAATATTATGGCAATGCTATTGATATAATCTGATTGTGACTCAGATCTTTAGATCTTAAAACAGTCAAAAATAAAACATTTGTATATCTAGAAAACTATGATGTGTAAAATAAAACAAATTATTTATTTTATTTATAAATGCTTTTAGTTGGATCAAAAGCATTTGTCTTATTAATTTTATCAGTTTTATATATTTGCATAAATTGTTTTATGAAACTTGATTCTAATTGTCTTTTAAGTTGGCTGAAAATGAGAAAAAAATTGAAAATTTAGAGAAAAAGTTAGTAGAAGTAGAAGAGAAGTTGAAGAGGTCTGAAAAGCTTGCCTCGTCTAAAAAAGAAAAATTGCTCAAACTTGAAAAAGAGGTAATCAATCTCTTAAAATGTTTAATTTACCAGTAACTAATCATTTTATCATATCTGATAGATTAAGACAGTTTTAACTGTCATTTACACTTGGTAAATGTTTAATTATTATCGCTAATAAAATTCACAATTTGAGTGTATCCAAACATACATTTTCGCATTTTGTTTGTTTTAAAAGCATATTTACTTATTTTTCTGTATTTTAACTGTTAGTTTGCAGAGCTTAATAAAAAGTACTCTACTTTGGAAAAAAATAATGACTCTTTGTTCATTGCCAAACATGAAGTTGATGCAAAGTTCGAAGATGCCGAAAAAGAATTAAAGAAACTTCAAGAAGAACTGGAGAGTAAAAATTCTGAAATAAAGAAACTAGTATGCATTAATGTCCTTCCCTTCACAATAAATAAGAAAACTAATTTTGAATTGTAGGCATCATTAAAGGGTCATATTATATCTTTTAGGAAGTGGCTGTAAAGAAGAAGGAAAAGCCTATCAAGGCTGGTGATTCCAATGAAAATCAACAGGACATAGCCAACGCCAGCAACGTGATTAAAGATTTAACAACAAAACTTGAGAAGGTCCATTGACTCTAAACATTCTTCTCATGCAGAATTTTTACTTCATAGGACTAATGGTTCATCTGTTTGCAGGCTGAAAGAACAATAAAAGAAAAGGAAGAAGAATTGAACAAAAAAGAAAAAGAAATTGAAGATTGGGAAAAAAAGACAGCTGATCTGGAAATGGACTACCAGGTGAGGATACAACAGAAAACAATTTTTAAATCCTTGCACTTTTTTTTAAAATTTCTTTGTCATTCTTTAAGAATTGTTTATTATTTAAAATGATTTCACAACAACCATTCTTTTAATAAAACAGAAGATTATTAAATTTGTTAATTTTTATAATTCAACCAAATGCTGATTTTTTTTTAACACTTTTTAAAAAAAAATAATTTTTCTTTATACCATAAAATTGTATTACTATAAAATTTTGTAAATTCTTTATAAATAGAGATAAAATATTAATTGAAATTTATTTTTAAAACAAATAAATTGTGAAGTTAATATATTTATAATAAACAACCAAGGTATAAATAATAAGCCAGCAAATCTTTTATTTTTTAGTATTTTTTTGAACATGCTCCAAAATAAGTAATCCAATTAGAAAGTGTTAATACGAAAATATTTATTTTTGTTCTATTACACTAAAATCTAACATAATCATGTATCAATTACAATGAAATTAAGAGTTCTCTTCAAGTTATTCACACTGAAATTCTATAATTATGGAAAAACATCTGAAGTATTTCTTTCCAAAAATGACAAGCTGATGTTCACCGAGAACTTGAAAATTCTTATTTTTAGCATAAGAAAAACAGTAAAACAGCAAGCTATTGATGTAATTTCTAAACAGAAAAACTTCTAATCTCCTAGGATGAGTATCTAAATTTTTTAATAACCACTGGCTGTTAGAAAACTGAATTTTATAGCCGATGAAAGTTTCATCAAGAATTATAATGTGAAAAAAAGAAGGTTACTTATTTTGATATAAGATTCTTAATTTTTATATTTAATTTATGTTTCCATCTATTGGGTTATCACACTTGAAATGACCGTTTTTAGAACCAGGAAGAAAATAAAAATTTGCGATCAAATCTAACATATTTTTTATTCAAAGTATTTACCATCATTTTCGATACACTTCTGCCAATGGCTTACCTAGTTTTCTATCCCAGATTTGAAAAACGTTGAGTCACATGATAAAAGGAATTCAGAAAATGCATTTGTAAAGTCACATGATGAAAGGAATTCAGAAAATGCTTTTGTAGAGTCACATGATGAAAGGAATTCAGAAAATGCATTTGTAATGTCTAAATCATTGGTAAACAATTTTCCTCGCAAAAAGTTGTCCAAACTCCGAAAAAAGTGGTAATCTGTAGGGGATAGATCAGGGGAATATGGGGGGTGTGGTAAGACTTCATAGCCCAACTCCTTTAATTTATTCACTGTCTGTATTGAAACATGAGGTCGGGCGTTATCATGAAGGAGAATAGGTCCTTTCCTGTTTACCGGTACCTGCTGTAGCTTGATCAAATTTTCATGCAGTTGGTCAATTTCTTGGCAGTATGATGTTGAATCAACTGTTTTTTCCCTTTGGTAGAAAAGAAAAATGAATAAGCTCGGCCAAAGACCACCATACAGTAACCATTAACTTTTTCGGATGGAGATGCTCATTTGGCATGTGCCCAGGAGGCTGATCCAATTTTCATCACAAGTTATTAAACGGCTGAGAAATGGTTTCTTTCTTTGACGAGCAAGCAAAGAAACACACGTCTCTAGACATTTCAACTGCTGACATTCATTGACCTCGTGTGGGACCCAGGAATCGAGCTTTTTTGCCTTTCCGAACAATTTTAAATTCCTGGAAACTTTCGTACGACTTGTGCCTAGCTCTGATGCATATTATCTGATTGTTTTATGAGGGTCTTGTTCCACAGCATTCTTAAGATCTTCGTCCTGTATTGATGTTTGAGGCCGTCCACGGGGCAGATTTTGTAATGTTGTATCTCCTGAAGAAAATTCTCTATACCAACGACGGATGGTTCTTTCATTAGCACTTCCTTCACCAAACGCATGATTAATATTTCTTGCAGCCTGGTCAGTGGAATGACTGAGTTTGTACTAAAAAAAAAATTGTTCGGAAAACGCTTGTTTCCATGGCCACGGTTAAAATTATACCAAAATCTGTATGCCTACTTGGGAAAAAACAAACACAGTTTGCAAATAGAGGATTAACAAGTGCTTATTATAGATAGTAAATATTTTGCTAGGAATCAACAGGCAACGCTTTAATCCTCTATAAAGATTAAGATTTAAAAAATCGGACATTTCATGTGTGACAACCCAATATATATTTTGCATTTGTAATGAACGTATTAATGATAGACATAGTTTTTAAAAAATAAATATTTACATTTATGTTTTTAATATTACCAATATTAACAAAAACAATTTTTTTAAGGAGTCACCTGGTGGAGAGTTGGTAGGTTACTTTAATTCAGAAAGTTAATGAAATGCCTTTTTTTAATGTCGTTCTCAGTGTCAATGTTTTAATTATGTGCAATTTATTTATTATTAATTTTGCATCACGTGAATGAAATAATAAATTAGTTAATGAAGTTTCTAAGCAACTCTTGTTTCTTGTAAATAACAAAATAATTCTGGAGGGAGAGAATTTTCAATGATTAATTGATATTCAACTATATCAAATAATTTTAGCTATCTAAATTATTATTGGGAAATAAAAATTTAAAATATTTCCAAACCAAAAATATTTTGGGTAAAAACGGTCAGCTCACTTAGCCTTTCGCTGACACCTCAAACAAAGGGAAATATAATCGGGCAATAAATATGCCTCATCAAAATTCAAGAACTGTATTGAATAAGCCAATGATCTATGCTTTTGATGTATATGTCTATGACAATATATTTTATTGACTAACAGAACTTACATTTCAAGAAATTTATTAAAATCTGTTATTAATTTTTTAATGTTGAAAACGTTAAAAATAAAAAAAATTAATAAAATTGTTAACGTTTTTAATGAAATGGAGATAACACCCATTTTATAACCAGCCCACTTAAAGGAATGGAAACTATGTATGAACATAACAGAGAATTTTCTATTAATTGTTAATGTTTGCTTATTTACTCAGCATCTATGACACTAATGCTTGAGAGTAATAATTTATTATAATCCTCTACTTTTACTGAATTAACTTTTATGATTTAGGCTAATCGCAAATTGATGGAGAGATTAAAAGCAACTCATGAGAAAGAATTGAGGAATAAAGATACGGAGCTGGCTCAGCTCAAATCCAAAATGTCACAAGAAGGGCATATAGAGGAACTGAAACAAGAACTTGAAGCAAAAATTGAATGTAACCAATTCATATTTTGTTCAATTTTAGTTGTTATTTATTTGATATGGCTTTTACTTATTATTTAAATTCTTAACTTAGTATTGTTTATTTATTATTAGCATTGGAAATAGCTCTAGAAAGCGAAAGGCATGAATATGATGAACTAACGAAGAGGTATGAAGAGCTGGAAGAAGAGCATGTCGTGATGAAGTCGACTCTTGTTCAGGAAAAAGAAAAAATACAGAGGTACAGATTAATCTCACTCATTTTTAAAAATAATTCAAGACATTGTTATTATTTTGGTGTGAATCCTCTTCTTTTCTCAAGAAAGCAGAAACAAACCGTAGGACATTTCTTATAAATAAAATTGTCTGTATTAAAAAAATATCGTTAAGACAAATTTGTCTTTGAATTATAGTTAATTATTAGATATTTTTGTTATCGGCCCTTTTCTGTTTTTATTTTCTAGTCAACTTGTCAAAGCTGCAAATGAAATGGAAGAAGTCGAAACTGAGCTGAGGTCTCTTAAAGAATCGTACAGCATCAAGCAAGAATTGTGGGCTAAGGAAAAGCATAGATTAGAGGTTTGAAATATAACACAAAATTATATTTTTCAAAGTCATATTGCAGCAAGTGATACTTATTCTTGTATATTTCAGGATAAGTCCAAAGATTGTGATACACTGATACTAGAAAAGTCCAGATTGCAGGCAATATGTGATCAAAAGCAATCAGAAATAGAGCAGCTGAGGAAGGAAGCAGATGGCCTATCGGAACAAGCTAACTACATGAGGAAAGATGTATGGATCTTATTTAATTATTTAAAATATAAACTATTATGTTTGCATTATCTAATCTAACAGCGGCTCAACAACTCATTGCTAGTGAAGGCCTCCACAGCAGTGATCATCCTCTCCCGCGCTTTGAGAAATGCCTGTATATCTTAAGCTGTCCTATCTCAACATCCCATTCTGGGCCTTCCTTTAAGCCTGGGCTCATAAATTTTTGTGAGAATAGTTCTTTTTTGAGATGTGGTCCTCATTCATCCTTGCCAGGTGTCCAGCCCACCTTAAACTTCCGAGGAGTCGGATGAATCTTGTCTGCTCCATGAAGAAGGTATGCAGTTCCTGATTGGTCCTCCGACATCATGTTCCGACCTCATTAGCTTCATTCCATAATAAATCAATCAGAGGATCCTTCTTTCATGAATTAACAAAGCTGATGCAGTGTTTGTATTATACAATACAATTAGATTAAATATTTTTAAAAATTGTAGATTGTTTCAATATGTTTCTATTTGATAAGAAAAAGAAAAACAAAAGGTAAAGAAGGGAACTTCATCATATTTATCTCAACAACAAACAAGAGAACTTAATCATATTTGCCTCTATCCAAGCAAAGTGTAATTTTTCAATCACTGACACCAAGCAGGTGTTCTCAAACAGCCAATACACAGTCCATTCACCTGAGCCTGGGTAAATCTAGGGAACTCCTCTCATTGAGCACATGTTCTAAAACCTTCCACAGAGCTGATGGGTCTGCAATCCCTGCTAAATCTAGAGATCTCCTCTCATTGAGCACATGTTCCAAAACCTTCCACAGAGCTGATGGGTCTGCTATCCCTGCTAAATCTAGGGATCTCCTCTCATTGAGCACATGTTCCAAAACCTTCCACAGAGCTGATGGGTCTGCTATCCCTGCTAAATCTAGGGATCTCCTCTCATTGAGCACATGTTCCAAAACCTTCCAAAGAGCTGATCGGTCTGCTATCCCTGCTAAATCTAGGGATCTCCTCTCATTGAGCACATGTTCCAAAACCTTCCAAAGAGCTGATCGGTCTGCTATCCCTGCTAAATCTAGGGATCTCCTCTCATTGAGCACATGTTCCAAAACCTTCCACAGAGCTGATGGGTCTGCTATCCCTGCTAAATCTAGGGATCTCCTCTCATTGAGCACATGTTCCAAAACCTTCCACAGAGCTGATGGGTCTGCTATCCCTGCTAAATCTAGAGATCTCCTCTCATTGAGCACATGTTCCAAAACCTTCCAAAGAGCTGATCGGTCTGCTATCCCTGCTAAATCTAGGGATCTCCTCTCATTGAGCACATGTTCCAAAACCTTCCACAGAGCTGATCGGTCTGCTATCCCTGCTAAATCTAGGGATCTCCTCTCATTGAGCACATGTTCCAAAACCTTCCACAGAGCTGATGGGTCTGCTATCCCTGCTAAATCTAGGGAACTCCTCTCATTGAGCACATGTTCCAAAACCTTCCACAGAGCTGATGGGTCTGCTATCACTGCTAAAGTTCTGCCTTCTATAACAGGGCCAAATATTCTTTAAATAGGATATATATTGGATATGACATATATGTAATTTTTTTTATTGGAAGACTTTAGTTTGTTGAGTGAGAAGTCTCCAGTTGAGGTGATCCAGAAGTCCAAAATAACAAATATTTGCAGCTTTTTGATGATTTAGCATCAAGAACTCTTGATTACTGGCCTGGAAAAAGATTGTTAGCCTGTGAACCAATGTAAATTAATTTTTAAAACATTTCAAAGGTGCAGGAAACTTGTACAATGTACCTTGTACATCTTTCTCTAAATGCAAATTCAGTGTTCAGGGAGGGGATTCCATTAATAAACCCTTCTAGAAAGTGATATAGTGCCACCTCTGGAGCACTAGAGGAACTAGATGAAGTTTAACTTCAAGCCTGAGCTAATAATTAGTACCTTTGACATAAGTTTCAAATTATATCACTAAAAGTGATTAAAGTCAAACCAGACTCTTGAAGTTTGTGTTTCTATTTAAATTACTTCAATTTTGTATTGACAATGCCTCCACCAAATTTACTAAAACATTATCTCCTCCTTTCAGAATAAACCCATCCTTTTTTATTTTGCAATTAAGCAATTAATTAATTTGGTTTAGTATATTCTTATTTTTTTTCAAATTGCTCTTCATTTTTAATCAGTTCATGATATTTCAGGCAATGTCAGCTTAATACTTTTAATTGTAAAATTATCAATTATGGTATTATCTCAATGAACTAGGATGACATAAATAAATTCTTAATTTTCTCTTCATAATTGATGAGTCCTATATCAGGCATTGCTTTTGAGGAGTAAGCATCTTCCAGAGTGGAATTTTATAAAAATTTGTAATTATTTATGGTGAAGTTTTTTTTTATAACTTCATAAAAAAATTAAGAAAGTCTGTTCTGGTATAAACAACATTATTATTCCATAAACAATTAGTTAAATGAGTGTTTAGTATTTATATTTAAATTTTTAAAATGGACAAATTTTCTTTTATTTTTATTGTTTTTTTAAGAATGAGGAACTAAGGAGGAAGAATGAAGATTATGAAAAGCTTGATAAGATTCACAGAAATGTTTCTGGTGACATAACATCTTTACAAGCAGACCTGAACGAATACAAGTCAAGGTAAATAGCACAATGTTGGTGGTTATGTTAATAATGCTATAAGTATCAATAGCATCTGACATTAGTCCATAATCCTTTAAGTATTGTTAAAGAAGCTAAAAGAAGTTCACTTTTAGCATAGTTGCAAGCTATCACCTGGGAACACTACCAGATGGAATACTTGTATCAATAATTTTCATTTTGTAAATTTCTAACAGATACCAAACAGCATAATTTCATTGATACCAATCACTTCATTTGCATTTAGATACTTCAACTGCTTTAGAGTAAACAAATTCATGTTTAACTTTCTTTATGAAAATGTAGTATTTCCTCAAAATAATAAGACCAGGAATTAAATTTGTGACCCATGAAAATAATAAAAATATATTCGGTTTGGCTTTATTAATAAATGTGTAGATTAATGGTTCCCAACCCTTTTTGTACCACACCCCATCTTGTTTAAATGAATGACTTCCATCATTCCCTTACAAATAAATTGTATAGGTACATGAACAAAAAACAAGACATTTATTTTTATAACATTATAAGTTTCAATTTAAAAATAAAAAAATACTCATTTATTACCTGTTTTGAACGATTTTAGAGTTCTAGAATTTCAATATAAAACATTTTGACATTTATCCAAAATAACCCACCGAAAATTGCAAAATGATCAATTGATGTAAAACTAAAGTAATTTTTAAACTGACATTCCATACAAAACTAAACTGTTCATTTTGTGCATTAAGATTTCAAAATAATTTTGTATGAATAAAACAACAAAATAACAAACACGTGGTTCAGTCTTGTAATTCCAAAGAAACGGTTTGTTTTTTATTCTGGCATATTATTAGGATATTGCTAACAAATAAATTAAAATAGTGATAATAATATAATGGCAGTAGAATGAGTACTTTTGAAGATTTAAGAACTTGAAGGTGGCAAGTTTTGGTTCATCTTCAAAAATTATCGCAATACACTTAAATAATATCATAAAATTTATATAAATTACTTTCAGATTAGCATTAGAAGAAAAATCAAAAAAGAAAGAGTTAAGTTCATTAAAAATGAGGTATGATAACAGACTTTCAATAATGACAGAGGAACTAGTGAGCATGCAATCACAAATGGCCAGGTATAAGAAAGAAAGAGATTCTTATAAGCACTTGCTTGAAGCTGCTCGCAGGAATATTGCAGATCTAAAAGCTTCAGGCAGTTCGGTCAAATATACCACAGATGTAACTAATTTTATTTATATTTTATAACATACTTTATTAATATTTTTATTAAATCAAAGCTACGTTTGAAATAGGAAACGGAATGGAGAAATCAAATTTCAATGCTTGAAAATCAAATTGCTTCCCTTGAGGATGATCTTTCAGAGGCAAAATCAGAAACATCAAGGCTTAAAACCGAGCTAATATCAGAGCGCTCGCAATGGGAGGTTAAAAACTCTGAATTAGTATCGAGGCTCAATGAGGTTAGTATTATTAACTACCATGGCAGGTATTAGTTCTATTTTACCATACTTTATCTTATTATGATACCTCAGATCCTGACTATTATAATTTTTTATGCTTTACCAAAATACTCCCTACATTTTCTTATTTTCAGCTTGAAGAAGAAAGGATCCTAAATAGCGGAAGAACAAAGATAACAGGAACTAAAACAAGAATGGAACTGGCGTGGCATAAGGAACGGGAGGAGCAGCACAGGCTCCTTCAGGAGACATCCACTTTGGCCAGGGACCTAAGGCAAACCTTGTTTGAGGTGTTTTATTTATTTATATCTTCACAACCATTCGACTATAGATTAGTTCGAAGTTCGAATTAAAAGTTTATATTTTACTTATGTTTTCAGGTTGAAAGAGAAAGGGACAGAGAAAGGCTAGACGCAAAGAGAAAATTAGACCAACTGAAAAAATCCAATGAAGAAGAACAAGAAGAAATAAGAAAGAAACTAAACGAAGTAAAATATTTCTATTCATTGATGGCTTTATTTTATTGCTAAGTGATTTCCTGGTGCTTGACTCTAATCTATAATAAAGCAGTTATCATTCTCTATGACTTTTGCTGTAGTAAAAAAAAAATATTTTTAAAGAGAAAAGATATGCCCTCGGCCGGGATTCGAACCCGGATCCTGTCTCTCCGTTACAGCGCTCTATCCATTTGAGCCACCAAGGCCCCCTGCCAGCAGAGGACAAATCTTTTCTCTTATCCGATTCCATGTCCTCGTGTTTTCGCAATTTGTGATGTATATTATAAATTAGTATTAAATAAATTAAATTAAAGTATAAAATTATAAATAGTAATATGACGTATTTCAATAAGATCCTAAAATTAAAAGTAATGTTCAAAGAACATTCGCATTCGTGTATACATCGCAAATTGCGAGAGCTGGAGGACATGGGATCGGATAAGAGAAAAGATTTTTCCTCTGCCGGCAGGCGGCCTTGGTGGCTCAAATGGATAGAGCACTGTCACGGAGAGACAGAGGATCCGGGTTCGAATCCCGGCTGAGGGCATATCTTTTCTCTTTAAAATAAAAATATTTTATTTTTAGAGATAATACTCCTACTTCATAGCATTAAATTGAGCATTGTTAATAAGTTGCTCCCAGCTGCACTCCTCATTATTCTCATGTCACAGGAATTGTCCAATTCAATTCAATATCTCTGAGGTATTTAAAGTGAACTTTTTTCAGGGCCTCTCTCAGATACAGTCCTGTTAATAGAAGACATTAATTCTGTTTCCTCAGTATTAACAACCATGCCTATTTGTTGGCATCGCATCTTTAACTTTCTCAACATGTAATCAGTATCTATTGTGTCTAGAGTAATAATAGCTTGGTCCTCTGCAGATGATAATTTATAGTAGAACACATCTTTCAAATGATAAGATAGATTTACATTTTTTCTCCCACTTTTCCAGATATATTTTGAGAAAAGTCTTGAACAAGTATGAAGATGCACAGCACCTTTGGAGTAATCCTTTACTTATTTGGAAAAGATAGAAAAAATTAGGTCCAGTTTTAACTTGGCAGATTTTCTTTTTTCACATTTCTCTTATCAATTTTTTCAAATGATAGCATTTCAGTATCAGAATTGATGCCTGCATTTTAGAGTGCTTACTCAAATAATTTTCAAGGAACACTGCGATGCGCTTCTTCCGGTCTATAAATATTAATTCAATTTTCTGTGAGATGGCCAACAGTTCTGTAAAATTAAATATGGTCATTGCATGATCTTCCCAACATAAATCCACAAATCATCTAAAACATGAAATCATATTTTAATTATAATTATAATATGATTGGTTTCTTGTGGGTTACGTAATTCTACATTCTTACATCAAGTCAATTTTTACACTTTAAGAGAATTCGGACAGGAACCTTATTTTATCTTTCGCTGCCAAGTTGATCTGCTGCTCAGTAAGGAAATTAAAGCAATCCTGATTAGATCTTCTTTATATATATCGCTGCAGGAATGAAATAATTTATTAGCTGCTATGTTATTGATATTTAATGTTAAAATATTATTGTTTTCACAGATGCAGTGTGACTTACTAGAATTGAGAGATGCTCATGCCAAGTTAAGGACTACTAATGAAAAATTGAGACGTGAGAAAGACAAACTTGAAAGAGAAAGAGATTTGCTTAAGCAGACTATCACAATAAAAAATAATATGGAGAAGGAAGAAGAACGTCAAATTATAAGTGTCGCTCAATTGGTAAGCATATTATTTCGAAACTAATAAATTGTTAATGGCTTAAATGTAATTAATTATAACTGGTAGTATCAAATAGTATTAAGGTCATTAGGAATCAACATATATTTATATAATTCATATTTAATTTTATATATATTTACAATTTAATGTAAGCCATCAGATACAACATCGATTGTATTTAATTTACCATTTAGCAGTTAGATTCTAAATTTGATTTCAGTAATTTCATTTTCATTGCTCTTTAAACCTTATCATTTGACTGAATATTGTTTAATATGAATCAAGGAAGAAATTTCTCTTTTCGTTCATTATAATTTGCCAATAAGGTCGAAGAACTGACAGTACTGGCTCCTGATTTGTTCCCGTCTAAGCCAAGACCTCCGGTAGTAATGCCAACACCACCAGCTCGACGAAAAGTAAGTTAAATGTTTAGGATGGGATATAAAGAAAAGCTAATAGCCAAATTTCACTAAACAAATGTTTTATTATAGGGACCTAAATCAAGAGAAGCATCACCTAACCTTGAAAGGAAAGACTACAGCAGAGGTAAATCTATCTGTTTATGATTGAATATCAATTGTTATTTTTAAGCATTTTTTCTTTGGGTTCCACCAAAGTTTTGTTTCCTTAACTCTTCGGAGTTTACGTTACTTGCCGCGCCTGAGGGATGTTTCCAATTTTGTAGTCAACCAACTCCTTAATAAATATGTGATGTAAAGTTTTTCCTTGAGCATTTCTGTAAACAGATGTACAGGGATCACATAACTGTGCAGGCTTAATTTTTTCAAAACAAAAATATGCTCTTGTTAGGTGAGTATGTATATTGCAGGAGTAAGGGTAGTCATTTTCCCTTTAAAAACACTTCATATTTCTCCTTCAAATATTTCGAATATAAATGTCCTGGAACAATGAAATATTAGAAAATATCATGCTACTCTAATCCAGTTATTCTAATAAATGATATTATCAACTCTTCTATTTGAGAAAAGGGGAAGATAAATTAGGGATTTGTGGGTCAATGTCATTTATGAAAGAGACTTCTTTGCAGAAACATTGTATTTTTAGACAAAGTATATGTTTAGTAGTAGTATACATTAGGCAGTATTAGCAGAGGTATCCATTGAGTCGACTGTGGAACTAATTTAAGCATAGAATAGTCAATTATTATTTTGTCGAAAATCAGATGAAAAAGTGTACCTGTTTTTTAAAAAAAGAATATAATCTTCTATACAGTACTGTATTTTTCAGAATCGTCTATTGGAAGAGATGACACTAAGAGCCAAGAAGTTCAAGAAATTTTGAGACGGCTTACTGAAGCGGCTAATCAGTTGAAGAAAGTTCAACAAGAAGATAAGGCCACTCTGAGGAAAGCATTCGGCTCCTACAGGTCTCTCCGTCGTTCACAGTTTGCTCTTTTATATTTCATTTCTGATATATTTCTAAGCAGACAACACATTATAAAAAAAATAGCTTTTAAACCCATTACAATAAAATCTCAAAATGTCCAACTAATTAAATTTATTATTTTGCTAAAATCTTCTATTATTCTTCTTCTTTGAAAAAGAAACAGATAGAAAAATCACACATATTTCATTTACCTCTATACATCAAATAAATTAAAAGTTTAAATTTAGTTTGTATGGAAACATTTTGATCCAATAACATATTATAACAATACGAATTATCAATTAATAGAACAATATGAATTATCAATTAATATAACAATATGAATTATCAATTAATATAACAATATGAATTATCAATTAATATAACAATACGAATTATCAATTAATATAACAATACGAATTATCAATTAATATAACAATATGAATTATCAATTAATATAACAATATGAATCATCATTGACAACAGTCCCTTAAGTAATCCCTCCCTATCCACATTATGCACATTTACTTTACATTTTAGATATTTTTAATAAATTTTTTAGGTTCCCAAAAATATATTTTAAATGGATGTTCTCACTCTTGTAAAACATATAAGATTGATTATATTAATTGAATTATTGCATGTTAAAATTTACCATTCATTCTTTCTTAATGATTCCCTTTTCTAGTATTTCTAATTTATCCACATCATAGTTTAATGCTTGGCATTCACTTGCATATAGACACCATGGCTTCACTAGTGTATCTGTAATGCCTTATTTTCGCAGTTTTGTACGGATATTTTTTATTCTCAAAGTCTTGTTTTATACCATATGCCCTTTCCTCATACAGCAATTTTTTACAATTTTTTTTTTTTTTGGTGTTTAACACCCTTCCCTCCTTTTGTTAAGGCAATCAGGCTGGGTTTTCCTGTAGGTTAACTCTTACTCTAACCAGAGTGGGATGGTCTAGCTCCGTTCCGAAGACCTCTCTTACTTAAGTGACTCCTTAACACACAGCCACCATTAAACAATAGAAGTCAATTAATCAATTAGCTTACTTGTTTTCTCATTAATTGTTATATAATTTAATTTTATTTGTTTATAAAGATCCTCTTCAATTGACTCTGACGGTGGAAGTGATATCTCTTCTGTAAAAAGAAGAAGCCTTCAACGTAAGCCTAGTATCCTTCGTAAAAGTTTATCATTAGAACAGACAACCGCTCAGGAGCAGGTAGGTACTTCAGGGTTCTTTGATATGCAACTTGTAATTATTGAATATGTTCTTTACTTTTTAACTCACCTTTATTTCTAAATTCTTGGTGTTTAAGCAATTAGCAATATATATTGATAATTTTGATCTTCTTAAGACTTTCATTTTCATTGGGTCATATCATTTGCCTCCGTTTCTTACATTTTGTACTCTTACTTTATTAGAATTCTATTCTAATTAGTTTTTTAATATTTTTATTTTGAAGAAAATAGATTTGTTCAGGACCGGGATTCAAACCCGGGTCTCCCACGCATCTGTCGTGGTACTCTGCCACTTGAGCTATCCTGGCACATACCTCGGTCAGAGAAATCCATTCTCCTCACCGATCATATCCCCGTGTTCTCAGTGGTGAGTACCACAACGGATGCGTGGGATACCCGGGTTCAAATCCTGGTCCTGGACAAATCTTATCTCTTAAAAATAAAAATATTTAAAAATTAGAATAATTATAAAAAAATAATAATAAAAAATAATAATAAAATAAATAGTTTTTTTTATTTAATTTTTTTATTTTTTTTGTAGCAAGTCTGGCAGATGGATGACCAAGAGGGAAGCATGACAAGTGTTCAATCTTTCGAGGATTCTGAAAAATTCCGACAAAGTCTTTACAGGAGAGAAAATAGTTTAGACAGGTATGAATTAGTTTCATTTAGACTAAATCATTTCTTCATTCTAAGTAGAAAGCATTGTGCTTAATATATTGCATAATATATACTATGTTGTTTACTGACAGCCGATTATCTGGAGGATCAACGCAGAGTGAAATCATTCCTTCCGATAAGAAGAAGAAACTGGGTTTGTTTGGAAAGTTGAAAAAGTTGACCAAGTCACGTAGCATTGACCAAGAGAGTGATGCAGGATCTACCAGCCAGGTATAATATTAATTCTTTTACTGTAACAAAAACATATTGCCTACTTTTCTTATAAATGATCATTATAACGAAAATCATTTTGCATTTAAAAGTTTAAAATGCATTTATTGTTCATGAAAAGTAGGTAAAATTAGCATTGGCATAGCTAAATGAACTTTAAATAAGCTATACATCTTAGGAATTTTCGAATTTCTGAAAGTAAAGTATTTCTTTCTATAATAAATAAGTTGTTAGGATGTTTTACTTTACATCATAAAGTTAATCCTTTAAGAGCCTATTATTGATTGAAGGAAATGAGTACTGATTTAAAATAATTTTTCAGTTGGATCCAGGCTCAGACTCGAGCCTAAATACTGTCGATGAGAGGGTTGGTGGAGGAAAGCAATTCAAAGACAAACTTAGCGGAATGTTTAAGAAATCTGGTTCGACATCAAGAGGAAATAGGTAACTATTATAATTGACTACAATCATTAATTGCTCGCCCTATTAGAAAACTTGTTCATGATTTGGTTTGTATGATTATAAAAATTAATTATGACAAGATTATTCATTTTGTCTATATCTAAAAAAATAATACTTTCTTTCTTCAATGTTGGACTGTGATCTCAAAATGATGGAATTTATAGTCAGGGTGTTGTTAATGTAAATTTATTTTTCTGAAAGCATCTACTTAACAAATGATTATTATTTTATTCATTTCATGTTTTCTCTTCTCAGACTTATTAAACAGTTTTTAGGGGAAAAAATGAAACCGCATATTGGAATATAAAGTTAATTATCCTAAACTTTATTGTATACTAAAATGTATTGTTTGCTAATACAATTTTAATTTTTCCATAAATTTATATTTAAATGTAGTATATTAAAGGCTTTTAAATAGAAGACTTTGGCATATTCATTACAATTTTTGCGAATACATAATTGTTTTATCAGCTAGTACACACTCCCTCTCCCTGAACGATGCAGGCTGCTCGGGTTGTTACTTCTGTACAACAGGCCCAAATCCTACCAAACCAACATAAAAGGTTCATCCGTTGATAAGATGATCGTGGAAGTCAGAAGATAATCATGGAAAAGTTAGAAACAAACAAGCATACAGTGGAGTATTTCTGTTTGATCGTTTTAGTTTTAAAGTAAAAATAATATTTAAGTGTTTACATTTACTCTTGATGGGTTGATATAGTCATTATATATTACTTTAAAAAATAGAGCCTCCTATCTCAATCTTTAATAATTAGGGTTAAGTTAATTGTACAATATAAACACTAATCATATCAGATCTTGTTTTCATTGCTGCATATGGCCTTTCATAACGGTAAGTATTTGATTTCAACAGTATTATTTTAAAGATGTTACATGTAATAAAATCTGATTGTTGCTTCAATAAATACCGTATTTTTAATAATTTTTTTTACAGTAAAATTAAATGTGTTAATATATTTAATTGAACACAGAAACTAAAACAAGAAAATGGTCTGTAAGTTATATCTTCAAATATTTAGAATATCTATCACATATAAGCCCCATCATTTAATCTGGAATTGGATAACTTTATTTTATGAATTAATTTCTCAGTAACAAGAGCAGGTTGGTCAGGTATATCAGTTCGATACTACACCTAATGAGTACAAACTACAATAATTTTGTTATATAAAACCAATGGTTCTTTCTTAAATTTAATTCTTTTAAATTTTTTTCTTAAATACAAATTCTTTTAATCTTAGAGAAGAGATTCACTAAACTATTTAGTTATATAGCAGACTTTTAGAAAGGTGTTTCATCTAGTTTTATCACTTAATATATAATCTGAATATACTGAAGAAGATTGGTTGTCAATGCGGACAAGAAATTTACTTATCGCGTGTCAACATTTTGGATTAATTCTTAGGCAATCATAAGAGCCACAAGATAACAATAACAGCGATAACAAATCATAATAAAAAGCAATTCAAAAAAAGGAAGAAAAAAAATATATATCTAAGAATTATATTTGTTTATATGTTTGTATATATTTGAATAAATACATTTATTATATGTATATATTAATAATAAAAACCATAAGCTTAGTAAGCCTGAAAGTTTGATGCCGATGCTGACATTACCATTTAATGTTTACAAAGTTTTAGTTAATAAATTAATCCTTAGGATTCAAATGATATTATTTCTTGTTATCATTGTATAATTTTTAAAACAATCTTAAAAAGTATTGGTACTTGTGTACTAGCCGGTCTGCATGAAGCCTACCTCCTTATCTTGTTTAACCTTTTCTTATCACATGTCTCATTTCAGTTATTTGGGTGTGCGTTATTAAATTGTTTTTGTCTTGTTAATTTTGTCTTATTCCATTTGCTATTGCCTATTTAAAATGAACAGAATAAAACTTTGGTTCATTAAAAGAAGAAACTGTGGAAAACTTCTAGAAGTTTAGAATAATCCCAAAAACAAAATTATGTGAAAAAGTTCATCAATTAGATTTTAACAAGGATAGAACTGGAGATGTTTTGGTCAAAGTGTTGGAAACACATTTATATAAGAAGAGGAAAGTGGCTAGAGGGCTCTGGAATTAGCATTTTTTTATTAAAGTTTGTTTCAGCGTTGAGGTTATTGACAATGGCTGATAACAGTCCTGGGAGGCCGGCTAATAAACAAGTACCAAAGTATTATTATCAGATATGAACAGCTAAATGTAATTACACAGAATATTTATGTTTTTAGCCAGGAACGTAGTTTAAAACCTTCAACAATACCAAAAAACAGAGACTCTACTCAGCGACCTTTAGTCAGTTCTGTAAGTTGTCAAATTAAAGCAAATTCTTATTACTACATTTTATCATTATTTTTAATTATATTAAAATATTTATATAATGATTTAATGCCTGATTAGCCTGGAGATTCAATGTCAAGGACGGTCACTCAAAAACCTCCAAACACAGCTCCGGTTCAACGGAAGATGAAAAAATGAAATGTATGTAAATGAGGAGTGAAATGTATTTTATACCTGTTTTTTAAAAAAAAGAGTAAAAAATGTGTTCATATTTAATTAAAAAATTGGAAATTGTCACAAAAATAACAAATATAATAGACCCATTTATTTACGATAGTTGTTCTTAAATATTGCTTTTAATACAATCGCACATTTCTATTTATTTGTACTTCAACAATCAGTTACGACAAGTTCTATTTTTAAAATTCTAAGCAACCCTGTTTTCCTTCATTAAATTTTAATAACTATTTTCATTATCTGTTAATATTTAATTACAAGAATTGTGTGAATGGTGTCAAATTTTTAATAACAAATCAAAATATAATGTAAATTAATTAAGGCTCTATGTATAATAATATATCTTTTTGAAAAAATAATCATGGAATAATTGAAACCAATTTCCTATTTTATTGAATTAATCACTGAGCTGAAAAACTCATTAATTAAAAAAAATAGGCTTACTGTGTGTGCTCTATGGAGTCATAGTGGTCCAACTATTAAAATTTCTACCATTAAGAATTGTGCTTCTGTTATTACGAATATAAGATATGTACCCACGTTTCCTTCAACTAATTAAATCAGATTTTTAGTTCCAAATGATTTAAAACATTTTTTTGGTTCCTTCTAACCACTTTCAAATTTATAATCAACATTTTTCTTGTTAAAAGCATAATAAATATTTTTCCACCTAATTGTTTTATTTAGGAGAATCCACGAATAATTATCAGAAATATAGATTGTATTACTACATCGATGTTTGCAAGTTAAACAGATCATGTTTCAATTAAAAACCTTGGAAATAAAACTTTCTTTCTTTTGTGTAAGAAAGTGGTCCGGGTAGAGGTCAACGAATTTCTCTTAGAATTGGAGAAATGTTTATTAAGTAGCCAACATTTCGACCTACTTTGTAGGTTTTCTTCAGGGCTGTGGGGCCGGGGCTTGATAGGTCCTTCACAAGCCCCGGCTCTCCACCCTCCCCCACGACATCCCTGAAGAAGACCTACAAAGTAGGTCGAAATGTTGGCTACTTAATAAACATTTCTCCAATTCTAAGAGAAATTCATTGACCTCTACCCGGACCACTTTCTTCTACAGAAGGAAGAAAGTTTCATTATGTTTTATTTCCAAGGTTTTTAATTGAAACATGATTTAATAGAATAACAGGATTTAAAGAATAACAGGGTTAGCATTGAGTGGGTTCCTGGACACTCCGGCATCCCAGGCAATGAAGAAGCTGATAGGCTAGCCAGGCTGGGATCGGACAACATTCCATGCACTCCCGAACCAGTATGCGGCATTAGTCTCAGCTACGCCAAGAGTAGAATAAATGCCATCTACCTTAGGAAATCACACCAATACTGGTGCGGGCTAAAAGGATTAAGGCATTCTAAATTATTCCTTGACAGCTTCAATGAGAAGACATGTAATTCTCTTCTGGATCTGGACAGAGAAGCATTAAAAACAATTATAGCGGCATATACGGGTCATTGTAGACTCAACGCCCACATGTTCAGGCTGGGACTGGCGGGCTATCCCATATGCCGCTATTGTCATACAGACGACGAAACACACTATCATGTTATCTGCCTATGTGAGAGGTTTGCAACCTTTGGTCAGGATAGTCACTAAACCTAGGCAGGTCGAATTAATAAACCCTGCAAGTATTCTTAAATTTGTGGGTTTAGCCAAGTTAAGATTATAATAATCGCTTTGTTCTCTTAGGGGCGCACAATAGACCTAGTATGGTCGCAGTGCAAATTATGCCCACTAAAAAAAAAAAAATACCTGTTTCAAAACTAATAAAAAGGAATCTAATAAATATTTCTTTTGTTATATTCCTTACTTAAATTTACTTTTATAGGAGTTCACTTATCTTAAAACCTTTCAATGGTTTTTAATCTTAAAACTTGGTAGAATCTTTAGAATAAAGATAACAGAATTTATCGATGCCTTAGTTCACAAATGTGTTAAGTGCCGAAAACAAGATTTTATAAGGAGTCAAATTGGATAATAATTTAACACAAGAAATACAGTTCAAATTTAAGCACACAATATATTTTTGTAACTTCAGAGCTTCTCTATTAATTTTTTATGAACATATGATTTATGACTTCCTGATCACAACTTTACAATATTATTTATTTAAGAAAACCCATTTTTGAAAAATTTGCACTTAACATATTTGTGAACTAAGGCATAGATATGTTCATTGTTAGAAATTATTAACAAAAGAAAAATTGTTTGTTGAGATCCCTTTCTTAAGTAGGATCTTTTGAATTTTCTTATGCCTATCCTAGAAAGGTGATATCTTATGTCCAGGTCTCATTCAATATCAAGATCAACTATGTTTCATGTTAATTGGATATTTTTATGAACTAGAAATAAAAAAAACGTGTTTTTTATTTTTTGAAAATCTATCCTGAAAAGTTTAAAATACGGGAAATCATATCATGTTAAGTTAGAGATGTGAATTTAGTAAACAGGCTTTAAATTTTAACATAATAATAATTGTATTCATGATTTTGCAAAATAAACCCCTAGATATTACAGTTTTTTATATTATATGGTGGATTTCAATAGAAAACTTATCTTTAGTTCTGTAATTATGCCACTTAATATTTAATAGGACAGTTTATTAAAATCTATCAACAAAGGGATAAGCATTGGTAGGCTGGCTCAATTCACAAATGCTCTAAGTCATTGTTTATAATATGAAGTTCATTTATGAAATTCAAAATTCACTCTGTTTAAACTCAACATAGATTTCTATTTAAAATCAACACTGACAAAGTCGCTGGCAAAAGCTAGTAATCAATGAATGTCACATAAATTAATATGTGAATTTTGGTAATACTCATGAAATCCTGTACAGCACTTCTACCAATGAAAAAAATTAAAACTAAAAAAATTCACTGCACACTATTTGCTTCTTCAAATAGAGAGTATGCATTACCAGTTCATCTATTGATGAAGCATATCTATTGAGTATTTTGAATATGGTTACAATAGTTAGCAGCACCAACTCAAAATCGCAAGGCAAAGAGAAATAATTTGTCTAAGTCTAAAAGGTACTGCTCATCTGTTCACGCTAGAATATTCCCCTATTTCCAGTCTTTGTTAGAATAAATAGCTGGCTGTTAAGTATCAAAGCATCAATTACAGCTTATTTTTATCTTAGATTTTATAAAAATAGATTGATTCATTATATCATGGATCAAATCAATTTAGCATAAAAGATATAAAATAATGACTAACAATATAATTTGGAAAAGCAAAGGTTATTAATGCACTTCATTGCTCAGTCTGTGCAAAAAACAAAAACTCATTCATAGAAAAAGCCAGCTTAATAGAGATAAATGTTCATTATTTAGAGAAACTATGAATCCAGCACATTATTATAATCAAATAGGTTTATTTTTGTGAGAAAAAAAAAAAGTATCTATAACAGTCAATTTAACAAGAGTTGAAAAAATAAAACCACAAAGATAAAATAATCCAAGGATTTCAAAACAATTTATTTTATTTACAAAAGACCAAACGTTACCAGGGTTGCCATGTAAATCACATCATAATGAAAGGGAATACATTACCTAAAACAGATTATTCCTTTTCACTTTTCTTGAAGTAATTTTATTTTTAGATTAAATAAGTGCTGACAAGCAGCAGTAATAATTACAGTTTATATGCAAACGTTTGCTTCAAATATAACATTCATTCTAATATAATGTGTAAATTTTAATATATATCAAATATATACAATTTTAATATATATCAAATTATTTAGCCTTCCACTCATCTTAAATATATGCATACTGAAAGGACTGACAACCCTACCATTTAAATAAAAGTATTTACGCTAACAGCTGGCTTCTTTCCTCTTCAATTGTCAGGGATGTTGTCTAGGCCCTATAACCATAACAATTTATTATAAATATGCATTTCTAATAGTTATGAGGTAAAAATAATTAATTAATAATACATTAACAACTTAAATTAAATGTATCTAATAAAAAACAGTTTGTTGATTGAGGCTCGCTTACAGCAATTATAAAGGCATTTAATTAGTTACATACTCGCAAGCAAAAAATAATTCTCATCAATAATACTTCATCAACAGCCATGAAAGTTGAAATTTTAGAGCAATTGTAGATGACTTTTCTTGCTTTTTATCTATCTGACCGACCAGCGATGGAAATTATTCCTGCTTAGTAAGGCTAAAACAACAAAAGTAAACGTCAAGAATCTATTAACAATTTTTTTTTTTTAAGGAAATAGAAACTGAGCTGTTATACCTCAAGTGTCATGTTATAATATCACAGCTACCCTTTTAATGAGCCATTCTTCATCACTTAAATTACCAACATCTACAATAACCAATCTGTTGTGTACAAACTATGAAGGATCTTGGGTTAACTACACAGTAGAGACTAATTTTTTTATAACAATAGTTGTACAGTTGTTGTAGATGATCAAGTTATGTATTCTTTAACAACTGCCATGTTTTCCTCCAGTTAAGGGTACCCACTACATAATAAGAGTATAGAGGCTGGTTGAGCCCCAAAAGGGTCTGCAAACCTTACAGGGCCTACATATGACTGTTAACATAATAAATAATTTATCTGACGCAGTTGGATTTGAACCTGGTATCTTCATATAAAGAGAATCTACACCTTTAGAAGAAAATGAAAAGATGAAAGAAACCAAAAGGATATAACTTTGTTGCCTTATTATACAAGTCAAGAAAACTTTTGTATTCTAGTACATTTCTGTGGCAATGACAATTTTACTAAATTTTACCACAACTTCAACAAACTGGACACAACTTAGTAACAGTTCATGCAGTTATGACTTAAATTAAGAGATATGTTGGAGATTAAAGTAAAAATGGTTACATATAAGTCTTAATAGATTCCATTCATAACTATTCATGTCACAAGGTTATTTTTCCTGGTAAACTCATTGATGTTGTAGCAAATCTTTTAAACTCCATCTTTTTGTGATTTTGTCTTTTCATAATAACATTTCGTTTGACTTCTGTCAAGAAACAGAATGACAGAAGTCAAGGTCAAGGAATAGAGAAAAGAAAAAGTTTGATTCGTAATATCTTATAAAGCCCAGTAATTATTTTTAAAATTCTCTACCATGTACTGAACCACATGGGTTATAGTGGTACAGGTTTTAATAACAGTTAAAAATAATATAAGAGCTAGAGAAGAGTATGACAATTTCAACAGATCAATACTGTGATCCTAATCACATTTAAAATATGAATAAAATACTGTATAGTCAATAATATGATTTATTTATAATATTCTCATGATACTAATCACCTTTGAACATAATGTTTCAAAATTTACTGTAAGTCAATATCAAGTAACGGAACCAATTTTCTATGATGAATATTTTATTGAAATAATTATAATCTTTATGTAACAGTCCCCTTCATTTAATATTTTACAAAACAATAATTCCTTCTTCTACCAGCAAGAGAAATATGATGACGATAACACTAGCTTATCGACTAAAATAGTTTAAATTATCTCTTCCATAAAGAATTGTAATTCGGCTGAGTCTAGAAAACTAAGTTATTAGCTTGCATTTTTTTTTTTTTTTTTTTTACAAACACCTTTATGAACAATATGGAATTGAGTTCAATATGCTAGCCCTTTAAAGATGAACTATTCCACTAATGTTATTCAAATTATTCCTCTAATATATACTTACTTGCATCACATAAGCATTTTTAAATAAATCTAAATCTCTGTGAAGCAGCCCTTTGTCAAAGGGATCAGTTCGAATATCACGCCTGTAGGGCTGTAAGAAAAAATATATACATACATAATTACATTTGTGTAAACATAGAATACTCTTCTATTATAATAAATGCAATACTGTAATTACAACTCTTCAGTACAACAATAAAACAAATGCATAAGACCATAACTATCTAAGCAAATTATTAAAAAATACACACATTTCCATTTTGTACGAACTTCATTGAGAAATAGGCAAAAACGGGAGGGACAGTGATCCCGACACATAGAATTCCAAAAGCAGGCAAAATTTCATACCACATAGTAATTAATAGTTAATAAAATAACAGAAAAAATCTTCAATTTAGATCTAAAGAACAAGTAGGTTACGGCCAAAGAGAACGGAATTAGTTCGGTATAGAAAGATCTCAAAAACTAGAGGGAATGAAAAGATAATAGACAATAAAACCAACTTTAACTGAAACAATTAAAACAGAGTTTGATTGCAATAGAAATTACGGTACTTGTGTGTTAACGCAGCAGAAAGAGCAATCTTGTTCGCATGCAGGAGCAGTTATATTTTATAACAGTTATATTTCTAACATATGATTATACTAAACATTATATTTCTAACACAAACCTGGTTTGTTTAAGATGTTTAAAGATGGTGAATAACCTCTAACTGCTAAGTTATTAGAGCTGATCCAGAAAACAGAGGAGGAGGAAATGATACCAGGAATTTGGAACACTGGTCTGTATCATGTCTTATCCCCAAGAATTTTTCCACGATTAATGCCATAACTACAGAGCTTAGAACTACTTCTAGTCATCCAAATGATAACGATCGACATTCTGCTAGATAAACCATTATTTATCCCTAATGTACACATTTAATAGATTATAAAGTAGGATTCGAAAGAGGAACTCTAGACCAGATCTTCATTCTGTGACAGACACTCGAAAAACGTTAAGAGTTTTAACAGGATGTTTACATCCTAGTTGTCGACTCTAAAGCAGAAATATCATGGCTGCTATGAATGATAAGATTCTGATTGAGCGGGCACCCCCGGGAATTTGGTGGAATTGACGAATTTATACAAATGATCTTATATGCAGAAGGAAGAAGATATGTCTGAAGCCTTAAAAACGGACCCTTTAAAAGGCCAGGGAGAGAACAGGGAATAGTCGAGGACATATGGGGAACTTAACGGGAAGAAATGAACCCAAGACATCATGTTACCTACTGCACTTCTCTTGAACCCTACGGACACCTAAAAAGGGCTCGGTGAGGACAAGGTTTAGTTGAGGACTATCGGGAACCTTGGTAAAGAAATGAACCCAAAACATCATTGTATAAAGATTAATCTCTAGTATATTACAATAAAAATTACACTCAACTTCTATTATTAAGAATAATCTTAAAGGCATTAATAAAATAATAATTACAAATTTAAACCAAAATTCCCAGTCAACAAAACAATAACTGAAATAAAAACTCTAATTTAGCATAAGATTCACCATAATCAAGATAATTAATAATAACAATAATAATTCTGACTAATGACATAAGAACTAAAATCATATACCATATAAAACAAGTATGAAGAGCAGTCGTCGCTAATGGCCCCAGGAGTCGAAGCGACGTTGAAGAAAATCAAATAAAAAACAAAAAAGTTTCATCCTCTCTAAAAATAATTCTATAGTACTACAATTTAAATATAAGATATCCCATCTGTTTTGTGGTCGAAACGCGACGGACGAATGATGAGGAATGAAATATTTAATGGTCAGAATTGAGTGGCTCTCAACTCAACTATCAATGGCTACTGAACTAGTGGCTATCAACTACTGAACTACCACCTGGCTTCACCCCAAATCTAGTTTGACTACAGCATAACAGAAAATTCCTACCTTCTGAATCCATCTGGCTTCTGATCAGCTCATCTTTCTTCCGGTGAACCATGACCCTGCTCGCTGAGAGTACCAATTCTCAACACTGACTTTTGAGGGAAAACGGTCGGGTACTTAACGGCTTATTCCAGCTAGCGTAATCATTTTTACCTCTGGGTCCGGGAGGTGCAGCCACGGATGGTCAAAATTAGCAATAACATTCTTGAATTAAATCTAATTTTATTAAATATTCGATTAAGGTCTGCTGGAAGTGAAAAAACCCTGAGTCATATCCGGCTTCAATTCTCGAATTGGATCCATGAATTGCTTGTTCAGCGCGTCTTGTACGCAGATGAGAGCCTTTTAACAATTATTAATATTTAATTTACCTAACTTAACTTTACTCAGTCTGTTACAATCATAACTAAAAATTATAATTTCCATGGTTACATAGCAAATCCTCCACCTCACCCTACTATAGTCTTATAAATTATTATTAATGTACAATGTTTCTGCCTTTCCATGCTTCAACCTCTCCTACCATGTTACACCATGTTTATGCATCATTAATGTATATCCTTCTGCCTTTCCATGCTTCAACCTCTTCTACACCTCTCATACATGTTTATTCATAGCAGATATTTCCTAAATATGTAATAAACATATTTTATAAATATATATTATTATTCCAAAGGCTCTTATTGCAGTGTATAGAGATTCTTTAACATTTTAGAGATTTTTCGTTTCAACGTTAAAATACTATAATCTATAATTTATTTGAGCAATAGATGACTTCGCAGGAAAGAACTGCCCAAGGAAATGTCAAAGGTACTGTGTTACAGATGTTTCTTGAAATATATTTCACAATAACTTACTAACTAATGAAGTAGTGAAAATGAGTTCTATTTTATCATTTTTAGTTTGGCTGTTAGGATAAGTTAAAATCCCTTAGAATGCTTGCTTTCCATCTTCCCGCTATTTGGTCAAATAATAATAAAAAATCGTAAGTTTGAACTTACGTTCAAGAGGACTAGGCACCTTGTTACAATCACAATTGCACTTGGTTTAAAACCAACACCAACCTTTATTATTTTTGTTATTATACAATAATTATTGTTAACAAAGTGAATAGCTCTTTATTTTTACTTGTACAAAGAAATATAATTATACAATAAAAATTACATGACAAAATATCTGACAGTATCATAAAATTCCTAATTTTGAAATCTAAGATTTACAGCCGTTAGTTTAAAAACGAGTCAAATCAATGTAGTAATATCCAGAATCTATTTGTAAGAATATATCTAAAAAGGAAATCTAAACTCGCAAGAGTTGTGGAACTTCAGAGGAACATCGAGTCCAATGTAATGCCAGAAAGTTGTAAATCAGAGCAGTATCAATTAGAGCTAGGCAATAATATTGTTCGTCATTGTAATCCCGTTGTACGTCTTTCCGTCAAAACTGGAGCTCGTAATAGTACAATCCGTCAACCTTGAGTTAGAAATTTGGGAATCGGTGAGGGTGCTTCGCACAACGTTGCTCCCACTGGTAACGCGGCTGGAGGTCAACGTGGAATCCAAAAGAGTGCTGTCGTACAATCTGCTGTCGGTCAAGGTCGAACGCTCGCAGGTCGACCCATTTGTCTCAGAGTTGGTCAAAGTGCACCGCTGGGCCGTGGACAGCCCCAGGAAGGAGCCCACCAGGAACAGGAAGAACAAAGTTGTCGTCGTCATGTCTCACTCAGCTCAGCGCTCGTACTGATCTTCCTCAATGCCATCCTTCTATTTATAGTAAGAGATTAGTCCTGACATTGCTCGGCACACACTCGCATTAACAAGTGTAATTAGACTTGTATAAATTATTAAAAAGTCGTACTGAAGTCTTTATTTATTCTGGAACAAGTTCCTTTAGAACAACAATACAGGTTTCTATACAGGCTGTTATTATTATGTCTTAGATTTTATTTATATTTAGTTTGATTATACGAAATATAGCCCCACCATCTTGATATCAAACGTGGGTAGTAAGCAGTCACTTAGTGAAAATTTAATTTTTTATAGTAACTGTTAAAGTATACAAAAACTAACAAAGGCACATTTGGGATTTTTCAATCCTTGATGAGCTCAATCTAATTCAGTGGCTACTCCATTTTCGAAGAACAATTCGAACGGCCATTTATTACCCTTATAGTAGTACATAGAATTTGTCGAAAAAATGCCCCTTTGTCGAAAAAATGGCCAAAACTGAAAATGTTCAAATGAAGGATGCAAATAGTTGGGGGGTGCAGTTATAAATAACACCAAATAAGTGACGGGTTATGTATTATTAGTGCAGACGTTTCGACCTAACGTCTACTTTGTAGGCCATCTTCTGGGCTAAGAGAAAAAAAAAAACAACTATAAAAAACATTGCATTACCAAGAAAGAATATAATAACATATAGAGTTATAGAAAAGTAAAGAAAATAGCGATGGATATATCTGTATAAAAAAAAATAATTAAAAAAAAAGACAAAATAAGTGTACCGTAAGATGTAAAATGTATGATAATTTACTACTGGAATGTTATATAAGTAAATATATATGAAAATAACACTTTTTATATAATAATTTTTATTTTTACTTTCTAAACATTTCTTCTATATTAATGATTTACTTCATACTTTGTATTAATGCTTTACTTCATACTTTGTATTAATGCTTTACTTCATACTTTGTATTAATGCTTTACTTCATACTTTGTATTAATATAAATTCATATAATTATTTATATTTCTATAACTTCCCATACGAATATTATCTACATTTATATCACTACCTGTAACTGTACGAGATTCCCTTATATGTATTACTTTCTACAAATTTCCTTTATATTTATAATTTTTCATCATATTTTGTATTAAAATTTTGGAAATATTTACTTATATAAGTAAATTATCACACATTTTACATTTTATTTAGAAAGGAGATAGTTTAGGGTTGCAGTAAAAAAAACACTGAATAAGTACTAGACTTACCGGCTAACTAATGGTTAGTCAGCCGGTGCACCCAACGGCTTCTCTCTCCAAATCGCCCTGAAGATGACCTACACTGTAGGTCGAAACGTCGGCACATAAATATAAGTCTAGTACTTATTCAGTGTTTTTTTTTTACTGCACCCCCCAACTATCTCCTTTCTACATTTGATCATCCAGTCAACTATTTTCCTCTCATTTTACATTTTAGATTATTACCTGTAATTAAACTATGTTTTCCATACTTTTAAATCTCAACAGTTTTACATTTGTACCTTTTCATTATTTTTCATATTGTATCTCAGCATTATCACCTTTCTGTACACTTATTCTGTCATTTTTTTTTTTTTTTTTTTTTGTTCAGATATATCCTTTATAATATATCCATCGCTATTTTCTTTACTTTTCTATAACTCTATATGTTATTATATTCTTTCTTGGAACTGCAATGTTTTTTATAGTTATTTTTGATTTGTTTGTTTTTCTCTCTTAGCCCTGAAGATGACCTACAAAGTTGGTAGAAACGTCGGCACTAATAATAAATAAGTGTTCTATTATTTGGTGTTATTTATGACTGCACCCCTCAACTAATTCCATTCTTAATTTGAGTTTTCCAGTCAACTATCCTCCTCTCTTACATGAGAATGTTCAAAATTGTTGCAGCATTTCGGATTTCTAATACTGATCCACATAGCACCCGAAGTCGGGAATTTGGATTTTCTGATAAAAACATAAATGAGCTAATTTTCTCAACAATTTAAATATGTAAACAACATATAGGAAAATAAAATTTGTAAATGATTTATTATCATTCAATATTACTGACTGTGACGTTAAACGTTTTGTAGCCAAATGAAACAATGAGATATTCTCCTTCGAATAGTTGACTCGTTATTTCTTAGAAACGACAAGGAAAGAGAAAGATAATAGATTTTTTTTTTCTATTTATAACTCTGACAAAGCGCTGTCACTTAACTTACTGATAAACATTTATAGAATGAAATATTTCTCTTCAACTAAAATGCATAAATAAAGCGAACCGAGGCAAAATTATTTGATGGATTGAATTACTGTTAATTTTGTAATTAATGAGGGAACGGCATAGCCCTATGAGTAGGGCTCTAACCTTAACTTCAATTGGAGAAGAAATGTTGCGAATGAACGTGATATCGGGCAAATCACTACCCTGCACAAGCGTTGGCTTAGAAACAATGCAGTCCCTACAATGTACTGTTGCCAATACAAACAATGCAATCCCTGCAATGTACTGTTGCCGATCCAAACAATGCCGTCCCTGCAATGTACTGTTGTCAATACAAACAATGCAGTCCCTGCAATGTACTGTTGCCAATACAAACAATGCAATCCCTGCAATGTACTGTTGCCGATCCAAACAATGCAGTCCCTGCAATGTACTGTTGTCAATACAAACAATGCAGTCCCTGCAATGTACTGTTGCCGATCCAAACAATGTAGTCCCTGCAATGTACTGTTGTCAATACAAACAATGCAGTCCCTACAATGTACTGTTGCCAATACAAACAATGCAATCCCTGCAATGTACTGTTGCCGATCCAAACAATGTAGTCCCTGCAATGTACTGTTGTCAATACAAACAATGCAGTCCCTACAATGTACTGTTGCCAATACAAACAATGCAATCCCTGCAATGTACTGTTGCCGATCCAAACAATGCAGTCCCTGCAATGTACTGTTGTCGATCCAAACAATGTAGTCCCTGCAATGTACTGTTGTCAATACAAACAATGCTGTCCCTACAATGTACTGTTGCCAATACAAACAATACAGTCCCTACAATGTACTGTTGGCAATACGCTTCAGGGGATGTAGTGTTATAGTTTTTTTTTAATTAGTAAATAAATTAGCAATGCCCTCAAGTATTTTCCTCGATCATTCCTGTTTCCCTCCAAGTTCCAACTCAGTTTCCTTTAAATGCATCAACTTCCACTCAAAGCTTATCTGAATTTTCAATAACTAAAACCAAATTCAAATAACTTTAATTAATTAATTAAAAAATATTTTTCTAATTAATTACTATCGCCGTAGTTTAATCAGACTAATATCAATTATTAAAATGTCGTACTATGTTATGGAAAAATAAAAATCCTTTTTTAATTATGTTATTCAATCCGTTTATTTTGTTATTCCATAGATGCTTTATTCTGTCATTTAATAATTATAATAATACATTCTTTATTTATTCTGGGACAAGTCCCTTTAGCATAACAATACAGGTTTCTATACAGGCTATTATTATGTCTTAGAGTATAATGTGATTACATTTAATTAATTAACACCTATTTTTCCTCACTGGCGGATTTGAGGGGGGGGCCATGGCCCTCCTCTAGAGTTCTAATTAGTTGATATTGACCTGAATTTTAGTTGACTTTCAACAGGAAATAAACACGTTTTACACACCAAAATTATTCATTGTATCGAATGTTTTCTCAATTGGTGCATCCAAAATCGGCGATTCCGAACCCTTTTGTTTTCCATTCACATATAGATAGCTACCCCTTTGATCAAGGCGCTTATTTTATCCATGTTATTGTTTCAAAATTGATATTTTATGTATCTTCATTTATATATGGATCGTATTTTTGGAGATTAATAGTTTCATTATTTAAAATATGCTGAGTGAGTTCCATCCCATAGTCTGTTAGCTAATAAGTGGCCCCACTTAGGGCCATGATTGCATCTCGCAGCGCGTATGTCCCCCACAGCAGATTTAGTTAGATTAATGCTCTCAGGATTTCTTCTCAAGAGAGCATCATCAAAGACAGTAAAGTTGTGCTGCGAATAATCAACATTTTGATAGATACAGACTCCTCCTCCGCGATTAATACTTGGTCGTCTGTATTGTGTTATGCGATTAAAATTTTCAATTTCAACCAATTCGTCATTTAGATGATCATATTCCCTTCAATGATTTTTTCTAGTATAGTCAATCTCAAATCTATCCGTTCCAACAGTTCTGCCCCAATCATACTGATTTCATCGATGAGTATCATCCTGACGTACCTGAAGAAACATCTATATAAACCTTTGACCTCGTTCGACAATGGTATTTTAAAACTGGAAAGAGTGAAATTGAAAACTCCAATAGCAACCGCGGCTTTCCCTGTGGATGCACATGCAAGACAGGCATTACAATAATGATTTGTATCTGTGAATCGATTTCAAATTTCCATAATCACTTTACACAACAAGAAAATTCTTTCCACATCCAGCAGGATCCGTCAAGAACAGTTGTAATGGTAACCATAAACAGTTGTAATGTAAACGTTAATAACCATATAACATGTTGTACCAGCTCGCATTGTTTGGTCTTCGTTTTTCTCATTAACTCAAGAAACTGCAGTCTCCATCTCGTTTCTTTCCAAATTCTCCTTTCTTTTCCATATTGCTCCGAGCTTACTCATCGTCGCTGATACTACGTCATCATTAATTCCTGATAAGAAGCTGTAGGTACGGATCTGGAATTTCCTGAACATTAACCTGATTAATCCTATCATCATCTGCCTGTAAATTGTTGAGCTCCATCTCTTCTCGACACAATCTTGCCCAAATTTCCATCATTTTATCGATATCTAAGTTGGATTGAAATTCTTTACTTCGTTTCATTATGAGAGCTTCATTTTCATCAAAAATGCGCTAAAATTTCATGTCTGTCAGAACATCAGTTTCTTCTATTCTAAAAGGCATATGTAGCGTAACCATTTCTGTCTTGTATTCTAATAATTCTTTTCCTAAATCATAATTTCTGTATCTTATAATTTTTGCTCTTTTACTTCTCCATTAGCAATGACATTGTATCTTGAAACAAATGGGGCTAGAGTGATGTCATTGAGCTCAACAGTTCTTTTTTCATATTTATCGACCGATTTTTCTTCCATAGGTGTGTATCATCATCATCAAGTAATGCCAGTTCTTTTAGAGTTTTTCTGATTCGTTCCCGCTCTTAAGGCCAGTATGTTGGTAAGTAAATAACAGCCGTTGACGCCATGGACATAGGCTCATGCAGTAGAAACCAACCAGCTTCTTGATTTGACATTTCGATTGCATTGAGCACGTTTACACTAAGTTTCTTTGTAGTAGCGACAATATCAAAGTCTGGATTATCATTTATTATCTCGACGATTTTTTTCCGTAAATTGCTGATTCCTCTGTTAGTCTTATTGGCGTAATCTACAACGTACTGAGCGCATGAAAATTCCTCAGTGGTGAATTGGAAACCCACGACGTTTAATATGAAAGGATTGAAACAATTGCGCCATTTCTCTGACGAATGCCGTGCCATAAATACTCGAGGTCGTGTTATCCCAGCTTGTGAAATATTGATATAATCTTCATCTGATATAATGTCATTGCTGTAATAAAATTGTTTCATGCTATCGTAGTCATTATCTTCTAAATTATTCTGTATACCGTTGAACCGATATTTCAAGTCTGGATTTGTTTTTTCTAATAGTATTAGAATGACAATTTTACGAATAGGCATAAATGATGCCTGGAACCGACACTTCCGAATATTCGCACGAGTATTTTTATAGCATGTGAACGTGTGTTATTGGAAGGACATTACCTAGTATTAAGGACATCCTGCAAAGACTTGAATCGGAAGCAGAAAAGTTGGGGCTAAAAATAAATGAGGAAAAAAAGATACTGATGGTGCTGAGAAGAGGAAGGCAGAATCAGCAAATTCGCCAGCAACAACTCTAGGTAATGGGAACACATACCTTCGAGGTGGCAAGGTTTGGCTCTGTCATCAACGACAAATTAGATGAAACAGAAGAAATCAGATGAAGAGTAATGGATGGGAATCACTGGTAACGACTTTCCATTGCCAGTTGGCTCAGAAGCAAAAATGTCGACCTCAAAACTAAGACCACTCTCTATAAATCGCTGATTCGGCCAATAGTGACATATGCTTGCAAGAAATGGACCCTAATCAAGAAGGATGCACATCTGGTGGATAGATTCGAAAGGCGTATCCTCAGACACAGCGTTGGGCCCGCCAGGAAAACGGTACATGGAGCACAAGAAAAACAAGAGAGTTATATGAACGATCTCCTGTTTTGCCCGGTTACAGAAGATGAAGTGGCTGGGTCACTTTCTGAGAATGTGAGAAGAAAGAACTGCTAGAAGAGTGTACGAAAACTGCCCTGATGGAGTGAAGCGTGGATGGAGACCCAGGGGCAGGTGGAGATCGCAAGAAACTGAGAATAAGTTCCTCCCATGCACTGGACCGAAGCAGATTGAGCAGGCCAAGGATCGCTTTAAGCATCTGTTGCGCCACTAAAAGAAGAAGACGTACAAGATTGGAGGAACCAGTGCAAGATCGCAGAGATGCTTCTGTGTGTGTTTTTTTTTAATTAAACAGTCGCTTCGTAATTGTGTCGTTAGGTAAGCTATATGGAGTAATGGGTAATCAATAAAAAGAAGCTAATTTATTTTATTAATAATAATAATTACACACATAAGTACATAATACCAATACATAAATACCAAACAAACGACCGATTTCTTTTTGTCATTTACATTGATATTCTTTCTAATCAGATTTGTTGTGAGCAGAGTTTTCTTCACCGGGTATGTTGTCCAGACCCAACAAGCGTATAAATTATTTCCAGTAGTCTATCACCATTTTAAAGTCTTTATAGATATATTTAAGTTGATAATAAAATAGATAGCTTCGTAGAACTAAAATTCTATTAAATTCTTCTTAAAACTAAATATATGAACTTGTTAAGATTTTATAGGGATAGTAAAGGATCTTAACACTACGTGTTCTTGAAAGTTGAATCACTTTATTTATCACAAAAATTACTCAAGATATAGAATAAAAAGTAATACGTACAGTGGTGTTAGATAAACATCAATTCCAGTATGGTAAAACAATATGAGAAGGTTATCTTCTTGTTGCCGTACTACACTCGATTTATCGATGATCGATGATCGATGTCTCTACAAACTTTTGCTATGAATGTTTTTTAAACTTTTCATTTTTCTACATAAAACGTTGAAGCAAGAAAAGCTCATCGCCAAGAATTACAGTGAAAACATAATTTTAAAAAGTTGACTGATAATAAAACGTTAATTTATTATTGTCAAAATTGTTTTGGCTCAACAAAAACTTACTTGTATCTTATATGGTGTTTTGAATAAATATATGTATCTATATCTCTATGAAGCAATCCTTCATCAAGCGGGTCTTTTCTTATATCACGCCTGTATGGATATATATATATACACTAGCTTACGCACGCGGTTTCGCTCGCGTGGAATTGGGTCTGTCACATAAAGTTTCGTGAAAGATCATTTTAAATAAATAATTTAATTGTTTTTTAAAATATAAGTTACCCGTATATCCAAAATTTCAGATGTTTAACCTCAAAACTGACGGATTCTATACAACCTTTGAACCCCTATTATATTAAAGGGGAAACCCTTGGGGTGGAATTATCCAAATTTCTTTCTTAAATCATACAATGAACCTATCTACAAATTTCAAGATGCTAAGTTCCCGATTTGCCTTTAATTATGTACTATAAAAGGGGGGTACACATGCCCCCGTGCGCCCATATAAATCTGCTCTTGCTGTAGCCTATGGTTTATAACCTATTTTACTCAATAAGTTTCATCCAAATCCGTTCAGCAGTTTTTGCGTGAATGAGTAACAAACATTCGCATTTATAATATTAGTAGGATATCAAAACAATAGTTTCCTCATGTTCTTTCTGTTATTTTAACCACTATTATCATGTGATTTGCCTTTAATTGTGTACTATAAAGGATTCTCTACAGTACCTAAAAAACTGTGGGGGGGGGGGGGCAAATGTCCTCGTGTCCCCCCCAAAAATCCGCTCTTGCTGTAGCCTATGTGTTATTCTGATGTATAACCTATATTACTGTAAAGTTTCATCCAAACCAGATCAATAGTTTTTGCGTGAAAGATAGACAAACATACAAACTTTCACATTTATAATATATATATATATATATATATATATATATATATTAAGATTATATTAATATATATATATATATATATATATTAAGACCGTGGAAGAATTCCAGCGAAAAGCCCTTAAGTCTCCAAACTAATACAGAAATTGAAAATATCTGTCCAAATATTTCGCCTATTCAGACATCCTCAGGGAAGAGAGAGAAAAACAGAAGAACAAAACATGAATAATGCACACAAGAAACATCCCACCACCTCCGAGGCTCAAATGCAACTTATGAATCATTAGTTATCATAGTTAAATTTCAAATAAAATTAATTTCAGTTGAAGCAAGACTGTTTATATCCCTTGTAAAGTTATAATGTTGAATTATAACCCCTAGATTTTATTGCAGGCAATTCACCAATTCTTGAGGTTAGAATGAGAGTGAATCAGGATTTAATTGTGACAGAATGTAGAATAATGCGTATTCAGGTTGTAATAAGACTGGTTAGACGGATGTAGGAGATGGAAAGGTGCTATTATTACAGTAGCGAAGGGGCAACCAGCGATACCTACAATTAGGAAATCAAAAGATATTCACCAAAAAACGCAAGAAGTTGAACGCCATCGGAGGCTTGACACTTAGCGGGAAGAAGTACAGCAGAACACAAGAAGCCACAAAAGAAATCATTAACATCTGATTTAATACAGGATGGAAGCCTCAGCAGAGAATGACTGAGAACTTGGATACAAACGGTACAATGTTCGGATACTCATTTTTCCATGTAAAATATGAATATTATCAATCGCCAGATTTGACTTGAATCTGTTCTAGATATTACACTGAGCACAATCACTAGCAATTTATTAGTTTGAATGTCGAATTGTCGGCATAAACGTATGAGCCATTATCAGACTTCAGTCAAGAACTGGGTTGAATATACTTTAAAATAAATATTTCTTTATTTTGACTAATAATGAAGGGCGGTTAGTGTATTAAAATAAAGCTATGTAAGGTACATATCTCATTGAATAATAAAATGTGTGACGTGATGAAGGAAAGATAAGCGAAAAGAGGAATGAGTTGAAACAGGATAAGGACTACTGAGTCAAGCTCTGCAAAAGGACTCATCAAACTCCTTAAGTGATAGGCGATGATAGATAATGATGGTGACTAAAATTTGTTTAACCACAAGTTCCATGAGATCGTTATTTAAACAAATTGATTGATTGGAACCAAAATGATAGTAAAACAATTCAAATATGAAGAACTTTGTTGATATTACCATAACAAAGCACAAATACCTCGCTGATACCGAATGCTAACCTTCCGTACTATAATCACATGCATCCTTCCTCCACTCCCGGTTCCTGGAGCTGGTGGATAGTATTTTGAAGAGAAAAAGAGATGTTGAGACAGAGCTTAAGAAGTGGTCGCCTGCTGTGTGCTGCGGTCGTGGCACCTGATGCCATACAAGCCGCCAGTAATGACGGAACTGCCTGGGACAGGGTAATCAAGATCTTTTCTTTAGAGTCAGTAATAGATTCTCATTAACTACAATGCAGTAAAGGATAGTTTGTAAAGCCGTCAAACAATAGATGATTTATTTTGTAGTGAATTTGGTGACTATAGTCCTGAATTTTCTCAAATTTACCAAACTACTATCTTTGGAGCATTTGCTGGTGGTTGCTATGGCGGCTTTATTTATTCCCGTAAAGCTTACATGGATTTTATTGAGAGAAATGAGGCGAGCAAGTTCAAACACCATTTTGAAGCAAAGGTTGGTTTGTTTTTATTTTAAGCCATTTTGCATTTAGTAGTCATATGTACAGTATATTGAAGAGGAGAGTAAAATTGCTAAGATTTTCTTACTGCTTTTGGCGGGCAGTAAATGTATACCATATATATTAGGTATATTAATAAAGTTTCCTCTGATATGAGATTTTTCTGCTGACGAGATTATGTTGAAATTGTCAGATATAATAAAGGATACAGTAAGTTTGGACATCAGTCTACAACATAATCTTGAAAACCTGTTGATTTTCGATTAGCAGCAGATGATATTTTTCAGCACTTCACATCATGTGAAGTTACGAAGAATTGGATAACCTTAAAAGAATAGAAATTTTTCTGATGTGGCATGTGAATGCTGCTTGAAAGATAGGTTAAAGTAGTAGATAGTGTTGGAAGATATTTTAAATAAAATATAATGACGGTTTTTTTTACAATAAATTCGTAGTTTTTTATTAAAAATGACAGAAACTTATTTATACTGCTAATAAATATATTTATTGTATTGGCCAGTGTGGCTGAGAGGAGGGTTAATGCATTTTCTAAAGTGTAACGTCTTACAGACCTAAAGGTTGAGAGGTGCAATCCCTGTCTAAGGTTTCCTCAAGTAAACCAAATGTTCACCTCTCCTATGCTCCTCTCCAGTTTCCTTTCGCCTGACTCATTGCTTTGGGAAGGTGAATTGTGTAGCCAACTGGTGAGTTCCAGAGGATTGGTCAGGAGGTTATGGACAGTCTACTACCAGACACTGTACCATGGAAACAATAAGTAAATAAAGGTTTTTTATGCCACTCTTCGACTAGCTATATATGTCTGCGAGAACACAACATCTGTGGCCAAACATCTTTACAGCTTATATAATAATAATACAATAATTAAAGATTATTTGCATTGTGTTAATTAAATTATAGTTATTTTAGTTGTGTATATATAGGCATCAGTCTGAGTTTATTGCTAGTAAAACCGCAGGGCACAGCTAGCTCAGTTATAAAATATGATTTGTTATTGTTTTATTTTGTATTCCTTACTCTATTTTTTATAGTTGATTATTATTAATTTTTCTTTTTGATAATTTTGTTTAAATATGCTTTCAATTGTATTGTTCTTATTAGAGGGAGCTTCAGAACTACGTCACAGTGAGTTTTGCAAAGGGTGCCTTCAAATGGAGTTGGAGGGTGAGCCTTTTTACTGGATTATATATGTGAGTTAAACTTTTTTTATACTATTTTAATAAAATTGTTTTCATTTTTAAATCGCCTGAACTTCTCATCCAAGATTAAGTATTTTATGAATTCTTTAATGTGTCTATTTCGATATCTTATTGGTTCTTCAACATGTTTGCTCTATTTATTTTTAAAAGAAAAAAATGAATTGTGCAGACTTAACCTTTGAGAATTAGGATATTTTAAATAAAGAATAGTTATCTTGTATAAGTGATTATCTTAATGAAAAATGATGAATTCATGATCTTAAAGTTTTCAGAAATATACTTTTAGTGATGATGGGTCTGCAATAAGCTACACTATTGTACACTTAAAAGTGCCATATATTGCACATGCCTATGCGTACAAATTCCAATTATGAGTTATAGTCTGAATGAAAATTAGCATCGGAAGAGATAGAACTTTTATTTGACTTAGTTACATGATATCTCTGTAGTTACTTATATGATTCCAATACAATGGTTTTGATAGTCAAGTATAGTCAATTTAATATGTTTCTGCTACGCATAGTTACTTATATGATTCCAATACAATGGTTTTGATAGTCAAGTATAGTCAATTTAATATGTTTCTGCTACGCATAGTTACTTATATGATTCCAATACAATGGTTTTGATTGTCAAGTATAGTCAATTTAATATGTTTCTGCTAAGCACAGTTACTTATATCATTCCAATACAATGGTTTTGATAGTTGCATGTAATTTATCTTGGCTCTTCTTGATGATGTTACATAAAAGGGTGTTAACCTAAAAAGGTATAGACAAAAAAATAAAAATTTTGCTGAGAAACTGGTTATGAGATTTCAATGTTTTTATTTCTATTTTATTAACTAATTCACTATGCTTAACTTTATAATTATTTTAATTTTCTTTTCGCTTCAATAAACAAGCTTAATAATTATTAGTTTACTGTATTAGTATTGATAAGAAAATGGTGCGGGTTGAGATGGAAAAATATTTCCAATGCAATAATCATTGAATTTTATCATTTTCTCACTGTCAAAGCTATGGAGGAATGTAGAAAACTCTGTCAAGAATCACCAATGCAGGAAGTGAAAACTTTCTTTTTCTCAGAATTGTAAATTTACACTCACATTTTACAATATAAACACCAAGGAGCAAATTCGGTTCTCTTTTGGTCTTTTTTGTAGTCAAATTCATGTAAGGTTATTCTTGTTGGTAAGCACCCAAATGGCTACATATACCCTATATGGAATGGATATACCCTCATTCCATATGACATTTGGACAGAAATACATATAAATATATTTGTGTGAATGTGTAATTTTTTAATGTGAAGCCTTGCCAAATTATAATATTAAATTTTTTTCTTCTTATATATTGAATATAAATTGTGAGGAAGCTAACTATATTAAGCTAGACTTAACTTTAATATTTATTACTTTTGATTAGTTTGTTATCACTCAGCTATGTTGCATTATAATTTTTAGAAATAATATATTTGGTTTTTATTCAAAAGAGTGAAATTTAAATAAACTTTGTATAAACAAAAATTAAACCTTTGTAAGACATAAAGTCCTCTTAAATAGTAACAGTTTACAAAATAATGCCTTTTCTCTAAAACGAAATAAACTGAAAGGAATTAGAGGTCTCAAAGCTCAAAGAGGTACAAAATGATCTGATACTACTGTTTCCATTCTTAGCTCACTCAAGGTAGCATTACAACAATGAAATAAAGAAATATTTCTGATAACTTATTTGATGGTCCTATAATTATTTATATATTTTTTTTATTTTTCAGTTCCTTTGTCACATCCTTACATGCTTACAGAGGTGAAACATCAATTTTGAATTACATCCTCGCCGGTCTTTTCAGTGGTGTTATTTATAGGATTAATTACGGTGTTCGTGGAGTAATAGTTGGAGGAACGCTGGGTTTGTATAATATTGCACACTCTTTTCTTCTGATAAAGATAAGATATCTTTTCCAATGAGTTTAAACTATTGTAAAAGATTTTAATTGTTCTACTTTGGCAATATTAAGTAACATGAGTTATATTTAATTGCTCCAGGATCAATGATGGGATTGGCAGGAGGTTGCCTCACTTTAAATCTTCTGAGGCTGACTGGCCACACTTTTGATGACGTATACAAATTACAGGAAGAGCAGTATAGAAATAGAAACAGGTATTTTGATTCAATTTGTTACTGTATATATATATTTTAATTTATTGATATTTACAACTATAATAACATTACAGCAAGTAAATCTGCTATAGTGTACAATATGACATGAAAAAAAACTTGTGGAGAAACTACCCATCGGTAGCACTCCAATAAAGTTCTATAGTAGATGGTTTCGAGGCCATCTTCTTTTCAGATGCCTCGGAGGGTTATCAGGAATAGTATGAGAAGCAAGTTGAGAGACTAGCGGATTCAAGTGTATATGGAGCTTGTCATGGAAGGATAGGTATCTAGTTTGGGCCAAATCAGTAACATATGGGATATTAAGATCATGATGGATGAGTTTGTTTGTGATATAATAAGGAGCATTGAGGATTTTATGAAGAATTTTGGATTGTAAGGATTGGATACGTGATGAATTGGATGGTTTATTCGTGCCCCAAAGTTCCAAATAGGTCTGATAACTATCATGTAAATGAGTCTTTTGTAATTAATTGGGAGCTTAGAGCGTTTGTCCTGTAAGTATTGAAGTAGGCAAAAACGACGAGCAGTTTCTTGTCTTTTCAGTCTTGTATGAGGATTCCAGGTTAATCGTTTGTTGAGGTGCAACCCTAAGTATCGGATCTGTTGTACAGAGTTCAGAATATTATTAAAGGGCAGGAATTTGTAGGTTTACGACAAAGGGTGAAGGTAATTTGATGGGATTTGTTAGGATTTATCTTAATTCTCCAATTTTGACACCATTCTTGAAGGTTTGAGATATGGTATTGAAGAGATTGGGATACAATAAATGGATCCTTATTTATTGATAACACACATGTGTCATCAGCCTACGTAGTGAGGACAGTGCTTGGATGGGTTGGGATGTCAGCTGTATATATATTGTGTATAGGATGGGACCCAGGATACTATCTTAAGGAACTCCGCCAAACTGGGTAAAGAGGGAAGAGTATGAAAAATTATGGTTTACTATAAAGGCTCTATTACTGAGGTAGGAACTGATAATAAGGAAGTAAGTAGAAGATAAGAATTTACGGAGTTTGTAGAGCAGTCCCAGATGCCAGACTCGATCAAAAGCCTGCTCTACATCCAGAAAAGCTCAGTACATTCCGCACTCTAATGCAGATGAGACAACGTCCGCCACACGATGGCATTGCTGGATAGTGGAGTGTGATGTTCGGAAATCAAATTGGTGATCTGAGATTATTTGATTGGATTCTATGATAGGATGAAGACGTTTCAGAATGAGTTTTTTCAAGTATTTTGCCCATTATGGGCAGGAGAGATATAGTAAGAAGATGAGAGTTCTGGTGGTTTTTTAGGTTTTAGTATCATCTTAACTATGGATAATTTCCAGGAATCAGGAAAGTGTGGTGAGGAGTATGGCATTGTATATATATGTAAGAAGTAGGATCGCTTTCCGATGAAGGCATTTTAGAATGTGGGATGTGATTAGGTCATGCCCAGGGGCTTTGTTGGTAGGTAATCTGTGAATAATCTTTGATATTTCGGAAGGATGGAATGCTTTAGGAGGAGGGGACAACTGAAGAGGAATACTTAACTCTGCTTCAATGCATTCAGAGTGGGATGGATTAAGGATATCTGAATGAAGCTTAAATATTTTGAATAGGTGCTGGCCGAAAATTTGTGATTTTTCTTCATCAGATCTTGTCCAGGTTTCAGATTCGGTTTAAAGTGGATGGTTGAAATTTTTATATTTTAGGAGTTTTTTAGTAGTATTCCATAAGAATTTGTCAGTAGTACTGAGATTTTTTGTGCGGTAATACAAATTTTGAATGTTCTGATCTCTGATTTTAATTTGTTGGTTAGTTTGGTAAATATATATATATATATATTTTTTTTTAAATCAATTTTGTTCTGGAAATAAAAAATAGGTTGTACTTTGCAAAACTCATGAAGTTAATAATTAACTGTTGAATTATAATTTTAATATCGTGCTAATCTGAGATTCAATAGCAAAGTATGGAAATGAATTAAAATTCTTTAATAGTATAAAATATAATATTGACCTTGTTTATCTAAAATAGTTTTTGTTATTGACTGTTAATAGCTTAAAGAGGTTTTAAACATCCTTGTGCTTTAGAATTCTTACAATCTAAAAAAGGCATTTTATCCATTGATCAGTATGTAGGTTGGTGATTACGTTTTCATCTCGTAGACCAATCTTTTTGATTTTATTGCTCGTCTATTTTTCTATTAAAGCAAGTAAATATCTGTTTTCGACTTTCCTAAAATTATCTCTTGAAGAATTGGCCGCTTTAGTTATTTTATCAATTGCTTTGTTAATTAACTTTATGAATCAAACTTGTCTAAAGTTTTCTCCTAAAAATCATTTACATTTTCTCTATCCCTGATAAAAAGAGAGAAATTTTTTAAAAATTTTATTTGAGAATAACAATAGAATAAATAAATGAATAAAGAGTGATATTCATAGTGTTCCAAATCTGTGGCTCCTTAAAATTCATTAGTTTATACTTTTCTTTTCTCATTATTCCTTTTCTTTGCTGTCAAAAAATAATTTTCAGATTAGTTCCTGAGAATATAAGTGATCAACTTGCCAATGTATTGGGTTGTCACACATGAAATGTCCAATTTTTTAAATCTTAATCTTTATAGAGGATTAAAGTGTTGCCTGTTTATTCTTAGCAAAGTATTTACTATCTATAATAAGCACTTGTTAATCCTCTATTTGAAAACTGTGTTGGTTTTTTCCCAAGTAGGCATACAGATTTTATAAAATTTTTACCGTGGCAATGAAAACACGCAATTTCCGAACAATTTTTTTTTTTATGAGTACAAACTCGGTCATTCCGCTGTCCAGGCCGCAAGAAATATTAATCATGCGTTTGGTGAAGGAAGTGCTAATGAAAGAACCATCCGTCGTTGGTTTACAAAATTGTCCTCAGGAGATACGACATTAGAAAATCAGCCTCAAACATCAATTGAGGACGAAGATCTTAAGAATGCTGTGGAAGAAGACCCTCATAAAACAGTCAGAGAATATGCTTCAGAGCTAGGCACAAGTCAAAAGTTTACAGGAATTTAAAATTGATCGGAAAGGCAAAAAAGCTCGATTCCTGGGTCTTCTCTCACAAGCTCAATGAACGTCAGCAGTTGAAATGTCTAGAGATGTGTGTTTCTTTGCTTGCTCGTCAAAGAAAGGAACCATTTCTCGGTCTCTTAATAACTTGTGACGAAAAGTGGATCAGCCTCCTGGGCACATGCCAAAACAGAATCTCCATCCGAAAAAGCTAATGGTTATTGTATGGTGGTCTATGGCCGGGGTCATTCATTTTTCTTTTCTACCAAAGGGAAAAACAGTTGATTCATCATCATACTGCCAAGAAATTGACCAACTGCATCAAAATTTGATAAAGCAACAGCCGGTCCTGGTAAACAGGAAAGGAGCTATGGACCTTCATGATGTTTCAATACAGACAGTGAATAAATTAAAGGAGTTGGGCTATGAAGTCTTACCACACCCCCCATATTCCCCTGATCTATCCCCTACAGGTAACTACTTTTTTCGGAGTTTGGACAACTTTTTGCGAGGAAAATTGTTTACCAATGATTTAGACATTACAAGTGCATTTTCGGAATTCCTTTCATCACGTGACTCGTTTTTCAAGTCTGGGATAGAAAACTTTGTTATTGTTGGCAGAAGTGTATCAAAAATGATGGTAAATACTTTGAATAAAAAATATGTTAGATTTGATCTCAAATCTTTATTTTCTTCCTGGTTCTAAAAACGGTCATTTCATGTGTGACAACCCAATACATTGTCCCCTTTTTCAAAAACCAATTTGGATTTCTCATATTATTTGTATCAGATTTAATACTTTAAATATTAATGTTATATCTAAAATAGTGTATTTAAATTACTTTTTTAAATAGTTAATTTATTTATTTTCATTCTTATTAAGCCGCAGTGGACTTGAAATTAACAATAGATATAATTTTCGTGCTTATCCGTCTGAAAAGGATTACTTAGCATAACGGTTTCACTTGTCGTACGGCAGCAGCGAGAAGTAAACTATGTTACTTGATTTATTTTGTTCAGCGAAAATATGTAGATTTTGTGAACAAGAAACATGTGAGCAAGCTTACAAACTTTGCCCCCTTTTTCACCCCCTTAATGGTTCGGACTTACGGAGTAGAGCTTTGGGACTCCACTAAGCCATCGAATTCCTCTCATATCCAATCCTTACAGTCCAAAATCTTTCGTAAAATCCTCAATGCTCCTTATTTTGTTAAGAATAAAGTCGTCCATAATGACCTTAATGTCCCTTTTGTTGCTGATTTGGCCCGAATCCGGTATCTATCCCTTCATAATAAACTTCATTACCACTCAAACCCTCTAGTTTCAAACCTAGCTTCCTCTTCAATTCCCGATAATCTGAAAAGAAGATGGCCACGTGACCTTCTTAGTTGAACTTTGATTTGAGTACTTCCAGTGGGTAGTTTCTCTACTTGTCATTATCATGTCATTATGTATCACTTATCCTATTTACTTGTTGTATTATTGTATTGCAATTATAAATATCAATAAATAAATTGAAAAAAATATATATATCCTATAAATAAACTATGTTACTTGATTTGTTTCGTTCAGTGAAAATATGTAGATTTTACGAGTAAGAAACACTATGTCTATGTGCCTATGTCTGTTTCTTATGTGTAACCTATATTACTGTAAAGTTTCATTCAAATCCGTTCAGTAGTTTTTGTGTGAAAAAAGTAACAAACACATCCTTACAAACTTTCGCATCTATTAGTAATATTAATATTAATATTAGTAAGATTTTCCTTTACAGTTATATAGTTACAGTATATATATGTTTCATTTTTTTACAATTGTGTCAAATTTTCAAAATGCACTTTTAAACTGTTATACATGTCCAAATTTAATATATTTTCATTCAACAACCTTGATTCATTAGTCAATGGTCTTTCTGTGTCTCTATTATTTTTTGAATGACTTGAATTAAAAAAAAACAACAATATTTTATCAATAAATCTTAAAACTGATACAATATTGTGTTTTGGCCAAATTTTGAATGCCCAGTGGTAACATATTTTCTTTAATTAACTGTCAAAATTACCAATTTGGGATAAATGGAAACAAAAGCTTTCATATCAAATTAAATACTGAGCCATGTCATAAACAAACATATAAAGAAATTTACCTTCTTTTAAGTGAAATTATTGTAAAAATGTTAATATATGGTTTATGAGTTTGATGAGTTTTGCTAAAACTATGATTTCAAAATGCCTTGACCAATGGTCAGCTTGGACATGATTTGCCTTGATATGCCTATTTCCAATGTGATTGGTTTCTCACATAAAATCTGTATGGTCCTGAGGTTCCTGACCTGTTAGCCGAGGTCGCAACAAAATGTGCCTCACGTAATTTCAACTTGAAAGCTTCCTCCCTACCACTGCTTTAAATATATCTAAATATAAAAGATATTTAAAATAAAATAAAAGAACTCTTTCCCTACAATCCACAAAGAGTAAAGATTAGGTTCAGCACTTGTATGGAAATATTTTGTATCTAAGCCAAGCTTGGTGTGGGAAAGATAATATACTTGAGATCACCCTCAAATGTCAACTTGTTTCCCTAATTAAGCCAATGTTCACATTTTATAGAATCCAGAAGGGTCTTTGACTTCATAGGGCCAATTAATGACTATTACTAAAATAAAAAAATTATCTGCACTGCTGGTCTCAAATTCGGAACCTGGGGTTCATTAGATCAGTATCTATGTAGTGAACGACACCAGTCATTTATGTAAAATATAACCTACTCATTATGTAAAATATTAATTAGTATTTACATATAAAGAAGAATTATTATTACAAAAAAGTAACAAAAATAATGCTGCGCACGACACTTGGTTTTAGGTAATCAGGTCATACGAGTCAAGGTGATAATTGAAGTCTGGTTGGTTATGCAAATCGTTCAATGTCTTTATTTGGCTTGAATTATTTATTAAGTACAATTTTTCTCATTTTGAGTTTTTATATCTTAGCAATGATATTTAGTTATTTATTGGCATTAATAAAATAACAGCCTCATAAAAATAAAAGAAGTTTATATTCATTATGTCCTATTTTATAAAACATTTGTATGTAATAGAAATAAATGCAATGGTTTTCCAATACGCCTTCTAATGCATGTGATTACTAGGCACTGACCTATCTTAATCCAACTTCTTTTTATGTGGTTTCTAAATGTCCTTTAAATTTTAATTTAATATTTTAAAATGGAGTAAATCTCTGATTATCATTTTTTCTTTTCAGTATTTAAATTGCAACATAAGTTTTTATCATTTTGTTTCATTTTGAACCATTGATGTACTTACCTCTAATGTTTTGTCCTTCTTTGTTTTGAGCAAAATCATAACACTATTATATTTACTTTTTAGGCAAATCAAAGATGCTTCTGAAAAGGGGATAGATGATGAAAATGATAAAAAAATTTTAGAGGCTCACGACAGGATTGTGAAAGATGTGCAACAATTGAGGAAGTAGATAGCAGATAAAAATAATCGTATTTGTAAATATTGTAATTATTGTAAAAGGTAAAATAAAAATAAATAGACTTATGATTATTTAAAGCGTTCATTCATTATTATAATGCGTACATTTAACAGAGCATAGTGTCAAGTTAACTGTTAACTGTAAGTAAAGAAGGAAACATTCAATATAGTTTGTTTTGGAGCAATATGTGCACAAATGGAGTTTCATTTACAAATATTGTAACCTATACCTTTAATGACATTTACAACAATTAGTTTACATTTATTAAACTACCCTTTAGGAAAACATACAACCAGAAATGAAATAAATGCAACAGTATATTTACCTCTTGCAGTGCCAAACTTATTTAGATGGTAAAGATTTGGCACTATGACATAACTACATCATCTTTCTTTTTGATTGAGCTCTGACTAGATGAGCGAATCCCAAATCTACCAAAATTGACTGTACACATTGAAATAGACATTATTTACTGTGCAAAATTTTTCATATATTATTAGAAATTTTTTTTACAAGATGAGGTAGGTAACAAATTGTACATTAACTATTGCCTTGTAGTTTTTAAAAAGACGTTTTGAGGTATTTAATATTCAAATAGCTAAAAAGAAATTCTTCTTTGAATATATAAATTTGTACATTTTATCAGAACGCTAACAAAAGTTTTAATTTGAGCAGCTAAACACAATCTTTCTCCCCAAAATATAAATATAAAATATATTTGCTACACTAATAACAAAAAAGACATTTTTTTGTAATTAAAATAAATTATTTTAAAAAAATAAATGTTTATTAATGAAAGAAATGAATATAACAACATTTTCAAGACATAAATATAAAATAGTAAAATGATTTGAATGATGAACTGCTACTGTTCATTCAACATATAATTCATACAACAATTAGAATATATATTGTTAGATGTAATTTAATATAAACGCCTAGACACAAAAGTTTTTTTAATTTTTCTAATTTTGTATTAAGAATATAATGAAAATTGACATTTTTCATTTGCTCTTAACATGGTAAGTTTCTTTTCGTTGAGCACTTGATAGTATTTTAAATATATTTGCTGGTGAAATATCTAGAGCAAATAAAACGCTATCGTTTCCTTTAATTCATGCTAGTAATTAATTAAACATTGAAGAAGCTGCAACTTTTCAAATAGAAATGAATCTGAGATCTCAATTACACATATATTAATTTTCTCTATTTATATGATAATAATTTACCATATAAACATATATTTTATAAATATCAAAATATATATTTACAAAACATTTAATTTACTTTTTTTTCTTTTAATATATATTTTTTTAAATTTTTATTAAGTGACTCACCACCAAGCTAAACAACTTAAGTATCAATTTTTGCTAATATAAGTTTAGTTTCTAGAGCTGAGCTGCTTCTTGAATAAATGTTTCATGTTGTACATATATGTTTAAATTTACATACATATATAACATAACATTTTTATAATGATTGACATTAAAGAGTGCATTGCATTAATGTCAGTAATTAAATCATAGTTAATAAAAATTACAATAATATTTAACAATATTGGATAAAACCATTTATTTTGTCTATAGTGATCTCCAGGTATTTTGTTTTCTTTAATTAATATACATTGTAACCGTAAGAAAAATATAAATACTCAATTATATAACAAATAATATAACTGCCCTGTAAGATTAAGCAAATGATATTTTTGAAAATGATTGATTGAATAAACGATCTATTAGAAACAAAGGACACTGAGTGAATTAATAGGTCGAATATGAATTACGATTTTCTACAACGCAACCTGTCTTTTAACAATTCTGTTGTTCTTGCTTTTCTAATTTGGCAGTGTTCATTAGATCAAAAACAAAAGCAAAAGAATAGGTGCATAATGGTACAAAAAAGACTTTTCATATCTGTGAAATAGCTGAAATCTCTAAAATTTAAAATAATTTGAGACAATTTTACTGATTTTTATATATTTTTTATTACTTATTTTAATTTTTTTTTGTTAGGTTTGTAACATTTGACTGAATAATTATCACACTAATAAAGAATTATTGCCTTCAAAAAATATGTTTGCTACACAATGATAATGGCAGGATGGCAACAATAAAAATATTTTACTCATAGGCTGTGAATAAATTTAATCCTAGTTCAAAATTTGTAATATTTTTTTTTAAATGAATAAAGACAGTAATTGATAAAGTGTTCTTTTACACGATTCCGTTGGTTTTCAGTTGTCCTACTGAACTATTGCTTACGTACGCTGAAGACGTAACTGTATATAAACAACCCTTATCATTCTATTTTATCAAATCTACAATTATTAGCTTTTGATCACATTTCTTAGTTAATTATAAAAAATACAAATCCACAGCCGTGCTCTCTATCCAGTCTCGAAATCGCCTTCAATCATCGACCTTCAAAGATGACAGACACTATTACAATAATAATTACATAAATACTATTATTAATAAAACAACTCCAAATGGAACCTTAAAGCTATAATATACTATAATATACACATTTAAGAGATTTGACTACAATTAGTAAGAAACATCAATTTATTAAATATCACAACGAAATTGCGTTATAAAATGGAGGGGGTGTGTCGACATTTTTTTTTAATTCTCTACTAGCACCATCACATTCTAATTTATTTAATATTGTACCAGCAACACAATAACCACACTTTTGAGGTCCATTTTCTGTCGGTGCATAACATTAACTAACAACCGTTTTCTGTGAAATAGTGAATCTGCGATAGCTTACAAAGTTTGCTACCCAAAAATTTGGTGTTTACAGTCTTTGTACGAGAAAAAATTGAAAAGGGAAATATATCATCACTCATTTCATATGTATATATATATAAAAGACATTTAACAATTAAGTCGATTGCTACAAACAATCACCACCATTGTGGAAGAATAATTTTTAAAAGAATGGCTGTTTGTATCGATCACATAAACAACTATACATAATTTTCCAAAGAAAAAAATAATAAAAAATCTAATAGTTTATCTCACTAGTACATCACATCCAAATTTAAAAATTCTTATAGAGATAAGTTTATTTATGATGAGAGGGCTAAAGATGATAAGCAGGAGATAAAACGAAGCCCGTCGTAGAGTTCATTTTGTCTTGGCGAAGGTCCTTTAAACTAACTAGCCTTAAATCTATATCACACTTTAATGCACTCATAATTTTTTATCCTTATCACAATGGGCGCTAATATCTTTCAATAAACCAACACAAAAATTAAGATGATGTTCACAGCGTACTTTACTAGACAATACCAAATTCGTTCTATCACAATTCGGTTTCCGATAAATATCACATAGCCATTTTTGTTTTTTAACAAGTAGAGCCCTTCAACATGGTCAAGTTATTCAAATTAAAATTGAATGGAAATAATTTTGAGTTATAAACCGAGTGGAATTGAGGCTGGCCGAGAGCGAAAGAATATCCAGCTCTAGTGTGGTGTAAAATCAATGAAATAAACTAAGCTAAAATTAATATTAGCTAATATGAAACTGATTGATGTTGATCTTTCATCTTTCAGCCTCAAAATTTACATTTATACATTATGAATACATCAATCTATACAAAACAAATGTAGTTTCTTTATAACATATTCACAATCATATAATACATGGAGAACGGAGATAGTTGGGGGGTGCAGTCAAAAAAACACCAAATAATTAAGGATTGTTGGTTAGCCGTTCATGCAGCGGCCTCTCCCAGTTGTCCTGAAGATGGCTTGCATTGTAGGTCGAAACGTCGGCACTAATTAAATATAAGTCTGGTACTTATTTAGTGTTTTTTTGACTGCACCCCCCAACTATCTCCGTTCTCCATTTTATCATCCAATCAACTATTTTCCTCTCATACATATAATACACGGTTAGACAAATTTAAAACATTACAATTTCATTAAAATTAAAAACATTTTTTACAATTTCAGTTAATAATTTTATTTAAATCTTTTTGTAGGTATTATATACTTATATACAATATATATTATTTATTTTATTTTTTATTGACTAGACGCTTTTTATGATTCCTTTTATAATTTAAATAAATACTTCAATATTTAAAATTAATTAACAACCGGCTTTTCGAGATTACAATAAAAACTGAATAGATCGAAATTTTCCTAATAGATCATATTAATATATATATATAATTTATATTTTGATAAAATTATTTATGAGGTTCATTTGGTTGTTTGTTTGAGATAATTTATGTTACTATTAGATTTATGATGAGGTAGTAATTTAGAGTTTGTTTCTTACTAACCAGATAACTGGAAGTACCGAGAGGCAGTTAGTAATCCACAGGAGGGCTTAGTTTTCAAAAATAACATTTAATTTTCGATCAATTTAACTAATTTTAAAAACTATTCAGATTGTGCTAGATTGAAATTACATTATTCTAACATTTTTTACACCAGCCGTTGCATATCACATTTTCTTATTTATCTCCTCCTAAACATTAAACATTATACCTTATTGTACATTATCACCAATGATTGTCTCTTAAAAACCCCAATCCCCAAACCATCACAATTATTCCAGGCCATATACCAAATATATACTAAAAATACTTAGCCTAAATATATTCGTGCTTCATAAAGATTCGACAAGATCCAAAACAGATGAACTCTATGAGGTTTCCGCTTCCTCCGATATTAAAACAGAGAGATATGAAGAGAGAAATAGATTAAGAGAGGTTAATACTTTTTCGACTGACAGACGGCATTTATCGGTGTTGACCTTGATGAATGTGAGTAGTCAAATGCTTGGAGAGATAGTCTGCTCTCGCAAAGCATTTGCCACACATTTCACAATGGTATGGACGCTCTCCCGTGTGGATTCGAAGGTGTCTTGTCAGATCACTTTTACCCCCGAAAGCACGCCCACAAAAGAGGCAAGCAAATGGTCGCTCTCCAGTGTGTTTTCGGACATGGAGCTTGAGGTTTTCTTTCGATCTTACACATTTGCCACAGAAAGGGCAAGCAAATGATCTAGGAGGTCTCTGCCTTTCACTGAGCTGCAATAAGCCAATCAAAGACGATTCACCACCTTCTGCTGAATCTACAGTATCATCCTGATCAGATCCTTCCACTTGTCTACCCACAGCTTCATTCGAGCTGGTCACTTCTTCTCTTCTCTCTTCTTCATCCTCTTTCTCTCTATCTGAACCCCTCCTAGGACTGTTTTGGATCCTCTCGAGAGTGTGGTTCAACCGATGCTTCTTGAACGACTTCAGGTACCTGAACTGCATCCCACAAACATCACATGTGAACAATTTGTCAGCAGGTAATCTTGCACGGTGATTTTGCTCGCGATGTTTGAGATATGCAGATCTATAGCGATAGCTCTGCCCACATTGGTCGCACCTGAATGGCTTGTCATCCCTCAACGGTTCTGGTGTTCCGTGGCCCGGGTGCTGAAGAGCAATGTGCTGATCCAACAGCCAAGGTGATGGAAAGCCAGCCAGGCAGACACTGCATCGCACCCCGAGAGCCTCGTGAGCTTGCAGCAGGCTCAGGACACTCTCTCCGTAAAGACCAGCCAATCCTGCTAATGTTGGAAATTGGAAAGGGGTCGAACTTCTACTGCTGCTGCTGATCTGATCTATACTACGGGTACTCCCTGAAGGACCGAATTCTCCCTCTACTAGGCAGACCTCCTAAAACAAAATTATATATAAAGATTTAATAATAATAATTAATGCTCATGACATATTAACAAACAGTCAGCTACCTAGTTCTTATTTCTAACATGCCTGTTTTTTAATTGAAACATAAATTGTTTAACAAAGCTCTGAAATCTGTGAGCAAGTTCACTTATTACTTAGTAGGAAAACAATGCATATAACATTCAATCATTTTCTGTTCTAATGGTTGAGTTAAAAAAATAACTTATCGATGATCTTTTGGCAATACAGTGACTTTGGCCATCAGTTAGAGTTTGCAAAAATATTTTTTCTGCAGATAGTGGCAATCATAAAAAAAAAAAAATGTAACCTCTTCAACATATTCTTACCTGAGAAGCAACATATATAAAGTGAGCTGTAAGAGAAAAATATTGACAACATTATGTATCACAAAATAACAATGAAGACTTTGATAACAAATCAGGGGAACTCGTTATAATGATTTCACTTTGTATTCATTCTGGTATGTTCTCTTTACATAGCTTAGGTGTTGTCATCTTAATACATTTTATGGTGCAGAAACTTGAACGCTGAAAGTTTCAGACCAGTTAACTTCGAGAGAAAAGTATTATGACCTATTTTCGACTCAGTGTGCTCTCCAGGCATCTGGTGAATCAGAATGAATAGGGAGCTTGATGACCTCATATGGAATGAGAATGTAATTAGAAGAAAGTTAAGTTGTCTTGGGTATATTGGAAGGATGCCAGAGGAGGAGTAGAATAATGAAAGAGGGAAAATAAAAAGAAGCACCCCAGAACAAAGTGGCTGAAGGATGTAGAACAGAATCTCTACAAACTTGGAGAGACCCCGTGGAGGTTGATGGAGATGGATTGTGGAATTGCGAGGGAGGCCTCATACTCATCATCATAATAGTAAAGAAAGATATTACAATCACCACATTGATATATATTACAATTCACAACATAGAATATTGATTAGTGTTTCTATATAATAGAATGAAAATTTTAATATTTGAAAAAAATGAAAAAGAAACATTAGCTTGTCATGAAATAATCTTTTGTTGGTATCATTGTTTCCCTTAAATATTTACAAAAAAACATGATGATTAGGTGGATATTGTCTAGTTGCTGTTAATAGAAAGATATGACTAGACTGTATTTTGATTATTGATTAACACATTTCACACTCCTTATAGGTACTGCTTTTTCAATGGTTTCTTTATGATATTAAAAAAATAATACCACATGGGAGAGACAAATTGTCATGTCAAGTTATGAAATTGTTAGATGTCATGATGTAAAGAGTTGTATGCTGGTAACTACTCAGAATGGTAAACCATACCAAGTTCTTGATACACTAGATTGCAACGTGAGCAGACTATTTTTACAGCAAATTTTTCCTTTCCTAGTTGGAGAGGGTGAATTAGTAATGGCTGAACAATGTTAAGGTTTTACTCTTTCCTATTAATGATAGAATTTCAATTATTGTTTAATTAAAAATGAAAAGATACTTTTCCGCCTGTAAAGATTTTAAGAATCATTAGCAGAAAGAGAAAAAAACAATAGATTTTTGCAAATTGTTTAATCGCAATAAAATTTTGGTATCTTTCAAGAAATATAAAAAACATCTTTTGTCATATGTTTGAGGGATATAAGATAAACAACATTGAGATAGGCTAATAACTCTTATCAATAAGAAAATAAAGATTCTGAAACTTATTTCAACACTGGTCGTTATTTTACAAATTACTTTCCAAATGATGAATTCTGACAACTAAAAGTCTCTACTTCTGTAAATACAACAGGTATTTTTTTTCCAAAATTTCATTTTCCCAAGGACTACAAAAAGTTTTAATACCAACCAAATATTTCTAAGAAAATCACACCCTTTTGTAATTTGATTATCTTTTTCTTTAAAATATCTATTTTTTTTTACCTCCTTAAAATAAGCAATAAAAATTGTTGAAAACAAATTTTTTAATTCAATAAAAATATATCAGAGAAAATTTTCAGGCTTCAGATTGTAATAGAAATGTCTAATTTAGCTAACTTTGTCATGATCACTAAATTTGTTCTTTTGGATCTTATATAAAACAAAATCATTTAGCTGTAGAAAATTAAAATCTTGTGATAGGAGTTTGTAATGTATCAATGTACAGTGTTACACTTTACTTTTTGGACTCACGATAACAGAAGTGGTGCTTTATTTGAAGCTTTAAGCATATTTTGATTAAATAAACAAATTAATACAATAAAATTGTTTCTAAATTTAGTAATAAGTAATATATAAAGGAAAATAAAAACCTGAAGTTTAGTTAGAGGAATTAAAAAAACAGTTTGGTTTAAGTTGCACCTAGTAAATGTACTAAAATATACTTTCAAATTTATATTTAAAGTGTACCAACTTATGTTAATAAAATAGTGAAGGATACATGAAAGTTGGCTATTAATATTATTAACTGCTATTGTTAGCTATATTATCAATGATTAGTCAGGGGAAATAATATAATGTGTCTTTCAGAAAACACATCAAGCATAGTATGATGTTATATTTATATTAGTTGAAATTAGGAATAATATTCAATAAATTAAATATTTGTCCTGTAGAATAAATCCAGTACAAAAACTCATTTCCACTCAAAAATATTTATTACAGCAAAATTACAAAATAAACTTGAAAGAAACAGTAGCACGCTTTTAGTATGAATACATAATGTACATGTAGTTAATGCCTGATGAGGCTGAGGGTATACATCATCTTTGTCAATTTTAATTTATTTTATTACACACCTGGTAATTTTACAAACTATGATATGCATATTTCAAAAAAATTAAATTAAATAAAGTTATATACATAAGTATAATACGCATGCATAATTTTTTGATCACATGTATCATTGAAGAGTACAGTTATGTAGTTATATCTCTTTTGAAGAAAGAATGTAGTTATATATGTAGAAACATATACATTTTTTTTTTGTTTAAAGACAAAAACAATATTATACTTAAATTAAAATGTTCAATCATTTGCAGTGTTCTAATTGTTTTTGTTTTGTTTCTTAAAGACACTGCCTTCATTATTAATACGTGCTGCTAAGATGGCACTGCCTTCTACTCCAAACTCTAAGGAACATTGCACATGTACCAGGGGGAGGGGGGAAGAGGTTTAATTTTACAGAAAATAGCAATTACATTTTAACAATTCAGATGGTAAAAGTTCATTTTCAATTTTTAACAATAATTGACCCCTCTGGATACTGAGTGCTACCGTTTTGCATAGCTACTTCATAGGATATAAATAAATCAAATGTTATGTACAAAACAAAATCATCAACTGAATTTTATATACTATACAATAATCGATTCCTCTCCTTCTATATTTGTTTACAATATAAATTAGCAAATATAATAGATCATCATCACAAACTATCACAGTTGTCTGCAACATTTGGCTATAACAGTGTCCAAAAGCAGACTCTTTCAAGTTACAAAAATACAAAACATGCTGTGACCAGCTGGACAACACACAGCTGTGAAAACTCTAACAAGGCAACCCACAGCCTACCACTTTCTAACCCTATTTTGTATACTCTCACAAATCCGATTTTTAACTTCAACACACTCGACAATAATTATATTATTCTAACATTTTTTTATAATCTTTCTTGCTTTGTTTGTTAAAGCAATACTTAACACACTAGAAACTATACCTTATTGCTGTGCAGATTTTTTCAAAATTAAATCTAAAATAGCAAATATTGTTCTATTTATACTTTAGGAACAAAAATTGTTAGTATTAATAATAATTCAAGGAAAAATAAAAACTTTTCCAGAATCCTTGTTTTAAAATTAATTTTAAGCAAGAAAAACTATAACTAACGCTTGGTAAAGATGTCTCATCCCCAAATGCACAATGATTAATCAAATATAATAGGTTTTGGTTTTTACAGAAATGATACTTATTGGATACTGTTAAACCTTCTTGACGACACTATAGATATGTCCATGGTTCTGAGAAGCGTGACTGCACAAATACCTAGCAGATTAAAAAAGGTACAATGGAATACTCCTCATAAATTTATTTATTATGATGAACAAACTGTAAATTTTCGTCAGATCGAATTCTTTCTTAGCATAAATTTATTTATGATTTAATTAGAAAACTTTATTTATTTGAAAAAAAATTATAAACAGAGATAACTTGAAAAGACATCAAGATAATTAATTCATCTTTACAATTCAAATTTAGTTTTTACCTTTAAAAATGATAACTAAAAAAAAATAATTCTAAAATACAGGACTAAATTTATAAAAAAAAATTTATACCTATCACTCAGAAATTATGTTCTAAACTGAAATATTGAAAATAAATAATTTAAGATGATAACCTGAAAATCCCATATTAGTTGCTAATATTATATTTTTATAAATGTGTTCCAATTATTGGCTGATTGAACAAAAAATAAATTATTGAGTATCATTTTTGTAAAACATAGAATACCATTAAAGACATTTTCATGTAATCAGATTAACACAGATACCAAGCCTACAGCAAAATCCAGTTAACCAACTAAAATTATAAGTCACAGTTTTTTCTTTAACCCTTAATTATTATACAATACTTAACAATATTTAAGTGCAACAAATTATTAAATTAATTTAAATTTATATAGGTATGTATGTTATTTACAACAGTATAAGATTGAAATAAAATATACATATTGAATTGGAATTGTATGTTTTTTAATACAGTTCACAATCCAAGGTTAATTGTTTCTTTTAGTAATAATTACAACAAAAGTTGTTATTACAAGTGTAAACAAACTTTATTTTAATTAATACTGGACACAAATAAGGTGTACAATTTTTAAATTATTATTAAATACTTATCAAATTAAATATTTTCTTTATCTACATAAATAGCTATATTTTAACTTTTTTTAATTTTTATATTAAGCTGAAGAAAAACATAATTGTACTGAATCGGTAAAAAACTAACTGAAACAGTGAAAAACTATTGTAGAGCTTTATTTACAGCAAATTTTACTCTATATATTTGTTCTTTGTTTATTTATTTTTTTTAATAATAATTTACAACTAATGCTTTTATACAAAATATGAATGATGTTAAGTCGAGCTAGGTTGTGTTTTTTAAAAGATAAAATAGAAGACAATTAATAAGTAGTTTTTCATTTTCAAATTAAATTTCTGTTTTAGAACGTAAACATTAATAACTTATTTTTTATTGATAACTTGTTCATTATTTCTTCCCCTTTTCATTTCAACTTATTTCCAATAAAAATTCTCAATATTAACAAAACATATTATTTAATTGATCTGTAGAATTATTCGGCTAGCAAGTGGAAACCAATTTAAGGTAAATAAATGAATTGCCTCACCAAATCCTATTTTATTTTTTTTTTTAATGAATATTTTGTACTATTATTATATTGGTTAATATTTATAATGCTACACAGAAATCATTTTCAGCAATTCATTTTAAAATTAAATTGACAGGAGTAATACAACAATTTTCAATATCATTTCCTGTTGTATTATGTTTCCATTTTGACAAATTTATTTAATTTTCAGCAGATATTTTATTATATTGTTAGATATTATACTCTGCAACAAATTTAACTGAACATAATAATTGGGAAAAATAATTGATTTTGATTATTATAATTAAATATTTCTCAGCAAAATATATTTTGCAAAGTATTGAGCCCAAAAATTTTTTACACACAACTGTCACATATAAAGAGTATTTTAAAACTTTAAGTTTGGATTGTTTTAAAGAAAAGGTTTAAAAACGGTTTGCAAGATCAGTTCATCATTCTCTCTAAAACCAAAATCTCGAAAATCCGTATTTACTCATAAACAAGATGAGGCACTGGATCGTAATTTCTTCTGATAAAGTTCAGCTTAAATTTAAATAAGTACACAGTTTATTAACCTTACGGAATGCCCTACATGAGATGCCCGTTAGCCCATAGCCATTACCTAAACAATACATCACAGAATAAAATTAACAATTAAATTCATTACGAGCGTAGCGCATGCCTTACTCCCGACCCTGTTTCTTCCCAGCTCAAAATATCACAGCCAACATCTTGTTAACAGCCTAGCAGGGGGAATCTCTTAAATTCCTTAAATATTAAACTTTGTAATTAAATAACCTTCAGTTCAACTTAGCATAAAGCACCAAAATGCAACAGACAGGTAATTGAACAGGAAATACCCATTTCTAAAAATATATAAATATCAATTTATGTTTAAATTCGCTAATGGACACATAGACAATTTTAAAACTGCTTTTCAATCAATGGGGGGGTGGGTGTGGAGAATCATTGTTACTGGAAAAAAAAAATGAAAATTCAAAATAAGATCAATTATCGATTACTCTTTTCTATCACATTTTTTAACAGTACCCAATTCTTACTACCATTTGACTTGGTAATATAAATTATTTTTGTATAATTTTATCAGGAATTTTCATTTGAAAATGCAACTTTTTAAAATAGAAACAACATAAATATAACAAGATAAGATGAGTTATTTAATTTAGTAAGATATTTAATTTATATTAATGTAAGTTATTTAATTGAAACACAATAGTTCCACACTATCAATAATCACAATGCTTGTGCAATTTAATCACATGGTGTTTCAAAGGTACAGTTATTTTTAAATGAAATAATGAATATTTAATGCTAACTATTGCAGTCATAGAAAAAAATTACAACTACAACGTTAGCATTAACTAAAAATGTATCTTTGTTTAATAATTATGAGCTACGCAATCATTTAGTTTAACTTGAATATGAGAAAATACGGCTTTATTAATTAAAGTTAAATGTATTAATCTATTTACAAACTTTCAATTTTATAACAACTTTTATAAATTGTTTACTATTCTTATTAACACATCTCTAATTATAATTTGCTGGCAGATAGAACCTGTTCCGTGATCATGTTGGGCCCACCTAACTCGAGAACATTAACTACCATTGACAATAGCAGTTGCTAAGCGACACTCTATCTATAGCGCATTAGTCATTTCTCAACTACTAATACACTAACTTTATAGGCAGGAATAGTTTTCTTTTATAAGGTTAATATAAATTAATTATTTATGACTTTTATTGGATTTTGAATAGAATTCTCCAATTTAAAGCACCCCAAGGGAAAGGGTACTGTGGAATTTGCAGTGCTATGGCCCCGACTAGATCTTTTAATCTTATAAAAATTTAGCATGCCAACAAATGTGAACCTCTATTAAAAAAAAAATCATTATAGAGAAGAAAACAAATTGCAAATCATTTTTTAGTTTAAAAATAAAATTTATTAAAAGAATAAATAAAATCTTTATATAAGACGATAAACTACTATATATATATATATATATATATATATATATATATATATATATATATATATAGCTTAAAGCTATTTTTTTCAGAGTCAAACTCCGTCAGGAACAATAAAGTTAAAACATAAACAAAAAAGTTTTAAACTACTTACTCTTATTATTCACATTAATAAAATATATTTAATAATTAATAAATGATTAAGCAGATAACAATTATTATACTTTCCAAATAATTTTATTTTAAACATTTCAAAAGAAAGCAATTAATAGAATATTAGCAAACCTATAGTTTATAATTTTACAGTCTATTTTTATTTATGAACAAGCATGATGTTCAACTTTGATTTGTTTCTTAAATTCAAACATGAATTGAAATAAAAATTTAATAATTTAAAAATGTCCTCTGAAAATTTAAAAATTGAGAATTATATTATCGATTGATGTTACAAAGTTGTATGATAGTATAAATAAAAGTTAGCCAAGAACACCAACATTTATGACATCAATAATAACAGCAACACGTGGAATAAAAATAAAACCCGATAAGGCTTAAGGTAAGCTCAAAGTCATTTATCCCAATATAGTATAGTATTAGATCTATTCTCAAATAAAATTTGTACATTAAGACATTTATTTATTCACTAATTTTCCCCAGAAACACCAGATTATAAAGATTGCTTCACAAAAAAACATCTTCTAAAATATACATTTGTGTCACTGTTATTCACTGTTGTTGCTATGAATATCGGAATGCAGTTAAATTGTTTATCATTGCAAACATTTTAAATTAATAGACACAATACTAAAGTATCCCTAACATTAATCCTTTAAAATTAACACTATTGTTGAAGAAAAAAAGATTTATTTGACAATTAAAACATTAGTAATAATAATAAAACTGGAGTCAAGGGGAAGGTGAAGTCCGTGGTAGGTAAAGAGGTTCTGAAGGTATCTCAAACGGCATCGGTCGAGGAAGGCAGACAGAGTCCACGGAAAGGTCACAAGGCATATGAGTCATTTCTTGATTTCTCCTTTCATCCTCTGGACTTGGCGACGAAAGGAATTTTCTTACATATTTAGGATAATGAGTTTTCTCATGTGCTTTTAATATTGTAGATCGTGAAAAAGTTTTTCCACATAGCGAACACCTAAACGGGCGTTCTCCTGTATGAACACGACAATGGTCCTTCATATGATGTCGCAGTTTGAATGCTTTTCCACAAAACTCACATTTAAACGGTCTATCTCCGGTGTGCGCTGGCAGATGACCGATGAGTGATCCTACATCGGGGAATGTCTTTCCACAAAACTTACATAACGCGCCAGGCACCTCTGCCTTGACCCCTTGGTACGGAGGAAGCTGTTGTGGCAGGAGCTGCTCCCTGTACTTCAGAGTCTCGAGGCTGTGCGATAGGATGTGTCTCGTCAGTTTGCTCTGATGAGGAAATATCGCTCCGCAGTACATACACGAATACACTGCCCGATTCTCACCATCGTTATTGTCCTGCAACCAAACGAAATCACCATCAACTTCATTGTCTCCTTTCATTATTTTTTATAATGGGAAAAATAGCCGACAATATAAATGGGATAAAAGGGAAGGTAGTTTCTATGTTTTATTTTAATTTTGAACTGTTCAGAAGTTGACGCTCATTTTGTTTGGCTGCAATGACAAATGACAAAAATGAAACCCTCGACCCACTCTTAACATAATAATTATCATGAGAAAACACATTCATCACAAATAGTAATAAATAAAAAAATAATAGAAATAATTTGTGGTATCATAATAAAAAAATATATATGTATATTAATATAATATATAAATATTAGAAGAAAAAAAAAAAAAACAACGCACAATCCAAAATTGGCCAAAAATGTAGGTCAACTTCTTTTTCAGCAAGGCAAGGTAATGAATGATGAGATATAAGAAAAGCATGCTACCGTTTGCGGAGACATGTACGATTACGATGACTAAAATGTTTAGTAGAACAATTTTTTGTATTTTTGAAGGATTTAGGAACTAGCATGCTAATTACCAACTAACTAACGTGCAAAACATGCCAAGCAATTTTAATTTAAAGGTTTTCTTCGGGAAAACTGTATTTAGAACATTATTAGAATAAATAAAATAATATTTAAAATAAACTTACTGGATCATGCGGGTGCCTATAGTCGGAAGAACTTTCCCCTGTGTTGCTCTTATTTTCATCTCCTCGATCCCAATCCACTTCTTTTTTTAATGACTACAAACAATAAATAGACAGATTATCAATAGTTAAAAATAAAATAATTCATCATTACAATATTATATTAAAATTATGATAACAATAACAGTATCCTCGAAACTGGAGATAAATTTTAACAAGGTTATCAAAATATGTTGCAGCAGTTGGGATATTCAATAATAAAATTTTAAATTGATAGGTTTGGTACTTTTTTTAGAAAGAATATAATGAGTGATTTCATATGTTTTCATGAGATGTAAGTAATATCTTATTAATATTATTTGGATTGGATTAGAAAATATATTTACTTAAATTTTTTTAAAACGTATTTATTGAAATTTATAACCGTATACAGAATAAATCAAGTAAATATAATAAAAGATAAATCATACCCCGAGATAAAGGCAAGTAGAGAAACTACCCAGTGATAGTACTCAAATAAAAAGTTCAACATAGAAGGTCACAAGGCCATCTTCTTTTCAGACACCACGGAGGATTATCAGAAATTGAAGAGGTTGCAAGGTTTGAAAGTAGTGGGTTTGAGTGGAAATGAAGTTTGTAATGAAATGATTGATATCAGATTCGGGATTCCAACAAACAGGACATTAAGGTCGTTATGGATTGCTATGTTCGTAACAAAGTAAGGAGCATTGTGAATTTACTTATATTAAAATATTATTTAAAAAAAACTTTTACATGCTACTTACTATAAGAAACAAAATAAATAAAGCACCAGTTATTCAGTTCTACTATGGAAATGATTAGTTCTGAATAAAAATTTGACCGAACATTAGAAACATATTTGTAGTTATTGTATTATCAGTAAAATATTTTAATAATTCAGAACTTAACAACAGTTTGACCTGAATGAAAATAAAATCCCCATTAGGTTATTAATTACAGGATGAAGAACATGATTGAATGCTTTAAAAGAATATTCTTAGATGAAGCCCTTCAAAGTTGTCTATGAATTTAAATATTATTTGTATAAATAACAAAATTCCTTCTGAATATATGGTAACAAAATTATCTTATTAAATGCAAATGATGTGTTTTAAAATACAGAGGCAATAATGGTTTTAAAATAAGAAAGTAAAAAGTTATATGTTTTAAAATACAGAGGCAAGAATGGTTTTAAAATAAGAAAATAAAAAGTTATATGTTTTAAAATACAGAGGCAAGAATGGTTTTAAAATAAGAAAGCAAAAAGTTATATGTTTTAAAATACAGAGGCAAGAATGGTTTTAAAATAAGAAAGCAAAAAGTTATATGTTTTAAAATACAGAGGCAAGAATGGTTTTAAAATAAGAAAATAAAAAGTTATATGTTTTAAAATACAGAGGCAAGAATGGTTTTAAAATAAGAAAGCAAAAAGTTATATGTTTTAAAATACAGAGGCAAGAATGGTTTTAAAATAAGAAAGCAAAAAGTTATATGTTTTAAAATACAGAGGCATGAATGGTTTTAAAATAAGAAAATAAAAAGTTATATGTTTTAAAATACAGAGGCAAGAATGGTTTTAAAATAAGAAAGCAAAAAGTTATATGTTTTAAAATACAGAGGCAAGAATGGTTTTAAAATAAGAAAATAAAAAGTTATATGTTTTAAAATACAGAGGCAAGAATGGTTTTAAAATTAGAAAGCAAAAAGTTATATGTTAAGTAGATAACAAGGTATAAGATTAAGAGACATTTGCATAAAACAATAATTTGCAAAATTAATGCTAAAAATAAAACTGTTTTTAGAATAAAAGTTGCAACAACAAATCAGATTGGATAATTGGTAATCTTTGTAATCAGGAGGGAGTTTTTCTCCGAATGTAGCAGTTGAGATCACTATTTTTTTATGTGAAGGCATTCTCCGCCATCTAGTGGGAAATAGTTTAACTAACATTTCGATCTCTACAAGTTCACTTCAACAACAAGCTCCTGCCTTCCAGGAATTAAAGGACCATTCAAAATTCTATGGACTTTTAACCTAATGAATATAGAAGCAATGATAAATGGTTAATAATATATATAAACCATTGTTTTAATTGTATACTTATATTTAATTTACATATATTCCAGATGGCGGAATGAAAATGTTATAAAAAGAATGAATAACACAGGCCAACAAAAAAATTTTTGAGAAAACTTTTTTAACTTTAATAGTTTATCTTTATAGATTTCATATGCTGAATCTAAATATGGCCTTAGTTTCCATTAATATGCTTTGTATTATATAGTATAAACCCTTATAAGGTATACGGGGGAATTAATGAAACACTATGTTACATGATAAGCATGGTTTGTATTTACAGTGGCTACTTAAAACAGTGATATAATGTGCTAATACAGGTTTCACTTGTCAACTGGAATTGGTCTATACTTTCTTTCTCTTTTTTATTTGAAGCTTCTTGTGTAGCTTTTTCTATAATGAGTTGCTTGTTGAAGTGACCAACAGTAGTCCCCCATCATCATGTTGGTGTTCCAGCGTTTTTCCATCAATTTAACGTCCTGGTGGAAACGCTCACCTTGCTCCTCAATAACATCTCCCAAATTGTCCGAGAAGTATAATCAAGGTGGCTGTTCAAAAAGTGAACTTTCAGGCTCGTCAAACATCCTAACCTTTTAAACTTCTGTAACATATTAGCCACAATAGAAATATACTCTGGGTCTTTTTCATGCCTAAGATCTTGTAACGACTTGCTTGAATGATACCCATGCTTCTTTCTCACTTAAGGTCATTGTGGATTCAAAGTTTACATCGAACATAATTTTTATAATGTCAGGTCTGACAAAGACGCCTTCTTTGGTGCTACCAACTTCATCCACACCAATGGACCTAGCTTTTCAGTTATTTATTTTGAATATTAAAGCTGTTCAATTCTTTAAAAATCGCTTAATTTAATAAATTTAACTGTAAAATGTGAAGAAATTGTGGGTGATGCAATTTTTATAATATCATATTTGGATTCAGCACCCTAAAATCTATAGGAATAAGGTATTTTCAGTTCAAAAGTTTTTTCATTGTTGTCCTTTGTAATTAATATAAATGTAATTGATTTTGAATAGCTTCGCAGTAACGAGCCAAACAGGAACAGCAGACAACAATCATTATTACATCAGTTAATGAATATAAATCATTTTATAAAAAATATAAATTGACTAATTGATTGAACTTTCAAACTCATTTTGTTATATTATAGAACCTACTAGAGGTGCATCCTGAACAGGAGGAAGGCCTGATGGTCCGGGCTGGGGCTCTGGCTGCGGAGGAGGCGAGGCCGGGTGAGGGACTGTCATGTCCGAGGGGCCACTTTGCACTGACTCTGTGTCTTCCTCTTGAGGTGCGCTCGGCGGCGGGGTCGGGCCAGGCTGGGCCTGCGGGTGAGGGGGAGGTGTTGTTTCCCCTTCTCCACCGCTGTTCGACTTCAATGCAGTCATCTCTGCTAAACCTTTTACCTGTAGAAAACATTAGTGGTTACATAAATGTGTTATAACGGTGCGTGAACAAAAAAAATAAAATATATAATAATTTCATTAAGGAAAACCATGCAATAAATTCAAGATTATCATGGTAACTAAAAACAGAAGATGGATATGGCTATCTTAGTTAATAGAATGTGATGATGCAGAACCATTCTGCAATTTCATTTGGCTTAGTTGGAAACCAACTAGGTCAGAGTTAGCAAAAGATGAGGTGCCCTATCAATAGGGAACAGATCCTGTCTGCAAATTTTGCACTTTGTATCTCTCTTACACTACACTCTTCCATTTTACTTTTGCTTGGTAATGAAACTGTAGAACTAGAAATTAAATTTTTGACTTAGAAATTTATAACTTATATAATTTTTGAAACCTAAATATTATTTTAAATACAAATTTATGTATTTAGAGTTAACTTAATTGAAAATATATTTGAAGTAAAGAGTCCTAGAAAAGAAAGTAAAAACCACTAATTGTCAATGGAAGAATAGAGATTTATAAGACTGATTGCTGCACGTCATGCTACAGCTGCACTGCTGCATGGTGTACTGCAACACACTTGTGATAACTGCAAGATAAATAAGGAGATAGAGCTCAATAAGTTATCACAGTTATCATGGATACATTATTTAAATACATTTTTATCATTATAGGTTTCAAGAAAGTTCATTCAAGGAATCTATGAATACGAATTTTGTGAGCTTTTCTGCTTTGGAGGTAATAAAATATTTTCAAGAAAAAATTTTATCTGAAGCTTTGGCTGAACAAACAATTAATTTTAGCTTATTTATTCACGATTTACTGACTGCACCTCCAACTTTTTTTAGATATCATTTTTTTTTTAGTTTTAGGATATGTATGGTCAATCATTTCCTTATCAACATAATTTTTTATCGAAATATGAAATTCTGTATCAGTTTTAATGAAATTCGTAATAATTGTTATCAATCTAGAAGAATTAACAAACTGAAATATATAAGTTAAAACATTAGGTAGCTAAGAATCATGAGAGTACTATCAATCAATTGATAGTCAATAACGTAAAGGTATGTGATAAAGTGAAATGATTACCAGAGGGGCAGTGAAGCTGAGGTTGGTTGGCCTGCTAGGGCCCTGGCCATCAATGTCTCTTTTGTCAACAAGATTCGCATTTTTCAACCAAACATCATCGCGTTGGTTACGAATTGAACTAAAAAACTGTAAGCATTTTTGACATCCGAATGCTAAGAGGATTAAAATTAATATAAGCCCAGGCGAGTATCTAAATACCATGCTTTTGACATTACACTCAAAATAATAAACACATGCTTTTGGGTAACCTAAGACTACAAGAAAGGATATTTCTACACATTTGGCAATACAATATGTAAAATTGTTACAATTTTTAATTTTCTTTAATGCTTTTGTACAGGAGGCCTATCAACATGAATGAGAACTATTCCCCTTGCCCACTTTCTAATATATATTAGTTACCAGGTGCAAACAAATTACAATACTACAAAAAGTAGAAGAACTCTTCAATCATAGGGAGACATATGCAAAATTATACTCTTCCATGAACTTTGCAATTAGCAGTTAGTTATTATATTTATATGCCAACTTCTTTTAAATTGTTTACTTTTGGTATATTTTTGTGCATTTTCTATTATAAATGTAATATTCTTTTTTCATATTCCTAAATTTTCATTTTTGTTTAATAATGTTAATAGTAATAATAATATTGGATAAATACCTATTATATTAATTTTTAATATTTGTAAATGGGCAGTACATATTTTGCATAAAAATGAAGTATTATATCATATATGATACAGTAAAAGGTTTGCAATTCAACATAAATTAGATGCCATCAGTGATTTCAAAAGTAAAAAGAAATTAAAAAATAATTAATTTTAAATAGAAAAATACTTTTAAAAATTAATAAAAATAATGAAAAACAAAATATGAGATTAAGCAAACTACAAACCAATCAAAACAAAATGCTTTACCAAAGACAAATATTTGGTGGAGAAAAGACCCCATACCTTACCTGAAGGCTCTCAGCTGTTTTCAACAAGGCAGAAAGTCTACACGTCTCGACGGACACTTCACCTCTGTACATGAAATCTACGAGGGTTCGCAGCTCAGCAAAGCCCACGTCCTTCAGGATCACTATTGGATGCCTATTAGGATGATCTAGAAACAGGGACCTGTGCCAATAACAAACTAGTTTTAATATTAACTACAATATATTTTATGTACAGGAAGTTAATTATTACAAGTTTATTATATATAGTAATTTATTATTAAAATAGTTATAAATTGAGAATTTAAATAAAGTTAGAGCTTATAAATAATATATAAGTTACTTCTAAAAAAAACAAACACATATGTAACAGATACGATAAATACATAAATATTTTAAAGTAATGAAATACTTTAAAAACTACTTAAATTAGAAAAAAATTGACTTCCTGCACTTTTAATTGAAATAAAACAGAAAGATAATGTTTGTTATTGAAGATTAAAATAACAAATTAAAAAAAAAAAAATCATATTCATAAATATAATTGCATTACAATTTAAACCTCCGCTTCTTTTTATACTTCACCTGCACAATAAAATATAAAGGGTATTAGGTTTAGAACTGAGTAAGGAAATACTTATTCTAAGTCGACAGTAGTTCAAAAAGGTGATCTGACCACTATACACAATTGCCTCCAGAATTAAGGTTAAATACTTCATAGATGCTGAGTGAGACCCAGGACGAATTCCTTCTTTTTTTTTACAAACATTTCACTCAAGAAGAACTTAACGAATTACCTGAAGGATGGGAGATGTAACATTATGAGTAGAGTTAATCCACAGTCGAGGATGTCAATGATTCAAGTACTATAGCAACAATCAAGGGCGGATCCAGGATTTTTTTCTGGGGAAGCCCAACAGGCAGAGGAGCAAAAAAATTAACCATAACTTAGACATTAACTTTTAGTTTTTAAGGAAAGCTTTCAAAGGTTTATTAAAATATCACAGCAATAGTTTCACTCTGTTCTTTCTGCGATTTTATTCATATATTTACAACTACGATCATGTGAATTGCCTACAAGTATGTACTGCTATGGATTCTCCACATTACACAAAAAACCATCTAGGTGGCACGCCCCCCCCCCCTAAATCCGCCCTTGGTGCTACTGATGGATTTGTTGTAGACCTGTATCGATCGATCTTTCGTAGTGATCGAATCGATTTTGGCGGTCAGGTCAACATGATTCGATCATTTGGGTCTCAGTTTCGTTGTCTGCTTATAAGCAAAAGTGTGCCTGTCTTTCTGTTATGAACCCTTTGACGGCTTAACTACTAGGCTCATTTAATGAAGTTATAGTGTATGTATTTAGTTTAGTTGCTAAAATAACCAAATAATTAACCATCATATAATTAAATACCATCGTTAAATAGAAGAATAAATCATGTAATGAATGAATACATACATATATATATATATATATATATATATATATATATATATATATATGTATATATAAATGATAATGAAAATGATGATACAAGATCCAAATTAAAGTAATGCTCAATGAACATTTTCCCCGTGCATACATCGCCAATTGCGAGAACACGGAGATATAGGATCAGTGAAAAGAAAGGATATGTCTGGCCGAGAAGCGAACCAGGATGGCTTAGTTGGTAAAGCATCACGACAGATACGTGGGAGACCCGGGTTCTAGTCCCGACCCTGGTCATATCTTTTCTTTTCAAATACAAAATATGGTACTTGTGTGTTAACGCAGCCACAGTTATTTTAGCGTAAAGAGCAATCTTGTTCGCATGCGCAAGCAATTATATTTTATAACAGTTATATTTTTAACAGATGATTATATTATACATTATATTTCCAAGACAATCCACCCTTAATCCCAATAAATAGATTTAAAAACGTTATGCAAGATAGCTGTTATAAAAGATAACTGTTACAAAATATAACTGCCAGCGCATGCGAACAAGTAGGAAAAATAACTGGCTGCATCAACACGCAGGTACCAAAATATTTAAGAATACATTTATATGTTAATATTGGTAAACGTGTAAAAAAAATCAGATACCTGATACTTATGTATTTCAACTTTAATATTTAATTTTTATCTTTATTACCTTATTCTTTAATTTTTAACACTTTCTTTTTTATTCTTTATGTATTTTCATACCTTCCTGTCACGTGGTTATTAATACTATACACTCATACATTTTAACCTTTACATTTACCATGCTTTTACTATTTTTTAATTTTCAATTGTCTGTATTTTGCATATTTAGCCCTTAAGAAGACTTGCTAAGTAGATCAAAACGTTGGCAACTTAATAAACATTTCTCCATATCTAAAAAAAATTTATTGAGCTCCACACGGACCATTTTCTTCCACACAGATTCTTTCGATTCTTTGTTGACAATTCGACATTACCTGATTTACCTGATTGCGACAGGCGCGCCAGCGGCCAGACTATGAACGAAAGAGATAGAAACACAATGGCGTGATAGAAACATGATTGAATCTTTTTAAAAACCGTGATTCGAATAGCAGAAGAAAGGACATCCTTGAAGAGATTTGGAAACGACACTTGGGATGAATCTTGTGGAACTGACTCTAGTTGGTTGTAACCTCTGTTAGTTCTAATAGCAATAGCAAGGAGATATTAATGAATAGTCGATTGAAAGGCAGACCAACATATAAGTTTCAATGAAAGAGATAACTTATCGAACAATTAACAAATTAAAATATAATATTTGTAAATCTTTCATTAAAGTGAGTAAAACCTTTTATCCAGTCAAAATTTTTATTTATTTTAAAAACGTTTCGACTTATTAAGTCATTTCCAATTTTCTTTTCATAAATATATTTTTACTAATTTTTAATATATTTTTACTTCTAAGTCCATTAATATTTGAATAATTATACTTATAAATCAGTAAATTATTAACCTAAATAAAAACAACAATCTAATAAATACATAAGTTATAAAAATATGTCCTAAAACACTGAAGATAATTATAGATACCTATTTGATAGTTGTCAATTAAATAAAAAATATTTTGCTTGGAGTTTGAAATGCTCTCCATGGTCATTCTCAAATCTTATGAATTAAACTTTGGACTGTAATAATAATCTATATTATTTATACTTCAATATTATTTTAAATTATGTTTTAAACATATAAACAGCATGACGAGTCAAATAATACAAGTTAGCAATTATTTTATTTATAGTGTATATTGATCTTTTTTTTATTTTTTTTTTTATTATTATTTATTTTAAACTATTGAATAGTATGAATATTGTATTGTTGTATATAACTTATGTATTTATTAGACTGTTGTTTTTATTGAAGTTGATAATTTACAGATTTATAAGTATAATTATTCAAATATTAATGGACTTAGAAGTAGTAAAAATATATTTATGAAAAGAAAATTGAAAATTACTTAATAAGTCGAAACGTTTTTAAAATAAAGAAAAATTTTGACTGGATAAAAGGTTTTACTCACTTTAATGAAATATTTACAAATATTTACTCCAGTAACAGCCACATGAAAATTAAAAAAATATTTATTAAAAACTAGGTACAATGCGTTACCTAAAGTAAGATGAGCAAGCAGACAAAACTACTTTGTGAGCCCGGAGGGAGTGACCCTCGGAAGAAGCAAGGGTGACGTCGACTAAGCTCTCGGCCTCCAACAGCTGGCTGAATACACCAAGGAGATTGCTCTGATGATTGTTCCACCTCAGGCAGTAATGCTCACTTCCCATCTCTGATATATCACCCTGCAAAGAGAGAAAACATAACTTGTTAATTTACAATAAAAAATATTAATTAAGGAGCAGTTAAAACTTAAAAGAAAGCCTCAATTCTCTCACATAGTATTAAAATTAATTAATCAATGTTCTGTCAGTTTAGGAATCATTGTTTGTTTCATTTCAGAACCAATATCTTATTAAAAATTACAATTTTTTTCTTCACCAAGCTTTATATTAAATTATGAACAACATTTAGCAACCCCTTTGAAAAAATATGACATGAGTTATTAATATGATATCCTGGTTCAAATCCTGCTGCAGGCCATGATTTTTATTTAGACTGCAGCGGGAGATGGATTATATGGATCCATAGATCTAGGACCCTCCTGGGGCCCACCCAGCCTCTATAAAATATTATAAAAATAGGATACCCAAAATAAGGGGGGGGATCTGGCAGTTGAGCATGACCTTGGACAAGTCACCTCCTTGCAGAACTCTTGTCCATGAAACAGTGCAGTCTCTACCACGACTGGTACAGGTTTTTTTTTTACTAATATGATATTAATTATAATGAAATTTCAGTAAGTTGCTGAGATTCTAAAATATCTGAGAAGTTTTCTATGAAATATAAATGAATTGTGTCTATTCACACCATTTTGCACTCTAATTTGGGCTTAAAACAAAAAAGCGCCAGTTGTACCGTCACTAGTATTTTTCTGATTATTTATTGTTTTTAAACCAAGCTAAGTAGCTAGTTTCGTATTTCCGACTGATGAGTAATTGAAATTTTCAGGAATATATATATATTTTTAATTGTTTGAAAAAAAAACTGGTATAATTCAATCGCTCCAAACTAGTGCTTTGCATCAAACATTACACTCCTATTCTTTGGAATTATTATAATCATTATTGCTTTAATTTGTTATTATTTAAAATTATTGTTGGTGTCCATTTCCGCTTGTCTGGGAAAGTAGCACTTAAAGCAGTAATAATTTAAATTATTATAGTAATTACTAGAATACAACTGAAAAGGATACAATAGGGCTTGAACTGTCTCTGCAATATGTAAAAAACAATAGCAATTGTAAATAATATCAAATCAAAGCAGTAATCATTTTAATAATTGCAATAATTAAGAATTTTACAGTTGCAGCCAGAGCGGTTAGTTATCATTAACCCCGCTAGATAGCACTTGTGTGGTGCCGTGAAAAGAAAACTCGGCAATATTCTGGAGAAGTAGCAAAAAATTAGTGTTTCCATGACAGTTTGGATACTTTAAACATGCACAAAGTATAATATGCCATATCCTTCCAAATAAGCTCTCATTTTGATCACTTTTATTCTTTTGTTAGAATTCAATTACTATTCATAATATACAATATTCGGTAACAATTATCTTTCCTTTTTCCTAATTTTCTTGAGGATTATGATACATAAACATTTATTGGGTTGTCACAAATAAAATGACCGTTTTTGGAACCAGAAAGAAAATTAATATTTGATGTCAAATCTAACATATTTTTTATTCAAAGTATTTACCATCATTTTCGATACACTTCTGCCGACGGCTTACCAAGTTTTCTATCTCAGATTTAAAAAAACGTTGAGTCACGCGATGAAAGGAATTCAGAAAATGCATTTTTAATGTCTAAATCATTGGTAAACTATTTTCCTACCAAAAAGTTTTTCGGATGGAGATTCTGTTTTGGCATGTGCCCAGGAGGCTGATCGGAATCTAACCATTGACCAGATCGGCGTCGATTGTTATACATGATCCACTTTTCGTCACAAGTTATTAAGCGGCCGAGAAATTGTTCGTTTCTTTGACGAGCAAGCAAAGAAACACACGTCCCTAGACTCAACTGCTGACGTTCGTTGAGCTCGTGTGAGGGGACTCAGGAATCGAGCTTTTTTGCTTTTCCGATCAATTTTAAATGCCTGTAAACTGTCGCACAACTTGTGTCTAGCTCCGACGCATATTCTCTGACTGTTTTATGAGGGTCTTCTTCCACAGCATTCTTAAGATCTTCGTCCTCTATTGGTGTTTGAGCCCGTCCACATGGCAGATTTTCTAATGTCGTATCTCCTGAGGAAAATTTTGTAAACCAACGACAGATGGTTCTTTCATTAGCACTTCCTTCACGAAGCGCATGATTAATATTTCTTGCTGCCTGGTTAGTGGAATGACTGAGTTTGTACTAAAAAAAAAAAAATCGTTCGGAAATCGTGTATTTCCATGGCCACGGTTAAAATAATACTAAAATCTGTATGCCTAATTGGGAAAAAACAAACACAATTAGCATTGGATTAACAAGTGCTTATTATAGATAGTAAATATTTTGCTAGGAATCAACAGGCAACGCGTTAATCCTTTATAAAGATTTAGATTTAAAAATCGGACATTTCATGTGTCACAACCCAGTATATATTTAAAATGAAGAATTGAAGTGTTTCACCAAAATAGTCTGAGCTTCTATGGTGCTTCCGTAGAACTAAAAAAGTTTTAGAAGAAGGAAACACCTTGGGGAAGGGATCAAAACCATACCAAATATTACCGAAGAAGCTAATGAAATCCTTGATCTTCGGGTAAAACAAACAAAAAGAATAAATTACAAGTCTCTCAAATAACGGTAACGTGCTGTTACTTGGACGCTGGGAATCTCAGACCAGTTAGTCCTAAAACCTGATTTGATTCAACATCATCACAAATATAGCTATTTATTGACAAGTATCACAAATGTAGGGGTATATAGTGAACATGGGTTCTGAACGAAACCAATATGGCGCTGTTGTTAAGCTCATAACTTGGCACTCATAACAGCTACCTCTTTGTTGGTATTGATGGCGTTTATGTTAAATGTTGATGATGATGATGTTGGTATTGATGGGGTTTATGTTTTTAAAATAAATTACTTACATTCTAACAGATCTGGAAGTTCTTCAACAAATAAAAACTAATTAATTTCACAACTTTGAATTTAAGTGTCACAGTTAGAAATGGATGACATTGGGATTATAACCTAATTAGACCACGGCCATGGATTTCCGCTCCCTCAGGAGATCGAAGGAGGCAGAGTCCTCTGCAGGGGTTTACTCTAATTTAAATTTTGGTCAGGAATGTACGAACCAATTTCACTATCTTCCTACAGTTTAAAAAAAAATTGAAATGAAATGATTATTAACAAAACAATTAATAATATTTCATATATAACGTCATCACCAAGACACGAGTGATAAGAACGTAACGAGAGTATTGTTATCAATTTTACCTGAGTAGCTAAACAGTAATCGATAACGGAGAGCTTTAGCCAAAAGGTCATCCTTATCGCAGAGGGAAGAACTATAAGTAAGCCAAAGGTAGAACCTTCAGGTAACAAAAAGGATGGGGCAAGAGAGCCATTGAACAAGAAGCAGGACCCGAGCCAGGGCCCTAGCAAGGTCGCCAGAAGATTTTCCAAGCGCTTTTCCATTGCACACCGGTTGCATAATTCATGAGAAAATGCACTGTGTTGCGATAGAGCTCTGGCACTGTAGCGATAGCGCCGCCATTACGCTAACCACCGGATTCGACCAACCCGTCCCTTGCTAATCGATTGTAGGTTAGCTACGATCGATAAGATCGAAACCAAATTCGAGTGGCGGAAGACAGGATTCAGCTTATTTTTTTGAGATTACTCCAGACTGAGTGGGGTGCGCAGGTTTTGGTAAAATCCACATGCAAACGATGGCTATTTACTAAACATCTTTTAATGCTCGAGGCTCATTTCGAATAATCAATGTATACAATCAAGCGTATATATATAAATATATATATATATATATATATATATATATATATATATATACATATATATATATATATATATATATATATATATAAACAGAATGTTCAAATAGTCATTAATTTGGCTTAATATTGCAACGGATCCGATTGTTCCGGACAACAATACAAAATTATTCAAGAAGCACTGTTTAAGGTGAAGGATGGTTTAATTTTTGGTCTCGCGTCTTTTGTGCTGACATTTGAGAAAATAGTATTTATAAATCAATCATCCTTCCAACGAGGGGTCGAAGATTCGTTCCCAAAGAATCGTTGCTAATCGATCTCATTCAAATCGTTGCTAATCGATCTCATTCAAATCGTTGCTAATCGATCTCATTCAAATCGTTCGGAGCAGGAGCAATATTTTATAAGGAAAGTCGTTCCGATCTGGACTGGAACGATATCATTTTGTTATAAAACGATCGCTCTCGAACGGAACAGAATCCGCCAAGAGCGATATTTTTGGATCTCTGGAGGGTTTGATCCTGCGGAGCAAAAAAATATCGATCCCACATGTTTCTTTCTGAACCTTGATTTTGGTCTCCTCATTTACCTATCTACACACGAAAATACCAAACCGGAATGAAAAAATTGTGCCTAGAGAGGCATAGTACTTTCTCATCCTTAAAAAAAAAAAAAAAAATTCTGAGAACTAAAACTTTTTTTCCCTAACTTAAAGTTAACCGATTCTTATCGGGTCTTCTTTAGGATCAACTAGATCATAAACCAAACATTTAGGAAAGAACCTGGTTGAAATCCGATTTGTAGTTTCCGAGCATTGGTTGGAACAAACTTTTCCGGACGGACGGACACCACTGAGATTTTATGTTTTTTGTATTCTACACCCTATGAAACATCAAGAAACATTAAAATATCGAAGTCGAATTTTTTGGCGATTTCAATACTTTCTTCATCTGAAGGATGAGAAAGTAAAAACGATGGATCGATATTTATTGTTCCGGCCCAGATCGAATCCTCAAAGGATGGAAAAATTTCGCTCCGGTCGGGATTGAATCAAACTTGGAGCAGAATAAAGCATCTTTTGCGGATAGGATTCGAAATAGAGCATTTTCCGAAAGAACGTTATTTTTTCTACCTTAAATAATGGTTTCATTCAGAGCAGCAAAAATATAAATATATCGGTTTCATCCCCTGCTTCCAACTGTCCTTTAGTGACTGAAACGTGACCTTCGAACAACATCTTAAGGTATTCAAAATATTCAAATAAGAAATCGCGTAGAATATTCCATCAAATAAAATATGAGAATCTAGAAGGTTAGACTATGCGCAATGGAAGAGCATGCACCTCATTGACATGATCATAATTAAAGTGATAGGATCGCGAAGGTGGAGACGAGCTTGTTAAGTTATGGATGACACATCTTCCAAATGAAAGTATAATTTATGTGGGATTTCTCTCTTTGAAACTTGTTTTCGTCTATTTATTTATTGTATTAGCCTCGAGCAATATCTAGCAAAATGAACAATTAAGAAATAAAAGTAATGAAAAATCACAATTTTTTTTCAAAATTATTTTAAAACAAAAATATTTAAAATGTAATATATGATGAACAATTAATTAAACAAGAATGGACAATGAACAACTAAAAATACAAATAATAAAAAATCACAATAATTAAAACAAAGAAGTTATGAAAAATCTCAATAGTTTATTGACAAAATATTTGTTAATCGCATTTAGATGGAAAATGCGTCGAAATACACTTCAATATCAAGATTTAAATTGCATTTCCAAAAGAAACGTTCACCACAATACAATTTCATTTCATGGGAATTGCTACATTTTCATTGTTTTGGTAAAATATTTCGCTCCTGAAAAAAAATAATAGCTTGTTCTTCTGTTGTCGGCAAATCCCAAATGCGCATTTTGCACTAATTAAATAAATGACTAAAATAATAACAACGAACAATCTATGACAAACTAGCAAACAAACAATAAACAACAAATAACGAACAATAAATAAGAAACAATAAACCAGCAATAATCAAAACTCAGTAAACAAGAAGAAACATAGAGCCAATCAGCTGTTTGAAATATAACTATTACAAAATGTAACTGCTCGCGGATGCGAAGAAGTCGGTAAAAATAACCAGGTCTGCGTTAAGACACAAGCACCCAAATGGTAAACAAAATCTATTACTTTGAGGCTGCTATTAGAATCGTTTTCTAAAAATATTCACTTCTGAAACTCGAAAGTAGCTTAATATAAGTACGCTCAATTATAGGATCCTGAGTTTCCCGGGTGACCGCCCGTTTTCCATCACAACCGCCGATCCGTTTCCCTAAACCAGTGAAGGAGATGACGAGATGGTCGAGGTGGGAGGATGCCATAACGAGGAGCCGGCCGGAGTGTCCGCCTGTCGCTCGTGACCCGACGCCACGCGGTACCCACTTCGTGACGGCGCGAGCCACGAACCTACAGGAACCAACTTTGTAATTGTTCACGCCGGTTGGACCTCCTCCCCTTTATTTTCTTATTTCCGAGCTCGATTGTTCACGACAACCACTTAGGTCCCACCGCAGCCCCTAGCAACTGATAAATTCATAAATACGCCTTGATAACACGCCAGTTTACCAACAATGGTAATTCGATTGCCTCCAATGCGATATGATCTTGTCTCGTCTGCTTCAAAATGATAATTTATTTAGTTCGCTGCAAGGAAAAAATGGCTGAGTTAATAAGTTATTAATCTATTATCCATCCATCTCTTTGACTTGAGTTTTAAACCGTGTTGCAGATAAATTATACATCCTGTTAACAGGCGTGAATCGAAACTTTTGGGACCTCCCGAGGCTCGCTCAGCCAATATAATGAAAAATAATAATGAAATATATATATTTCATTATTATATTTCATTGATAATAGTTCATAAAAATATTAACCAAATTGACCGTTTATCGCTCGACGTACGTTCCTATTCTCACTTATGGAAGCGAATCCTAGGTCCTAAAACAATGTGATCGCAGCCGCCTCCGAAGCATGGAAATGAGCTACCTGAGGAAAATAGAGGGATAGGCCAAGGGTGGCCGGATACGTAACAGAAGGGCACTTTTGGCTGCACTCAAAAGTGAATCCCTCAATCAGTTAATTGAGAAAGGGCAGCTACAATGGTTCGGTCATGTAATAAGGATGGATGACTGTTGTTCAGCGAGAAAGCTATGGAGGCTAAAGAAACAGGGGCGAGACCCAGAGGAAGCCTGAGAGTGATATATGGTGAGGATAATCTGCAAAATATCTTGAAAGAAAAGGGATTCGAAAGGGCGGAAGCCAGGAGAGCAGCCCTGGACAGAACCAGGTCATACTTGTAGTGCAATATATAATATCTACAATGGAAGGTACAAAATAACAATAAGAATATCAGGACTATTGTCTGTTTTTTTATTGTTTAATAGTCTACATATTAATTCATGTAAGCAATTAAAATGGAATATAGAAGCTTAAGACAGAAGCAAGGTTAAGGCTCACAAAATTATCACTATCATTATCACCTAAATTGTCGAAAACAATTCATAATTTCGAGCTACAAAAATTCATACCTTCTTAGTAGCGTAGTAACATTAATTTTCATGCAGTGGCCACGCAGGAGTATCTTTAATTATGGTTTTACAAAATCTTAAAGTGGAAGAGAGAAGGCAATTTAGGGAAATTTAAGTATTTTTACGAGCGAGTGAATTTTTTTTAAAAATTTATTTATTGATATTTACAACTTTATTACAATAATACAACAAGTAAATAGGATACGTGATACATAATGACATGAGAATGACAAGTAGAGAAACTACCCACTGGTAGTACTCAAATCAAAGTTCAACAAGAAGGCCACGTGGCCATCTTCTTTTCAGACGCCTCGGAGGATTATCGGGAATTGAAAAGGAAGCTAGGTTTGAAACTAGAGGGTTTGAGTGGGAATGAAGTTTGTTATGAAAAGATAGATAGCGGGTTCGGGCAAAATCAGCAACAAAACGGACATTAAGGTCATTATGGATAATTTAATTCTTAACAAAATAAGGAGCATTGAGGAGTTTACGAAGGATTTTGGATTGTAAGGTTTGGATAAGAGAGGAATTCGATGGCTTAGTGGAGCCCCAAAGCTCTACTCCGTAAGTCCAAATAGGTCGTATGATGGTCATGTAGATGAGTCTTTTGTAGTTAATTGGGAGCTTAGAGCGTTTGTCTAGTAAGTGTTGAAGTAGCCTGAAACGTCGAGCGGTTTCTTGTCTTTTCAGTCTTGTATGAGGATTCCAGGTTAATCGTTTGTCGAGGTGCAACCCTAAGTATCGGATCTGTTCTACAGGCACCAGAGGGATATTATTTAAGGATACTGAAGGGCAGGAAGTCATTGGTTTACGACGTAAGGTAAAAGTGATTTGATGCGATTTTTGAGAATTTATTTTAATTCTCCAGTTTCGACACCATTCTTCAAGATCAGTGATATGGGATTGGAGGCTTTGGGATGCAATAACTGGATTGCTGTTGACTGATAATACACATGTATCATCAGAATACGTGGTAAAGATAATATTAGGATGAGTTGGGATGTCAGCTGTATAAACTGTATAAAGGATTGGGCCAAGGATACTACCTTGAGGAGTGAAATTTTAAAGATTTTTGTTATTTTTTAATTTCACATGGGTGCGAACTTTTTATAATTTGCAATGCATATTTATGGAGGAATAAATCAGCTCATTGTGTAAAGCTAGTCTATCGGTGTGGAGTTCCCCAACCAGCTGTAATAGGTAAATTATTTATTGAGTAGCTAGTCCTGGATCAATCATGTATGCTCTAGAGACTCTCCTGAGGCTGACCCAGGCTCTATAAAGTAGTGACCTCTCTGTACAACCGTTTGGGTCTAGACACAGTACATTCTATTTCTGAGAGAAGGAAGAAAGAAATTAGAGACCTGATAGACATATGTAACTTACAGGTAGCAACACCATGTTCTTACCAACGGTGCTTTAAGTTCGAGAGCTGAAGGAAAGGGTTCGATCGTTCAAAAGTTAGTCTTCGACAAAATGGTGGCTTCCTCCATACTTACCTAAAACAAAAATAAAATAATAATTATAATTATGTCAAATCAATAAAATAGAGCGAACAACTCAAAAAGAAACACTATTATTTATTATAATGCAATTGGGAAAAACCACAATGCAAAGCCTTATGTTTCAAATCCAGTAATACACCAGTCGACGTTTCGCCTAATCAGGCATTATCAAGACACCAAAAACAAAAAAGGGGTTATGTGAATCACATCTCGAAGAAAAAGGTGCAATGCATCCCAACGATCAACAGCCCAAACAGGCTTCAAACATGAGACAGCACCCCACCAACAAGACGTTCAACATACAACTGACGTCAGTTGACGTAAATTTTAATTATGCATATATCAAAACGTATTCAGGAATATAATAAATGAATAAAATAAGTAAAATGTTACGGAATCAAATCAAATAAATAAAAGTATGGATGAAAAAAAAAACGAAATTGGTTTTATACAAAATTAAAAGCAACAAGATATGCAACAAGGGCCCCAAACCACTAGAATATCAACCATGTCATTATAGGATATAAATTACTGGTGATTATTATATTGGCGCCTAATCTTTTGGCTGCATATTGCTTAGTGGCACTAACATCGTATATTTAGATTACGATTAAATTCAAGTTCAATTCGAAGGGAAATCTGAATTCCATATACATAACCGTAATTCCAGCGGAAGGGAAATCGTCTTCAACAGTATTCTTCCTAGGCTGTCACGTGTCGAAGCAATAAAATAAAATAAATACCATCCTTTATTCAAAATAATCTTTGTGAAATAAATCAGAATACATTTATCTCTATTTTATTTCGGTGTGTATAACTCAGAAATGTTTACTACTCATGACTATAATAATGTATGATATGAATGTAATACATAATGTATGATATGAATCTTAAAATTATCCCAAGTTTCAACTACGTGTTACCATTGTATCTCGAAATTTGTGTTGAAATAAATAATAATAATACAAACAAAGGTTTATTGGCAACCGTCATAGGATGAAAAAGAATGACCCCCTGGGTTTTAGGAAAGACCAAAGCCGAAGAAAGAAATGGTTAGGGGAAAGCACTACTGGAGAGCAAGTACTAGACAAATATCGAGGATAGGTACAAGAAAAAGAAAGACAGCTGAGCCAATACGAAAAAAATTACAAAAGGTATTTTCTGATTATTTCGACCAGTAATTATCACAACAACCCCTGAATGGCATTGTTAGGTACAGTAGTGAGTGCTTCCAAGTTAGGCACAGTAGTGAGTGCTTCCAAGTTAGGTACAGCAGTGAGTGCTTCCAAGTTAGGTACAGTAGTGAGTGCTTCCAAGTTAGGTACAGTAGTGAGTGCTTCCAAGTTAGGTACAGTAGTGAGTGCTTCCAAGTTAGGTACAGTAGTGAGTGCTTCCAAGCCAACGGTTGTGCAGGAAGGTTATTTGGCTGAGATCTGCGCTGTTTTCCACCAATTATTAGGTACCTAACTATTTTATGGGTGAGCCCTAAGACGGTCCCTAGATCCCACGGAGCCTTGACTATAAAGAGTTAATGAACATTGTTCAGGCATGATAGTATTAAAAAAAAACTGATTCTGTCTTGAAAAGAATCCGTTTGCCGGAGGCAGCGGCTAAGAGTAAATTTGAGACAAAAAGAGGCATTATTGTGAATAAGGTATAATTTATTTATTTTTTAATATCGCATAATAAGCCGGGCATCACTCCTGGTGTCTGTCTTTCTTATCTCCGTGACACTTGGTGCCGACGGATGCGTCCTCCAGGAGGAGAATGAACACCGTTGCTTGGTGCGGGAATGCTTCCTCCTGGAGGATAAATAACACCGTTGCTTGGTGCTGGAATGCTTCCTCATGGAGGATAAATAACACCGTTTCTTGGTGTTATGGGATTGCCCCAAAAATTGTACAAAAGACAGACAACAGGAAATTGTGCCTCGACAATATAGTTGATAAATTTAGAGCTTATATTGCGTCAGAATAAGAACAGATATAGTGACAGAATAAGTACAGACCAGTGGAGAATATTGTGGAGCCAGGGCTAGTGAAGTATGTGCCCTCTTCTCGCCCTGATGTGCCATCGGTATCGTACGGAGGTGTTTAGAAGGAAAGTAGCATGCTGCTAAAGTGAGCCGAGAAGAGGACCCGTCCTTCACCAGCACTCGTACCTGACTGGCTTTGGGCGGCCTGGTCACGTGACATATGCGATAAGGCACGAGTTTCCAGGCCGACCATTTACGTACATAACATTTTTATACAATATAAAATAGAATGACTAAAAAATGGAAATAAGTTAAAAGAGAAGATGTACATAAACATATTAAAATGAAATTACTTTTAAAGTAATATTGTTGCTTTAACAAACATTGTGTGCTACTAATAAGGTAATATATAGCGCCATAAACAATGGAAAAACTAGCCGAAGATCAGACTAGATCGTCTAGCCTCTTCTGGGATTAGGAAGGACTCGAAGACTAATTACGAGACAGATGGTTGCCGAAGGAGCAGGCGATGATGAAAGGAATTGGCTGTTAGCGGAGGCTGTGATGCAACTCACCGCCGCACGTAGAGGCAGGCCTACGCTCTACCTTCCTTCGTAGGATTGCTAAATGGTTCATCACATAGTGCAATCATGGCTGCACTTGATGCATTCGCCACGTGCAGCCTCGCCATGTGCAGCTATCATTCACTTCTCTATGCACCATTCAGATACACCTTATACCTTTTTATATGTACACCCTTATAAACGATCTTTTATGATTTTGTCGACTATGTCCTATTTATGTAATTCAATTTTATATTAAGTTCTATTTTTATTTTATTTTTTCACGAAACAGCTAAAACTTTTAAAGCCAAGCCTCAATATCATTACTTTTCTCTTCTCATTTTCATCTATCTTTTTCTCCTAGTATTTTCTCATAGCGTTCCTTTGCTTCCTCTCTTTTGACCACGCAGTGTGCTTCCGTTTTTCTAAATTTTCCAAGAAAACCTATATTTCTGTTAATTTATTTGCATATTGTTCTCTATCAAGTTTATTATAGTTTTTTGTATTATTTTTTAATTTTTCTGCTTCCTCCCTCCTGTGCTTCATATACCCGCTTACGCTCTTGTAGTCACGGATGTTGTCAAATATTTTCTTGTCAAGTCCCCCTTGGACCATTCTTACCATGTGCCCGTGGAATCTTAGTTTTCTCATCCTTATTTCGGTTTCCAGGTCAAGGAAGAAATATTTTGGAAGGCAATATTTTGCACTGATGGCCTTCATCAGAGGTAAAAGATAAAGAAGATTATTTGAAAATATAATAAATAAAATTGCAACAGGCAATCAGATGCGCAATATTAAAATAAAATAAACATAATAATAAAAAAGCTGTTAGTTAGTAAACTAAAAGTTAAAAGTTAGTCAGTAAACTAAGGAACGTTGGGGTTTGATAGAACACTAAGGATAAAGTTGAAGTCGGTCCAACGGAGAAGAGAAGAAATGATAAAAGGCAGGCTGAGAAAAAGAAGAAATCCTTTATTAGGCTGGAAGTGTTATTTAGAATAATAAAAATAATAGACTCTTGGCAGAAAGGTGACAGATTTAATTCTTTAGTTTTTAATTAATTAAAAAGTGGTATTTTTTATATAGGGCTTGAAGATATTTACATATTGCAATTTGTAACTCGGATTTATATCGGCCATTTAACATAATTTTCTCAGTTCTAAATATTATTTGAGAGATGTAAATTCATTTAAGAGATAAAGATGGCTGTTGGCCTCCCTTGTAAAGAAGTAGAGACTAACCTACTGCTCCAGATCCAGACCAGGACAACTTAAAGTCCGCTGAAGGAGCTTTTACCACATTATGATTCTGGAAGCCAAGTGGACGTCGCTTTAAGAGATTTCTAAATAATTGATGGCAGCTGATTGAAACGAAATGAGCGCTTCATGATGAGTCCTTGGCTTCGGGGTCGATGTGCCCGGGATGATCCCAGCGCACCTTCGCGAAACTAAACGGGCACTTTGCGTAGCCTAAAGTCGTTTAGGTTGTCACTCTGGTTCCTTTGTACGGATTTGATTTAGTTTAGTTTTGTTTGTTCATTTAACGTCACTTTATGCTGCTATGACTAATCTGACGATGCTACAGTCGGAGCCATAAATTTTATAAAGGATAGGAATTTTTAAAGAGTACAGGACATTGGCCAGACTTGGGGCCCCCGCTTTACGTCTCTTCCGATGGACGGCATAACCAAGGATTTTTTTATAAGGATTACTGCCTTTTAAAAATCCCAGGGCCATCTGCCGGGCTACGAAACCACGACTTGGGCATAGTAGGTCGTTATGCTAAACGCTACCCCACAGATCGCTAAAACTTTTTTATATTTTATGTTTTATTTTAGGGTCACCATATTTTATTTTTGCATTGTCTGGATATAACTTAATTTATTACAAGTTAGTTAACAATAAACACTTTGATAATAAAGAGTTAAAAAATTCATCATATTTCGGGAGCTGTAAGCCGTTCACTATCATACAGGAACCAGACCTTGGAATATTTATGACTCCCGCAACACCCGACATTTGACTTGGACGATTCCATTCCTTGTCATTTCTTCAGCAAGAGCTAGGGGAAGTTTGAGTTGCTACAGGTTTCATATTTTTCTTTTTCGCTGCACTCTAACGTTTTCTTGCTGGTCTTAGTGACAATCTTTTGGTAAATAAGCTACTGTTTAGCAAATCACGATTTTCACGAAGTTTACATTAATTTTTGGAATATTTTACGTATGCATTAATTCCTTAGCTAAAAAGAAATTATAAAGAAGAGAAACGATATTTATCGATAACAAATGCAAGTTGAGGAAACCTTTGAGGCCCTTGCAATCATCATTCCTCGCGAGGTGTCAGTTCTCAGTTCTGCAGCCAGATGTCGAAGCAGTCCAAGATGACCACCTGATGTCGAAGCAGTCCAAGATGTCGAAGCAGTCCAAGATGTCGAAGCAGTCCAAGATGACCACCTGATGTCGAAGCAGTCCAAGATGATCACCTCCCGAAAATTTCCTTATTCGTTGATAAATCTATGTCATGACTATTTTATAATACATGCCAATGCCCTGTTATAGGTAACAAGATAACTCTCGTTCCCCAGGTTTTTGTACTTTGAAAAATTGTTATTATGTTTACTAATTTGTATCAGCTTCATTCAGTAATATATTACATAATACTGATCCAACATCTTTTGAATGCTGTCGGATGGATTTGTTAAGGTTAAATGCCAAACCTCCTCCACAGTTTTACGCGCTGTCGTAATAATATTGCGACGTGACGAGATTATTTGTTTAGTTTTTAGAGTGCGTTGATGATGTGAATTATTTCGACGCATAGGTTCTGAGAAGGATGACTTGCTCCTGGGTATTCCCAACCACTCTCAATCATTCCTCATGAAAACCATAAATTTTAAAATACTTTTCGACACAACAATAATAAACATGGAGTAACATCTTGAGATCTGTCATCTTGAATCTTGTGACGTGTCTAGATTCAAATATTCTAATCCTTCCACTTTCGTCTACTGTGAAAAATCTTTTTGGCAACTACGCCTCATTGAGGTTGTCATAACAAGTTTTCACTAAAAGTGAATGTAATTACGGGAAATGTTTATATTTCGGTTTTCATTTCAACAAACATATGCCATCTATATAATGTATTTTATTGTTATATGATATAATTTTTTAAATATTTTATTTGAAAAGAAAAGATATGACCAGGACCGGGTCTCCCACCTCTCCGTGGTGGTGCTTTAACCATCTCAGCCATCCTGGTCAAAAAATTTCTTTTCAAATAAAATATTTAAAACAATTATGTCATATAACAATAAAATAAATTATAATAATAATTAATGACTTAAGTCAACAAGATCCAAAAAATAATGTAACGTTCAATTAACATTCTCTCCGTGTATAAATCGCAAATTGCGAGAAAACGGAGATATAGGACCAGTGAAAAGAAGGGATATGACTGACTGAGAAGCTAACAAGGATCGCTGAGGTGGTTAAAGCACCACCTTTTTCTTTTCAAATAAAATATGCCATCTATATTTCGAAATGTTAGTAGAAAAGTTTATTTCTTGATGAAATGATTACCGAAATATACACCATAATTCCCACAATTACATTCACTTTTCCACACCAAAGCTTGTAATTCCAATGATAGCTTGTATTTTGGGAAAATATTAAAAATGAAACGAATAAATAGTTAAAACATTTTGTAATTCAACTCGAAGCGACAACCTGCGGAACAGGTACCATAATTTTAATCAATAATCTTTGCATAGTTTTTTACGAGGTATTCTTGAAACGATAAGAAAAACTCCCTTGTCACCCATTTAGAACTCCTGTTGTATTAAAATCTAAAGCCTATTTCATAAAAACAATCCCAAATCAATAAAAAAAAATACAGAAAAGAATAGTAATTTTATCCTGGAACCAGGTCCCTTTAGAATAACAGAGATGAACAAATTTAAATAAATATTTATCTGGCCAAAGGCCTACATCAAAATAAAACAATATTTACATAATATCTTGAAAGTAAATAACTAAACCGGTATCTTTTGATCGAGAATCTGAAAATGTAATACAAAATAAAAATAACAAAAACAGATAAATTTACAATAAAAAGAAATAGGCTTATGGAAAAATAAGTGTATTTATTATACATTCCACGATTATTCTACTTTATATATTTATAGTAGACATTGAATTAATAAATTAAATTATGAAGTATTTTCCCAGTTATCGGGAGTGAATCGACACTGTGGATTCTCTTGGGGCTCTTCCAGCCTCTGTGAAAACGAGTAACCTAAACTCGTTTTAGAGTTTAAAAGAGAGCCTGGAAGGACTTAGAGCACTCCAATCACTCCCGAAATTATTTTTTGCCTATCACTTAAATCTAGAATACCGACATGCAGAACTGTGAACCAAAAAATATCGTTTATAGCTTCTGAACGTTCCTGAAAAAAGTTTAAATCAATAAAATATATATATATATATATATATATATATATATATATATATATATATATATATACAATGAGTGAAGAATTAACACCGACACATCTGAAAGATCTAATATAATCAAGAAGAGAAAGAATTGGTACCTTTTATCTCCTTAAATCTATTTATTTAATATGAATATTAATAAATTGTTAGTTCATTTAACGTCACTTTATGCTGCTATGGCTAATCGGACGATGCTACAGTGGGAGCTCTAAATTTTGCCTATCAAGGTTTAATTAGGATAGGGATTTTTAACGAGTACCTGACATCGTACAGGCTCGGGACCCCCGTTTAAGGTCCCTTCCGAAGGACGGCGTAACTAAGGATTTTTTACTCCCTTAAAAAAATTCTAGGGCCACCTGCCGTGCTACGAACCCGCGATCTTGGGCTTAGTAGTTTGTTACGCTAACCACTAGACCACAGGAATATTATAATTAATATTAATAAATATTATAATTAATATTAATAATAAATAATAATATTAATAAATATTATAATATAAATATGATCAATACTTATCCCTTAAATTCCTCCCATCAGGTGACAAGTGAGGCTTTCGGGATCAAAACTAGAGAACTCCAATTCCCTAAAATCTACTTTTTCATATTAGCTAGTTCAGTGAAGCAATGTTCTATCTTCTGAAACTTGAGGGTCGGAATCGGGTCGAAAATCATGAGAAATAAGGCGGCAAACTCTCGTAATAGACAAAATTGAACTAGTAAAAACTGTGAAAAAGACAGATTTTGGAGTTAACCGTTTTTGGTCCTGAATGCCTCAAGTATGCTTAGCATTGTTTAATAGCGCTAATGCTGTCACTAATTCAAATGTATTATATTCGAGTTTGGAGTTGTAATACATACTCGTATATAAGTATATGTACATGGGAAAACATAACCTGAATCGCAATAAAAACAACTTAACCCTCATAATTCTCTACGTTTGATTTTGTAATTAACAAAGAAAATATAGCCGGCTGATATGAAAAATTAAAGTATGTATGTGTACTAAAAGCCATAACTGCAGGATTATGTATGAGTGAACTCTGAGGAAGGTATCTATTATTTAATTCTTCATGTCGTACACGATTTTACTTTGAATGTTTCTCACGTGTTTTATTATACAGTGCCATAAAACGATACTATTACACGAATATTTAACATTCTAGGAAGGAAAGGAGATCGAAGTGGCCTGGTGTTACTTGAATAGTCGAGTGTCAGCTGTTAGCTCCCACGGTCTTCGCCGCATATTTACTTCTTATATAAATATTTGTAGCTCATCCAGGCGTTGCACTTCTACAATAAAGGCAGTGCTGTGGCAGGCTTAGCATTTACATTGCGGTCGGTCTCTCTCAAGTCGGACACGTATTTCCCACCATCTTAGGTAGTGTGCTTAACGCCTAAATCCGTTGTCGGACTCAAGTGCCTACAATGATTCCGATTAACATCCTATCGGAAAGCGAATGCAGCTGTGTTACAAGTCACCAACTCGCATGGCTATTTTTTGTGATCTCATTGGCAGATGACAAATGTTGAATGAGAACAGAAAATCAAGATGCTCAAGTTTGATGAAAAAAATATACGATCATGTTTTATGTAACTTGATCTTCTTAGCAAAACTATCCAAACAGGATCTTGACAGATTTTAAAGCATGCTATTGCATTATATTGAGATTTATATTATGATTAGAAAATCCGCATTACAATCCCTCGTTAAAACCCCCTATCCTAATTAAATCTGGATAGAAAAAATTCAGAGCTCCCAATGTAGCATCGTCCGATTAGACATAGCAGCATAAAAATTACGTTAAATAAACAAACAAACGATTTTGTTGTTTAATAAAGAAAAAGAAAATGATTAGTAAGCTAAACGTCCGCGTGGGGCGCCACTTGTCTTGATCTGCCCGTTGAGTAACTAACGAATAGATAGAATGTTCTTAGTGCCCACATTAGTAATCCTTGTAAGGCAAAGCACATTATCCTTTGAATAAGTATTATCTTTTACTCTCGAAAGTTCAACAAAAAAAAGAAACAACTCACTTGGGATGGTCATTTCAGTGGAATATTATAACCTAGACGGTAGGTTACAGAAATCCAAAATGGCGGAGGTGAAAAGAGTACAACGGCAGCTAATGGACTTGCATCATTGATAACTAAAGGGCAAGGACAGTGCCTTCGGGACAATGAAGATTTGTCTCAATGGGCCCACTCTTCAGGATCAATTCTCTGGACAAACAGCCTCCTCGTCCTCTGGGTTCGATGTTGTTCTTTCTTCATTTAACGTCACTTTTTGCTGCTATGGGTAATCGGACGATGCTACAGTGGGAGCTCTAAATTTTGCTCTAAATTAGGATGGGGATTTTTAACGAGTACCTGACATAGTACAGGCTCGGGACCCCGATTTAACGTCCCTTCCGAAGGACGGCGTTACTAAGGATGTTTTACTCCCTTTAAAAACCCTAGGGCCACCCGCCGGGCTATGAACCCGCGATCTTGGGCCTAGCAGTTTGTTACGCTAACCACTAAACCAGAGGTCGCCTCTGGGCTCGATGGATCGAATTTAAAATATTTATTTTTATGTAATCATCCAGGATGAATATTTTGTAATTAGAACACTGTATACTGCGGTGGATTATACAGAAGGCGTAATTGGAAGAGAATATGAATGCGTTATGGTAACATTAATAAACTGATTACTCCAGGAAGTTCGGAACAGTTCTTAAGAACAGGCACTACTGAGTTGAAGTGATAAGAAGACGGTTCTTCAGCAAATTGACATTGGCAGAAATTTTTGAGGCTATCGATCACAACAAACATCAATAAAGAAGTGTTCAAAATTATGTTGACTTGTTTAGTTTTTAGTCAGTAAATATTAAATTTAGGATTAGAGGAACAACAGGTCTTGCTAATAATTAATATCCCTACAAGGAAACCAGGAAAAAGTTAAGGGAAAGGACTTGCTGATTCCCTTCGTAGGAACTTGACAAATAGTACATGATTAATTAATATTTATATACTTTTTCTTTCTTATTTTATTTTTAATATACATTTTCTTCTACAGTTTGATTACAGTCTTAGTTCTAATATGACCCTATTTATATTGGCCTGCAATTCGCCTAACATCATTCGATGGGTTAGAATGCCCTGACAACCATTGATATCTACAATTGATGCCTCGTGGTGACCAATGCTATCGGTATCTTCAGCTCCTGCTGTTCCAGAACCACTTCCTTAAGAGCCTTTATAAAGAGGGCAAAGAGATAGGGACTTTGGTATCGACCTTGGAGCGACAACTTCACCGTATCGATCATAAAAGAAGTCACGTTGCCAACTTTACTGCCCGACGGAGCTTTGTTATTGTCATCCAGTTTTTTTTTAAATAATCTTATAAAAATATTCGAATTTATATGGTGATGACTTTGTTTTCCGCTATTAAACAAAAGTTAACCTGCGAAATGCAGATATTCTCCATTCATCCTATGCTTTGAAAATATTCTAGCATCAATCAAACTGTTTGATAGTGATATAGTAGGTACAAATGGCTTCCGACTTGCAGAAATGTGCACCATCAAAAGCAACCGCTACCACCCATAATCAACTTCTTTAGTGCACCTTTGTTCTCAATAACTAGCTCGAGTATTTTAGAAATGTGTAATAATTTCATGTTTTATCCAATGAAAATGGATTATAACTAAATAGATTCTTGTGCTGAACTTGGCCAAATCAAAGTATATTTAACCAAGCCATTTTAATAACTTCAATATTTTTTCCGATTCTTCATTTTTTTTATTCTAGAGATTGAAATTTTTGAAAGAAATCGTGCATTTACTAATAAAATAATTTAATCAGGACGAGCGTGGGTACATGGCCATCCACAACCTTGGCATTTCAATGAAACCTTTTCCTATTAATAATTCAATTTTTATTATAATGTTAGGTCGAAAAATATTAGATAAGTGCTTGACGGCTCTTTGCCCAACCAAGAAAAGTATTTGTATGTTCCTCTTATGCGGGCGCCATAACCGATAAGAAGAGAGGATATTTGATAGCTCGTAACCTTTTGACGTTTTTATATCTTTTCGGTTTTCCGTTTTTTTATTTTCCATTTATAATTCATATGATGATGGGGGGGGGGGATCTTGCGGAAACAGAGATCGAAACCGTATCATTCTTCACATTGAGTAATCTGTGTATAATTGGATTGAAACAAAACCGAGATGGAAAAATAAAAAAAATATGATAGTCAAATATATTTCCAGAAAACGATCTATTTAAGAAAACATTGGACATCGTAAACAGACAACCATTGGATATCGTAGTCATAGATTGGCCTGCACAAATATAAATGTTAAATTTAAAGATATACACGCTATATTTAGGTAAGATATTTTCTTAGATCAAGAACTTCTCAACAGAGGCGCTAGCGTCGGAATGTAAGGTTAAGAACTCTTATCAGTGGCGCCCGTATAATAGTAAAAAATTTAATATCTTTTACAGTTTCTTGTATAATCGTTTTCTGACTCTCCTCTCTGATTTCATCAGTAAAACTTACATTTTTTTTTGTATTTTTTAAAAATCTATAAATACGGGTATATGGTTTTATTTTCAAAAAGGAAAAAAATCTTAATACCGACTGTATTGAATGAGTTTTAATGGAATATAATTAATAGCATACTGAGTCAAAGAGGTGTCATTCTGCGTGTCTAGTTTACTAGGTAGTTCTGCCTGTCTAGTTTACTAGGTAGTTCCATCAAAATTAATACATTTGTTTCGTTTTGTTTAATGTATAATAAATAATTTAAAAAATACAATGGCTGATGATTTTAATGATTCATCTCAACATTTCTTAGTTTATAAAAGAATGCAAGTACATTTATTTATAGAATTTGTTCAATCTAAAACGACCGCTCCTCTCATTCTGCCTGCTCTACCTCCTTGTACCTGAGGCAGAGCCCTCTATCACTTCCTGGGTCAACTACTATTGAGGCAAAATGGGCAGGTAGGCCAGTACAGGACAAGTAGTACACCAGTACAGTAGACGCGCGGAAGATAGGATTTCATCATCATGGAGTAGATCATTAGCAGGAAGCCAACAGGGGGAAGAGGAACCCACAGCAACAGGAAAGAAGACAAGCCGACCACAGTTATGCATAAACAGTAAAGTTATGTTCATGTATATCAAAATATATTTATTTATATATTCATACAGTCCACTATACTTTTATCAGAGGCACCATATCCGGCATGGGCCAGTCTAACTTAAACATGGTCCTCTGGGCCCCTTACCGTAATCATGGTCCTCCAGAGTCTACCTTAAACAGAATTATATTTGTATCGATTAGCAAAACTAAATATCGATCTGTACACGAAATCTGATCCGGTAAATAAATAAAACTAATCAATTCGTTACTTAAAAGATTGGTTATGATTCGTCTAACAAAACAAAATCTAACAATTCTGTGAGTCATCGAACCAGCGTTAAATAACATTTTAACCGGTTTGTTTTTAGAAAAATCCTTTATCGGTTATGCAAATTGAAATCTAAAAGTTTGGGTTATATTTTAAAAACGTGACACTCCATTAAATTGACTATTTTGTGTTAATACATAAGCGTTCATATTTTAATATGAACCAAACTAAAATAAGTAAATATTCTTAAATGAAAACCAATTTAACAAACGGAGCGTATCCATTAGATTCTGCTCAGTTCATTTTGCAGTTTGGTTTAGCATAGTTCAGTTTTAAATAACAATTTTTATTTAAAAAAATATATATATGTATATTATTTTTATTAGGTAATTCCAGAATAATAAAAAAATCTCATATTTGTCTTGGTATATATAAATCTAAAATGTAAAAATAATATTTGAATAAAAAGAAATGAAGTAGTAAAAAAACAATAAATTTAATACTAATTATTTGTGTAAGTTTGAATAGGTTGTAATAACATCAGGATATTTGGCGACCTGGAAGACTGCCAACATCCTGAACGATGAAATTATCGATCCGACTTCATTTAAAGGTTTAAAGGCTCTGCATTGAAAGAGAAAGCTATAAACTTAGGAAGGGAATTAATTAGAACATATAGATAGATAGATAACATATAGATATATCTGTGGCACCTGTTCATAGTGGGCTAAGTCGAATTTTGTGAATTTCAAGCTATCTACTTAGAATCGGAATTTTTTTATCTTTCCTTGTGTCTAACACGCTAAGTGTTCCGTCCATTGCAATGAAGGATATTCCTTTGTGAATCGTGGGCTGATACTCCAATCTTGAACTTAAAATAAGTTCTGAAAAATTACGATTCTGAGTAGATAGCTTGAAATTCACAAAATTCGACTTAGCCCACTATGCACAGGTGCCACAGATAAAACACATGGAAGAAATTGATATTGTCACAAGTTATACTTATATATATATTATTATTGTTCCAACATTGGCCTAACAGATTAATTATTTGTTTATACCTTATTAATTGCAGTTAGTCTTTAATTTAATATTTCTTTTTTCATTAAAAAAAAATCCGTTTTTTTGCAGTTTGTTGGATTTGGTTGTTGGACAGCCAACCCCCGAGCTGATGATAGGAACTCATAATTGGCATTAGCCATTTATTTTAGAAAGTACTTTAAATTAGATATTACATAGGTCCATATCTCCACAACTTATTTTTATAAGCTTCAAACGAAATCTTTTAAAAAAAAAAATGTATTTGTGTTGTAGCTTTATCTGTTTGGAAAAACGTGACAAACAGTTCTAACTTACCTATTTGAAGCACTATTACAATTTAAAATAAGAGAGAAAAAAGATGTTTTCAATGTATTTTTTATAATGATTTCTTAATGATAGAATATTTTTTCAATAAAGAGTGATTGTTTATAATTGAATTTATTAGGATTAATCTCAATAAAAATGATTTATTTATTTTAAATATTCGAGATCTACTTGCACTTTGTTTATTTATCCGAAATGATGAACAACGATGACGAAAACTTTGATTTATGTTGATCATTTATAATGTTTTAGGGAATAAAGCTATTCTTTTAGCAACATCAAATCTTGGAATAATCTAAAATTTGTATTATCCGGGATGATGTATAATGATTCCACCGATTCATAAAATAGCATATACCAAATGTTGTTCCATAAGATGGAAGCCATAACGACTGCTGAAATACTTCCTTCCAATAAATATAGCATATAATCATTACAGGCTCTTTACCTGGGCAGGTGAAATCGCTTATCTCTGAAACGAGTGATGTCTTAATCAACTATTTCAGTCCTTACCTGCAACAAAAGTTATTCCAATGAGAACTGAATACATTCCATATCGCGAAGAAATAATAACATTAAATAATAAAAAAGATTATATAAATGACTGACTGTCGTTGAAATCGGGCAAAAGAGTTTATTTATTCAGAGATTCGTATATCTACTCGGATATAAACCTGTATTAACTATTCCTACTGAGAATACTGATACTATAAACTATATAAAGCTCTACATACTGAGGATACACAGAGACAATTCACGGCTGCCAACAGAATAAATAATATTTCTGCCCTAGCCGATCTCAAACTCGGTCCCCTTAGATCACCAACTCAACACCCTGCGCACTGACTACCTCACTCTCGAGTATTTCATCCAGAAGTTGTAATAAAGTCTTTAATTTTATCATTAGTATTTTATTAAACAATATTTTCATATAGTAGTATACGATTTTATTTATTTGAGCTCATTAAAATTAATTAATTAATCATTGGAAAAACTTGCTCCTGGCTCTAACCGAACAGGTTTCCATATTATAGCCATATATTATAGCTTAAATTAACATTAAAACCAAGAAGCAAAAATAAAGTTGCTATGTTTACTGACTACTCGCACTAACCAATTCTGGGCAAAAAATTGATTGGAGTCCATTTATATGCCAACTTTTTTGATCGAAATGAATACTTGAGCAGGAAAATCTGCTCGTGTAAATGAGCCAAGACTTTGGAATTAATCGAACAATGATAACTTACCTGAAATGACGTTGCTGAAATAGCTCAAGATATAACAGCGGCAATGATTAGGCGAATATCGAGTACTATCATTTTGATTCAAACCAATTTGTAAATAATAAAATATTTCAATGAAGCTCATATAAACTTCACTTAATTGTTGTAAATAAACTATAATTGTTTTTGGCGATAGGCCACACCTGGGATGGTGCGGCATCTCCTGACATGGCGTCGTTGTTCCAACCAATCCGATCCGGGAGTCATACTGCCGATTTTACAATTTATCTATAAATACCACGGACTGTACAATTAATCGAGTCATAATATCGATTGTACAATTAGTCGACCTACGCCTAGGTCTACCCCTCAGACTATTCCCAGTCGGGACAGCGTTTATTAACTTTTTAGTAATTCGTTCTTTACTAAGCTCAAGAACTGTAAAAGCTCACCTCAATCTTCGTGACGTTCAAAATATAATCTAATCTAATATATATTATAAAATGCTTTGTTCGTACGTAAAGACACAGTTTTCTCTATCACCACCAACCCCAATCAACTTCCCTTTGGGGTGGTAAATACCCCTTGGTCTCCAGGTGGTAGTAAGGGAGTTTGGTCGCGGGGGGTGGATTTATGGGGGGGCACGGGGGCAAGGGCCCCGACAGTTTTTTAGGTAATGTGGAGAATCCATTATAGTACATAATTAAAGGCAAATCACATGATGATAGTTGTTAAAATAACAGAAAGAACATTAGTGAACCTATTGTTTTGATATCCTACTAATATTATATAAGCGAAAGATTTAGGGGAACACGGGGACACGTGCCAAATTTTTTTTTGTGTTCTGTGAAGAATCCATTATAGTACATAATTAAAGGCAAATCAGGAACATAGCATCTTGAAATTTGCAGATAGGCTCTTTGTATAATTCAAGAGTAATTTGGATAATTCCACCTCCCAAGGGTTTCCCCCTTAATATAATAGGGGTTCGAAGATTGTATGGAATTCGTCAGTTTTGAAGTTAGACATCTGAAATTTTGGATGTACGAGTAACTTATAGTTAAAAAAAAATAAATTATTTATTTAAAACGATCTGTCACGAAACTTCATGTGGCAGGCCAAATTCCACGCGAGCGAAGCCGCGGGAAAAAACCTAGTATTAATATATACATAATAATATATACATACTTAATCTTAATATATACATACTTTGCAATTCCGCGATATGCGATATCTCCTTAATTCTCCAGTGGTCGTATCCTTTTTTTGGACCGAATATTCTACCTTACTTTAGTATTTGTTTATACTTCGACCACTTTTAGCATCCGTAAAGAAAAGTAGGAAGTATGATGGTTATATAATTTTGATTTTTAGATTTCTGGACAAGAGAAGCGAGGTTGGGTAATGTCGAGGCCGAATAATAACGGGCATTTTGGTTAGCATTTCAGAAATCTTAACAAGCATCCGTAGTTTAAAATGGCTACATAAGTTGGATTAACTTGCCCAGAGTTTGGGCAATCTATTTATAATTTTTCCTGTATTTTATCATCTTCTTGATACGAGATGCCAAGTACTCCACTTTTTTACATTTAGGTGGACTGAAAAGGTGACCGGTCAAGTTATGGCCAGCTATTTATATACACTTCACACACACAACTAAACTAAATAAATCGAAACTAATATTTGGCAAGAGGAAATGCAGTGAAATAGAAATAGAGAGAAAGGTGGAGAGCGGGAGATATATTAATTAGGTTAGTCGCAACACACCCTACCCAATGACCCTAACCACCCTACCCAATGACCCTAACCACCCTACCCAATGACCCTAACCACCCTACCCAATGACCCTAACCAATGACCCTAACCACCCTACCCAATGACCCTAACCACCCTACCCAATGACCCTAACCACCCTACCCAATGACCCTAACCACCCAACCCAATGACCCTAACCATCCTAACCAATGACCCTAACCACCCTAACCACCTGTTGAGCCTTTTATTCTATACATCAGCTCAGTTGTATTCTTCAGTTCAAATCTACAGCTGAATTAAATTATGAAAAATGTTTTAATCGTTAATTTTATACAATGCATTATTTTTATTTAGAGCTCATTCTGATGAGAGCAAAAACTATTAATTATTTATTCAGTCACTCCGATAAATGAGAGTGGATGATGGCTGAGTGCAACAATGTAATAATAATCTGATACTAAAATATATTACTGCTATGATTAAGATATTACTGCTGTTGGTAAATAAGATGTTACCGCTATTAGTGATTAAGATATTACTCAGCACGATTTTTTTTAAATATAACTAAAAAATAAACATTGATACCACCTTCTTTCACTAACAAAGTTTAATTTTTGTTTATCATTTTGAACAATTATCATTCGTAATTGATAAAAGAAAAAATTAATCAATAATTTCCCCTCAATACGTGAGATTTTAAATTTCGCGATTGCTATCAAAATAACCGACCCCTCCACCGGACTTAAACTTGGCTGACAAAACTAGATAGAGCAAACAAGTAAGATGCATTCTAATAATAACAAGGTTAACATCTTATTGTAAGCAGAACAAAGTTTCCACGTGCCATCTCCAATGATGAAGGAAACACATTTCTTCATTCTTTGGTCTGGGGCGACGTAAAGATGTAAATTTATTCGTCATTTAATAAAATTAAATTACTAGAGAAAGTAGAAGATATTAATTATATCATTAGTAATAATTTGTTGCGGTGAGATAATCCCTCCATTACATTAGTATGTTCCTGAATGAATAAGTCAATAAGATCCAGTAAGTACTTCTGGAAACAGGTTAGGACTTAACTCATCCATTCTTTTAGCAATGATTACAGAGGAAATGGCTAAAAAAAGCTAATGTTTAACATTTTCAACTTGCCATTTTTGTATATTTCTACACAAAAGACAACTACGCTTCTAATAAATTAGAAAACAGTCATTTACACGAATATTGTAAGGCCTTCTTGGACTTGGGGTTGAGCTTTGTGGTTCCTCTAAATCTTCAAGTTCTTCTCGGATCTGCTCCCAAATCTTAAATGCCCCTGGTCACTATTAAGATAATTATAGGTGCCTAGTGTTCGATTTGGGTAACTTCATTTACGCTCAAATGTTTGGCTTCCAACAATCCTTCAAGACGTTTAGAGCTGTTATTTGTGAGTTACTAACGGATAGTTCATCTAGATGCCTTACATAGTGATGTCATAGTTCATACTTACTTGTTGTATTCTTAATTCATAAAATTGTGAAATTCAATGAACGAATAGTAATAAAACAAAGCTATTTTGAAATATTTTACAAACCTAACAGACGTAGACGATACTAAGGGTTACAAACAGCCTGTCCAAGCCGCAAAGCGCAGGAAGTAAAGCTTTTACTTAAGTTCTTGGGATGTGGAGGAAGAAGAGTCTTCAGCTCTTGAGATGTGGAGAAGCTGCTGGATGCAGGACGGCGGAATGGTGACTGCCTTCAACCCGAATCGACTCTTTCGATCGGAAAGGCGATTATTTCAAGCAAAGTCCAACGAAGCGGGCTTGCAGTGGCTTACACAAACCGGACCTGAGTCGAATCTTAAAATATTTAATGAATGCCGATTCGTTTTATCTTTCACCGCTTGCAACGTCTTGCGTCGAATCAAATAGAATCGACTGGCCGGGGCCAAGACCTCAATCAATCAACGCTGTTTGGGATTTGGGATGCATGCTCGCCTTCCGGAGCCTCTTTAGTCGTTTAACAACTGCAGCTAGTTATTGTTATTAGCTAATAATGACAAATACAATCTTTGAAGAGAAACGGAAAGGTTAACTAAGTTATTGGTGTTTTTAGCTATTATTAGTTAAGTTATTATTAGAATGAATTTCACAACTATTAAACGACCTTTTAGTTAAATATTATTATTATTATACCAATCAAATTCCAATCAGTAAACTAAAGTTGATTAAAGAAAATCGCATAAGTGATACAGAGGCCGCTAAGCATCGCATTTCACGAGCATGTCGCTCATGTCGGTGACGCCAACTTGTTAATGTGGCTCAACGCGGCCAAAGCAGTTTTCACATAGTAACAAAATAACCTGTTCAAAGGTCACCTGTGGTCTAGTGGTTAGCGTAACAAACTACTAAACCCATGATCGCGGGTTCGCAGCCCGGCAGGTGACCCTAGAATTTTTTAAAGGGAGTAAAAAATACTAAATTACGCCGTCCTTCGGAAGGAACGTTAAACGGGGGTCCCGAGCCTGTACGATGCCAGGTACTCGTTAAAAATCCCTATCCCAATTAAACCTGGATAGGTAAAATTTAGAGTTCCCAATGTAGTATCGTCCGATTAGCCATAGCAGCAAAAATTGCCGTTAAATGAACAAACAACAACAAACCCTGTTCAATAGTAAAATAACCAATAATCTTTGTGAATTACCAACTAGAGGATTTACCCAATATCCATCACCTTCAACAGGAAAAATCATGCAATCATGAAAATCGTACTTATCCTTCAGACAGCGTTGATTCTGGTTCAACCGATCATTCCCCAAAAAATGTTTGATATGCCAGGATCAGACACAATCATATTTGGCATACAAGATTTGCCATGAGATGTCTAATTAAGGATTATCTGGAGACCAATGGAAGTATTATTTTATCTTGAAGGTACAATGGCGCTGCCTGTGGTGAGATTGTGTAAATTAATTAAATTTATTTATCTTCATATTGAATGAATGCGGCTGGATACTTAGCGAGTAAGAAGCGAAAAACTGGGTCAAAGCAGGCGAAGAGAAAACCTCCAAGTTTTTTCAGACATAATAATTTTGCGTGAAGGATATCGATCAGCTGACACCCTGAAGGTAGGGCTAAACTGGTTAGGAAAAGCACGCACGCTCCGGACAAACTCACGCCAACCGATGTCTCGCTATGGCGAAATGGGACGAGAAAATTATCGTTCACTTGCGCACCAAACTAAAATATATCGGTCTAATAGTTGCTTAATAACCAAGTGGGAGCGGGTACCGAGGAACGGGACCAGTGGAAAGTGAACTTGATCTGGGACATTTAAGAAAAAATTGGCATTCGGTAGGTTTCGTAGCTATAGCAATACAAAACGTCATATTCAATATGAAATTTATAATTCTCATCTTACTAATATTATAAATGTGAAAGTTTGTATGTTTGTCTCTCTTTCACGCAAAAACTACTGAATGGATTTGGATGAAACTTTACATTAATGTAGGTTATACAGCAGAATAACACATAGGCTATAGCAAGCGCGGATTTAGGGGGCACGTGCCCCCCTTCCCCCGACAGTTTTATAGGTACTTTGGAGAATCCATTATAGAACTTAATTAAAGGCAAATCAGGAACTTAGCATATTGCAATTTGCAGTTAGGTTCTTTGTGTGATTTAAGAAAGAAATTTGGATAATTCCACCCGCAAGTGTTTCCTCTTTAATATAATAAGGGCTCAAAGGTTGTATGGAATCCGTCAGTTTTGAAGTTAGACGTCTGAAATTTTTTACGAGTAACCTATAGTTAAAAAAATTAAATTAAATTATTTGTTATTTTAAATTATAGTTAAATAACACTGTCAAGAAACTTTATGTGGTAGTCCAAATTCTAAGCGAGCGAAGCCGCGGGCAAAAGCTAGTATTGAATAAATGCATCCCTATTCACATTACAACGAAAGAAAGATCCTCGATGACAGATAATGGTAGAAAATCTAAATAATACGTGATCATTAGACAAAGGATGAATTCATTAAGGCTGACTTAGGAGTAGTTTATAACTTAACTAAACTTCGTTACAATGTAATTTAAACCATTTTAAATGTATTATTAGCAATTAAAGCCTGAATATGAATATAGCTATATATATTCTTTAAATTGAAGGTTCAAGAGATTAACGATCTTCGAATTAAAAATGTAACGACTTTTAAATATTTATGATTTGCCCTTCAAAAAGATAGAACATGTGAAGGGGATATAGCCCGAAGAACCAGAAAAGAAAGAAAAGCTAATGACATGCTCAAATCTGAACTGTCAAGTAATAACTTCCAACGGCTATAATTTTATATCGCTGTAAAACATGGAAATCGCGAAAGGGGAGCTAAGAGAAACTTCTAGTTGCGGAGATGGACTTCTGGAGAAGGGCACCAGAATTTCTAGGCGTCATAAGATACGCAATTCAGAGAAGTAATGGTATACTCACAATACCATTCTCGAAAAAATCAAAATAAAGCAATTAGAGTGGTTTGGACACCTACTGACGAAGGAGAGTAATAGAATACCCAAAATGACCAAGCACTGCTGCCCTGAAGGAAGAAGGCCGACCGAGAACTTCATGGATGAACCAAGTCCAGGAAGACATGGCAGGATATGAAGAAGATGCACAGGACAGGAAGACCTTGAAAAAAATGTTATTCTAAAATTTGATTGGAGAAAACAACTGTGATTTGTCCTAAATCACATTCAACCACCCGATTCCCTCTCCTCTCCTGTTTTATGTGCCCATTTTATAGAGGCTTTATAGAGGTAGGTACCAGGAATTCAAAGGATCCACCCCCGACTGTTAACAGATAACAACAAATGAATTATGCAAGCAGTCGGATATAAATCTAGGATCTACGGAAATACAACTCGCGCTCTACCTAGATAGTAAAAATACATCGCATACATTTCGTATATCACACTAAATACTCTTACAACAAATCGATTATTATTGCTTCGCTTCATATATAGAACTATTAATGAAACATTTGAGCCAATGAGCACGGGAACTGTTGGCCTTTGATTGCAGGCAGTGAATGAGTGAGTGAATAATGATGGCTAATGTGAAAGAGTCTTGCTAAATGTTTTCACTTGGCTAAGCGATTAATTTTTTTAACATATCAGCAAGAGTTCCCACCAATCGCGTTGCCAGGCAGATTGCGTTGCCAAGGCGATTGCACAAAACAATGGAGCCAGCAGTTCGGCCATTTATTGCTGTATCCAGGGATCTGACAATCATGTTCAGCAATCGATTGAAGATAATGTAGTTTTATTTCTTAATTTATCATAGACATAAACTAAATCGATTACAGTACTTGAATCGATATATCGATAGCTGTCTTAGAAGCAAATATTGAGCAAACATAAATGTTTTATGTAAAAAAAAAATAAAAATGAAACATGAAATAATGAAAATGTAACAACATAGCCTCAATAAAACCAAGGGCCTCCCAAGGTTAGTGGGACTTAGAAAGGTTTGAATTTTAAGTCTAAAATTATATAATTCTTAAATTCGATCAATGGAAATAAAGTGTAAAATCTGAATCGTAACCCGCTTCTTGTAAATATGTAATAATAGTAATTATTGACAGAAAATAGAAGAAATATATTTGAAGGATTGTGAAGTTGTGGCGCCTGAGAACACGATGAAACAAATAATTATCTAAATACGAGGAATTGTAACCATTTTTCACTTATATGAGACGTCTAATTTCCTACATAAAACAGACATCTACCATTGAAATATGCATCTGCTGTTATGTTAATTCGACTGCAGCGCTGCTTAGCTTCAACACGTGGAAATAAATCATGGCATGTTTCAAACCGTTAATTAATTCCAAATGAAGACAATAGTAATTTGAATAATATCCGTGTTACTACACAATTACTAATCGTATCACAATACAATTCGACCACTTAATATAATGTATGTATTGTAGGCCTCAACGACAATGTATTGTGAGTATACCTCACACCGTGTCTAAAAATACCAGTCGAATAAGTTAACAAATCTCTTTTCAACAATATATCTCTATCTGCCTATCTCATCTCTCTAATAAATGTTTGTTGTTTTATAATGAAAATTAGTTAGATCAAATTGTTTGAGGATGGAAATGAGTAAATAAAAAAAATCGAAATAGATTTTATAATAATAACATATTTGTGGCGTGCAGTCAAGTTTATTATACGAAATTTAGGAAAATTAAAAGTATAAATTGTTTATTTGATAGTATAGAAAAACGCGAGAACTTTTAAGATACCTGAAAAGGTACAGTAAAAGAAGAAAAATAGATACAAAAGTATAAATATATAAAAATAAATAAATGCAAAACTAACGAGAATTGAAACATGTTTGAGTGGAAAATTGTTGACTGGATAATTCTAATAATGAATAGAATTGTGAGGGGGTGTAGATAACACAAAATAAACAGAACTTAGTTTATTTTATTGCGCCGTTTCGGCCTAAGATGTAGGCCATCTTCACGGCTGGGAAAGAAATAAGGTTTCCTTCACCCCCTGACTATTCTATCCACTATGAGAATTCAAACACTTGTTAAAGAAAGTGGTACCTGAAACATCGGTTTTGAGCAAGTCAATGGCGGCGGCCGCAAATATCACCTATGCAATAAATACTAGTAGTATTTAAACTATTGTGAAAGTTTCCAATCCCCAACATCAACATCAACATCAAACAATTGTACCATGATAAAATTCCAATATATACATAATTCAAATTTAAAAATATCTGTATTTAAAAAGGCGGAATGTATTCCAGTTTTGGCAGAAATATAAAACTATAGTTAAAAAATAAAGGAAAGAGTTGTCTTTCGGTTGTTGAGCCTTGTCATTTGTGGTTGTGGTCAGGTGCAAAATAATGAAACTGCAAATATAAATAAAAATAACCGATTTTCGTCGATCGCTTGGATATCAATGGAGAATTCTGCTGTGGTCCAAGTTTTTGGCTTCCTAAGTGAATGAAATGCAAGTGGATGGCAGCAGCACGGGACAGAGACTTACGGCGGCTGCTGGTTGAGGAGGCCAGGACGCGTCAACGTGTTGTAGCGCCAGCTAATAATAATAAAGTGAATGAACTATATAGGTACCTCATAGATAGTACATAGGATCTTACAAACGGTGGCCTGCGAAACAATATCTAGAATCTAGGCACAAGTGGAATATTTAACGATGTAAACGGTAAACTACAAGGCACTTTAGTAAATTTATACTATTAAATTTAATGCGCAAACGAAACAATAAAATGTTGTGCTTGGTCAGCTTAGTATAACGTGTATATAATTTAGCCTCGAATAGTTTTGGCACGACCGACCATTTTCTTGAGACGAGACATGTTTTTTTTTTTCCTCAGCGCCCGCACTGAAGTTGAGCTGGAGGTCACCAGAGCCCTTTCCAAAGAGCTAGAAGAAATTAGACAATTGTTTAAAGAAAAAAAAAGTTGTGGAAGAAACTTACAGCAAGAGGAAGAAGATAAAAGTTGTTGAGAAAGTTGAGCAACATAAGAATAAAACTAGTTGACAAAAAACTAACAAAGGCTACTCACTAAGGAGCTGGAGAACCATCGTCATTCTCAAGCTTACTAACAATCTTCTTACTAACAATTCTACCCGCAGAATTTTTTGTCTATTTCATGGAAACATAAGCATTGAAAGAATAATAATCAATCGTCAAACATTATAACTACGCTCGTATTGTTTTTTATTGATTTGATGTAGCCATTTCGCGTGACATTGAGCTAAGCTTTCTTGAATATCAACCTCTGGGATCGAAACTCGCATCCGTGAAGTGGGAAAAATCGTCGATTGTGTGTTATCTCGGGCAAATCACCTCCCTTCACAGTTGGATAAGAAACAATACGGTTTCTACTATATAATGAATCTTCCTACGGTTAGTTGTGGTACAATTTTTTTATTCCGGCCTAAACAAGAGTAAAGTAAATAAAAATATCAAGAAAATAAATGAGGACTTACTTAAATGGCAATATTACGGACTAATCCTCAAAATTAATAATATACAAAATATTAATGATAATATAAAATAATACGAGTATACCTCACATTTTCCATCAAGATTGTAATTTAAGGGCGTTTTCTTAGAAATCTGTAAACGGGGCTAGGGCGTATAATCAAACTCACGTATAATATTTTTCATTACTTTTCTAATATTGATAAGCTTAGCTGATAGGTGAAGTAGTAATAAAACTAAAGATGGAGATATATCAAGATGGCCGTTATGAAGGAATGAACTAACTACTACAGTCGGCAACCTTGAATGTAACGAGTCAATGAACGCTTCTCTTCTTCAATGTAATCTTCCCAATTCCTCAATGAAACTTATTTAGTATTCTTATTAAAGTATTGGGGACATTTTAATTTACAGAAAGATATAAAATATATATTATCATGGTTGATGGGTTGTGGTACTGAAGTAAACTGAAAACCAAAGTTATTGGTTGTGGTACTGAAGTAAACTGATAACCAAACTTACTACAAACAACAGACGGTCTTGGTTGCAAGGAAGAAATTGTAAAGAAGACAGCGGCAGTGTAAGTGATTTAGCCGAAATCTTGCTCAATAGCCAAGTTCTCCCACCGCAATTAAGGGTACCTACTTTAGTTAGGTTGCGTGAGCTCCAAGACGGTCCCCAATTCTCACAGATTGGAATAAAACAGATTGCTGTTTTGCTATCAAACATAACATAAATGTGTATACCTTTGTAGTGTATTGACTAAACTAAATCACACGATAACTTTATATCTACAGTCCCAGTGAATAAATGGTTAAGTTTAATATTCTCCAAAATGATTTTCTTGTACTTAAGTAAGAGGAATCGAATTATTTTCGTAGTGAATAAGGGGCTAAGTAAGGCATTGGCTTGAAAAGGAGTTATTGCTTATATTACAACTCCATTTCAAGCCAAAAACTACGAGAATGATACGATTCCGGTTATCTGAAAGCAGCTAACTCTCTCTGGACAAATTCCGACTTGACCATTTATTCACCGGGGCCGTAAATAAATAACTATATATATATTTAATGATAAAAAAAGAAATGATAGTTTTGGATGAATTATATTATCCATTGATAGAATGAAAGATCCCAAGACAAACATGTCGAGCTGTACGAAGCCTATGTCCCTTTCTACTATGGCTGCAAAATGGAACCAATTTGCAGTGTGTACATACTTGTACTAAATAATGGATATCCCACAGCCGACGACGACCATTCCGGATCCGTTGAGGGAGAGTATGCGGAGAAAACTAGGAGCCTCGCTAATTCCAGTAATTCGCGGAGTATGTGAGGACTTTATGATAATTGAGAACATCCTCTCCTGCTGAATCAGTTTCCCATCGCTCGAGGCTACGCGCCAGGATTTCCGGTCCCAGCCTCCTCCATTCACCGCCACAGCCTTCTCGATTCACAGCCTCCTACATCTAATCTATTAGCTAAATATTCGTATTTCAAATAATATCCCCCTTTTAGCCTAAGCATGCTAAAATCCTTAATGCTGCTAGACTGCTAATGATAACCTGAACGACCACAATGAACCTTAAATAAGGGTTGTACGCGAAGCTTCCGGAATCGATTCACCCCTTTTAAAAAATATTTATTTATTTAAATTTGCATCTGTATAACCATAATACATCAAGTAAATAGAATGAAATATATACATATATATTAAAAAGGAAAGCATGGAGTAGAGAAATAAAAATTTGGAGAATTTACTCTACTTAACGATTAGTGTGTATAATAAAAAAATGCCTCTCCAAAAAGGTCAAAATCAGACAGTACAATACAGTGGTTATATTGTACGGGACAGAGACAATGAGCTTTCCCAGTTTAGTTAAGCTTCTTAAAATAGAGAGCAGGATTCTTAGGAGAATCAACGGGCCCAAAGTAACACCAGAAGGATTCCGGCTGGAATCTAACCAAGAAGTTTACTTTGAAATGAGTGACTTGGAAACAGAAATAATGGTTAGAAGACTCAGATTTTATGGTCAAAAAAATCACAGAAACACGGCATTACACAACATTTATTAGAAAACCGTACTGAATACCAAACTTTCCTCAAAGATGCGGTTCTAGTGGCAGAAAGAAAACAAATTCCATCTCAGGAGCATTGAGGATTTGACGAAGGATTTTGTATACGAGAGGAGCCCGGAAGCTCTACTCCGTTATTCCAAATGAGTCTTATAATAGTCGTGAGTATGAGTCTTTTGTAATTAATTGGGAGCTTAGAGCGTTTGTATAGCAAGTGATGAAGTAGCCTGCAACGGCAAGCACTTCACAACTTAAAGCTGATAATGAGTTTGATCACTGGAGTCATCGGAGCACATTCCTTATAAGTAGGGTTTTCCTGTTTAATGTCATCTCGAGACCCGCGTATGATCCAACATCAACTTCTTCATTATTTAAACATAATTTGAAAAATTGGAAAATTTTTATTTCAAAAGTTTACATTTTTAACAGCGAAAAATTAAAAAACAGATACTTACTATTTTCCTTGGGATAATAAAAAAATACCTAATTTCAACTGTTGTTCAATTGTTTAATTGAATATTTGGCGGGACCCTGATGACGACACCGCGGTCCAAGGAGCCGGGGTGCACATTACTTTGGCAATCACTGATTAAACTATTAATTGACTTGGAATCCATACACATTTACTATAGTATTGTAGATAGATAGAAGATAGAATTTTATTTGTCTTTGGGGGCTTCTCCTTGGAATACTTTGATTATCAGAAGATTCTAAGATGAAGTGTTGAAGAAATTGTTGCCTATATTCATTGTGTGCTGGGCAGTGAAGGAGAATCTGATGTAGACTATAGTAGATAAATTGACTGCATGATATACAGGTTTCTTGTGAGTTGAACAAAAAAGTTGTGTTTTTCCCATAGATTCTGATTTGTTCTGGATTAGCAACTCTTAATTGGCTGACACATTTCAATTTCTTTATCTGAACTTTGAATGTGAGGTACGTTTCGGGGTCGGGAGCATTGTAACTGCATAGAATTCTATATAAAGGGCAGTTAGTTGAATTTAGAGTCCTTTGAATGTCGACTGAGAAATATTGGTTATGTGTTTTTTCCAGTATGTCGTCTTTGTATCGAAGAAGTCCGGTTGTATGGTGAACAGTAAGCTCTTCTGCAAAGGCATTTTGCTCGGCTATTGCTCTAAATTGGGACACCCAATTGAAGTCCATATCAGGCTTATCCTTGCCTAATGATTTAAGTCTATTAAAACAAAGTTTTAGGAGTCGCTCTTCTGGCATAAACTCGAGCTTGAACCATAGATTTGTCATATTTTTTATAACTTTCATGCTTAATGGTTCTCTTCCTGTTTCGAGACGGACTATATAGTTTGGGGTATTCTTGGGCAAACCAAATAGGGGCTTTAAAAATTTAAGTTTGACCGTTTCGATTGCCTCAAGATAATTGGGGCTCCATACTTCAGAAGCGTAAAGCAATGTTGATGAAACCATTGAGTCAAATGAAGCTTTTTTTGTTTCCCAAGAGTCACTTTCCTCTTTTTTACTATAGTATTGTATAAATTATTTAAAAAAAAATGTTTAGAGGCATTGTAAAGTGTAATGATAGAGTATAATAGTGATGTAGAGACAATATCGAGAAATTTACAAATATACAATGAGGCACTGACTGGACTAATAGCGTGTAATGAAGGTCTCTATCAGCTGGGGTTGGCCTTGGTCAACTGTCCACGTCTCTCTGCTGTACACCTACATATATATATATATATATATATATATAAACCCTGTACCACTACAACCCATGAAGGGTCTGGGGTTCAGTACATGGTAGAGACTGTACTGTTTTTATGGACAACGGTTCTGCAAGGAGGTAACTTGTCCTAGGTCACGCTCAACCGCCAGAGTTTTCCCCCTTATTTTGGGTACCCTATTTTTATAATATTTTATAGAAGCTGGGTGAGCCCCAGGAGGGTCCTAGATCCTGTATGATCCATCCCCGGCTGCAAACAGACTAAATAAAACTCATGGCCTGCAGCGGGATTTGAACCAGGATTTGGCATCATCATGACGGGATCATGGCAGCTCAGTGCTCTACCACTGAGCCACTCCGCTCCCTGATATATATATATATATATATATATATATATATATATATATATATATATATATATATATATATATATATATATGTAGTCAGACGGTGGTCTGAAAAGTTTTCGACCTAACAAAAATACAAGACATTATTTCTGATTTTTTTTTTCATCATAGTTTCCATGTAGCTCTAAACACTTCTCCCAGCGATGCTCCCATCTCTGTAACCCGTCCAAAATGTACTCGGCGTTTTTATCTGTAAAATAATTGTTAACAAAGGTGGTTGCCTCTTCATTTGACGGAAATCTCTGTCCTCCGAGCGCAATTTTTAGATGAGGGAACAAAAAGAAGTCGCTTGGAGCTAGCTTTGGTGAGTTGGCGAATGCTCAAGCAGTTCAAACCGTATTTCGTGGATTTTCGCCATGGCAGACGCTAAGGTGTGAGACGGTGCGTTGTCTTGATGAAACAGGATTTTCTTTTTTCTGCAAATGTGGCCGTTTTTCCTCAAGTTCTTCCTTCAGCTTGTCAAGTAATGGTGCGTAATATGCTCCTGTAATGGTTTTTCCTTTTTGAGGATAATCGATTAAAATAACTCTATGACTATCCCAAAAAACAATTGCCATCACTTTCCCAGCCGGGAAAACAGTTTTTGCTTTTTTTTGGAGCCGATTCTCCCTTTGCATTCCATTGTTTGGACTGTATTTTTGTTTTAGGCGTACACTGGTGTATCCAAGATTCATCTACAGTAATTAATCGGCGCCAAAACTCGGATTTATTGCGACTAAACAGCGCCAACAGAGCGTTGGAAATGTTCATTCGAACACATTTTTGGTCTAACGTGAGCAAACTCGGCACCCAACGTGCGGACAGCTTTCTCATATCTAAATGTTGATTAAATATGAAACAAACCCGTTCCTTTGACATGTTCGTAACCTCTGCTATCTCTCTAAATTTAATTCGGCGGTCGTCCAGCACCGTTCGGTCAATTTTGGCGGTGTTCGGCAGAAAATTTTCAGGCCACTCTTGTAAATACCTATATATGTGTATATATATATATATATATATATATATATATATATATATATATATGTCTGTATGTATGTATATATTTCTGTATTCATTACTATCGCTAAGTGTCCTAAGATCTGAAAAAATTTCGAAAGTTCCTCAGAGCTATTTATTATAATTTTTTTTTTAAATTTATTTATTGAAACTTACAAATATATAATATTAATACATCGAGTAAATATAATGAAAGATATAGTGATATAGTGGAATGAGATGACAATGGTATGCCAATGGTAGTACTCGAAATTATAATTTTAAATTTAAAACATCTGATTTTATTAACCATTTATTAATAATAATTATAATTATAATAATAATTATTAATAATAAAATAATTATTTTAACCACCACGTGGGAATTTCCAGCTCTGCATCATAAAATGCAGACATAAAACGCAGAAAAAAATATTAATTATTCAAAAAATACACATACAAGAGAAAAGAACAAGGTCACGCGATAGTCTTCATTTTTTTTTTTATTTATAAAACGGAAAGAAAAATAATAGAATCTTGAAATAAAAGTTGTGTTTATTTGATTTATGATACAACTAAGATACGTTTTTTTCGTCTGTTTGTCATTTTTTTAAAGTGTTCAAATGCTATACAAGACAGATAATATCTACCTTATCCATTCTATCAATTCATGCATTATTATTTGATATTGTGATCCTTATCCTTATTAAATTGTAAAATTCAAGGATAATTTATGTATTAACATCTGTTTTAACAAACTTAAGTGAGGCCAAGTTGTAGAATTGTTTATAACGAATTCATTTATTTTTTAAAATGTTTTTGATATAATAATTCTGAAATATTATATGTTTAGTAGCATCCTTATAAATGGAGGCGGTAGGGGTCCAACGATGAAGTAGTCGATATGAACAATTTGACAATTCGAAGTTTCGCCAAGTTACGATGATTATCTTGAGATGAACTAAGGCATCGTTTTGGAAATTTGACGTTCTACTTTTGAAGGAACATTTTCAACGTAAAAAAGTAGGCTCCAGATATTTCCGAATAATAATTACTTGTGCTTTGAGTAGCGATCGATTATTAAAGTATGGAATGAAAAAAAAAGACTTCTCAACATTTAGTTCGCAAGACAAATAAATGAGACGTCTCGGAAGGCAGAAGATAGACCTTGGTCCAATTTCTAAAAAGGAAGCAAAGAAGACAAAAGGAGCAATAGAGAAAGAGAGAGAGAGAGAGAGAGAGAGAGAGAGAGAGAGAGTAGAAGAGAGTGGGGGAGGGAGGAACAGACAGGTAAGGTTCAGAGCCCGCTATGAGATCCGGCTCGGTTTAGGGATTCCCCGGTAGCCATTGTAAATCCAAACAGCTCTCGACTTCTTGGTCACGGCTGTCTGGAGCGGTTCCTGGAAGGCCGCCGATCTAGGAGGGATGAAGAGGTCATGGCATGGCCAAGGAGTCGAGTGGAGTCTCCTACGAGTGCTACATTTCAACTTGATTTGAATTACTAAGAGCTACAACCGACTTGCAACTCCTTCACATCCGACCGGAAGTAGTGATTGCCCTGCCATCTATTGATTAGTCCGTAACTACCAGATAGTTGCATTTGATTAGGATTAACTAGAGCGTGCAACTGAATTCAGAATTTTACTACTGCTTCTAAAATATATCACAATATTTTTACCAAAGCATTTACTGAAAAATGTAATATGGGTAATTTTCGAAACTGATAACTATTTAAACAATTGATAGTATGACTTAATTTAAAAAGTATTTCATTTTGAGACCATCCTTGAATCCATTTTGAGTAGGACGAGACGCCTGCCAACAAGTTTTTAAAGTCTCACGCACTCAAAAACTCTTGGCCCTAGAAAGTTAAAGTACCTTATTTTCTATTCAAGTTAGTATATCAGCTATCGCATACAAAAATACATCTCCCTCATTGGTCACTACATAAATACACCTCCCTTATTGGTCACTACACGCCCCTTAGAATGGTGCAATACTTGATGGTCTTGAAGATGTTTATTAAAAAATATCATAGATTATTCTTAAACCCAATGTTTAACTGTTTAGTATAAATACAATTAGCATTTACTATACTTTAAAATATTTACTTGAAACTAAAATTGATCTTCACCGCACCGATAAAGGAATTATAAGAATCATGCAGGCAGATTTTTACACAACAAAGATATTATTTTAATCATAAAATTTTTCGAATTACATACATTCAGAATAAAAATCGCTCCTTTCATTTTGATTATTTTTTTTAAAAGAATTGTGGCTATATTATACTTTGTTGTATTCTGTACATTCAGATTTTAATTCGATTAAGGATAGCTTAAACAAAAATGTCAGTTGCTGACTTACAGTTTAATGAATTACAGTAATGTGTTAAAGGTACGCATAAGTAGTTCATTTTGATATTTTAAAAAGAATCGTCGAAATATGAGGAGGATGCACACTGCCTTCTCAATATGTTTTCCAATATGAGGAGGATGCACGCTGCCTTCTCAATATGTTTTCCAATATGAGGAGGATGCACGCTGCCTTCTCAATATGTTTTCCAATATGAGGAGGATGCACACTGCCTTCTCAATATGTTTTCCAATATCAGGAGGATGCACACTGCCTTCTCAATATGTTTTCCAATATGAAGAGGCTGCACACTGCCTTCTCAATAAGTTTTCCAATATGAGGAGGATGGACACTGCCTTCTCAATATGTTTTCCAATATGAGGAGGATGCACACTGCCTTCTCAATATGTTTTCCAATATGAGGAGGATGCACACTGCCTTCTCAATATCTTTTCCAATATGAAGAGGATGCACACTGCCTTCTCAATATGTTTTCCAATATGAGGAGGATGCACGCTGCCTTCTCAATATGTTTTCCAATATGAAGAGGCTGCACACTGCCTTCTCAATAAGTTTTCCAATATGAGGAGGATGGACACTGCCTTCTCAATATGTTTTCCAATATGAGGAGGATGCACACTGCCTTCTCAATATGTTTTCCAATATGAAGAGGATGCACACTGCCTTCTCAATATGTTTTCCAATATGAGGAGGATGCACGCTGCCTTCTCAATATGTTTTCCAATATGAAGAGGATGCACACTGCCTTCTCAATATGTTTTCCAATATGAAGAGGATGCACACTGCCTTCTCAATATGTTTTCCACTATTAGCGTCCATAATACATCCATAATGTATAAATACGCACCCAAATTGGTTTGTGGAATTAAATACAGGAAATTTCTACATGGAAGATATGAACGGTCTGTTGCTCCAAGCGGCCTATCGCTTGCAGGCATTATAACGGCCAGGGCATGTTGGGCACAACCGTACAAGATGTTTATCACAACCTTGGATCATTTTTCTAGCTTCATCTTCATCCTCTGTAATCTAAATCAGCATCTATAAAATATTATTTTAAAATATCGGGTTAAAATCTACTGGATGCTTCTCAGTAAAGCCTTCTACAACAAATTAGTCGAGCCAAAGTACCTCCTGATTCCAGCGATGGACATGTTAATCCTCTCAAGATATTTCGCATTTCGAAAAATAGGTTATCTTGGATTGCTAATAAGCTGAATGTATTGCCCTATTCTACAAATGTTTATCTTTTCTTAATTGTCTAATCCCGAATGGCTGTTTAAAAAAATTATTAAAAACAATTTCTGAAAAAAGTCCAAAAATTAAGGTTCGTCAGTAATTGCCTTCCCCCCAGGCAAGATTTATTTTAAAGACCTGAAATTGAAAACGCCATACCAGGATTGAGAGAGTGCGTTCAATTCAAAATCAAATACACTACAGCTGCGAGGAAGAGGGAACGTTTCGGATGAACATCGCTGATGAGAACAATCGATTAAGAAGATCGATATTCGGCTTCTTTGTGCGCTGAATAAATCTTCATTGATCTACGACTATTATTCACCTCTCTGCCTCTACGTAGCTGATCATTAGTGCCCAATAAAACAGATTTCCAAATTTAGTAAAAAACAAAACAAAAACGTGCAATGCAAAATTTACTTAATTCCACAACGTACTATACCATTCTGCCATATTGCTGATTCTCTTAAAAATTTGTCGAGTCTTTATTTCAGCTTGATAGAGTTTATATAAAACCTTATTTATCAATTCTCTTCGATATTCGCTATATTTTGTTAACTTATCTTATTACAATAGTTGCAATTCAGATGCGCAATTTAGAATTGACATTGATAAATCGTTTCAAAATCTATGAGCAGTGACGATCGAATCGATATTTTTATTTTGTCTTGTTTCTGTTTTTGGACCATTGTAGTGAATAAATATGATATTTTTTTTAAACATATAAAATGCTTTAAAAAAGAGCAAATGGTTCGATTCCGGTATCAATATCTACCGTTTACAGTTTATAGTTTATAGTTTATGGTTTATAGATTACTGACCTCCGAAGACCAGCCAAACCCAACCCAAGATTGAAAATGAGACTTCTATCAATTAACTCAGCAATTTCGCGTTGGGAATTCTGCTTGACCTGAAGACTTATCCTTTCTCGGACTGCTAAGGTGTAACTCCAAGAAATTTAACATTTACAGTTATTTTATTAGATGTGACATGGCCTATAGATGATGATTAAACACCGTTCCAAGCCTTTGTAGGAAATGTTAGATCAAATGATACTTTCAAAGAGAATTTAGTTTGTGTTATTCAAAAATAATTTTATAATCTTATAGAATTTATTTAAGTGATAGAATAGGACGAATGGGGGTGCACAATTCCAAAGCTTGAAAAATTCCTTAGGCAGTGGCAAAGAGCCAACACTAAGCGAGCCAATCAGGAAGCCCCACCGTAATCCGGTCGGCGCTCTTAGCCAATGGCCTTTCGATATTCGACAAATATCGATCTTGACTTGCAGAGGTATCTACAGCACGTACCTAATTAGTTATCGATCCAAAATATCTTCATAAATATTTAAACCGATTTGAATGGTAAATACCTGATCCAGATTGGCATTCTAAACTAAATATCGCCTTGGAGCCCAGCCAAAGATGTCACTTGCAGAAACTTGCTGATGAGGTCATTACTATGTTAAATATCGAATATAAACATTAAATTGTCTTTACCACGATCCGAACAGATGGCCCTTCATGGGTCGTAGGGGTATGGGGAAAAAAATAAGCAATAAAAAAAGAAGCTAGTCTACTTCAATTAGGCGCAATGGACTTTTTAATAAGATAAATGTCAAAGTATGGCTTGTAGGGGTCGTGATCTAAGTAGTATAAATAATGTGATCAGTAAAATCATACTTGAGCGGTCTCAGTCAGCCACCTCTGGCTTCACACAAACAACAACGGCACTGGCAAAGGAGAAGCGCAGGGATCTCCTTGGACCTTGCTTTGTCCTTGACACATTGTTAGAGGGTGGGGTCTAGCTCTCATTTAATGCTTATTATTTCTCTATTCTTCTCACATTTTAGTCCGGTTTAATATTTAATGGTAAATTACTTCCCTAACGCTGCTATTGTAGATAAAGGGAGTGTTGTAACAGGATCGAAATTCGATGTCCATGTTTCAACGGATCTATAACTTTCAGAGACTACTACGTCCAAAACGGAAGCTTGTGGAAAGGTTCTCTTGAAGGAGTTGAATGAATTTTATTTTGAGGAGTTTCGACTCCTGATGACTAAGTTCTGCATCGGCTACCTCTGAGCAGCTACGTAAGTTTCGAATATTTCAGCAAAAAAAGGTTGTTATGATTTGATAAAACTCTTCAAAATTCTTCTACTTAAAGCTCTGTTCATAACAAGAGCGTGTACAGTAGTATCAATCATAGAAAAATGTTTAACCGAAATCCCTAAACATTTTTCAAGGACTCTATTAAATAAATGAAAATAAAGAAATATTATTCTTTCAAAATCTGCTACTATATAGTATAATGTGGGCATTAAATACAAATAAGCTATAACTAATCATCATAATCATCTTAAATTCCAGAAGATGATTAAGGCTTAAACCAAATTTGTGAAAGGTGAATTGACTACAAACAAAAGAATCAGAAAATCAGATCCTGGATAATTTTATAATTATGACCAGTTATCCATATAATCTATAGACCAGTTTTAACCAAAATATTCATTTAAAAGTGGATCTGGTTAATATTGATTGCTTGTGAAGAGCAACCTCTTCAGTTTGCTGTAAACTCAGGTCGGTAACCTCTACTTTGTCAAATCTTCAACATTTAGTTCTCACTTTGCATCGCTTTGTACATTTATTTAAAAATCTAATAAATGTTATGATAGTTGAGCTATCAACTAATTATCAAGAAAACTATATAGTCCCAGTTCTGTGAAAAATGATCAGAGTAAAATAAAAAATGATATTATTGATGGATTGAATTGGTTAGGGAGTGTAGTAGTTGTGATCATTTTCTGTTATCATTGACTGCACCCCCTCACCAATTCAATCCGTCATTAGAATTATCAACCAATCAACTGTTTTCCACTCAAAAATGATGTTAATACGATTTTTGAAATTTCTAAATTAATCTTTGTTTATCTTTCTAATTATTAATTTGCTCATTTTTTTCTATTTATTAACTTTTACTTCTTAAAATACAATTTTGTTTAGATTAAGAATGAAATTATAAGATGGAAACTAAGGCCAAAATTCGCCACTAAAATTGTTCATTCGCATGTCGACTCTTTCATGTCATCACCAGCAATAACCCAATAGACTATTTTCTTGTTATTGTAACTTTTATGATCGTATTTGCATTTTTCTGGCATTATTTTTCAAGGCAAAAGGATCTTAAACAAGCAAATAAGGTAGTGAAATATACAACAGTTTAAATTTAATACAATATTAATCATTATTCGAAAACAATCTGGTGACACATCTTTTTGCTCTTTTGTAATTTTGTTTACATTTTTACATTAAAAAGTTACGAGAGATTTAATCTGAATTTGCAAAATAATCAAACTATGTATGCATGGTACATTGTTTCACTCCCTTTTTGAATACAGCGAGTCCTTAAAATTACACCAAAATTTAATCATTTCATTAAAAAAAATAGCCGTGTACTATATGGAGCAACCTATGTGCGACTGTGAAAAAAACTGAAAAGGAATCATATAAAAACTAGTGACAATACGAAAATATAATTCCCTTCCATAACAGCAACTAAAATGACCTGGGAAATTCCTTTACTTAAAATAATATTTAAAACAAGAACAAGTTCTTAAAAGATTAAAAGTAATATTTAACTTGCTTATAGAGATTTCGCCACACACGATTACCTCACCTCTTCAACCGTTTAAGTAATTCTATTTTTAACTTCATACGAATCCAAGTTTTAAGTATTACATACAATGATATATATATATATATATATATATATATATATATATATATATAATGTACAAATTAAACAATATTAAAGCCGCCCTCCTCTTGGTAAAATAAATCAATTAGTAACAAACAGACAAAATAATATAATTCGGAAATTATACTCACAGTGGGTGATGATTAGGAATCACGAAGATGCTACCATCACTATGTAAATACAAATCCTCAGATATTATAATGTTTAGCGAAAATTAGCATCTAAAACTGCGGGGGATTCGCTTACCTGCAAAAAGAATAAAACATTGCGTCAGTGACGAAATAAGATAGAGATAAAGATGGAGATAATAAAAAAAAGAAATGAAAATTGATAAATAATTGTGAGCTGCGTGCAAAGAAAAGAATTGTGCAACGGCACCAGAATGCACGTGGCGCTATGATCTCTTGACGACTATAAATCACTAACGTCTTTAGCGTCTCTCATCATCTTTCGAAAGCCAAATTTAGTCGATCGGTGCATTATCATATTTCTTTCATTAAAGGCCGTGCTGTGAAATATATATACATAATTTATTTTAAAAATATAATTGATCGATATCAGTAAAATAAAAAAACTTGTTTAGAATGTTTAATAAAAGAAAATGTTTTACTTGAAGCAAATTATAATGCGAAGAGCTTTGAAAATCGATTCAAAAACTGTTTCTGTTATTAAAATTATCCAATAATTAAAGATTAAAAACTCACTGAAAGTAATTTTATGTTTAAAACAAAATTGACGCTTGTCAAATCTTAAAAAGATATAACCTATGTGGAAACTAATTTTGGCTAGCCTTCTCTTGGGCACTCATCAATATAAACAGCAAACAATTTTCGACGCGCCTGCAATGCATTTTCCCTTTTTGTAAATGGAAAAGTAAAATATGGCGAATATAATCTTCTGGAATCTTTATTTTTAATGTGCAATAACTTTTGACTGAGCAACCTAATGATGCTGCCTTCATAACTAGAATGTTTTAGCAAGCGTTACATTTCAATTGTGCTATATTATTGCTACATAAAATAAAAATGACTAGAGATATGGGACTTGAAAGCTATTTATTTGAAATAACGGAGATTACGTTTTTCCCGAATTATTATATATAGAGGCAATTTTGCAATGTCTGCTTGTCTTCGTTCCGGAACTATAATATTCATTTTTTTTTTTTATAAATTAGATAAAATAATTCTAAATATATAATTACGCCGTAGTACTGGGCTAAATGAGACGAAAATAGCCGACGACATCTCCGCCAATTATGACGATAATTACACGAAAGGATCTGATGAAAAGTTGTGGGCGTCGCGAGGGAGTAGGAAGATCGACCCAGTTAGGAAATTAATGCCACCGTTCCCTGAGGTGTATGGGCAAAGGGAATCCGGCAAGTCCTTTCGTCTAAATCCTAATAATATTATAAATGCGAAAGTTTGAATGTTTGTCTCTCTTTCACCCAAAAACTACTGAACGGATTTGGATGAAACATTACAAGTATTATAGGTTATACATCAGAATAACACATAGGCTACAGCAAGGGCGGATTTAAGTGGGCACGGGGGCACGTGGCCCCCAGACACTTTTTGGTGTCCTGTGGAGAATTCATTATGGTAGATAATTAAAGGCAAAAAAGGGACTGAGCATCTTCAAATTTGTAGATACGTTCTTTGCATAATTTAAGAAACAAATTTGGATGATTCCACCCCTAAGGGTTTCCCCCTTAATATAATAGGGGTTCAAAGATTGTACGGAATCCGTCAGTTTTGAAGTTAGACATCTGAAATTTTGGATGTATGAATAATATATAGTTAAAAAAATATATAATAAATCATTTATTTAAAATGGTCTGCCAAAAAACTTTATGAGGCAGAGCAAATTACACGCGAGCGAAGCCGCGGGCAAAAGCTAGTCTTACAATTTTTTTTTATTAAATAATCAACACAATAATATAATAAGATGTAATTAAAGAAGTTAATTATTTTATTTTTAGTAAATAAAATTAACAGAGAACCGTTCAAATTTATAATAATCTGATGTTTTTAACTATCCTCCATTATCATCAAAACTATTATATATATATATATATATATATATATAATAGCTATATATATATATATATATATATATATATATATATATATATATAATATAATATATATATATATATACCATATATATATATATATATATATATGGTAGAGCACTGAGTTGCCTTGATGAAGGGTTCACATCCGCTGCTGGCAGACTGGATCTAGGGCCCTCCTGGGGGTTACCCGGCCACTATAAAGAGTGGGTTACCAAAATAAGGCGGAAATTCTGGCGGTTCAGCGTGATTTAGGACAATCACCTCCCTGCACAACCGTTGAACAGTACAGTCTCTATCACGTCCTGAACACCAGACCCTTCATGGGTCGTGGTGGTACTGGGTTTTTTTTTATTGTATACTTATGATCTTAAAAAGTGATGATGTTATAGGCTAAAATGATTAATAATTTTCACAAAGTTTAATTTAATTCTTAGCTTCCTCCAGCTTGAAGTGTCCAAAAAAAGAAAAATTAATAACGTTTCTGAATAGTAATCGAAATCAGAACTACATAACAATAATTAATGTAGTACTTGATGCTGTCACTCGTTTTATATATGTACATTAGAACAAAAAAAAATGTTTTTAGACCTCCTTAAGGCATTTTAAAATTAAATGTCAACAAGATAGAATAATATGAAGAATTCCATAATGACTTAATGACTTAATGATTAACTGGAACAATAAAAAGAAAAGCAGTTTCTAAGAAAATTATAAATGAATAAATTTAACGGGACGAGGAACATAGTAAGGAATGTATTCCTATCTCCTTGAAATTAATGAGTATATGATTTTCATACCCTAGTATATTAAGTAATACATTTGTATATTAACTAATACATTTGCAATAAAACAAAACGAAACAAATCAATTGCATCCAAATAACGAACTTCACAATATGTTAAGTGAATGTAATCACTGGTGGTGACATACGATAACTTGCCCTTCTTATCAATTCCCTCTCAAAAAAAAATGTGTACGCTTCTGTAAACATCGTTTAATATTATTTAACATGTGTTAGTTTTCCTTTTGTAAATCTTTTGCAGTTGATTACTCGACTTTTTTTATAGAGCAATAAACTGTGTAATTTATGTTTATTCTAAAATTAGAGTCAGTAGGTTGCGCATGCTCATTGGAATCTATAGGATTTGAAACTTAGCATACATGTGCAAGGGATTATTCATTTAAAAGTATTTTCAATTTTTACACTTTGTCCACAAAAAAATAATTGTTAACAAAGCTAAACTTTAGTAAATTATCTTCCTTTTTTAATCCTACCATCATGATTATGCGGTAGCTCAGTGTGTAGGGGACTTGGTCGATCTGCTGTGGGTCAGATAATTATTATGTCCGTTAACAGTTACAGATGGACCCTGAGAGATCTGGAGACCCTCCTGTGGTCCACCCATCCTCTGTAGAGTGGACACCCTTAATTGGGATTACCTGATGTTTTAGCGTGATCTCGATCAAACCACCACCCAGCACCTCCGTTGCTCTTAGAGTAGTGTATGTACACCATTCTTGAATTGTAGAGGAGCAGATTTTTTTTTTATTCTTTCTTTGCATGCTCGTTGAGAGCTATGCTCTACAACTATTACAGGCACTATAATGTACCCTAAATATTATAGTACAATTGCATCACATGTGCAACGCCGCCCGATCGCAGAACTGTTATTTTGGCACCGAGTGGAGCAGAATTCTTTCGATATTGGCCGCCAACTGAACTGCTTGGGCTATTTCCGTTCGTTTTCACGTCATTATGTTGTCGTACTTAGTAAATAGTGCACTTAATGCTTTATCCGTATAATACCCAAGTATACCAAGTATACCAAGTATACCAAGTATACCAAGTATACCAAGTATACCAAGTATACCAAGTATACCAAGTATACCAAGTATACCAAGTATACCAAGTATACCAAGTATACCAAGTATACCAAGTATACCAAGTATACCAAGTATACCAAGTATACCAAGTATACCAAGTATACCAAGTATACCAAGTATACCAAGTATACCAAGTATACCAAGTATACCAAGTATACCAAGTATACCAAGTATACCAAGTATACCAAGTATACCAAGTATACCAAGTATACCAAGTATACCAAGTATACTAGTTGACCCGGCCACGCGTTGCTGTGGCTGTTATAATAGTTTAAAAAAATATTAGTTAAAATTTGAATTTAAAAGAAATAATGAATTTATGAAAACATGAATTACATAGATTTTTGATTTTACATTTTATTCATCTTATATCTAACTATATTAAATACAACATAATATAATATATAATATACAACACTCATAACTGATAAAATATAAACATGAGTTTAATGAATGAGGTATATAATGTTTGATTTTTAATTATGGCTAGTAATATTATATAAAATTATAAATATTTATTTAAATTTAATTGAGCGCTAATCGATGCACAATATTTTTTGTTAATCTGTCCGTTGCCAATACAAATATATTAGATGTTTTACTAATACTTGAGCATACAACATATAATTGCCCATGGGAGAAACATGGATTTTTAAGTCCAAACCGCAAATGGACATTGTCTGGCCTTGAGACCTGTTGATGGGCATAGCAAAACCAAAGCATGTATCAAATTGAAGTCTTTTGAACGGTATTATGGGTTCTGATGGTATTATTGAAATACGTTCCAACAGGACGATTTCTTCTTTAAATATTCCAGTCAACATGGCTGCTTCAATAACATTTCCAGTAATATTTTTTATGACCAAACGTGTACATTGCATAATTTAGGTGGATTCTAATTACGCAGAAGAATGATAAGTGAACCAATATTCATCCGAAGATTGTGTGGTGGCATTCCTGCATGAATGTGAAAATGTCGAGAGAAAAAAAAATTTAGTTGGATAATTTACAGCTTGGTTTTCATCAACAATGTTATTGATGTATTTAAAGGGGATTAGATCACCTGGTAACAACAGTTGTATTAAAAATTTAATTTCGTCAAAATCAGCATTTTTCGTTGTCAAAATAACACGATTACTGAGCCAATTATAGTTCATGTAATTATTTAGTACATCCAGGAAAATACTCCTAATTAATTCATATTTTGTTTAAACAACAGTGCTGAAATGTTCTGTAATTTGATGGATTTTGTATTTGGATGCAGTTCTATTTCACCATGAAAACAATGGTTTTAATCATGCGTTAATCTCTTCGGTAAAAGTAGAGCGTTTTTTCCAAAACCGCGCCGATTAGGAGATACAGGCCAAAAACTGAAATAACTCCGAAAATTTCGTGGTTTTCAGTCGTTAATCGAAATAAAACATAGCCTATATCCTAAGTTGGACAATGTTACGTATCTGTACCAAATTTCATTAAAATCGGTTAAGTAGTTTAGGAGTCCATCGCGGACAAACAACGTGACACATAATTTATATATATATATATATATATATATATATATATATATATATATATTAAGATATGATATCTTAACCTTTGGTTAGCGTTGTATTATAGGATAGAGCATCGATTCCCAACACTTGAGTAATTCTGAGGTTATGGTTTATAATGAAAACAAGACTACATACAAACTTATCACTGACAAATATATTTTTGTTCTATCAATTATATATTTATTATATCATTAGCTGAAAAATTATATGAATAAGATTAATAAAATAATTCAGTGTTTTCGAAGATCAAAATAAGGCCTGTTATACGATGTACGAAAAAGTATAAAAATGTATTCCTATAATTAAAGCTAGCTAAAAATTAATTTTTTCATTTCTGCTTATAAATTAATACTATATTAATTTTTATTTAACAAAAAAAACATACACCACTACAACCCATGGAGGGTCTTGTGTGCTGTTTCTTGGTCAACGGCTGTGCATGGAGGAAATTTCTCGGATTTCGCTCGACGCCATATTTTTCTCCCTTATTCTGGGTACCCACATTATAGAGGTGAGATACTTTATGTTTGTTCACTGTTTACTATCAGGGAAGCAAGGTGCAATATAAAAAACTGTATCAGATAACTAAACAAAATTGAAGTACGATGCCTTCTCTATCCATATTTGAAAATGAATGTGCGTAGAGGATATATTCAAACTAGTGAATGGAGTATTATAGCCTAACATGTAAACTGTCTCAAAGAAGCGACTGTATGCCACTGCAGTACTACACTCCATACGGCAGTAACTTCCACGACAGACACTACACTCCATGCGGCAGTAACTTCCACGGCAGACACTACACTCCATGCGGCAGTAACTTCCACGGCAGACACTACACTCCATGCGGCAGTAACTTCCACGGCAGACACTACACTCCATGCGGCAGTAACTTCCACGACAGACACTACACTCCATGCGGCAGTAACTTCCACGACAGACACTAACTACCTCTGGCATCACAGACTACCTATTACTTTCAGTTCCTCTGTTAAATACCTCGGAATCATTTTCAGCCAATCCCTTTCAGATGTCCGTCATGCGTCTTCCTTATCCACATTCAAATCCAAGCTTTGCTACATCTCCTTTATTTAATAGCGAGGATAAGCGAGCTCTTTAATCAGTAATAATTAGTAGCTCGAACTTCTTAGATTCAGTTAATGAATATTCTTCAGATACCTAACTGTAAATATTCTTCAATCGTATTGATGATGATATTAATTTTTATATCGCTAGGTGCTTTCATTTATTTATCATTTTTCTCTCAGCTTATTTTATTTTTGTTTACATCGCGAAAAGTTGCGAGAACACGGGGTCATGGGAAAAGATTTGTCCCTTGCCGGCAGGCGACCCTGGTGGCTCAATTGGTCGGAGCACTGTCACGGAGAAACAGAGTTCCGGGTTCGAATCCCGGCCGGGGGCATATCTTCTCTCTTTAAAATAAAAACATTTTAGTTTATGTTTGTTTCCATGTTATTAAGTAAATATTCTATTATTCTAATAACGTAGCCCTTTGGCCAGATATATTTTTATCAAATTTTGTTCACATTTACTATTATTAAGGAAACTGGACCCCGAATAAAATTACTTTTCTACGATATTCCATTCTACCACCAAAGTTCAACATCTTCAGTTGCTATTGCTCCAAACATCCCACGAGAGCTAAATAGAACACTAAAATCCTGATGACCATCTCAGCGGCCTTGGCCTAGAATACACTCAGCCTCTCTATTCAGGCTTTTCCTTGAGCTTCAATGCGAGGATGGCTTAAAGCGGAAAATATCAAGCGCTAGATCACTTCACAGGAGTACCTGCGTTCTATCGTGGAATCTTCAAACGAAGTCAGTGTCAGTTGAAGTGTAAGTACGAATCAAAAAATGCATGCGACATAAAACAGGAGAATTCTGATATAAGAATGGTGATAAATATACGTAAAAAAATAATAATTATATTTAGTGGAGCTTTAAAACTTGGGGTTACAAGATTTTATAAGAAACAAAATAAAATTAAAAGGATATAGAAATTATTTTCATTATTAATAAAAAAATACGTAAATGAAAAATATATTGAGGTTTTAATAAATATACATCCCACAGAAATCTGGTGCCAGGTTTGTTGTAATGTAGGAAGCTACTCAACAAGCTATTAAGTTTATAAAAAAAATCTACACCTGAGACTTTCATTTGAATGTTCTACAGCACTCTAACCATTTTATCGTTCTGACCTACGTCCCACAGCCAAAATGTTGCGTCAACTTCGTGTTTTTATTAAAACACATTTATAACTTTTTAAACCTTCCTTCTTTTTTTTTTCAAAATTTTCACCTACAGATACTTAATATACTAATCCGTCATAAATCCACAGTGAAATGTACCATGAGGCAGGAGGGATGACTGTGTTATGATTGATGCTAAGATTATTCCATGAACCTATGTTAAGGTTACTGATTGTTATGTAGAATCCAACATGGAGGCTCGCCAAACCTGGTTGTCTTGAACTTGGTAGGGGCAGCAAGTGCCCGATTTATGCTTAATTATTTAATTTTTACCCTAATTGAACACAAAAAAAAATAGTACTGTTTGTATAAAATAATGTTACAAAATCTTATTTGTCTGCCTAAAAAGCAAATCTTTGGAAAGAGGAATAGTCTCTAAGTAAATCAATGAGCCCTGGAGGATGTTAGAAAGCGGTGACCGATCCCCGAAAAAAATACATTTGCAGCCTGCATATGTTTTTTTATACTTATTTTTTCCCACTAAAAAATACGAGTCAGTAAATGAAATGATGAATAGTTTTCGCAAAAAAATTAAAACGTTAAACGTTCCACCTTTAAATATTGTTTTAGTCTCATATAATCAACTAAAAAAGTTTTTGGTGTCAATATATAAATGAGGCAAATTTTTTTTTTTAAAATTTATTTATTGATATTTACAACTGTATTACAATTATACAACAAGTAAATATAATGCGTGTTACATAATGACATGAGAATGACAAGTAGAGAAACTACCCACTGGTAGTACTCAACTGAAGCAAATTAAAAGCATATCTAAACATTTTTTTTAATTCGTACCGATTCTCGCACTAAACCATTTGAATGAAGTGATAGAAAGGAAGTTGACGGATTAACCTCAAGAGAGTACTTTCTCCTTCCAAGACGATTAACGAAATCGCTCGACATGATAATTGTCCCGCGGTCCGTGGCACAGCCAAGCGCTTTGAAATTCCCGATCAACGAATCTTGAAATAGACACGGCTGCCATAAATGGAACCTGATTGGGCTCGACTATTTCAGGTTCGATTCAAGTCAATTAATTATTCAAACAAGAACTGGCTCGGACGATCAGCTTGGATTGGACACTGATCGGACGATATGTAAAGTGGAAATTGATTTATAATAAAGACAACTTAATTAGGTCTTAATAATAATATACATCGAGTCGATCGGCAGCCGAGCAGGAAACGCCTTTCTGGCTCAGTTGCACCAGCGGAATTGAGAGGTTCGGAAAAGAAGACGGTCCAGAGACTCGAGTAAGAAAGAACTACCTGAGGCTTGGCTGAGCGCACCTTGCTAACTACCAACAGGTAATTACCTGGCGCCGGTCCTCCACGGTGCATCATCGCCAAAACATTTTCACCATCTTAGCAGAAAGTTCATCTTCACCTTTGGTAAGGTGGCCTGGTTACTAGGCTTTCTCGACTTACCCAACCTGGTTAGAAAAGATTGTAGAGTTACCGATCATGTTTGCTATTAAAGGATTCCCTACGAAAATCATCATCAAAAAACGAAAACAAAAAAGAGGCTTGCAGATCAGACGTGGTTGATTCACAGATGATAATTTATCTGCCACAATAGATCTCAAATACGAAAGCTACAGACACTGTGCTGCACAGCTTCTACTTCCTAGAGGCTTCTACTGTGACTATAACTGTATGTTTAATTTTAAGTGTATTTTATAAGTTACAGTGAGGTAGCTTATAAAACAGTACAAAGGGCCTTGAGCAACAGTTCTACAGGCGTTTTGGGATCAAGATCGGTCGAGGAATATAAATTATTTAATTTATAATTTAAGCTGTGGATATGTAGACCCTCCCGCAGGTCACGTGGCTTCCACAAAGTAGGGGGAACACCTAGTTGTTTTTAATGCCCGCCAAATCAACACTCCACAACTGTTAACAGTACAGTCCCCCCCATCTACAGAACCTAATACTGTTCGTGGGTTGGATCTTTTCTATCATTAAGTATATTAACTACATTACTTATTGCCCACAAGAGGCAGATTGTAATGCTTCAATAAAGTGTTTTCTTCTCTCTCTAAGTATATTAACTAACATGCAAGAATGAGAAGGCAACGTACGACTGAGCCGAAAAAATAGTCGTTAGTATGGCTGGCTTTTGCCTGGCTCCCAATTTTATTATAACGCTGTGGCGAATTACCTCTAAACTATTTAACAATAGTTGTTTCACTAAATCACTTCAATGAAATAAATTAAATATTGTTTCTAATTGACAAACATGACAAATAATTTTTTTTTTTTACCTAGGCATCTCCTATAATTTTTCCCATATTAGCACTAATGTTGAGCACAAAACATTACTGAAACAAATGAGAACGGTTAACTAATTATTCGCCATCATAAATATTGTAAATTAATATCAGCTGTAACATAACTTGAATAAGGCATTCAATCCTTAAAAAACAGTAAAACATAATAATAATAATAATAATAATAACCAGCAAAGTACAGAACCTGTGGGTTAGGGAAATTAAAAAAAAAATCTTATGAATAATAGTTATGAATTACTGAATTAGAAATATTATTCAGTTAAAATTAAAGTTATATATATATATTATAGTTATAGTTCAATCCAATCAATTTATAACAATTAATTCTAATACATAATATGTGTGTAAAGATATATGTTGGTATTTATAAGTGTTTAATAATAAATTTAATATATATTTTAATATTGAATAACACCAATAATATAATTGCAAGAACAAACAGAACAGCCTACGCTAGTGAGATCTTTCTACGCAATAGCCAACAAATTCATCTGTAGCCATGTTCAAATCTTCACAGGTAATTGATAATAAAGTCTAATAAAAACCTAAAATATAGTGTTTAATTAAAAATATTAATTTAAAAATTAATGCTGAAAACACCATTTTTCTTCCCTTTTCCAAAAAGGTATCTTTTTATTGCGAATATAAATTCATTAATAGTATTGATTTTAATAAGTTGACATCATATTTTATGATTCGTATAAAACTAATTAAAAGATAGACAGTATAGTGTGGAATGTGTTGATAAACAAACGTTTCTTTCAAAGGTTACTTGGAAGGAAAATAAAGAAATGCTGCAAATAAAAATCGAAGAAATAAAAATTCCTTAGCAACCGGTTTGACTTTCTATGCTCATTCATAAAACAGAATAACTGAGTGGCAAATTAAATACATTAGTAGCAAAAATAACAAAGAAACATTGACATTTACATATCTGATTAAAAAAATGCTGGCATTGTTAAAAATAAAAAAAAATACTGAAAGTGATAGATTAAATGTAGGCTTACATACTGGCATACCTTTGTGTCGAAAATGTAAAATGGAAATTTTATCAAAGAGGACAAAATATTTATCACTTCTCGCATGATATAAAGTTTGCTCCAAACTCCAGAGTACCCTCGCATTATCAATTCGTGGTAAACAATTTCGAATTTACTTATAACATACGTACTTATTATTTTATAATAAATTATTATTGACTTGGGCTTGTTAGGATATAAACACATTCCTTTTAAGTTAAAGTCAAATATTATAGTAGTTTTAATTTGTTGCTGGCGACTTTCCCTCAAAGATAGATGGTGCCGTTAAGGAAGTAGTACAAAGCAAAAAATCATTATAGAGGCATTAATTATGTTATCTATGGAACATAATATGTTATAGGAAACATAAACGATTTGCTTTAAAAGTAGCTGTACTTGTGAAGAAGTATGTGAAATCAGGTTTGGACTATAATAACAAGTTAATTAATCGCTATTATTATAATCAATTTATCTGTAAAAACTATTAAAAAAAATATTATTCCAAGTAGATTTGAAATATAATCACTAAATGAAGCTATATAGTAAGTTGATGGAACAGAGAGAGGCCGTGTGATCTGAACGGAACGGACCTGAAAGCTGCATCCCGGCACGAATTGCGCAACCTAGCCTCAGAATTGCCTAGGCTTTGGCAATGTACTCAAGTCTGTAAACAACCCGTGAAGGGTCTTGGGTTTAATAAGTGGTAGAGACTGTACTGTTTCATGGACAATGGTTGTGCAGGGAGATGATTAGTCCTAGAACGTGTAGAAAACAAAAGAAGAAAAGCGGAATTAAAAAATCTTAGAGCATTTTTATCGTAAATTTCTGTCCTAATAAAATTACACTTATGGCGATGGCAGGGACGATATCAACAGCCCCACTACAATAAGAGGTCAAGTCTAATTTTCTCCAAAATGAGTTTCTTGTACTTAACTAAGCGGAATCGAGTTATTTTCGAAATGATAAAGGGGCCAAGTAAAGCATTTACTTGAAAAAGAGTTATTGTTTACATTACAACTCCATTTCAAGCCAAAAACTACAAGAATGATACGATTCCGGTTATCTGAAAGCAGTTAACTCTCTCTGGACAAAATCCGACTTAACCACTTATTGTAGTGGGAATGTAATTACTATAATGAATCAACTGTACATTGCACTATACATAATACACATCAACTCTACATTGTACTATACATACTACACATCAACTGTAGATTGTTGGCCAAGTTAGAGTAAAAGTAATTACCCACTTAGCCAATTACCAAGATAATTAATAATTCAAGGTAAATTTATTACTACATTATAAAATACTACTATTTCTATGAGATTGGTTTTCCTCATGAAAAAGTGCACTTGGTAAACATTCATTAGTATGTCACCATGTTACTAACCATTAGGTAACTAACATAAATAGGTTACATGAGGCACTTTTAATAAGCCTGCCTAGAAATGTGCTGCGGCTAAATTACACGATTAATTAAAAATGTTCAAGAAAAAAATTAATAACGATTTTTTAAACGTTTATTGACGATGCCTAAGATTTAATTTAATTGGGGTAATATACTTCCCCCAAAATTCTATTTATCTTGTAACTTACTTATTTAGACCTTCAAATTAAATATTATCATTACACACATTCTACCTTAGCAGAATTAAATAGTGTTAATTTATATCTATCAGAATTTGATGGCATGATGGCAAATAATTCTTAATTCTTTAACTAAATGCCATTGATATTGGAAAATAATATTAGGGATGAGAAGCAGATAAAGATAATATAATTAGTTTTTATTTTTTACTCACTGATTTTAATTAAATAAGATATTGTAGTTAGGTTTCTGTTAGTGGTTGATGAGCCAGTATAGGCTGCCGATGTGAGATGTCTTTTGATCTTCACTGATTTTATTCGAATAATGCCTGCATTGAGTTTTCACCACTCTACTTACTATTTAATTTCTCTTAATGAACGGTTTTCGGAGAATATTCCGAAATAATCAAATAAAATTATTAAGTTTCTTTTTGAGTACTTGATCATTTTGATTGATTTATTAAAAAGGTTAAACATGTAATAATAACATCCAACTCGTTATTTTCTCCAGGGGCAATCATATCATTACGAATAGCGAATTTAAATTAATTCTTAGCTTCAGTTGAGAAGGCTCGTGTTGGCAGGATTATCTCAGTTAACACTTAACTTGCGATTTAATTTATTTACCTAAATCGTGTACTGAGGTTTTTTTTTAATAGGATTTCTTTTGAAGGAAGATAAAAAGGTAAATAAGTCCTTACTGAAACGTTGGATTTAAATTCGCTAATCGCAATGATACTATTGCCCCTGGGGGGATGTCATTATATTATCACGAGGGGGGTGTCGTTACTATTAAGCGAAGAGGTACCATAATAAAATAATGTTACTCATAGAGATAAGAATAAAAAGTATTAGTAAAAAATAAAATAAAAATGACGAAAGATTCATAAAGAAACTTAATAACAATAATTTTTATTTGGGAATATTCTACAAAAGCCGTCTAGTAAGAGAGAGATAGTGTAAAATAGTAATTAGAGTGCAATTGGAAAACTCTATTGAGGCATTATTGGAATAAAATAACATCTCACATCGACAGTCCATACAGATATGACAGCTCATCAGATCAGTTATGGATTTTCTAGTGTTATGGCCATAAAAAATAACCCATTGCATTAAAAATGTGTGCTTAAGCGATGTTGAAGATTTTAAGGGAAAATCTTTTGAGGCTTGAATACACATTATACATAAACCCAAACAGAATCTATCTGCCTGTGGGAAATTATAGAGCTGTCACAAAATGACCAAAGATTTTTTATAAATCACTGGCTTAGATCGTCCACATCTGCCACCACTTTACTATCTGCAGTAACAGGAAGGCCTCTGTGTAAAATATTTTTCTGTTCCATTAAAATATGCATGTTGAATCCGCATCAGTGTAAATAAAGACTTGAATTAATTGCAACAAATAATAACAAATGATAAACTAATTTAAAAAGTATTGTGCGCTATACATTCAAGTAACATGTCAATGAACTACTAGCTCATAATAGACGTTCATATGAATACCATCAACGACAAATATTAATGGACCAACGCATGATTACATCGTTAAATAGCGAGAAAGGCATCGAGTCATAGAGATATATGTTTAGCCTGAATCTTAGTGCAATTGCAAGTATCGGAATAGAAATCAGACGGTCAAATTGATCGAATTGAAACTAGTGATAGAACGAAATCCAAGATATTTACCAACATCGATAAGTCGAAATATTTGGATATTACAATTATGTTTTGTAATTGTATAAAACTTTTCAGTTCACGAAAAGGAGGAATGGAAAATACAGAGACGTTGCTAATAAATCATGCCATGTCTTGGATTTTTGTTGATGTACTCCACGTCACCTGAGATGTTGATGTACTCTAGGTCACCTGAGATGTTGAAATACTCCAGGTCATCTGAGATGTTGACATACCCGAGATCACCTGAGATGAGGATTTAAAACATGAATAGATAAATCGATATTATTCAACAGAAATATCGATAATTTCTTCGTTATATCGATATTAAAACTTGAGGATCGAAAACTTTAAAAAAAATAAATTTGATCTTTTAGATTCTTCGGTTCAAAAAACAAGACACAAAAACAAACAATAGTGTGTTCATTTAATTAATATAAATTTCCATATTCTATTTCTCGGAGTTAAGATGTTTATATATTATTTTCTCATATTATAGTTTACTAGAGAGCTTAATATTATGATGTATTAAAATAATTTCGTTTCTTACCTCCACAAGATTCTGAACCGAAGACTCATTAAACTGAAACGAAGATCTAAATGCATGCAGCAAGGTTGTTAACCTTTTGACGGTCAATGTTCTCAATTGAGACCAAATGTTTGCAAAAATGTTTGTCTAACAGAAAACACGCATTCGACATTTTTATTTGCTTACATAGATATCTTTTTGGATAGAACAAAACGTGACACATTTGATCTTATTACAATGTTTCGTTTTAAACATAAAGGTTTCTACTTGGATTAGAGCAGTCGCTGTGGTAAGTGCTATTTAAAAAAAGAAACTTGTCTTTTCTATCCGACCCTGCAGTGCCTAGCTTATTTCATAAATTTTAAAAATAAATTTAACAATAATAGGCTAAATTGGAATAGGAAATATCCACTCTTTTCCTTTAATTGAAATCCGATATATTTTATACGAAACGTTAGACTAGATAAGGAGCCATTATTAAAAATTTAATTTGGGTAAGAATTTCTCCTGTCAAAAGTTAAGAAAACTAAATATAAAGGAATATTTCAAGCCATTTTGGATTGTTATATGTAAGTAATATAATATGTAATGTTATGCTAATATAATACGCAAGTAATGCTTAGTAATTAATATTAACATAAGGCAATGCAAGTAGCAGTAAATTTTATCGATGTTAATGTTCTATTAGTTCTAGCTAGTTACACTTTGATTTGCTAGAGGCTCCATCTTAAACCACTCAATTTCCTCCTAAAACCAATCAATAATTAATCGTTAGCAATAATAAACAATACACTTAACTGCACTTCAACTTTTTTGCAGTAGAGAAGCGCAGGTTTTGGGAAGAGACGAGTTGAAGCAGATCAGATCTTGGCCGGTATTTTGTTTTGAAAATATGTTAAAAGTTACCCTGACAAACATTAATCTAAAATAAATAATTGTATTGTATATTTCTTAGGCGCTGTTTACGTTCGTGGCGATGGCAACCTTAAAGGCCAATTAAGACCACAAAAAGCAAGTCCACTGTCTCATGTTATTGGCTGCGAAGATTATATAGCTTTATAACATGTAGAAGAACAGAAAGGGAAAATCTTTGCTAATGAAGAAGACTACAGTAATGCTCTGTGCCGACATTACTTTCTTTTTTCAGGATCCTTACAGCGCGTGATTGCCTTAGAAATTACACCAGAGTTCTAGTCACGCGCTCCTTTAAGCAAGCTTAAATCCTCAGGGAACAACCAACATTTAAATTCCATTCAGAAAATAATGAAATATAAATTATAAACAGAAGCTGTCCTGGGCTGTAAGGAAATAAAGAAAACCGATGGTGTGACCACTGATTATATTCTTGACATGCTCCTGCGCACTATCCGCACACTACGAAGATCTCCTGGAGTACAATGTCGCCACAATAGGATACAAAGCTCGCCCCGACGATAAGGATAACCGGAAGGGAAAAGCTAAGTGGCTCGCGGAGATCCTAGACTCGTAGCTAATTGGACCAACTCACCTTCGCATTTGCACAAACACTAGACCGGAACACGCACCTGACTGTCTGATTAACTATTAGGCGGAGGAGGGAGAAGAATGTGCTGCGAACATCGACCGTCGTAGAGTCATCTAGGCGTCTAGAAAGCTGTAATATATCGATTCCAGGTCCTGTATCGATACGATCTAAGATTCTTATCTTTATCGATAGCTATTAAGAGTGTACAAATGACTTCGAAGTAGAGATTCGATATGACAGTAAGGTGTCTCAATCTATTTTATCATTTAAACTAATTTTCTCTCAGTATAAACAAATTTTTTGAACGGTGGTTTAACTTAGTTATTATTTAGTGTAAATGTAAAGATGTGCACAGCACTACTAAAGTTGTGCACGGCACTACTAAAGTTGTGCACGGCACTACTAAAGTTGTGCACAGCACTGCTATTTTAAATTGATAAACTTTTGTAAAGTTGTACGTTAAAACATCTAAAAATAACTAAATGAATTCAAGGACATGATTAGAAAAATTCTAAACAAAAATCCTGTAGTGTTTAGATAATATTTTTAAGATTAGGCTTCATGTTTCGAATTTTACCACTCATATTTTATCATTTATTTAATGTTAAGTCTCTTTTGAGCTTTTGCTCTCCAACTTTAATGATATTAATGGGACCTAGTCACAGAACAAAATTAATTTTCTATTCTATTAATAATTAAAATTATATGATTGGAGGCGTACAAACATCTGAGCCACCATTAGAACTATTTACTTTGAAATAATGCTTCAAATATTTTTGTAATTATGTCCATATCAATTATTTCATCATTAAATCAAAACTAACACTAAAAAAAAAGAATAGTAATTATGTTCAATTTGTAAATTATATTTAGTTAAATAAATAATCGTTGTAGTTTATATAAGATAAATAATAAATTACATAAAAAGAAATTAAACTAAATAAATATTAATTGGCCCAAAATTAGCAATAATTTTAGTCTGATAAATTTGCAAGGAGATGGGTGGATGAGTAGACCTGAGAATTGTCGTTAGTTAGATTTTTAAATCCGCATAAATAAACTCTAACGATGAACCGTTACAACTTTTTGGGCTACCAAAAAAATCATGCCAAAATCGAATTTAATCATACAAGACTGAAAAGACAAGGAACTGCTCGACGTTTCAGGCTATTTCAACATTTACAGGACAAACGCTCTAAGCTCCCAATTAATTACAAAAGACTCATTTGCATGACAGTTATCACACCTATTTGGACATACGGAGTTGAGCTTTAGGGCTCTTCAAACCACCCAATTTATCTCCTATCCAATCCTTACAATCCAAAATTCTTCGTAAAATCCTCAATGCTCCTTATTATGTCACAAACAAACTCATCCATCATGATGTTAATATCCCATATGTTGCTGATTTGGCCCAAAAATAGATACCTATCCTTCCATGACAAGCTCCATACAAACTTGAATCCGCTAGTCTCTCAACTTGCTTCCCATACTATTCCTGATAACCCCCCCGAGGCGTCTGAAAAGAAGATGGCCTCGAGAGCTTCTACTATAGAACTTTATTGAATTGCTGCCGATGGCTGGTTTCTCCTCAAGTGTTTTTTTTTTTTCATGTCATTTGTTCATATTAGCAAATTCACTTGTAATATTACTACAGTTGTAAATATCAATAAAATAATCTTTAAAAAAAATTATACTGAGAGTAGTTAATAATCCCATAATAGTTTTCTGTTTTATCTAAGAAAATTGAAGATTATTTTTCAAGATGAATCCCATGGCCGTATAACACAAGATATTAAGAGGAGAAGACTACGTGAAGAGGACGCCATTGCTAATTATGGAGGGCGTGTTACAGCTTATACTTAAACATTCCAGAGCTTAAAGATAATGAAGTCCTTGAGAACCTTCAAGCTCATCAAGCATCAGTCTTGAAGAAGGTTTCATGGATAACACATTTCCGACTTTCAACATCATACAAATTATTATAATTATATTTATAGTGCATCCAAATCAATTTTGATATGCGATACTTGATCACTAAAAGGATATTTCTAAAATATTTGATATAGATAACGTTTTGATATCTTTAGTCAAGATCAATAATGACTCAAGTGCCATAGTATCTGGTTGACTGGACAGTTCTGACGAGGGTGTAGGAGGTGCAGTCAATAAGTTGAAATAAATAATTAATACTTATTTGTACTTAATATGTGGAAGGTGGAAGGTGGAAGGTGGAAGGTGCCCTACAACAACTTCAGTTGGACTCATCAACGCTCTGCACTGAAAATGGCCTAAAATTTAGGTCGAAACTTAGGCACAAATAAAATAAGTCTGATCTTATAATTTTATACTCTTCTAATAATTACTATGTTTTCAATTCAAAAATACAAGTTGTTACCTTGCCTATTATCCAAGCAGCCGAATAGGTATCGCTTCCCCTAGACTCAACTACAGACCCGTTAGGATCGACCGAACAACTGGTGGATTCGATTTGCCGGATGAGCAGAGGTCAAGTTTCCAATCCGGGGGAGAATGGATTCGCTAAGAGATTGGGCGAAGAGGAAGAAGGCAATTAGCTGGTAGTGTTAGGGCCACTTAGCGGCCACCTGCTCAGGTTCGATTCCACCATCGGCAATATTGTTAGCAACTCTATAAGCGATTTCCGGGATTCTCACACATTTCGGAGGAAGTGGTCAGGGGCTGTAGGATTCCTGTGGATCGGCCACGATTAGCTCTTGCAGCTGATCCGGGAGATTGTATTTAATCGACGCTGTTAAATAAAAACTAAATACAACTCTTAACTACTTACAACTTACCGACAAAGAATAAAAGCAATCCGAAATGTTATTTATTACAAATGAATCGTCCTGTCTATTTAATGTCAAGTGCCACTCCAAGATCACTCACTACACATTAACGCAGGGCAAACCTGATGTAATCTCATGTAGGCGTTTCTATTTATTACAGTATTTGGGTAATTGAAAATCATTTGAACCAATCATTATCTCTTCCGATTTTAAGTGAGTTTGAATTTTCTGAAGACTGCGATATCTTTTTTATAATATAATTACGTCATTTCAGCAAATTTTTAGCTGACAAGATTTGTAGATTGCGATGATAGGCAGATTTTAAATTATTATTACAATTATTATTAGCACTTAATACATATTTCCTAGAACAGGAGGATATATATTACGTAATAATGATGCATGATTAGTAAAGCTCAACTTAGGTGCTTTATAGCAAGATTCATCTAGCTCTTTCCCCTCAAAGCTATTTTTTTCATGGCATTGGAAATTTCCATCCATACAGCCAGCTTCCCCTCAAAGCTATCAAACGCTAAATTCAAAAATAATAATTTTGTGGAGCGAAATCTGATTTTTTAGGTTAAGTAAATTTCCGATGAATTAAAACTTTAACTCATAAGTGTTAAGAACTTAATTTCAAAAGTAATTGGTTAATATTTTTGTTAATTTTTCCACCAAAATCTGTTAAGATATTGCAGTAAATTGGATCTATCGGTATCCTGATTTTATAAAATTGATTATACTGTTTATATTTAGTTGCAAGTTGCTTTAAATTTTAAAGGAGATTATCAACTAGAGTACCTGTTGTTGAGCAGAGTGGGACAGGAACGTACGAATGAAGAACAGATAACTTAGGCGAGCTATATTAATTAACTAACTGCGAAAATAAATGGAATTCAATTAAAGAGTTTATAAAACAATTAACTTAAAATAAAGAGACTAGACCATTTTAAGTAAGTGGTCGAGTGTTGATGTGATTAAGCGTTGTACTATGTCCTACTACTGCTGAACTAAGTCGTTGTACTAAGTCCTACTACTACTGTACTAAGTCGTTGTACTAAGTCCTACTACTACTACTATACTAAGTCGTTGTACTATGTCCTACTACTACTGTACTAAGTCGTTGTACTAAGTCCTACTACTACTATACTAAGTCGTTGTACTAAGTCCTACTACTACTGTACTAAGTCCTACTACTACTACTATACTAAGTGCCAGTTTTATCATCCCGAGCAAAGAGACTTCCTTTTAGGGAAAATATCCATTGGTTTACTCCTTCCTCAGAATATTTGAATATTTTAGTATCAACTCAATTTTTTTTAAGCTCTAATATTCAAAATTTAATAAATAAAAAAAAGTATGTATAAAGATTGGGATGGACTTACGGACTCAGTTGAAAAAGAGACTATTTTGCCGCCGTGGACTGCGAATCCTGAAAGGAGATGGCACTAGTCGATGATGATGTCGATAGAGCAAGCGGTATATCCGGCACCGGAGCCTCTCCACTGCTTAATATTGAAATGCGGGGGGGAATATTCTTTAGTAGCTAGTGGCTGTTTACAAGCGTGACTTTTGTCGCGAGTTATGAATAAACAAGTCACATTCGAACCTTGCTTTCTATTTATTGTTTCGCCCCGGTTCTCGATTCCCAAAGGTTAACCCGCGGGCAACCGGATCTTGTCGGTAGATATGTAAGGATTAGGAAGTCCTCTGAAGATAAGGATTGGTGGAGAGGTTTTGGGGTAACCGTTCGGGGATATCGAATCATTCAACAACAGGGTAGGACAATGTTATCCATTTCTGGTTATTTCTGGTTATTTTAGCCAAATTTAAGTTCTTCCACACGTCCAACGAAAATCTTCCAAGAAGACTGAAATAGCAAATCTAATAACTCTCTGATGAGCCCCTACAACCGCAGTACAAAAAAAAAGAGAAGGAATTTATTCGGATATATTTTTAAATCATAATATAATAAAATTTAGGATGCCACTCTGACATCGTTAAACACAAATATAGCAAAAGAAATTGATATCATTATTGATTAAAAACGTATCCCTCTCTTTTCTATAGTTCCATCTTTGATTGACAGAGACAGCTAAGGCTCCCCTCGCAGGTGAGTTTTAAATATTCTTAGCATTCTAAACAATGTCACATATATAACACCACAATTAAAAATTAACAAATATTTTGCAGCCAATATGGTTTTACTCGGATCGGAGATCAGTCGAAATAAGTTATACTAATTAGTAAAAAAAGGGGCGGGGTGGCAGTTATTTTTATTTAGTCTCTTTGCGGCGGGAGATGGATCATATGGGATCCAGGACCCTCCTGTGGCTCACCCAGCCCCTATAAAATATTATAAAAATGTGGTACCCAAAATAAGGGGGGGAAACCTGGCGGTTGAGCGTGACCTAGGACAAGTCACCTTCTTGCAGAACCGTTGTCAATGAAACAGTACAGTCTCTACCATGTACTGAACCCCAGACTCGTTCGCGGGTCGTAGCGGTTACAGGTTTAAATAGTAAAAATTGAAAAGGGATACGAGGCTTAAATTGAAAACAATTGCACGGAAACAATACGCCATTACGAACGAGGAAAGGGCAGCCTGGGCTGAAAGAATGAGGGAGTTTTGGGAACAGAAGAGGAGCCGGATAGATTATACATGGGTAGATTCAAGATCTCCCTCCAATCTGGATGTAAACAAAAAAATGTAGTATGTTGAATTTAATATATCATATATCTCTTTTATATTAACTAATTCTGAAAATAATCAATTTATTTTGAACCGTATGATAAGAAATTGAACCAATATGACGGTAATGCAATTACTTATGAAATAAGCGGATGACGGAGGGAATGCAGGCTACAGATGACCCAAGCTGAGTGGCCAGTTAGCTGAGACCACAATGAGCATTGTCGCTTCGGGGCCTTGGGCGCTTTTTACGCCGCGTTTGGAAACGTCAACCGTCAACGACTTAATGTCTAGGGTATTCTGCGACTATTCTGTAGGTATTATCAAAGTGGATCGTAATATTGGCATTTTAACATGTCCATTGGTACCTACATGTAAAGACTAAAGGGTAAAACCAGGCAACTCCTTATTTTACTCAAAATGGTTAACAGCGTTTTCTGATGGATTATTTTATGGAGAATACGATGGTGTGATCAAAACAGTTTAAAACGAGTTCAAGCGGGAGATTAAGAATTTCGGTAAATGGGGAAAACTAGTTGATGCTCAGAGTGCAAGGGGAAGTTCGAGGCAATGCGACTCCCCCGGTTTGGGATTTGAGCCCCTCAAAGATGACTTCCCCGAGTTGGGATTTGAGCCCCTCAAAGATGACTTCCCCGAGTTGGGATTTGAGCCCCTCAAAGATGACTTCCCCGAGATGGGATTTGAGCCCCTCAAACATCCCCTTCATTGTCAAATTGCCAGGACCAGCGATCCCTATGGACTTTAATAAAAATAATGATACCGATTCCGAGGGATTTGCTCTTTGCTGAACATTTGGGAAAAATGGCTATCTCGTTTTCCCCCTGTAGTCTTTATCTTTGAATGCAAAAGCTTAGTTTGGACTTAGAAATATAGAGATAGATATATACCGTTTTAAATTATAAACAAGTAACGATCCTATAAAATATTATTATACTACCTTTAAAATATTATAATTTATTATAATATAATTTATTTTAGTCTTTTATTTTATAATTATATAGTTTTATATTAAGTTGATTATAACATTTGGAAGTCAAGCTTTGAACTTGAAGAAATATATCTGAGGCATTGTCATAAATTTTAATTGAAATAAAAATAAATAAAATATGTGAAAAAATAATGACCCTAAGATATGAAGATGAAGCCTTACTGTCTGGTAAAAAAGGCCAATATTTACACTGACATCAGCTTTCAACTGTTTTTTGGTTTTTCGATATCTGCTGTCACGCAAGTTTAATAATGTAAAAAATAAAGAAAAAATAAACATTAGAAATTAAATATTTATTTTATTAATTATAAACGGGTCGTTGGTAGCGCCTTGAAAAGGTGATGGTCGGGAGAACATTGATACGAGGAGAACATAAAGATAACAGCTTGTTGATTCCGATGTTGCGGGACAGCATCGACCACTTTATTAATTCATAGCTTCCGACTCAATTTGTTCAAAATTAACTTCAATTAGAGAATAATTGAATTATCGCAGAATTCATTGGTCCTGTTCGATATTTAAATGAAAAGCTTGCTATGGAAATGAAAACAAAGAGAATCAGTTCATTGCAGCGGCAAATATGATAGACGTATTTCAAAATATTTTTTATTTGTCTTCTATTAATTTTGTATCCAGACCCTACACTGATATGGCGCCATTAATCGAGGAAGATGATACAACAATTTTACTGGCATTTGATACTATGAACACGATGTAGGGAGGTCTCCAACCATCTGCACCTCTTCCACTGAGAATTCACGGAAGATCTCACAGCCAACTCCTTTTCAAATCCTTTTGGTACATTTAGTCATGTCATTGCGAAAGTAAATTAGTTTCATTCTTAAAAGCAATTAGGTTTTACACCTTGTTACTTAACTGTAATTGAAACCTAAAAAAAGAATTGAAAATGCCATTACAACCTTTTCAAAAATCAACAAAATATAATTCGCCATTTATCATTTTATAATAAACTTTACTGAAAGTTGTAAAGTTATCGTAAAGGCCATTGACACTACATCATGTTATTTTATCCACAGTTAATTCGACGTGTTAGATAATTTTCAGATTCACACTGCTTTCCTACAATACAGATTGAATATACAGCCTCTGGGAATCACAGCATCAGGGAAATTCCAAATTCAGAGGGAATTCTCCCAAAAAAGGAAACCGAAGATAACAGAAACATTTCCAGACGATAATCAATTTCCTGATAACAGTTATCTCGAGGCATCTGCACGAATGGGTCTCATTCAACGAGCTAGAATAATGGTACGAATTAACAAAATAATACTTGTACAATATAATACAATAGGGAGCGGAGTGGTTCAGTGGTAAGCACTGAGCTGCCATGCCGGAAATCCTGGTTCAAATCCCGCTGCAGGCCATGACTTTTATTTAGTCTGTTTGCAGCCGGAGATGGATCTAGGACCCTCTTGGGGCTCACCCAGCCTCTATAAAATATTATAAAAACAGGGAACCCTAAATAAGGGGAAAATATCTGGCGGTTGAGCGTGACCACAAGTCACCTTCTTGCAGAACCGTTGTCCATGAAACAGTACAGTCTCTACCATGTACTGAACCCCATACACTTCATAGGTCGTAGTTGTACCGGTTTTTTTTTTTTTTTTTATTAATCTGTTAAGAAATAAAACTTATTCAGTCCAGCATAACTGAATATGAACTATATTTTAAAATTATTCAAAGCAGTAAAAATGTTAATAATTCCAATGAAAACGGATTTTGCAGTTCTTATGAGCATAAATAAGATATTCCGGAGTAGCTCATTCATTCGTTTTAAAAGAACTGCATTGGAATCAATTATACAAAGTAGTGCAAACAAAATTGTGCTCCTCGAGTATCGAAAATCAAAGAAATGTACAAAATAATGAGGAACTATATCGAAGACGAATTCAAATTGATTTGATATAACAGGCTAATTGATTAACGAAGATGACGAAGGAAGTTCTCACTAGTTAAGGAAGTAGAGGACTCAGCAGCAATGAACAAGTCTGGAGTCTGGATAATAAAAAGTAAAGTTGAGTATAAAATGCTTTATCTCTAGATGCTTTATCAATAAGACATGATATGATATTGTATATGCAATGAGATGATTAAGGGATGACTGTAATTAATTTTTTATTATTAATCGTCGATCAAAATATAACTATGTGTCAAATATTGTTTCTTAGATAATGAGTAATATTGTTAATTAACTGTAATTATATTAAATATTCATCTTGCTGTTTTCAGTTTTATCCGAAAAATCTACAGGTTTAAAATAATTTCGGGCTAGTTTTTATGGCTATGGATAGTCTCTTTATCATTCTTACTCATATCAAGTATATTATTACTAATTTTGCGAGGATTTCTTGAAAAATGATATTAATTAATAGTTAATTTATATTATAATATATAATTTTAATATGCTTATGTACCAATCAAGAACTGCACTGATGTGATGCCTGGGCATTAGTCCGCATTACATCAAACCACCACCTCCAAATTATTGAATTGCATTTAAAAATATTCACGATGCAAATAAAGATCAGTACTAAGGCAGGAGAGCATATTTAAATAAGTACCTTGCATAGCGGACATGCAATGCAAAGCTGACAGATAGGTTTAGCCGATTCCATGTTTGGCCTCAGTTGGAAGTCTTGCCAAGGACAGAGCGATCTCAGCGTCTTGCATGCTCTGCCTTAGTACACTCATTATCTCTCTCTCTCTCTCTCTCTCTCTCTCTCTCTCTCTCTCTCTCTCTCTCTCTCTCTCTCTCTCTCTCTCTCTCTCTCTCTCTCTCTCTCTCTCTCTCTCTCTCTCTCTCTCTCTCTCTCTCTCTCTCTCTCTCTCTCTATCTCTCTCTCTATCTATCTATCTATCTATCTATATATATATATATATATATATATATATATATATATATATATACACACACACATATATATATCATTCTTCCACAAACACAATACCGAACTCACTGATATTCTTGACATAGTATATATGTGTAGTTTTAGAAACGAAGACGCAACATTCCATTCAAGAACATATATTATAGGAAGCTGTAATATGCAACGATCTCGACATCATTACAATATTAATCTCATTCAAGAAGAATACGAGACAGATTTCACTAAATCACATTAACTAACAAAAACTGCACCTGACACCTCTCACTTATATAAGTTTACATCAACTTAATTGTAATTCCTTCTTCAATTAAATATACTAACGGTCAAACTATACTTTATGTTATGCACATTAATCAATGAACCAACCAACCATCAGAAAGCTCAAGCCAATTGCCATCGTCTTTTAAGGACTCAAATTTTTCAAATAAAATAATAATATGCAATAAAATAATAAATAAATAAAACCATTGATGAATCAAATATCCCTAATCCCCTAGCAGAAGCTACACCCAAATTCATAATTTAGCGATATGGGAGCGGAGTGACTCAGTGGATCCCTTGGGATGTAGGACCCCCCTCCGGGGCTCACCCAGCCTCAATAAAGTGGGTACCCAAACTAAGAGGAAAAATCTGGCGGCTAACAGGCCTACACCCGCGTTGTCCAGGAAACAGTACATCTACCAAGCAGTGGACCTCAGAGCCTTCACATGTTCCTTTAAATAACTCTGTTTCTCAGGAACAATCTCATTCAATCTGTTTTATAAAATAATATTTTTTTTTACGATACAATTTAAATTATACAAGTTTAATGCTGATGTAGCAGCAACTTTTTATTTTAGTAAGATAAAGGAAAGCTCCTGATGTACACAGCCAGTTGAGAGGGGAAGATGAAGGATAGAAGATAGAAGTAACTTTGAGAAGATGAGCTAATCCAACAACTGGGGAAAAAAGAAAACAGACAAGAACCATTTGGCGGAAGGCGGCCTGTTATGTAACTATGTGCGCCATTTATGTGCGGCATCTATGTGCGCTTCGCGGTGCACATCGCACTATTTTATATTCCCTTAATCTCTAGCAACGACTGTTACAAAATTTAATTTACAGGCATTTTTCAGATAAATGGTGATATTGACTTATTAATTTTGAAAGCCGATTACTTTAAGTCAACTCTCATTAGTCAAACCTGTTTTATATTAACGTGGTAATAATACGCCAGGCATTTTTTTATGTTGGATTTTTTTTTTATCAACCATTCTCATGAGTTGCCGTGTTCAAGGTCCCGGATTTGGCAGGTGATTTTTTCAAACTTTTATAATTCAATTCAAACCTTAATTGGGGAAAAAGCTGTTGGCTGAACTTGAACTAGGACACATAATCGCCCTGTACAACAGTTTTTTCTTCAAGCAGAACAGTCTCTACCACGTACTGAGCCCCTTCATGGGTAGTTGTGGTAGAGGCTGTTCTGTTTTTTGGAATAACGGTTATGCAGGGAAGTGATTTGTCCTAGATCACTCTCAAAGGCCAGATTTTTTCCTTTTTTGGGTATTTACTACTTCATAGAAGCTGGGTGTGCCACAGGAGGGTCCTTGATCCTGAGCCAATTCACTCCTTTTACTTAAATAATTTTGATTATTTTGGTTGCTTTAAAAAAAAAAAAGATCAAAATATTAAGAAGACATGTGATTTTCGAAAGTTTTATGAAATTTATAACTATATTATAATCCTTTCATTATCAAAACCTATTTTTATAATTTAATTAAAACATTATTGTTATGTGATATATGATTACTTGTGCCGCAAGTAAACAATCATATTATTATAATAATATTTACTAGTTTATTAGATAGATAGATATCTTTTGAAAAACAACAAACACAACGAGGTAAATTTATTAACAACTGATGTGGATATGAATCCAATATTAGACTATACTGCCATAGAGGTGGAGGTAATTGACTATTTGGCAGGTTGAAGGATTAATTAATTTGGCAGGTAGGAGGATTAGTGAGGCCTTTGATTGGCGGAGAGGAAACAGGTGCTAAGGTTGCGTAGGTCGTGGCAAAATAAACCAAACAGAAAAAAAGAAAGAAATAGCTCCCGACAAAAATAGAACCGTCGAGCTGGTCAGCGAAGTGCAATCCCATTCTCTAACGAGTCAGATTCAATATTGTACTGTTGCATATTATGTACAAATCAATGTTCTATAAATAATAACAATAATAGGAAGTATGCAAACGATAAATATACGTTGAGCAATCACAATATCGCGTTTAGTTTTATTAAAAAATAAAAACCTGTACCATCCAAACTCATGAAGAGTATTGAAATAGACTTGAAGTTTGTGAAATAGACTGTACTGTTTCTTGGACAACGGTTGTGCAGGGAGGTGATTTGTCCTAGGTCACGCTCATCCGCCAGGTTTCCCCATATTTTAGGTCCCACTTTATAGAGACTGGGTGAGCCCCAGGAGGGTCCCAGATCCCAAAGGAAAATCCCCAAAAATCTGCTGCCACAGCCGGATTGGAACCCCAATTCAGCACTCTACCACTAAATTACCCCGCTCCTTAGTTCAATATGTACGGGCAACGACTTTACGAATATTCTTTCAATAACAATTTGTTTTATAAGATCCAAGAAATTCCTTGGATGTGAGGAATTTAGGTTCTATAGATAGCAAAGACTGAACTATTTATTTTCTATTACAGCCGTGCAACGGAAATTACCGGGTCGGGTCTTTTTTTAAACAATGTTATCCACATTATAGAGGCTGGGTGAGCCCCGGGTGTCAGGATAAATAATTTGGCTGAAAGTAGGTTGTAAAGTAGGTTGTGAAATAGGTTGTAAAGTAGGTCTCGAACCAACTACTTAAAGGTTAAAGTAGGTTGTGAAGTAGGTCTCGAACCAACTACTTAAAAGTTAAAGTAGGTTGTGAAGTAGGTCTCGAACCAACTACTTAAAGGTTAAAGTAGGTTGTGAAGTAGGTCTCGAACCAACTACTTAAAAGTTAAAGTAGGTTGTAAAGTAGGTCTCGAACCAACTACTTAAAAGTTAAAGTAGGTTGTGAAGTAGGTCTCGAACCAACTACTTAAAAGTTAAAAATACCCCCACTTCGAAGAACTGGCTACTCTATACTAATCTACTCAACACCAGCAATAATAATCGTCCTCTACTGATTGATTCCTTTCCAACACTACCACTAATTCACTAATCGCAACACTACCACATCAAATTGAGGAAGTATTTACAGTTTGGCCTTCGATCCAAATGTATTTTACGATTATTTATTTTGAAATAAATGCAAATAACATAGGCGGCAGCGTTCCTTTTATTTATTAATACTAAATGATAATAACTTTATAAATACTATTTAAGCTTCAAGGAATTAGTAAATGACAAAAATGACACAAGAGAAGCAATATAATTTTGTAATTATAATTATTTATATTAAAATGTTGATAAAAAAGGGGCATTGAAAAACTATAATGAGAACTCGATAAAATTTTAATACGTCTCATTAATGCCGAAATATATTTACTGAAAACCAATAACAGATTCCATACGAAAAAGTTAAGACTATATAAGCCTCTTTTGCAATCAAATGAAGATGAAGGAAAACCAGAGTATTTTTAGCTGAGATTTAAGAGCTGTAATATAATTAACCTGAAATCTGTATCACTACAACCCACGAAGGATCTTGAGTTCAGTACGTGGTAGAGACTGTACTGTTCTAGTTCAACGGTTCTGCAGGATGGTGATTTGTCCTAGATCAAACTCAACTGTCAGGTTTTCCCCAATCAGGCTGAGCGCAGGATGACCTCCAGACCCCAAAGGGCCCATCACTGCTCTTTAACAGGTTTACATTATCCGCCACAGCTGGATTTGAAAACGGAGCCTTCTCTAAGGTTTCATGGCACTCTTCCAATGTACCATAATGTAATGACAGTTAATTCTAACAAGCACTTTTTTTAATTCTCAAAAATTGTTTCTTGTTGTGTTGATGATTGTTGTAAGGTTGAGTTACCTACTGAACTACCTCCAAACATTAAAGTATCGGGCCATCAGGTAAACATCCGATCCAAATAGATACTATCCCTGTTTTTATTTTATTTTACTCCTAAAGTAAAAAAAAAAAAAAAAATCCACGTATATAGATTTACCGGTTTCGCTTTTTCGTCAACTGTTACGCAAGCATTAGAAGGACAAGTGTCTCCTGGCTACTGGCGGCGGTAATTCGAGAATTCTTGTTTTCAACAATTATTCTTACGTTAAGTTAAAAAAAAATCCTACTAGTATTTATAATATTGATAAATGTATAACAATATACATATTATAAACAGTATGGACATAAAAGAAATTTGCAACAATAATTAAACGTCGGATAACCGGTTCCTACAAATAAATGATAATTTATTACATTATTTTTCTCGACGGAGTGGACTAGATTCAGCTCGTATACATCGTTACAAGAATCATTAGAAATAAGATAGATTTAACTCGAGACTAATCCAACTTGACTAGTTCGTTCTTGATTCCCGTCCCAATGTTACTTATTTTATCTTTCATTACTCAAGATCGCTAACTTCAGAAAATTAAAATTCAGTAATTTGGGATTTATGTAATATCAAAGTGACCATTTTTGAGATTTTTGGCTAATAACCTGCGCTAACTCAGCGCTTAATTTGAAGATCGTAAAACATTTTCAATCCAAACTAAAATTGTAAAAGATCTATACGATCAACATGAAATATTTGTTAAAGGTTAAAACTGAAATGGTAAAAACGGAGAGGTTAAAATAACCAAAACTGATAATCCAAAAAGGTTTTGGCTAAATTTTTATTTCAAAGTTAGTGAATTTTTTCAAAGTTTGTTAATTTAAAGGTTTGTGTTAATGCAGATTGCTTATTATCGGTGGTTTTAAGTTAACTTAAAATATCAAATTGATATATATTTAAATATAATGGAATTCGTCTCTTAACATTTTTTAATAGCAATACAATATATGAAATAACATAATACATTTTCGATTAAGGAGATTGACAGAAGAGATAAGTTTTATAAAATTCAAAACTTGTTTTTACTTCACTCATGGTAACGGATCTCTAGGAATATTGATAAAAATAAACTTATACATTTTTTTCATTAATAATCGAACTTTTTTTTTATTAATGATTTAGTTATTAGTTTTTAAGAATTTTACTGTAGAAATAAGAAATAAATCGTACTTTAACAATATTTCGCAATCAACACGCAAACTATAATTTTAATTTGAAGAATAAAATGGTCCGGGTGATGTTAAAAAATTCTCTTATATAGGATATACATATAGGGATAGGGAGAATTGGAAAGCCAACATTTCGACCCACATTGAAGGTCTTCTTCAGGGCTTATAATGGTGTCTAAGGGTCGAGGCTTTACTGTAACCATTGTAGGCCATGGTGAAGAAAGTGAGTCCGTTGTCCAATGTCGGATTTCCAATAAACAGTTCTCCCTATTTAAGAGAATTTGTCCATCCGGACCATTTTACCTCTCATATAGAAACGATGATCTAATATTATTCAACATAATTTTAATTGTATTCAGCAACACGTTTTGAGGCAGCGATTTGAAACTTGATAGAGTTGGATATGACATAGGAGTAGTTACTGGGGCGGATAAGAACACCGCATTGTTTACAAATTTGCTAAAAAGGAAAAATCACTCACCCACTCCTCGTATTTACTGTCGGACATATTTCCTCAGCGTTTCCCTCAGCCGTCTGTTCTCTTGAGACTGTCTTCACTCGATCAGAGATTGACAACTATGATAACCGAAATACGTATCGCCTTTGAGGAAAACGTATCGTTTACTGAGAAGTGTATATTAATATAATAACATCATGCACGGCACACCATGTTTATATTGCTAGTAACAAATCCAACCATCACGAGCCTTGAGGTCGATCTTGCAGTTGTTTTAGCATCAGCTGATTTCAAGGCCGCGGTACAGCCCAAGCCCAACTCAGTGTCGCAATTTTTCGCCTAAAATAACTTAGTCCCAGTGTTCGAGGCAGCTTTTTCTCATATACAGAATCCCACATTGTACACAGAACCCTGATACATCTTTACTTTTTAGATTTCTTTACTTTTTTAGTAATGAAACTTTGTATCCAATAAAAAAAAATTACTTAAATTCCTCAAACATTTAAGGATTATAGGCTTCATGAAATAGGAATACTCTGTCCGTTCTCAATTGAGATTAAAAGACCATTAACTGTTTTAAGAATGGTAAGGAAAAATATTATTAAGTTTATCTCTCTAGCATATAAATAATTATTATTATAGTTTATAATAAATATTATATATTATTATAGTATATAATTAATTAATTAATTAATATTGTTATAGTATATAATTATATTATCTCTCTAGTATATAACAAGTTTTTAGTAATCGTGATCATCGAGTACTATTTTATTTAAGTGGAAAATAGCCGACTGGATAATTCTAAGAATGGATTGAAATGTCGGGGGGTTCAGTCGATGATTACACAAAATAAAAAAGAATTATTTTACAGTGCCTACGTTTTGAGCTAAGATATTCAGGGGCAGGAGAGTAAAAAATTATGCGGGCAAGGGATGTCTCCAGTTTAAAAAAAATAAATTTTAGAAAAACATTACTTTATATAATAAAAAAATTTAAAAAACAAATTTTATATCTAAGAATATTTTCAAAACATATCCTACAAAGTAATCAGAGTCAGTTTCAGCGCTTCAAACCTCAAATAAGCCATATAGGAAGTGTATAATGCCGAAAATTTATATTTTTCGGATTTAAACGGAATTTAAATTCGAACATCAATGGATTCATCATGACCATTTTCGATGTGAATGTTGTACGTACGTTCGTTCGCCTCGTTTGTTAATTTTATTATAGTAATTCTTTATTTCAAAGTTATAATAATTTATCCAAAACTAAGATAAAAAGTAAAGTTTCCAAAATTTGTTGTAAGTAAATGATGTATAAAAACTTGAAGAGATTAAATCGTTAACATTGGCAAAAAACCAATGAACTTGGATCTATAAACATAATTTTAGTATTTTATTCTCAGATATAATAAAATTATTTTCAAATTTGGTATTTAAGGGTTTAATGGTAATAGAAATAAAATATTAATTTTTTTATAAAATTGAATACTTTCTACCTACTTTTTTTTTTTCATTTTTGTAATCTTACTTTTTATTATTTATATGCTTTGCAGATTTCAGTAAGAAGTAATAATTCAACAACACATGGTGTTTATAAAGGCAGGTTTGATTTTGGACTTTTGACCCATCGATTTATATTAATTAATTGGTCTAAGAATTCCTTGTATATTTCTTTATTTTTAATTTAAGTGATCCTTGCAGAAGACGACAATCCAAGACCCTTTGGCAGGTGGAGCAAGACTGAACTAACATGAGCCGACCGCTTGGAATGTACCTTCTTCCGGTGATTAGTGGTACCTCTTCTCCAGCACAGTTAGTGGTACCTGCATCTCCACCACAGCTCTTACCAAGGTGTACCTTGAGTAAGGCACCATCTGGTCCTTTACCAGGACCTTTTTTATTCCTTATTTATGTAAATAAGGAGTTAATTGTAGTGGCCTTAAGTTAAAAGTTAAAACAATTAACAAAAAATTATAAAAAATATAAATATTAAATACTTCCAGAAAAAATAGTTTTAGATGAAATTTTTTAAAGGCATTCAAACAAATTTACTATCTTCAGTAATCATGTAGTGATTGAGTACTTGAAACTTCCCAAGGCTAACAATTTTCAATTAAACAAACATACGGAAGGATGATCGATCAAACTTGATTCAGGGATGGTCAAATCGGAAAGAATATGATTACCATTCAAGCCCATTTCTTTGATGTTTTCCAGCCATAAATAATTACCCAAATATTGCAGTATATTTTGATGTTTTAAAACAGAAGGAACCAGTTTACCCCTGGTGGTCAGTACATGGTAGAGACTGTACTGTTTCATGGACAAAGGTTGTGCAGGAGGTGATTTGTTCTAGACCACGCTCAACCACCAAATTTTCTCCCTTATATTGGGTACCCATTTTATAGAGGCTGGGTGAGCCCCGGGAGGGTCCTAGATCCCATTCGATCCATCTCCGACTGCTAATATATTAAATAAAAATCTGCCAAGGAGCGGGATTTGAACCCGGGGCATTGAGCACGGCAATCCAACACTAGCAACTTCCTACTATCTAACACTGAAATCCCTTTACGTTGTAAACAGCATTTTAAAAATAAAATTGATAAAGAACCAATCTAACTAAGAATATCAAATAATTACACGATTATAGCGTCTGTTAATTGATTAACGAATACTATGAATCTGTAAAGCTAAGGTCTGCCGATTTAAGGATTTATTCATATATATATATATATATATATATATATATATATATATATATATATATATATATATATATATATATATAGATATATATATTTTTTTTTTTTTTTTTTTCCGTTGGCTCTACAGACCTTGTAGATCTTTGGCCGCCTTTACCAGCTTCTCCACCTATATATATATATATATATATATATATATATATATATGATTAATTAACTCTAATAATGATTCTATTAAAGATGATAATATTCTGTATATGTATTGTTGGTTGCACTGCCATTGTTTTCCCATAATGGAATATTAAACAATTAACATATCGAAATATATTTATAATCTGTTGTAGGAAACTGAAAGGAGACGTCGAAGAGAGACAAGAGAGCGGCATTGAGCCCTAGCCGACGCAAGGGGACTTGCGAAATATCGCGACATTGCGAATCGCGTCCGGTTTAAGAACTGCTACCTTGACCGTCAAAGCCGCTCATGAATTATTTATATCGATTCTATTAGTGCCGCGGGCGTCCGCTCTCGTAATAATCGATACATCAGCCAGCATTGAGTCGATTTAACATCGAAATAGCCTCCGCCTCTTCAGCTCCATGGCTGGCCGTCTAGTAATACACGGCATTAATTATAGGAAATAGAAAGCGATTGAGGTTTTATTTTTTCAGTACGACAGATGTGTTATGAGGTTTCCAGAAGACTGTTATTGTTACAGAAACAATATTATAATTCTATTGGCGCTAATTTTAAATTTATAAAATCTGGTTTATCGCTTTTTACTGGTGGGCACGTTGTTATGTCAATACTTTTCGACAAAAAATAATGTTTATAAGCTTTATGACCATTTCTAAATTCTTGATGACTTGTTTTGACACGAGATATGTGAGTACGTTTCTTGAATACCCGAGATTGACTAGTTTATTAATATTTTTATAAATTGGAAGATGAATAATTTATTGAATCCTCAACCATTGAAATCGCTATTGCGACTTGCCGCCTGTAAATAGTGCGTTTACTTGATTAGAGGAAAAAACTGACAAAAGCTATTAGTTTACAAACAGTACAATCCTTAAACACATCCTGAACCCAAAACTCTTCATAACTGCACCACTATAACCCATGAAGAGTTAGTAAATACCGTGTGCTAACGATTGCGCAAGGCAGTGATTTGTGCAAGAACACGCTCAACCACCAGATTTTCCATAATGAAGTGCACACACTTTATAGAAGCAGGATGACTCCAACGGCTGATAATAGAATTTAAAAAATGATCCACAGCCAAATCGAACCTAGATGACTTACCTTGCTTCCTAATCTAGAAACAATTATGCATGTACTATTCAAGTGATTATATTCTGAAAAATATTCAATGGTTAAGCGAAATGCGAAAATTTGTCTCCTCTATATACACTTCCGCAGATACAAGACATTCGCAACTTCCGGTGCCAACAAATGCCCAATCGTTAAACCTATCATCGTGATCCGGTGAGGTGATGAAATGATCGGTGAGTGGTCAAATAAGTTTGACAATTAAATCAATAAAGACCATTTCCAACTATCAGCTACTCCTGCCTGGAGGTGGACGAGAGTGACATTTCACTGATTGCTCTCCGGTCGTTATTCTTATCAATAACAATAGTTAATATTCTGTTGGTGGCATGTTTTCATGTACTCGTAGTTTTCATTTAATTACTTCGTCAAATCTGGAGACTGGTGAATGAGTGGCTAAGTCAAATTTGATCCAAAATGTGGGTTATGAGTGGCTAAGTCAAATTTGATCCAAAATGTGGGCTATGAGTGGCTAAGTCAAACTTTATCCAAAATGGGGGCTATGACTGGCTAAGTCAGACATTGGCTTGAAATATAGTTATTGCTTATATTGTAACTCCATTTGATGGCAAGGGTTACTTCTTACCTCAACATAATGAACTTATTTCGACCTGACCACTTACTAACCGGCACTTCACAAATATTCATCATATGTATGATTAAGTAAACGATTTTTCTTTTGTATCATTATACCAACAATACGTTTGCAATTGAATGGTTTATGGTTTATACAGTTTATGCAATTTAATGGTATATATATATATATATATATATATATATATATATATATATATATATATATATATATATATATATATCGGAATAACTGTTTAAAAAACATGTAGATGAGGTATTACCAGTTTTACATCAGCAATACTTGGCTTCTGATAACAGCTTGTGCAAGATTTTTCCTTTCAATATTATCTTGTTCATTGAAGTTTAAAATGTTATTCAGTAAAAAATTTGAGATCTGAAATAGAAAGGTTGTTTGTTAGTAGAGAGAAGTGGATGCTATTTAGACAACGGTGATGAGATTACAAAGCAAATAGGGAAAGATTGAGCATGCAATGGCATAACTTGCACCATTATGTCATGCCACGTCGGGATCTTCTGTCATTGGCACTCAACATTCACTATACTAATATAATTATATCAAGCCTATCGACAATATCACCAATGTTACATCGATATATGTATTCTAGACGGGACCGGAAAGGGCCCATCTCTCAACTGTTCCATTGCGCAAGTTTAATAGCCAACAGATTTTGTGAGTGTGATATTTTTATTTTGAAAGTCGAAATTTCGGCCCAGCCTCCTACCCAAGAGTTCTTAAAAGTCAAAGCGTACAAAAGAACCCAAGGCATGGCCGACAAATTGATGATTATGGATTATAAATACAAATACGGCTATTTGTGAATCATGTATTATACTATTTCAATACGATTTCCATATTTTTTTAAGTAATGGAGAGATTCAATCGATATAACTTAATTCGGTGTCATATTGTCACATCGGAAACTACTACTGTACTGTAAATAAAACATTTAAACATTTTCGCTTTTATTAAGGAATTGGCTGTTGTTTAATATTCCAGATGATTTTGACTTACAAGGAAGGATCAACCGAAATCTGTCAAAAAGTCAATTTTGTTTTCCTTTTACCACAACATATGCCTATAACATAAGATCTTTTAGATAATGAAATAACCCCAAGAAAACCTTTCAAGTTAAGTTTTTTAGGGTAAATTTTTCCGTAACTATTTTTTAATTATATTTAATTTTTTTTATTAAGATAGATCGCTTTAAAAATACCAGAAGTAAATACATCTTTAGGACTAATAGCCCTGAAGACCTGCAATGCGGGTCGAAACGTCGGCCTCCTAATAGATAGCTCTTCCTATAGAAATAAGAGAATTTTTTATCTCCTCTCGGATCATTTTCTTCCTCATATTTACATATATCGAGCAATTGAAATATTTTTTCCCGAACTTGTTTCACCAACAGTATTTATTTTTCACAGTTTGTATTTTTACTCATTCAATAAGGAAAATAGATGTTGATTAATGACCTTCTGGTAAGGACTTGCATAAGGATATTCATATGCAGTCAATTAATAATTATTCAAATTACATCGCAACTCATACCTTGCATATTGAGGAATATTGCTGTTGAAAAATATAATTTACGAATCAATTATTCATAACCAAATTAATTTTAGATTTAAAAGACACTTGTGGTTTAGAGCCCGTTGACAATAAGCATTGATAACACAGCATTGATAACACAGGACTTGTGACGCTTTGTTTTTTACCTCTTTTTAAATAATTCAGGTTATATTGATCCATAATTGACAGAGTCGAAGTTTTTTGTTGTTATTTAATCCCAAGTATACTTCTTTTTGTTAGTTTGTTTGTTTGTTCATTTAACGTCACTTTATGCTGCTATGGCTAATCGGACGATTCTTTTATGTAAAGAAACTAATTATAAAATTTAGCTCTAAATTTAAAATTTTAATATTTTTTTGGGGGGGGGGAATCATGTCGGTAGAGCATGAGACTCTTAATCGTTTTGTTGGGCAAACCAAAGTTATTCATAATGAAGGCCCCTTTTAGTTCGTTAAAACGCAAATACGATTAAATAAAATAAATTATAATGTTCTTGAAATAATCCCTAAACGCCTTAATACTAGACAAATTAAAAAGTCAACGTTAGTTACTACTTCAGGCATCATCAGCACTTGAAAAGAAAAATCACATTTAAGAAGACTAAGTGCAATACATCTCACATCAACAGTCCAAACAGTTTCAAAAATTTTTTTTTTTAAGAAATATCGTGGAGCAAGGAGGAGGATAAAGTAGAGCAAGGTTGAGGTTGCTTTGATGAGTCTGTTTGGACTCTTGGTATGAGATGTACTTCACATAATAAAAAAATCCTGTACCACTACAACCCGTGAACGTACATGGTAGAGACTGTACTGGACAACGTATGTGCTTGGTAACGCTCAACCGCCGGATTTATCCCTCTTATTTTGGGTACCCTATTTTTATAATATTTAATAGAGGCTGGGTGAGCCCCAGGAGGGTCCTAGATCCTATATGATCCATCTCCGGCTGCAAACTGACTAAATAAAAATCTTGCCCGCAGCGGGATGCGGCCACTGAGTCACTCCGCTCCCAGATGTACTGCATATAGTTTTTTCATGTGTGTACCCACGTGATGTCTGAAATGCCGAAATGTTAACTAGTTAGTTTTCTAATTCTTTATCAGTAATTTAGAGATTAAAGGCTTCTTCTTATTTTTCCCGTATCAATATAAATATATTATAAATTGGACGTTTAATCTGTATCATACGATCCTGTGATATTACTACAAACAAACAAAATATATATTAATGTAAATAATTCAGTTACTCAAAATAAATATAAAATAAGAAGTCAATAAATAAAAGAAGCCAAAACGAGCAGCTAAGATTTTTAGAACTAGCTGAGAGAGAATTTGGTAACAGATTGGTGTGAGAAACCTCGCTGCCTGAGCAACTTGTACCCGAGGGATTTTCAACTTGGCCTGAACAAGAAACATAAATTAATTACTCGTCCAGTGATGAATTAATAAACTCTTTTTTGTTTCTTTAAGCTGTGGGTGGTTCTCGATGCCAAAAAGTAGCTGATTCCACTTAAGGAAGGCAAGACAGCAAACTAAATTAACTGTTTTATTCACTCAGAAGGTTTTGGCCGAATTGTATACAACGTGTCTAGAATCAAACGTCAAATGTTTACTTTTTCATTTTTTTTAAAAATTATTTTTAGGGAAAAAAAAAATATGCTCCCGAAACTTCAGGTTTAGAACAGGACTAAAATCATGCGAAATAAGCGGCATGTTGGACGAAAACTAGTGCAACCTCTCTAAACGTCAATTTTCGAAATTCGGAAGTTATCCATTGTTGTTCCTGAACGCCTCAAATCTAGTTTTTCCAGCCATTCTGTGCTTCTAGTCAATATACAGACCTTAATGTAATATAACCAAATTCTTCTTAATGAAATTGAGAAAATACCTGTTAAATAATACAAAATTAACAGTGAGACTTCCAGAGCGTAATGGAATCTACGTAACCGGTCATTCATAACCAGTAAAAGTTCTTTTTATTTGGTTAAATAACCGTTTTTATTAATATTATCGATTATGATTACTTTCGAAATCCGATAACCGCATTAAAAACGATTGTAACTAAATTATTTATATAACTAAAACATTTTAAGATTTCGAACTATTCCCAAAGTAACAGCTGATGTATTGCACAAGAGGCCCTTGTATGCGATAATCTGTTAGGCCATGTAATTATTTAAATGTGTAATGGCCCAGATTTGAGGGATCTTGGATACTATTTAATATATTTTAAATAATAAAATATTAAAAATGTATTCTTATTCTTGTTCTTGAAAAGTTTTGTTACACCAACCACCTTTTATTTCCAGTCAGTAATTAGAATTCTAGTATCATTAGCCAATTTCATTTCTTCAAGTTTTTATCTTGACTTTTGTAGTAAGACATTTGATTTTCATATTTATTTTAAAGATTCTTTCTTCACTTTTCAAAAAGTAAAAATAACGATATTTAATTGAATTTGGTTATATTGATATAATTGAGATGCTATCGATGTTTGTAGATTATATATTGAGGTCCGATGTATTGAAATATATGCATACATATCCATGTGATAAGCCGATGGGTAAGGAAGATCGATCCAAACGAAGATGGGAGATTGCAATAGGTAAATAAATAACATTGATTATGGTTTCTTTGATGGAGGTTTGTGGACAACCTCTCGATTCAAGCCATCTTTTTTTTTTCATTTTGTAATTGTTATTTATCATGAAATAATAAAACTGTTTAAATTTAGTATCATCTAATACTATAAGTTTTGATATTAAAAGTTTAAATGAATAAGTTTGATAAGAGTTTTCTTAAATAGGTCTGCACCTGGATCGTGCACGGCTAATCCCAAAAGGATACATCAAAGCCATCCCAAACCAAGTTTTATCAGTACATAAACTCGTTTAAACATATTACAGCTGAATGAACTTGAAATTTTTTTCTAAAGAGGATATTATGAGCACTTTAAGATTAGGGGAGAGAAAGCACGCGGAATATGAGGGATCTTAAAATTGGTCATGAGTCATTTGATTTAGAGTCAACTGACAAGCACTGATAACACAGCACTGCACCATTGATAAGACAGCTCTACACCATAGATAAGGCAGCACTAATGGGCACTAATGCTCGCTACAATGGGCCTAATACACCATCGGCCAAATTAACCAGAACTATCACGATAATTTATTATTACAACGCTTGGTTGTTATTACAATGTTATGTTATTACAGCTTATTACATTAGCTACCTGGTAACACCTGACGTGTCAATATCGCCAAGATCTTGTTAGACCGGTCCAACGATAACGGTCAGTTGGAAATTATAACATTAATGTTTTTTTAATACTTGATGGCAAAAGATTATATAAAAATAGCCCGAGCCAATTACCTGCGGTGATATTGCCAACAGTTAAAGTTCACTTAGTTATTCAACAAAGACATTACAACTATGTATGTATGTATTCATAATAATAATCACAATATTGTATACATACATAGATGTATGTAAAACAGTTACACTACAGGAGGAATTTTTCCGCTCATGCTCAATTGACAACTATATTTTAGACGACATTTTTTAAATTTAAGATGGTAACAAATTTCTTCATCTTCTCGTTAATTTTTATTCACGAAATCAAGTCATAAAATAGCAATTTACGCTTTGCAGCACCCCTCCCTAACTATTTTAAACTCTAAGGATATGAAAAATATTAGTTGTTTTTGTATACCGACAGAGATGTGTACTTTCAATACTGACTCAATGAGGAGAGCTAAAAATAAAACGAATTTTATTTATAGATAATGTTACTATTGAATTCTAGTAATAATAGACTAAATTACCGCTATAACGATAAACTTTTGTTTATAAAAAATGTTGTACATATACATAATTACAATCTATGTGATGTAGGTTATGTCGTATAGAATCTATATAATATATTATTAATTAAATATATATAATTTAAAAATTGGTAACATGTTCAAGAATATTATCAAAATCAACCATCTTACATCATTATACTTGATTTTTTTATTAATATCTTGCAATATTATATTACAAATAATTTTTAAAATATCATTATATAACTTTGCATCACATACATTTAATAATTTTATAACTGAATTTGTTTATTGAATGAGACAAAACATATTTATAAAGAAATTCATTAATTTTTAAGCGATTTATTTCTTTATTTATGCTACGTACATTTGTAAATACATTTTGCTCACTTTTTCATTACATTATTATTACTATTTTTTCCTAAGATATTTCTTTTAGTTATTATAAATGCTTAATTTTACTAGGGTTTTTTTTTAGTAATTTTGTAATAAATTGTTTTCTTTAGCCATATAAATTTATATCTTAAATATTTATTCATGTTAAGAAAAAAATATTATGAATTAATATTGGTAAAATTGATAACAGATAAAGAAATTAGATGATTGATTTTGATAATACTTCGCAAGCTGAACCAAGTGGAATAATTATTACATTATATATATATGTATCGTGTATATACAATTTATTAATCTATTAATTGAATGAATCCATTTTCAATTCATAGGCGCTCTTCATCTTGTGATTGGCTGTCGTTTTTAAATATACAAAGTGTATGTACCATCAAAGTTTAGATTAGTGATGATTGAAGTATATTCTAAACTGTAATAAAATCTCATAAAACAAAAAGTTTATAACAAGTAAGTTGAAAATAAAATCTTTTATTGGGATTTCTCTTGCCATCCACTTTACATAATTTTGTTAATTCCTATAATTACTCACTCAGCAGTAATACAAAAATTATATACAATACATGCTCTTAAAAAAAAAAAAACGAAATAAAATATATAATATAAGCTATTGTGTGGTTGGTGAGTCACTAAATTATTATAAAAGTTAGAAATTTTAATTAACATAATGGTCATAATCTTAATAATTCATAATAATTTATCAGACACGTAAGGATATTTGTATGTAATCTATAATTGTAAATGAACAACAAAAATAAAACGTTGGCAAAAAAACAGACAAATAAATTAACTAAAATTATTTTTAATGGTTAAAAAAAAATTCTTTATCCACATTTTAAGCATGCCTAAATGATCTTTTCATTATTTTTGATAATTATTTATGCTAGAAATTATCTATTAAAAACTGTATTGTGAATGGTAAACTGAATTGATAAATTATGATCTGTACTGTGGAACATGCTGCCAGAAAAGACTGAGCTATTTTATTAATTTAAATAAAATTATAAGTTAAGTTAAATTTAGTTAAAATTCATATTTTATATATTTTTTAAATATTTAAAGGAAAAGCTGTAAAATGGCAAGAGATGGGCGCAGTTTGCTCTGACAGCCTGTTCTAATAATAGACAAGATTAACCTAGAAACATGCACAATCTAACATTTTCAATAGAATACTGTAATTTTAATAAATTTAGTATAATAATCTAGCAATCAAAACAAACTTGTTTGTAAAATAGGTATCTCTAATGTAAAGTATTTCTATGACCCAATAAACGTTTTCCTCGAGCAGTTCATGTTTAATTATATTGAAGGCAAAAAAAATTACACCAGACTGCAAATTATGACTTCTCGTATATCATGACAAGTACAGGACGTTAAAAAATATGTATAAAACTAAACGTTTTCCTCAAGCAGTTCATTTTAATTATATTGAACGAAAAAAAATAATTAAACCAGGCTGCATATTATGACATTTTTTGCGATTTGTAATATTAGAAGGCTTGAATGCTCAATGATTACGAAATTTGCTTGGTTCGAAAAAAATAGTACGCATCAATAGTACCTAGTTATAAATAAAAAATAGGCAAATAAAAGCGAAAATTCGGTTTTAAATAAATAATATAGTTTGAGATTACAACTGATTTGTATATTCCAACCTGATTTGACAGATAGTGACAACGTCATAGCAGGAGAATACTATGACAGTTACATGATCCTCGCGGGGACATAATAATCCGAAACAAAGTGGGATAGGTCTGTCCTTTAGATCAATTGACGTATGACCAGGTCATGGATATAACATTGCAATGCCAACTCGCGCGGCATCGATTTATAATGCAGCACATGCAATCATATGATCATACACATGTTACAGTAACAAATGGCAGACCGGTTGAAGAAGTAATCACACAGGGAATAATCACAAAGAATAATCGGTGCAAGTCAATCTAAGTCGGGCTATCGATTTAACAAACTGCAACTCGATCTACGATAAATAAGAGGCTGATCTTTGAGAACTGAAATATGAGTTGGGCTTAGAGTTAAAGGATGCATGTTATTTATACATTTCTACTGGACATGTGCAATTTAACTATCAACCATACACAGGAACTAAGTTGAAACATTTAAAGAGAGGAAACACATGACTGTGAGGGATAGCATTTGTTTGATTGAATGCGTTTGTTCCAACTGCACGATAGAAAGGTCAACTTAGTCTCCGATGGCAAAACGTCACTTTTCTCGAACAAAACGGTTTTCCACGTTTCAGGATTTCATTCATCAATTTAATTATTGGCTAATAATAATTGCCTATTAATGTGTATATAATTATTTTCAGTTTATGATTGAAGACTAGATGCGAATTGTAATATATGCAATAATGACGCAGAATAGAAAAAAAAATTTATATACTATAAGTTTTGCTAATCGAAAATAAACGATAATTGGCAAAGCATATTACCTTCTTAACCAATTATGGAATAAAAATTGACAACTAAAAAAAATGCTGAAGGTCGAGTGAGAGAAGAGCAAGTTATGAGTTGCAGTATTAATCAAGATTAATATAATTTTAATTCAAAATTTAAAATAATTTCAAACTTTCTTCATTTGATCGAGTTTTATGACAATATACAACTCTAAACTTGTTCCACATTTCATGGAAAACTTATAGAAAGTTTATATGGGTGAGGTTCACGGGAATTTTAAAGTTTATTGCAGTAGATATACGGACAGAATGACATACAGCAGACCGATGCATGGTCGGATGCACTCTGTAGAACTAGGTCAACCATTATTGGAGCAGTCTGGGATGCACCGACCAACTGGGTCGCGACTATTGCACCGAAGTCATCAACCGATAGCTGCCTCCGACATGCACTGTACCCCACACGAACATAATGCGATAAGATTAATGCCGCCTTATAGACTACACTGAAAAACTACAAGTAAGATTGATGACTACCATGGACTTACCTTTCAACGAGACGGGAATGAACCCCTTTAAGAGAGGCGACGGGAGGTCAGCAGATGCGAGGGAGCGGAGCGGCGCGGCGGTGCGGAGGGAACGAAGCAAAGAGATGCGGCGAGGGAGCCATGTCCTTTGGCCCCGCCTGCTGCGCTCGTACTGCCGCCCCACCGCTCCGCTCCGCCGCCCCACCGCTCCGCTCCGCGCCACCCCCACCTCCTCTCCCTACCCCCTCTCCTCTCTCCTCTAGTCCTGTATCCGTCTTCATTACATATTATATATCGATAAATTATCGTCTCGACGCCGCTCCTTCCGTCGCTCCCTCTCTAGGCCTAATCTCTCTTATATAATAATAAGTGGTTAAAAATAATTTTGCAAAGCAATGAAGATTTAATGAGACAGAACAAAACTTTCCAATCCTTAATAAAATAGAAAACCATTAGAGGAGCCTTAATAAAATAAATATTTTTAACCAGTCGCCATGGGCTGTCTCATGTCTCATTCGATGATATTTTATATAGCCGAAAAACCAACAATATTTGGACTCAGTTGCGCAGATTTTAGCTTCCAGCTGTCTCAAATTTTAATCTTTCATTTGTTCATTTTTGATATTCACGAAAATAAAATTAATCTTCAGTTTTATTATGAAATAAAAGAATTCATTTATAAAAAATTTCCCATAATCCCATTCTCTTTACAATTCTAAACCGAACAATAGTTTGTATTTTAGGAGAACATTAAAAAATAAACAGTTAAAACTTGTTATACACAACCCTGTCACTTGGAATTGTATTGCGTGATACCTAATATAATATTGCCTAATATAATATTGCATAATAATTAAAAAAATTTCACTACAAAAAGACTGTGAAATTTCAACCACTATTTTCATGATTTTCATCTTTGTTGTTTATTGAACATTTTTGATTTCTAAATTACATGTAACTAGTGATATAAGTGTGATAACCAGAGATTTTCAAAGTATCTGGAATACAAAATGCGAAATACTTTTAAGTATTTCAGATACCAGATACAAAATACTGAATGATAATTGTTGACGTTGATAATATATGTGGAAGAAAGTGGTCCGGGTAGAGGTCAATGAATTTCTCATAGAATTGGAGAGAAATTTATTGAGTAGCCAACAAAAAAAGGTCTTCTTCAGGGCTATATGCAAAATTCAGACAATTAAGAAATGGTACAAATATATTAAAACATAGTAAATATAAATAATCATATAATATTAATGTAAATATTAAGTAATCATAAAATAATAAAAGTATGGTGAATAAAGGCAATTGAAAATAAAAATGATAGCAAGGTAGCACAGCAAGGTAAACATAAAAATTAAAATGTATGAGTGTATAGTATAAACAACGAAGTGCAGGGAAGGTAGTAAAATACATAATGAAGAATAAATACATTCTCTACATTATGTATGAATTATTTCCGAATAGATCGCGTGGATCACGCAAATGTGACAAGACAAAATATTATATTTTAAAGGTTTTAATTGATACTCGAGTAAAACCAGTTCTTCAAACATTTTATTATTCCTTTGCCTTAGGTCGCTCCGCAGGGGCAGAACTTTGTAAACAGGCTGCATTTAAGCTGGTATCTTTATTATTTAGGTATTGCAGTGTTTTTTAGTGAGTGGTCCTGCCAGTAGATCCTGTGTTTTGGCAACTTGCAATGAAGGAATCAGAATCTTTTGTACCCATGTCATTTTAAAGAACGGATGTGACACTGGCACTGATATTGCATCATTTGCTGCAGGCTTTAACTGCAAAAACCTAACAGAACGCTTATTTCGATTTTCTTCAATGACATCTAGCAGAGAGCTGCTGTATTTTAGATTATCCACCCTCAGAGATTTGATGATATGCTGAATTCTTATCAGCCAACCATAGTAAGTGTCTTTTTCCCCTTACACGCTTGGAATAGCTTCTGATATTGACTTCGAAGCCGATGACATTTGTAGAAAGAAAGAGTCGCCATCTATCAATTTGGTCCCAGACTAAAATTTCAACGGCGTATTCAGTTTTATCTATAATTAATTAAATGACATTATCATAAAATTAAATTAAAATTAATGTCAGCATACTATCTTGTCACATTTTGTGAATAATTGTATAATTAACTATTACTAAAATTATTTTAGCAAACAGTATTTACAAAATACTAAGATACAAAACAGAATAAATTGTAAAATGAATTTTAAAAAAGTATTTTAAATACGTATTTTGTACCTTGTATCTATAGTCCTGGTACTTGTATCTCAAATGAGTCACACCACCACTACGGCCCACTGAAGGATTTCGTACATCGTAAGGAATGTTTGTTTCTATTCCAACAATTATGGTGGAACTTTATATAACATTCGCCCTAAATCACTCAAAATTGTTCTTTCTCGACCAAGTCAAGCACTGGCTATTTTGAACTAACTTCACAGTTACAAATTTACTTAATATTAATCCGTACCTCTAAAACCCATGATGTTCTTGGGTCCGTCATATGATAGGAGCTGTTTCTAGCCATCATTTTACAGGGAGATTCGCCCTCTATCAGCGTCAACTGAAAGATTAGAGAGGCTGTGTGGACCCAAGAGTCTTCTGGTCTCCTGGGTTCGATTCGCAGCAGCTGAAATCATTTTTCGAAATTTTCCTTCCTTGTTATTATTTAGTAATTGAGCAATTGATGCTTTTGATTCAGTTAGAATTTGGCAGAAAGGAATACAAGGAGATAATATAAAGGAGGCCTACAAAAGATATTTTAGAGAAATAAACCGACTATGATTCAGGCTCGGTTTAGTAACTTTAGTAACTTGGCTACTCTGACTACCAATCTCCCTGACTACAAGAGAGAGTTGGTATTAATTAAAAAATAATGGACTCAGAAAAACAATGAATCTTTGAAAGCCTGTAACCACAGTTGTGTTTGTAAACGCCAAACACAGATAGCGCTCTAAGAGAGCTATAAAATGCATTTCCACTTATCCCCAGTGCGATAGTATATTTCCAAGTCAATGGCGGCTAGAAGAACTTTTATTTTGTTTATTAAGATTTATAACTGTTTATATTGACAACCGCTCATCGAAATACAACGTAGAGGCTATTACAAATTGATTATCCTTCCGGGCTATCTAGGTACAAAGATTTACTGTTCACAGAGCCTAATAATCAATCTGTAATCTTACTAATATTATAAATGTGAAAGTTTGTATGTTTGTCTCTCTTTCACGCAAAAACTACTGAACGGATTTGGATGAAACTTTACAGTAATATAGGTTATACATCAGAATAACACATGGGCCATAGCAAGCGCGGATTTAGGGGGGCGCACGGGGGCACGTGCCCCTCCCCATCCCCGACATTTTTAGAGGTACTGTGGAGAATCCATTATAGTACATAATTGAAGGCAAATCAGGAATTTAGCATCTTGAAATTTGCAGATAGGTCCTTTGTATGATTTAAGAAAGAAGTTTGGGTAATTCCACCCTTATTATAATAAGGGTTCAAAGGTTGTATGGAATCCGTCAGTTTTAGACATCTGAAATTTTGTACGAGTAACCTATAGTGAAAAAAATTAAATTATTTAAATAATTAAATTATTTATTATTTTAAATTATTGTTAAAAAGCACTGTCAAGAAACTCTATGCGTTAGTCCAAATTCTATGCGAGCGAAGCCGCGGGCAAAAGCTAGTAGGACAATATATAAATTTTATTATTTACTAAATAAACTGCAGTTGACGTTTAGCCAACTATAGCTAGTTATCTGTATGATGGAACGTAATGCAATATTGTTACCATAGTAACGTAATGCAATATTGTTACCATAGTAACGTAATGCAATATTGTTACCATAGTAACGTAATGTAATATTTTTTACCATCATTGCAATACTTTATCATTTTGGCCTAAACGATCTAAATTCAACCGACATTACGGCTCACAACGTAATGTCGGTTGAATTTAGATCGCAACAAAAAGACATGCTCGCTTATAAGACAAGGATTGGCTCGCCCCAAGTGTTCTCTTGTATTTATATTTATTTTAACTGTTATTATTATGTAAATCCCTCTATTCACTTTTATTCGTCATTCCTTTCCAATGCGTTATTGTCTTTGTGTTATTATCAAACTAACTTTTCTTATTATGTTCCCCCGTAAGATCGTCGACATACTACAGAAAATATATATATATATATATGTTTATGTAACCATTGTATTCCCTATGTATCTTATTAATTATATTACGTGCCTATTAGTATCCAATAAACTGTGCAGATTTTATATCCATTTATTTTGTTATTTCTGCTTAGAATATTATTTATAAAGCATCTTAGCCTAAACTAGATAGATTTTCCTCCCTTATTATTTGCTACAGAGAGCAACTTTAGTTTAGGAATTATCAGTCATCCCTGGTTTAACTATTCAGCATATTAACATGTTAGCATTCAGCATATTAACATGATAACATTCAACATATTGTTTGAATGTCATATGAAAAGTTGGAAAAAATAAATAAAATGTAAAGAATGAGAGGTTGCACAAGGTTTGACTATTGACTAATATCATAACCATCCCAAGCTCATTGACTAATATCATAATACCATAACACCATAATATGATAATCATGACGATGCAACTATTTTAGGGATATGTTTAATATTTATTATTTGTTATTAAATATTTATATTGAAAACACTTGATTTTAATTCATTAAACCTCGTGAGAAAGAAGGCCATCGCAATTATATCACAAATAATGTTTTCGCAGAATCAGTAAAACCTTGGCCCCAAAAAATTTGAATATGGTGTGGAAAACATTATTTACAAACACATCGACCTATTTCTGATTGTCACAAGACAAAACATTCATATCAGTTTTAATAAATAACAGAACTTAATTCTACCGTTCGAATCGAACAATCTAACATATCTTCTGAAATACATTTTCCGTGAAAGCTCTGCATAACAAAGTATGCAAATGTAAATTATACATAATCTAGATTATGAAGTTATCTCTCTTTTATAGTCTTTCATACCATTCACCATGCTTCCACCATTGTGTAACAATTTAAAAAAGGTTAAATTAAGTGACTATTAAGTTACTATTTGATTAAAATATTTATTGAAATTTATTACTGTAATAGAACAAGCAAGTTTGAAATAAGAGCATGTGGAAATGAAACTGTGGAACTACTCATGTAACCTTTGAAATCGTTTTCGTCATTACAATATTCCGTTACAATGCTCCATTACAAAGTTGTAAACTGCAATGCGATGTTTGTGCAATGAATTTACAATAATTTTATGCTATTATATTTAATATTTAATTTGCAAAATAGATTTTTTCCAGATGTAGATAGAATATCCTGTAATGAAGCGCGGAATGTCTAATCATAATTGACAAAACCGTTCATTGTTTTATAAATCTACTAGCTTATGCCCGAGGCTTCGCTCGCGTGGAATTCGGCCTGCCACATAAAGTTTCGTGAAAGATCATTTTAAATAAATAATTAAATTATTTTTTTAAAATATAAGTTACTCGTATATCCAAAATTTCAGATGCCTAACTTCAAAACTGACGGATTCTCTACAACATTTGAACCCCCATTATATTAAAAGGGAAACCCTTGGGGTGGAATTATCCAAATTTCTTTCTTAAACTATACAAAGAACCTATCTACAAATTTCAAGAGGCTATGTTCCTGATTTGTCTTTAATTATGTACTATAACGGGGGGGGGGAGGATGCCCACGTGACCCCACATAAATCTGCCCTTGATGTAGCCTATGATTTATAACCTATTTTATTCAATAAGTTTCATCCAAATCCGTTCAGTAGATTTTGCGTGAATGAGTAACAAACATTCGCTTTTATAATATTCGTAGGATATCAAAACAAATAGTTTCACTCCTGTCCTTTCTGTTATTTTAACCACAATTATCATGTGATTTTCCTTTATTTATGTACTATAATGGATTGTCCACAGTACCTAGAAAACTGTCGGCAGGGGGGAGGCACGTGCCCCCTCCCCCCTAAATCCGCGCTTGCTATAGCCTATGTGTTATTCTGATGTATAACCTATATTACTGTAAAGTTTCATCCAAATCCGTCCAGTAGTTTTTCGTGAAAGAGAGACAAACATACAAACATTCACATTTATAATATTAGTAAGATGAAACAAGAACATATGTTTCATATAGAGTTATTTAACAATTTAAGTTAATAAATTATATGACTTTGGCGACCTGAGTGTTAAGGCATTGACATCCCAATTACAAAAATAATTCAGTTTATTTGTAATTCCCATTAAAAACTTATAATGATTAAGCTCATAACCAAAAGTATACCAAAATTAAGTATTGAAGGTCGTTGGAATCTATTATGATACAGGTCTAAGATAATTCGATAATTTATTTTTAGCCAGGGAGCATTCATTATAAATTTCTTATTATAAAAGTGGATGATCTGCACAAAATGTTTTTTAAAACCGAACTTCTTTAATATTTACTTGTCAATATTTTTCTCGTATTTATGATTTCTTGTAAACGTCGGCTCCAGAATAATAAATTAAATTGACTTGACCCCGACTATTTCATAATATCAAATATGGAAATATGGAAGTCATGCATTTGTATGATGAAATCCATATACACATTTGAAATTGTGTATATTTAATTATGTCAAAGTTAAGTTCTTAAAAATTAAGTCATGAATCAATGATTTTACGAGTGTTGAATGAATCACTCTAATTCTTGAAACGAGTAGACTCCTCGACGAGCTGGTATATTTTTGACGAATGTCACGCCTATCAAGAAGGATGGCGTAGCTAATGGTCCTCACTAAGTAGCAACTAGAGACGAGGAGATCCGCGGGGCAGAGGAAGTAGGAGAACAAGTTAGTGGAAGATGATGGAGAAGAAAAGACAAATAAAGCCTCGTTATCGATAAGCCACGCTGCTTCTTCTTATGCGACAGGAAATGGACCTAAATAAGAACAAAATGGCGGCCCATTCAGTTCCGGCGAATTCTCTCTTCTATACGAACCATCCCACGACAATATAAACAAAATGCTGTAATGACAATACCCAAGCCTCGAGGCAGGTGAGGCACGAAGTGGACGGGTCGCGAATGGTCGCATCCGTTGTGTCTTTGTTTCTCCTGCTGGGTCTTCCTGGTCCAGGTGTTCCTGAGGTCCTCTGTCGCGTGATGGCACTACCAACAGGCCGTGATGGATAGGACAAGAGCTATGGCAACAGCAGATGTGGGAATAAAGAGCTGAGTCTCAGAGCAACAGTGTCAATACTCGGCATCTTTATCGCCGCGCCATCAGCTGGAGCATTCGGGGTAACTATCTGATTTGTATTTATGTGCCGCACGAAATTAACATATATTCAAATAATAATAATAATATGTGTGGAAGAAATTGGTGCGGGTAGAGGTCACTCAATGAATTTCTCGTGTAATTTGAAAAAAACTTTATTGATAGCCAACGTTTCGACCCACGTTGAAGGTCTTCTTCAGGACTATATGCAAAATACAGACAATATAAGAAAATTGTACAAATATATTAAAACATTTTAAATATAAATACACCAAAAGTAAGGTGAATACAGGCAATAAAAATGATAAAGATGTACAGTAAGGTAATTATGAAGGTTAAAATGTATAAGTGTATACTATAAACTACTAAGTGCCAAAAAGGTAGAACCCAAATCATTGGTTTCTAGATTTTTATAATTTTACAATTTTTATTTCTTACTTTTTTATTACCTACAGTTTTTAGTTCGTAATTCTTATCATTTTCTACATTTACCCACATCATCTTTATCATTTCACATTCCTATTTTAGATTCAGTTTTTGTTTTTTATCTGTATTATCTTATTTTTTACTTTTCAACACTTTCTGTTTTATTATTATTTTCTTCATGATGTGGCTACTACCTTTTCGGCACTTCGTTGTTTATAGTACACACTCATACATTTTAACCTTCATATTTACCTTACTGTACATTTTTATCATTTTTATTGCCTGTATCCACCTTACTTTTGGTGTATTTATATTTAAAATGTTTTAATATATTTGTACCATTTTCTTATATTGTCTGTATTTTGCATATAGCCCTGAGGAAGACCTACAACGTAGGTCGAAACGTTGGCTATCAATAAAGTTTTTCTCAAATTTCACGAGAAATTCATTCAGTGACCTCTACCCGGACCAATTTCTTCCACACATAGTATTATCAAAGTCAACAATTATCATTCAATAAAAATAATAATAATAATAATAAAAAAGGTAAGATGAAGAAGTCATTGATATCTTAACCAAGTATAACTCCGAAGCCCAGCAACCTGTGGTCTAGTGGCTAACAAAACAGCTATCTACTAAGCACAAAATTGCGGGTTCGTCGCCTCGCAGGTGGCCCTAGGATTTTTTAAAAGGATTCAAAAATCTTAGGTTGTACCGTCCTTAGGAAGGAACGTAAAATTGGAGTCCTGAGCCTGTGCGACATCAGTGTGTGTTATAAATATCTATCCTATATTAATCTCGGATAGCCAAACTTAGGACTCGAAGAAAAAATATAATAATAAATAAAAAGAAAAGGAAGAACAAAAATCTTAATTGAATTAATATTGACCTGAAGACTTGAAGCATACATTTTTGATGGATCATTTATACATTTTAAATCGTGTATACATTATTATTATATATTATGTAAAAATATCGGCTTTAGGATACTCAAGTTCCATATTAATTTATCGTATTGCAACTGTTATTAAGAATATTGATATATTTGTTTTTAATTATCGATACGTTTCCAATTATCCCAACAGCGTATGAAGGGTCGGATTTCAAGATATTTTGGGCTGATACATGGCGATAATTTTGTCGGTGCATCGAACTCGAGAACTGTTTTCCTGACCTGTCTCAGAGTTGGCCCGTACGAAGAGGGAACGACCATGGTCTAGGATGACTCGATATTTTCCGTTTTTGCCCAAGAGAAGACTCTCATTGACCACTTCTTATCAAGAAGAAGGCAGTATAATGAGCTTCGCTTTCTACTCGACAACTTTAGAGAAACACACTTCATCGCTCGCAGCTTTCTCCCATTTCGCGTGACTCAGGCGAATTAGCGAGTGCAAAACCTGAGCGCGCTTAATCAAAACCAGTTTTTGTCTCTGGCCTCTTCTTGCCGTTTTTGTTCCTCCACTTCCTGGCCGACGGTCTCCTTCGAGGACACGGCTATCAGGAGGCGGCCGGGAGCTAGGAAAAAAGTGCCATTTTGGTGCAAATTACAGCTATTCCGGGATTCTTACGAGCTAAAGCAGGTTTGGGGGAATTTTACATAAAATATTAAATATTACCAGATTGGGTACAGTAAATTCAATGTGTTCAACTTATTATCTCTTACCACAAGTGAGTCTCAAAGAGTTCACGGCCGGTTTGTTCCTGTTTCCAATCCATGTCCAGAGCTCAATTAAACCTCTTGTTGCCTGTCTCGGTTCAATTTCAAGATTACACTGTACGAGTCACTGAATCACTTCCAAAATACGACAAAAATAAGGTTCTACATTAAAAGCACTCTAAGTACGAGTTTAAGTATAAAGTTATGTGTGATGAATTTGTTGAGGTAGTACCTACTGAATGTTGGCATTCTTACTAACCGATTACTTAAATGGTTGTTATTCTTCGACATTGGCACTTTCGACCCGAAACTTAAAAATAAGAATTAATCATTGTAAAAGAGCAATCCTTTCGACTATTTTATGGGCGTGGAGTTTGAATGATCAGCTGTGTGATTATTACTAAATGACTGAATATCATTTGTTATTACCTTTAGCTCTGATGGTAAAAAATATCGAATGGCAGAAAATGAATGAATTTTTTTGTGTAAAGGAGATAGTTGGGAGGTGCAGTCAATAAGAACACAGAATAAGTAATGAACTTATATTATGTGCCGACGTTTCGACCTACAGTGTAGGTCGAAATTAGCTGGTGCACCCAACGGCTTCTCTTTCCAAATCGTCCTGAAGATGACCTACACTGTAGGTCGAAACGTCGGCACATAAATATAAGCCTAGTACTTATTTAGTGTTCTTATTGACTGCACCCCCCAACTATCTCCTTTACATTAGATCATCCAGTCAACTATTTTCATCTCATAAATGAATTTTTTCGTTTCTAGCTATATTTTACTTTATAATTATCATTTGATAGTATGTATTAACAAAATAAAGTCATATTTTGTTTCAAGCAATCGATTAACCCTTTTATTTTTTTTTAAATATTAGGTATGAATTAAACAAACATTCGACAATAAGACATTGCCTCGAACATTCAGCCAAATAAAGGATGAGGTCACTGGATTATGAAGGTTACACAAGCGGTATTGCTCAGTGCACTACTGATAATGCACCCAATTAGTGTAATTGAAATTATAGGATCGCGAAAATCGAGATGGAATAGTAAATTTGTTGGGATTAGTAAGAAAACAATTCCTAAAATGTTAACGATTGATGAAAAGGAGGGGGGGGGGGTGCTGACCGAGGCGTAAGTGGGAGGCTTGCCTTAAGGGATGTATTGCTTGAACGGAAGTCTGCAAAAAGCGATTGCTCGTATCGTCATTCGGGTTCGCTAACGCTTTTCACGCATTGGATACACCTATACACTGCAGAACTCACAGATCCAGCTTTGACAATTCCACGTCCGTTGTTATGGAAGGTAAAAACTGGTCGGTTCCGGTAGGAGGGAGGTTTTCTGGGAAGTTGTTGGGTTCTCAGGTGTCGCGCTCTGCTGGGCCCGCTAAGTAGCTATCTGCGGAAATATCGGGTGTGTGTCTTTGCTACAAATAGCCCAAAACTAATAGATAATAGCCGATAGCGCAAAAACACTTGTCACGGCTCCCTTGAGTAGCAACAACTAACACTGCTCGGGCCGTACACCTAAATATAAACTGCTCTGCACATCCGTCATCCTCCACTAGCTTTTAGCATCTTCCATCGGCCATTTAACCTCTTTTCTTATTTATTATATCTTCGGTTTAGCGTTATCGTTGGAACAGTAGAAAACTCATGAATACTAATAACATTATTATTGACCTTTAATGGTTTAAGATGGTTAAGATTGAATCGAATATAAAAGTCACAAGTCATGTTTAAAACTATCAATATCTAAAACCCACATTTGTGGAAAAGTAATAAAAAAACTATTGGTGAGGTTGGAACATCAGGGCACTAACAGCGACACAAGTGTCATCTGGCTGGCAGGCTCTGAAGCTTGGTTGATACAATACGTTTCGATGTGTAAAAGAGAGATACTTGCCCATTTCTGTCATGGCCATAGCGCTCAAAAACACCGTATTTAAAAAAAATACAAGCGTCCGTTATGAAATACTAGCCCGATATGGGTATTTATTTAACTAAATACGGACGTATTAGGCCTTCGATTTATTTTTAATTCCATCCAAGAATGAATAATTCGACGGATGTATTGATAAAGCACCGCGCCAAGTCCTTGTTATAAATATCGAATCGATTCATCATAGTGCCGCTATCGATTCAAGTTAGAGCCGATTAGTCGCGAACGTGACGAAGACCGGGCTAGGCTACTTCTACACCAGCAACAGTGACGCTTTGAGTATTATATTGCCGCCTGCATTTTAATTCAATTGATTCAACACTAACAATAGGCCATTGTTTGAAGGCTCGGTTTATTGCAGCCTTTGCAATATGGTGGGGGGGGGGGAGCATTCTGAGTCGAAGCATCTTTTTACGAATGAAATAAAACTTGTTATACTCACAACGCATACATTTACTTGTAGAAATCAAAGTTAAGACTTTGTGCATCAGAGTGAAGAAAGGTTTAACGACTCATCAGATGTGGCTCTGCAACCAAGGACTTAAAGCTGCTGGGTGGAGGAGGCCTGGGTTCTTGTGTTGGTACAGGATAATAAGATAAGAGACAGAATAATAATAGTATGTTCTAAACTAACAGAGAAAAGCGAAATAGAAAGTCCTAACCGACAGAGTTACGTACCTAACTATTTTCCAATTCACTGTTCTGTACTAAACGAGGCCACTTGGGAGTCTACTGAAGAATTTGGTAATCACGGGTCCTGTTTTCTATAGTAAAAATAATATGAAGAATGGCCTGTTAGTTTAGTAACAAATGGATCCCTCAAAAGGAAATATAGTAAATAGCTGAGCTGGCTTGTAAATATTCAAGTTCGAGGGTTCATTAGAAACGCATATACTATTCCAAGTAGGACTTAGTATGTTTCTTAAAAAAATATAAAAACCTGTTTTTGTCAGATAGTCATGTCAACTGTTTTAAAAATATAAGACAACCCTTTTGCTGTTTAGTATACATTTTTTTCTCCTTTTTATTTTTTCCCCGTGGATTAAGACCCGTAGCTCAATCCTTGGAACGTTGAGCCTCAACCGCGCCATCATTGAGAACCGTCCCGAATCCTTGGACCACTTACCGCACTCAGTCGACCGGCAACAGCTGTCTTGGTTTAAGAAGGACAACTGTGGAGGGCTTTGAACTACTGTTCTTCAGGAGTACTGTGATACGGGAGGATCCATTTAGAGGTGATTTGAAACAGGTTACGTTGGATAAAATTGTTTGGAATAAGGGTCACACAACTACCAAGTAGCAGAAATCTCTTGAATGTTGAGGAATTGGTTTTCGAAAAGATATTATATCCTTGAACTCTCCATCACAACACTTGATTCATTCTTAAAAAGAAAAAATAACTTTTACCCATTGGCTGCTCACAATAACAAATCCCTGAAGATAAAAAATAAAATCCACAACTGTGGATCTTTGATGTGTTTCGTTCTGCTTTTAGGTTAGGAAACTTTTGTATTTAATTCTGACTAAAAACAAAATTACTTGGTTAGATCAAATGCCGTCGATATGTACTAAAAATGAGATTTGCCAAGCAATGAACCAGCTGTAAAGTACTACACAACTACAGAGTGCACAGCGTGCTTAGAAAAAGACTACTATTGCTTGCATATATATTTCATATTACAATACATACATATATACATATAAATATTAAATAATATAATAATAAATGTATATATATATATATATATATATATATATATATATATATATATATATATATATATATATATATATAAATAAAATTATAATAACAAATAATATTACAACTCATAGCTCAACTCTTGGACAATATTTACATATACATGCAAGTATTGGACAGGTATTCGGTTGTCAATAAATCATAATCATCATAAATAAAGATCAATTTGGTATGGTGGCCAACATAGTCTCGAAACCTTGGCAGAAGGAACCTAAAAGAATAGATTGAATCTCGAGAACGAAAAACAAATACATATATGAGATTTAGACTGGTCAGTTATTTTCTGATAAATTAGGCCTAAAGAATTGTGTTTCTTTGCACCCAAGAAATCAAATCATGTCTCTTTATGAATTTTTAATCTCATATGTACTGCATTTTTAAATTAAAAACCTTGTCTGCAATCCGACTTAAAAAATAGATAAAACTGGATTGAGCCGAGATGGACCTAGGTTGGATGATGTATGGTAATAATTTAGCGCTACATATTGGTCTAGCATTCGGGGCAGGACCTTTAGACCACTTGGACCCTAAGACCACTTGGACCCTAAGACCACTTGGACCCTTGACACGGAGAGAACGGAGTAGGTCCGGTTTGACTTGTTTTGATTGCTCTCATTAAACACGGTTAACTCGAGAGGAAATTATGCGCACTGTAGACCTCGGCGTGCCTAAGGAATAAGTTATCTCAAAATAATGTCCTCCGTAAACAATTCTAAATTCATTTTACTTTAAAAATAGCTGACGAGTTGGTGCAATCAGTTTAGATCAGGGACATCCTAAAAATATACTTCCTTTAATCTATTCGCAATTATTATAGATAAAAACCTTCTTACACACAATAATGTGTGGTAAATTCAATTCAAATTCGCATGTGTAGCATTAAATATTATAAAAATTGCTGTATATTATTATTAAAGAACATGGCTAAATAAATAAAAATCCGGATAGGTTTTTAGTACGATTCCTATCTCTTTAATAAGGTCGGGCCAATATACACGTATATCGCTGGCGGTAAGAAGCTCTTATGAACATCAAGTTAGTGGCACATCCGGTCATCAGGCTCAGTCAAACTTTTAACATGGTATTCTCAATGATATGTAACTGATAATTTTAAAAATTTATAATTCTTTCATATTTAAGGATATTTTATAGCATTTAGTGCGGTCACAACTTCTGATAATCGTGCGGTGGCCGAAAAATGTGGTGCATAAGTATATGTATGTCGGGGTGAGAACTTACACATCTAAAGTACTTACTTATTAACGAAACACCTTCAGAGAAGACAGACCTATCCAACTGAAAGAAAACATGAAAAGGACACTATTACCTTTCCTTTATAAACTGAAACGAATTCGCTAAAAGAATTCAGCTAATTGCGGCTATAAAAGCGAATGGCATTGCTCAGGGCGCGCACCCCGAGCAAGGTTACCAAGCCTTACAGAGTTAGCAGTAGGAAGAAAACGATACATTTAGAACAAAATACTAACAATAACACTCGGCACTGATTTATTATATCATTATCAACAGATGATAATGATAATCAATTCCAGAATAAATCGATCCATTCGTATAGAGAGAGCTATTTCCGGGATTGATGGAGATGTCTAATGTAGATAAATTGAGGTTTCTTTTTTCTTGCTCGAGATATTGGTTAAATTATTATTTTGATATCTGCTTAATATAAAAATCCTTAAAACATTTGCCGAAGCGGTCAAAACATTGAGAAATGTGTCTTCCATAGAGCCAATTAGAAATGAATCTAATTGAAAAACCAATATTGTTCCCGGATTTCTCAACATCAAAATAGGAAATTTCCTTCATTTTGAAGGTGGTATCGGAGTGTAGGGTTCCGCATTACTGATCACAAAGTCTTCGAGACCGTATCTGGCAAATATATTATTCATTCTCTTATTATTAGCCGTGAATCGACTCTGTGGAATCCGGAGATGCCTCCTGGGGTTCTACAAAGAGAGTAATTGGAAGAAAAACCAAGCGGTTGAGCGTGATTATGGTTGTAATGGAGAATGTTCATTCCTCCAAATTTTACTTACATCAGTCAAATTACAACTGAGTTTTAGGCTGATCATAGCCAGACTTCCTTGGTATTTCTAAACATAGATATTCATCATATCAACTAAGGGAAATTTAAGTATCTTAAAATTTTCTGATTTGCTTCAGACAGTTCTTTTTGTGTTCTTGCTACTCCTCAATCTTTACAAGACATTTTTCCATACATGTGGCTTAAGTCTGAACTATAATAAATATCTTTATAAAAGAAAATATACAATTTCAAATATTGAAAAAAAACATTTAAAAAAAGAAAGCAGAGCAGAAAAAAAACTGAGCCTCTTTCTTTTAGAGAGTGGATCGAGCAACAAGCTACTTCCTCTCTGTTTTCCTCTAAATTTGAAATTATAATTGGGATTTTATGTGTAAATAGGTTTTTATGATAACTTCCCAATGCGAAATAGTTTAACTAAATAGCAATAGTTGAAGTAGTCTTTGACGTCATCAAGTCTACTCTTTTTTTTCTATGCATTAAATTTAATATTTTTTTTTCTTTTCTGACCATCATTTAGTTACAAGTTTACAAATTACATGTATACTATATATATCTCAGTACTACAATAGAACCGCAATAAATTCAATAATAATATTTCTCTGTAGTGTAAATTTACTTTTTTTAACCCCTTTTTAAACGGAAGGGACCGCAACGAAGACATTACACTTCTTATCCCGAGAAGTGTTTCTCCCGGGGATTACTTTTTGTTCAATTATTATCTGTAAACTCCACCCAACTTTTCAACAGACCCATCTAACGAAACGGGATTTTCGCTTTTTGGTCAGGGGGTGCCCCTTAGAATTGGAAGTAATACTAATAACAATTCAGAATTGTTAACTCATATTTTAATGTTGAATTGAGTTTTAATTGTTTTATGTTTTGAAGATAACTCATTCGGAATTAGAATATCAAAAATATCATCTTCTTTTAATTCAAGCTTCTTCTTTTAAAAAATAATTCTGATAAGTTGAAAAGAGGAACGATTCTGTTGATAGTTATTACCTCTTATTATTAGCCAATCCCCACCTGGCTTTCATATTCATGCAGCTTATTCGCATGATGGTCTGATAGCGGCTGGAGATGGATCCTATAGGATCTAGGACCCTCCTGGGGCTCACGCAGTCTCTATAAAGTGGGTGCCCGAAATAGGAGGAAAAGCTGGCGTGTGAGCGTGATCTAGGACATAGCACTTCTCTGCACAATCGTAGTCTAAGATATAGCACAGTCTCTACCACGTACTGAATCTAAGACCCTACATGGATTGTAGTCGTTCAGGTTTTTTTTCTTAATAATCTGTTTTTTTATTTCTTAATTTTGTAAATTATTGATTACCCATATCATTTTAAACTTTCCTAAAGCTGCTTCATCCTATCTGTATCTCCATTACCTGATATTAATACATATTAAAACATAGGGCTAAGTGATATATAAGTTTTTTCTTCTATTAAATCATTTTTTTCCTGTAATATTTATCAAACAATACAAGTTTCATGTAGTAATTCTATATTCCTTCTCTTGAAGATTTTTTTATGAATCCTTAATTTTTTACTCATCATGAATGATCGTGTTCAATTCATGGACCTTTAATATCGTTTTAATTTAATGTTACATAGGATGCTCTTGGAGAAGTTAATAGTCTGCAGGTTCATTGCAATTTATAATCATCAAACATGCTTTACATTCCTCGAAACGTTCTTTACCTAAAAATGTCAGCTCAGTTCGAGAGATAACTGGCACATTTAAGACAGTAAGGTGTCCTCTATTGCGCACATTTTGCCGGATGGCTAATGCGCACTTAAGGCGAGAAGTCACATACTAGCGAAGACATTATGCAAAAATAGAAATATGTAATCAAGCAGCGGCGGTCCTCAGCTGCCACGCTACATTTGCCGGGAGATTAGAGAATTATGTTATCCTTACAACTTTCCGAAGATTTAACTCTAACGTCGAAAACGTGTTGCTTTTTCTATGCTCCATCATAACCTATCGCTATCATTTACATACTTCTCCTAGAAGGCAGTTAATTTCGTCAAGGCTAATTAGAATATTGAGGAAAACACTAACTCGACATTACTAAAAATATGATATGGAGTGCGGAATGGCATAGAGGAGCGCTGAGTAGTCATGCAGAAGGTCCTGGGTACAAATCAGTCTGTGGCAGGATTTATATAATCTGTGGACAGCCGGGGATGGATCCTTCGGGATCTGGAATCATCCTGGCATTCACCCTGCCTCCAGAAAGCGGATACCCAAAATAGGAAGAAAATATGGTGGTTAAGCGTGATATAGGAGAAAACATCTCCCTGCATAACGAGAGTTTGGAAGGAATCCAAAAAAGGGTCGTTAATGTGAAGATTTCAATAAAGCCCATGTAAAAATATGGGATTTAATACCAGGATAACAGGATTATGGTTTAATGCCAGGATAACAGGATTATGGTTTCCTCGTTTTTCTTATTGTATATAGATATGATACGCACTCTACCATGCTCAAGATGTTTAAAAAACATTTCGAACACATTAATTTGAACGAAATAATAATGATAAGATGCTGCACGAACTACTGGAACAATCTGGCGATTTGAACAGTCAAATACTTAGGGAATAAAATAGGAAAAAGAATTGCCGAAAAACAAAGCAGCTATGACGACCGAATTTGAAATATCATCGAAGGAGAGAGGTAATAACCAGAAACTGTAAATAATCGTGAAATCAAAAACTATACCGACATGTAATGATATGTAATGATACCACATTACATAAATTCAAACTATGAAAAATTTCATCCAGATAATAAGAGTTTAGAAGGTGGGGCAAATTGGGGAAAGAAGAAGGACCAATTGATTGCTTAAACATTTGATTTCAACAGAATTAATAGAAGACAAAGAATACTAATACCATAGACTGATCTAATTGATGGGCAGATAAATTAAAATGAATTAATAGGAGTTAATACAGGGCTGGAACAAGGGCCCTTCCACATTGAGCTCATTGAATAACATTCAGTGGGAAAATAAATTATAGAAAACCTGTGGTGGGAAATATAATTGAGGAAACTAAATGAGGCGAACCATTTTCCAGAACCAACAAGTAGCCTATAAATCTCTCCTCGTTGCATACACACAGGTATACACGACAAATACACTGATATAAATTCTGATACTAGATACAGGTATACACGGCTCGGGGATAGGTGTCCCATGGGATGTAATATTTTTATCGTCACATTTCCAGTCCTCATTAATCTAACCTTACCCCTCTTTTTCTAGGATTTTCCTTTTATCATCTCTATACTTTCTGTTGCGAACAAGAACTTTACGAGAAAACTAGGTGATGCCAAATAATAGAAAGGTGTTTGATATATTTTCGTACCGCTCTTAATTCTGAACTAATAATTTAAACTAATCTTAAGAATACTCTGCAAAGTAAATAGATAAATTTCCAGAGGCAATATCTTGAATTCGTTCAAGTATGTCTTTTGGTTTCGACAGTGCCGTCAAATTATTGGCCAACGCTTCGCTAGGCATGCTGCTGTGCTTCCTCAGGGTTTAATCTCACAATAGATTCAAACATAAATTAGTTTATAATTTATTTTTTATTTATTATTCTTATGATGGTGATTATTTTTAAATATTATTATTTTGGAGAGAAAAGATTGGTACAGGCCAAGAAAACATTTCAACAATGGTTCGAATCCCGGCCTGTACAAATCTTTTCTGTTCAAAATAAAAATATTTAAAAATAAATTAGTTTAGTAAACACAGAGTAATATATGCCATTATAGACCACGATCACTTGAGCCTGAATCGTTTCCACGACCGACGCTCGAATACTTGGACATCCAAAGTAGACAAGAGTGAGACCGAAAGAAGAAGGTAATGGAAGTGCTAAAGCGACGGAGAATAGACTCATTACTTGAGCCAAGTGCCTCGGAGGAGAGGATAGGATCTGTGTCCTGCGGTTCCTACAAATAAGGAGGAGGCACACGTTGAACGTGACTCCTTCCAGGAATGCCAGATATTTCCTTCGAGGCCTCCTCGGGACCACGATTAGCCCTGATCCTCTCGAAGGCACGCCCAGCCACTTCGCCACTACGTCTCTGTCCAAGAAGAAGGAGGCTCGTTTCTTCAGGCTAATGTGTCCAAGTCACATCCTCATTGGAGTTCGAAATGGCGGACTGGAAACAAGTGCTGCAAGTAGCTTGGCCTAGCGCAACCGGCGACTTTAACGAACGATAGGCCAGCACAACTACAGGCAGGTACAACTTTGTCTCAGCATACAACATCCACTTTAAGATAATACTCCTGCTTGAATTAATATTATCGGACAATAGACAATTCGGACAACTTTTATTTTGCTAATTGCAGATGAGTATCGATTTTACTAAAACTAATAATCAACTATGCTGTACTATTTTTGCAAAAATAGTAAATTAAGTTTGCTATCTGTTGTAAATTTTGAAAACATTTTTCTCTGATTAAAAGTAATATATCGCCGGTATAAATAATTAATTTTGAGTCAGTTGGTAAGTCAAGGTCGAAGAATGTATTTACTAAAATGAAAGAATGGCTGATAAAAAAGATCCTCGTGGTGTCCCTAGTGATAGAATTTTTAATCCAACACATTTCAACCCGAATTCACTCAATTTATTTACAGTATTTTTTTGAAAAGCTGACATCTAATTTAGAATAATCATACAATGTAAAACAGATAATCATTATATATAAATAATTGGTAAATATAAATAATTGATAAATATAAATAATAATAATAAGTGAGGATTTTTCATTTTCAACCGGTTTCTTGCCCCTCTCCCCCTCGACTTGCCCCTCCCCCCCTCGACTTGACCCTCTCCCCCTCGACTTGTACTCAGGGACCCCAGGTTGGAACCATTGGCTAAGAGGAAGGAAAGAGGCGCCTGACTGACAAAACATTTTCAATCGCTATGGGGTTCTATATATTGGAAATTTGAAACTATTCTATGAAAAGTTTCAAATTTTAAGCAATATTATGTCTTGTAAGATTAAAAATGTTCATTATGGAAAATAAAAAACTGAAATGTACATTGAATTAGAATGTCTTAGAATGTCTGACCTTCTTTGGATTCACTGGTTAGGGATTTTATCCCTATTGAAAGTTTTTCGACTTCGTCATGTAATTAATTTGACGATGGAAAAGAATTCTTGATAAAATACAAGACGAATCAGTCTAAGATTAAGATGGTTTAATATAAAAAATATTGAAATTGTTTTAATGAGTATCACAACACTCCATTAATAAACTCAAATGAAAACAGATTTAAGTTTATTTAACAAATTAAATTCAACAATAACCCAAGATCGCGGGTTCGTAGCCCGGCAGGTGGTCCTAGGATTTTTTTAAGGGAGTAAAAAATCCTTAGTTGCGCCGTTCTTCGGAAGGGACGTTAAACGGGGGTCCCGAGCCTGTACGATGCCAGGTACTCGTTAAAAATCCCTATCCTAATTAAACCTGGATAGGCAAAATTTAGAGCTCCCACTGTAGCATCGTCCGATTAGCCATAGCATCAAAAAGAGACTTTAAATGAACAAACAACATCAAGACTAAAAATACTAACGGCTATAAACGCTGTCATCTGTCAATATTATTTACTAATCTGTGCCACGTTGTACCACCGCACATCCAATAATGGCAAATAATCGACTGAGTAATCCGGGATTACTATTATTGCAAATTAAGCGTTAATATGCTATATATGATGTTAATTGAAATAATTTCAATATTCGCGAAATAAATTTTAACCCCGAATAGGTTTTAATCAAACAGGATTATATGGATAAGCGTATTGGCAGTTAAATGATTCTTTGACAACAGTAAAAGTATGAATGGCGAATTAAAATTTTTTATAAGCATCACATTGTTTTTTCTTATTACTGGAATCAACATGTGATAATCGATTTAAAAAGTAATCGACATTGGCAAACAACAATTACAGAACGATCCTCACCTTATCAGTGCGATACAGATATCAAACATCGCCTATCCTATAAACCCCCTGTTCACATTATTATTACTATTACACGATTGCTCGAAACATCTCTGCAAATCCACTCACCATTAATGGAACATTTTAAATGAGATTTTTCGATTTAATTTCCAAATTAGCCAAGAATACAATACGTGGATTCAAATCCAACCTTTTATTTACATACAGGTCGCTATTGGTTTAGACTTGATAAGGTTACGAGTTACAACTTCTACCGATAACAGTTGTTGGTTACTTTCTACTTTCAGTTAATTTTATTTTATATAAAATTAATTTAGTTTATTATATATGATTTAATTAATACTTATGATATTGATATTCATTTCACAATTAATATTTATTGATTAATACCAACAACAATTTTGAATAACATAAAGAATTGGAATTAATTAAGAAGAATTTATGGCTAGGAATATCTGAAGTGAATTACAGATTGGGATCGAATAAAGAAATATACGAAAGAACTATGAGGAAAATGCCTTTATTCTTGCACGGGCACTTGGTCAGGATGGATCCTGTAATGAATGTTCAATAAGAAAACATTCAATAAGGTATACAAACTGAAAATCCAGAGTGTTTATGCAAAGCAGATAATAGAGAACTTAAAAGACTTGGAATTACTGATGAGGCCTGGGCATTTAGGAGCCGACTCAAAGACATTAAGTGTTATTTTGGAGGAGAGGGCATTGGCATTCAAGGTGTATCGATAGAGGAGCGAAGAAGGAACATTCGGAGAGAATGAGAAGAAAATGATTGGAAGGGAAGAAAAAAAAGGGATGGAAACAGAAATCAATGAACATATTTACAATTTGAAGAAATAGATTTTGTGTATTTTGTGCAAAATTCGGTTTCCATGAAGTATCATTTCAAGTATATTATTTGCCAGATTTTTTGTTGCGGATGAAGAATTCTTTTTGTTAATCTATTATAGCTCATTATGACAAATAAAAAACTGGGATTAGGGAGGGATGCTACTAGCTTTCTCCATTTCGCACCAGAACTACAATTCCAGCCTTATCTTTTCTAATCAAATGAAATTAATTTTTTTTTAAATATCGCCATGGATCAGAAGAAGGAAACGACAAAGACACTTGTGATAAACGGCGTGAAAACAGAGACCTCTAGAACGAACTGGAAGCGAGATCGGAAGAGTGTGGCGAAGGCCGGAGAGCGATTTGGGAGTGAAGCGTGCCGAATGGAGTGTTCCACTCTAATGACAGCTCTACGCATTATCTCCTCTGCCTTTTTTGGTTTCCGAGACCATTACCTCTCATCTTCAGCTACCAACGGAGATATTAACTTCACTCACTAGCGAATTGAACCTCCTCGTGTTGGGCCTTCTCAACCTGCTGCCTGGCCAACGGCCATACCACGTTCAACACACCGGTTCCCGTCAGATCACCGAAGCTAAGCAACGTCGGGCGTGGTTAGCACTTGTGGAAAAACCGCGTGCTATTGGCATCTAACTAAACAATGCACTAAAAAATACATAGCTGGCTGTATGGATGAATGAAATAATCCAATGCCAAAAAAAAAAAAAAAAAAAAAAAAAAAAACCTGCTGCCTGTTGAGGACGGTGGCAAGGCGAAGCGAGATTATTTATAACAAACATTAAAAGAAAATCTGGCTTCTTCTCGGTTATTCAGGGTAATTCGGTATAATTCTAGTTTCGACAGGTGTTCAAAATAATGAGTTATAAACTTAAGCAAAAATGACATAACAAAAAAAAAAGTTAGCGATCAAGTAGCTTACAAATTTACTTTTGAATAATAATGCTAAGAACACACGTTTTTAAGTTCATTTCCACGTAGTAAATTACGAAAGATTCATATACACGACTATCGCAAGACCTATTTGGACATACGGGCTTTGGTGCTCATTAAACAATCGCATTCCTCTCGTATCCATTCGTAAAATGCTTAATGGTCCTTACTTTGTTACGAACTAAGTCATCCATAATGACCTAAATGTCCCATATGTTGCTGTTTTGGCCCGAACCCGATATCAATATTTTCATGACAAACATTATCCCACTGAACCCCTCTAGTTTCAAACCTAGCTTCTTCTTCAATTCCCGATCATCCCCCGAAGCGTCTGAAAAGAGGATGGCCTCGTGACCTTCTAAGTTGAATTTGTTATATACACCCAGGCTAGTTTCTCTACCTACCTTTACACATGTCATTGTGAATAAAATAATATTGGACTAAAAGAAAGAAACGAAATATTCAAAATTGATTGATTTGACGCACTAAAAAATAGTCTGAAACAAAAACCATAACGGAAATACTCAGATTGTAATCATAATTACTAGTTTTACGAAGGAATGTAGCAGATGTAAAGATCTTTAAATGCGATAGAAGAAGACAAAAGCATTCTATACTATACAACAATTAGAAATAAAATTGTATGTATAAGTGAATAAAATTATTATTAATAACGAATAATTTACATTTTAAATTTGATTCTGATTTAAAAACTATTTTTACAGTATTTAGTGAAAAAATAAAACCGACCTTGCATGGGATTGTATTTCTTACGAGTTCCATTTATAACATTCAAGTGCTTCCAACAAGCGCAAAGGAATACTGAAATGACAATTTAGAATACGTGGTCTATGAGCTGAAAATTTCAATATGCATATACATACTCGTACATGTGTCAATATATATATAATATATGCACTATTTTGATCACCATAGCGTTGATGTTCCATTAATGTAGGCTAATGTCAGTGGTGTCAGCCATTTCCACTTTCCAATTAAGATTATCTTAAGTTGTAATTTTAACATTTTTCAAAGATATAAATCTGTCGGTTTAAATGGATCTGGGGCTGACTTTCAAAGGGCGGTTAGTTCTCAAAGTTTACGATTTGTTGATCGAATCTTTGATTAAAAAACAACAAAAAACTAGTCGTGTAAACCAAGCTTTATAGGGGCGCTGATGCATCTATATATGCAAAATATTTCCACTAGAAAATTAGTTAACAGTTGAAGAGGAGAATAGTTATTTTAATGCATCGATAACTTGATTACCAGAGCAGTTTATCGTGTACTAGGGATCAAGGGATCGGCGAATAATATTGGACATGTGTTTACAAGATAAGGCTCCAATCATTCTGTAATTGTAGCTCAAGAGTGAATTGGCGTCCGTCGTGCCACGTCACGAATTCAACGACATCAAATCAGCTTGTGGCACCAATTTCTGCTCCCACGTTATTTGTTATGATAAAAGATAAAATGATCCGGTTGGCTCATTTCATTATTTATCAATTATATACCATTGCATATAAATAGAAAGAAAAATAAACGTAAACAAATTGCACTTCTTAACTTTTTTGATTATTATTTCCTTGTGCGCCGTCAAGGAAATTTATTAATTGGCAATATGACTTAGGAAACCCGAAGAACATTTATTAACCCCGAAGGTTCGACAAAAAGTTCAATGAATATATCCATTTTTACCAGCTTCATCGTATTTTCTGCTCGTATAAAATTGTTTCATATTAATTAGACCTGTGCAACTTGAGGTCACTATATTACCAATAATAATAATAATATTAATATTACCAAAGTAGCTCTTTATTTACTCTGTGGACGAAAGTCCTTTGACTTGACGCTTTAAAAAGACTTAGGTAAAACCAAAAAAGTTTATTATAATTTATTTTAATTTTATATGATATAATTTTTTAAGTATTTTATTTGAAAAGAAAAGATATGAACAGGACCGGGATGGCCGAGATGGTTGAGGCCACACGACGGAGAGGTGAAGGTCCCGAGTTCCAGTCCAGGTCCTGGCCGTATCTTTTCTTTTCAAATAAAATATTCAAAAAAAGTTTAATTTAGTCACATTCTTCTATAATTGAAAATTATTATTTATGAGAATAACTTATTGAAGATGAACCACAAGTTATATTCTGGAAGCGGTAATCATCATCATCACCATCAAAGCCCACCCTCCCTGCCGCTCGTGCAGTGCACAGACCTTCTGTACAGCCCTTCTGTACAGGCCTTCTGTACAGCCCTTCTGTATAGTCCTTCTGTACAGCCCTTCTGTACAGACCTTCTGTACAGCCCTTCTGTACAGCCCTTCTGTACAGTCCTTCTGTACAGCCCTTCTGTACAGTCCTTCTGTACAGCCCTTCTGTACAGTCCTTCTGTACAGCCCTTCTGTACAGCCCGGACCACGCCGTACGATCCTCTACCATTACTCTTCTTCTAGAAGTCGTTCTTTACGCAATACTTAATCCATAATTTGATCTAAAAATATATTTCAGTATAAACAATGTCTTTTAAAATTAGTAATTAACAGTGTAGTTGTTTATTATTATACTAGCTGGCCCGGCGACGCGATGCTGTAGCCGTTATAATAGTTTTTAAAAATATTACCTTAAAATTTTAATTTTAAAGTAAAAATCAATGAATGAAAAAAATGAGTTAAATAGATTTTTTATTTTACACTTTATTCATCTTATATCTAAGCATGGTATAATTAGTTTAATAATAGAGGTATATAATGGTTGATTTTTGGTTATGGCAACAGGAAGATTTCTCCTTTAAACTTTAAGTCTAAATGACTGCTTCAAAAATATTTCTGATGATCTTTTCGATGATGACCAAACGTGTACCAATGCACAATTTATGTGGATTCAAATTCATCAGTGAACCGATCTTCAGCCGAATATTGTATGGTGGCATTCCTGGTATATCGAGAGATTTTAGAAATTCAATTGTATAAATTATAGCGTGGTTATCATCAACGTGGTTGGCCTTACAACATAACAAAAATGCATTAGGTTAGAAAAAATATGGCCATCATTAATCGAAATAAAATATAACATACATTTTAAGTTGTACAATGTAACATATATGTGCGAAATTTCATTAAAATCTGTCAAGCAGTTTCGGAGATTAACCCTAACAAACATCGTGGCATGACATTTATATATATATATATATATTGCAATTATATATATATATATATATATATATATATATATATATATATATATATATATATATATATATGTAGATTTATATTATTGTAGGACATTGGAGGTGAGCTATCCATCATCACACTCAACTTCTTAGAAGCTGGGTAAAGCCCAGGAGGGTCTGCGGATCCCACCGAAACCTTCCATGGCTGTAACATATTTAGTAATTTACCTGCAACAGCCAGATTTGAACCCTAACCTTACTAGGTTACTAGGTTAGTAGGAGGCCACACAAACAGTCGGACGAGCTAGGTACTGGTCACACCTTCAATTGGAACGGTAGGAAATACCCACAATAGAAGAATCATGTGTCAGGGATGATCTACTATATCTACTAAATGCAGACATCGATGAGCCATATTCCCGAGAGGAAGGTGGAAATAGTAATAACTATTTCTATAAAACTCCAAAAGTATATTTGTTTGCGCAGGTCGGATGTAAAACATTATTAATTATTATTAAAACAGCATTATCATCCGTTGTTTTGCCATTATGTGCCACTATTATCTCCTAAACAAATGAACTTATTAGTATAATATAAGATATTGAATCGATTTTAGATACAGCAAACATTAAAAGATATTCCAACAAATCCCATGAAACTGATGTATTTTTTCGCTATAATTGCCAGGAGTAGAGTAAAAATATCACAGTAAATTATTACCATATTACAAAACAAACAAATCGCGTGATGCTTAGGAACCGGTTCTGATTTACTCATGGTGTAGTGAAAAAACGGGTTATAACTTTAATAGCAGTTCTTTTGCTACAAAGGTTGTTACTAGAAAAAAACTGGTCACCTCCAACATGACTCATAAATGAGAAGTGATAGAAAAATATTCAATAGTAGGATTCCTTAAAGGAAAAAATCAGGTCTTGCTTGGGTAGCTTGCTTTTGCATAATATATTTACCAATTTGGTGTGTAAAAATCATCGAAGTCATCCATAATAATAATGTAATAGTAAGACTTATTCATTCCTTGCTATAACCAGTTATTATCAGTTTAAAGTTGGACAATTTTGCTCCTGCTATTCAGCTGTTTAATGGACATAGCAATATTACGCCTTTCAGTGGATAGGCCTTGGATAGCCACAAGATGTGTGCTCTTCGGGGAATTATCTCTTAGATTCGCTTCTCGCCTCATCAGATTATCGCCTAGTTGCGGAACTGCGTGCCAGGTAATTTTAGCAATTAGTCATAGCCACATCATCAGCAACGGAACATGCTCAAGTCATTTATCAACTGGAATACAAAATACAAAAATGAAATATAAAATAAGAAACTAAGATGATGTGTTTTATTTCATGGGCTCTCGTTTTAGAATTGAAAATATTACGGTCGTGAAACATTCCTACTCAGAGTGTTCTACGGAAAACGATGTAACAGAAAACATCTACTGCAAGTCTAGCTTCAAAACGAATTAAAATTAACGAAACTGCGTAATGAAGTTCTAGTAAACGCCTGTATGACGATATTGTTACTAAAAGTGTCATTTTGCATAACTATTTGACAATTTTCTCAAAAATAGGTCAACAATCATTGGACCTATATGACAGTCCTATATCAACTTAAAATTATATTGTTTTTAATAGTTCTTCTCCAATTGAAATCGATACCTAGACGTGATGACGTGAGTATTTTTGATGGCTTAAACAAACGATAAGGGTATTGAACAAAAATATTGGGGCAGTGGGTATAGGTTAGAAAAACCTTTTTTAAACATCGCTATAAAAAAAAATATATATATGAGGATATTAAAAATCGATATTGAAAAAAAGGAAATTTTATTTTCCGTTTGAACTTTAAAAACTTCATGTTTAGTTTCAATTACAATTCTGAAAGAACGCACTAGGTAGAGATTTTTTTCTGACACTACCAAAAATAATCGCGATTATAATCAGAACTGAACTATAAATAAAGTGGGGGGGGGGCTGGAAGAATAATATCTATGCTCTTTTAATAAATTGTTTAAATTATTTCTGTTTCTGATTTTGGTGACAAAAGATATGTTTATTTATCGTATTTGCTTTGGGGAAAATTTGTGGATCTTTGAACTTCCGAAGAGGATTCCCAAGGAAATGCAGCTCATTTTAAGATACATAACACAGTCATGTGATATTGTTGCTACAATAGGTACTAATATAGCTAGAAATATGTAACTATACTTTAAAATATAACATAACCGAAAAAAAATTGCAGATACGACTTATTGGCTTAGGAAGGATCATAATAAATATTGGAACTTTATCTACAAACGGCTCATCTTAATCTTTTATATTTATTTAGGATGTGATATTAAACTGTTTTATGAAATTTTTCATTTAGTATTTCCTGTTCCTACTTTTGTTTGCCCAGACTCCGAGCTCTTCGACACGTGTCCTTTATTAAGACCGATCCTTCATAAGGTCACATCTCCAAGCCAATACTTTCTATCTAAAGGGATACCCCGTTACAATAGCTCCGAGCTATATGGACCGGGGAGTGACCCAGGCTATTTCAATTTCGGTTTAAGGCTAAATAGCATTCAGATATCTGGTAGCATTCTCATTGAAAAATATTAGCTTTTGGAATACTGACTGCCTGGAACGAGATGACCTTCACAATGTTATGATTACATGATGCGGTTAATATGCTGCAGAGACTGGCTAACCAAAAGTCCACAATTCGATTCTCCTGTTTCCTTCACGCCGATACAAAACGGTTTATCCATAATCCACGATTTATGGCTGTTCGGAGTCAGCCAGAATCGATATTTCTTTTACAGAAGCGGATATCCTTGTACCAGGCCTCCAGGCAGCTATTTGATGTACTGGAAACCCAATAGAAGTAAGGGGTCAGGATCATCACTTCACCGCCATTTGTTATGGAGTTTTCTCCAGTAATCTGAAGGGACGTATAAACCTTATATATGCGTTATATATAGACGTAATAATTAAATCTCAGGAATACCCAGACAGAGTTCGACCCCACAAACTTTCAAACTTGTGAGGTGGTGCAACCTCGCAAGAGCTGTTTCAATCACTCCTTTAAATTCATAGCGTCCCCCAGAATAATGCACTGTAAATGAAGTAATGTTTAATCAAATTTGCTGTCGTGGTTTTTCGCTCTTTTCTTTTAATAGTATAATTTTTGGCAGCAAAAACAATTTTTTTTTTCAAATTTAGAGGAAACTAGTGAACCTTTATCAGAACTCAAGCATTTGGTGTATATTCTTCTCCCTCACTTATTGTAACCAAAAGCGATTTCAGAGAACATGTTTATTCGTACAAACGATAAGGTTTATCATATTCACACACACACACACACACACACAGATGGCTGTAATGGCTATAACGAATATTCCTACAATACGATACTAAAGCTATAACTTTTCCAAGTGTTATACAACGTAACAAAGGATTTTTTTTATGGATTTTATGGTCTACACGCCTCGGTCGTAACGGAGATGTCAAAACAACGACACGAACGCGATGTCTTATTATTCCGTGCGTTATCTCTAAAACGCTAAGCCTAGAAAGATATTTTAAAAGATACCGCATTTTAAAAATATTCAACGCTCCTGAAGCATAGAAAAGGGTCAATACTAACCACATTCAGAAACAGCGAGGATCAGAAAAAATTAATTGATTCGAATAAAATAAAAATATATCATGAATCAGTGGCGATTCAGGATCGAATAGCGGAATATGCTTTACTTGAAAAAAAAAAAAACAATTTATTTATTTATCATTAAGAAAATGACCTAAATAAATAAACTTTAATTGTTATTATTCAACATAAAAAATGTAGGACGAATTATTGAAGTACCCTACATGGTTTTGCAATTGAGAGTAATAGTTGCATTACCATACCAGCTCCTGTTTTTAATTAATCAGAAAAACAGGTTTACATTGCATCCATAAAATTATGAGATTAATGAAGTTATAAAAAATTGGATTTTTTTTTCAATATCTAATTAAATATAATAATTTACACGAACTAGTTTGATTAATATCGATTATAGTGTTAGAGCTATTTTAATACTTTTGCCTACAGTATTATCAACAATTAAATAATCTTACTCAATAAGTGGTCATTTTAGTTCATAGCGAATAGAATGCACTGATTTAAGTGTATGCTTATTCAGTGGGAAGAAATATACACAGGAGAATAGGGTTTAATAATGTAGCAGATTGTGTTCAGCTTATTTTTAATAACTTCTAGAGATCTAGGGCGTTCCTATTCGTTTATTTATTTGTCTGTTAGTTTTTTATAAAGTATTTTATTTAAGGGCAAAAATATCTGTAGTAAAATATTGTAATAAATTATATGATTTACTTAAACGCCAAGATTCGTTCCTATTCTATTTTCGAGTATCGACCAATAGGTGCGTGCTCGGCTAGCCCCCGGTTAGCAACAGCTACAACCAATTCCTTATAAGTTTCTCCAACTAAGAAAGGCCTTTATCATGTCTTTTTTAACTTGTAAGAAGATTGTGTAACTTTACATTTCATACCCAAGTGGGCTTCCGAATAAGGTAAGGTTAAAAAATTAATCAATAATTTTCAATTTATTTGAACGATTAGAGTTCGAATGTTATAAAAACAAATAATTAAATATAAATTTTAATTTTTAAATCGCAATAAAATAGGACAATTATAGAAAAGGCAGCGCGGAGCGGGAGCAGACAGAGGCGGATGCGAGGGCGACCTTGAAGCGGCCGTGACCTTGAGAACAGCTGATCGTGACGTAACCGCACGTGCCCCGCCTATATGCACCACCGCTCTCTCTCTCTCTCTCTCTCTCTCTCTCTCTCTCTCTCTCTCTCTCTCTCTCTCTCTCTCTCTCTCTCTCTCTCTCTCCCACACACACACACACACACGATAATTGATAACTACTTGTTCAGTTGAAATTAACTGGGAGATATTTATGTTTGTTTGCTTTCAGAAGAAAAAAATAAACGAGACGGGTGAAAAATAAATTCAAAACTCCACTTTTTCTCTCTCTCTCTCACTCTCCACTATCGATCATAGATGCCATACTTCTAATAATCGATCTCTGCCAACTCTTATGTATTTAAATCGATCTATCACATAACGCTCGACATTACTGCAATGCCTACTATCCCAGATCGATCGATAGAAAAGTTGTCTATATGAGAAACAATAAAGTTTCTGAGCTTCGGTTACATTTAGAGTACAGTTAAGTCAGAGTTTGTAATAGATTTATATTTAGAAATAGGATGTACAGAGCTGACCCAATTCTTCAGCTCAGCAGCGGTAGTTAACCAGCAAGGTCTATCCATGTTTAGAAATCGAATCGGCTTCGACCTTCAACAATGTCATTTTTGTGATTATTTTTATTGCAGCGAGATAATAATAATTATGTTTAGCGTTACGCATTGATTAACTTTAACTTCAAAAGCTGGGTTTAAAAATGTTCGAAATAAATTGTTATATAGGCTTAACTATTTATTGATTTTGGACCGAATGAAAGAATAGAATAAATGAATAAATTAAATTGTTAAGTATTTTTAATTTTAGCTCGATGGCATGTAACTAAAAGAAAGACGCCATTATTGCCCGGGCAAATCTTTTCTCTTTAAAATAAAAACATTTAAAAATGAAAAAAATGATCATATTTTAGTTAAAAATTGTTATTTAATGAATACTCCTTCTAATAAATGTTTTATTATTTATAGTTTAATTTTGTCTACATGTTCCTCATTTATTTCATTTCCTATAATCTGTTGCATCATAATGAAAGGCAATGCCTATTTCAAATTGATACATAACCTGACAAGGACCAAATAGTTGAGGTAAGTGACACCTGAGCGCGCTGATGCCAGCAGGCCCTTAAACATACTAGTACCTAATCTTTAAAATGAAACCTAACATCGAAATAGTAAAATTTGTAAAATGCACTAGCTCTCTCATTCAAGATATTCTTCAATTTTTACAAAGTTGTTTCATTGTTACAACAATTCCATCTGTCAAACAGGATCTTGATATTTAGTTTTGTTAATTCATTATTTTTATTATTTTTTTTATTATCTAATCTAGGTAAAAAATAAGGCACTATTTAAAGATTATGCATCGATATAACGTTTAAAGATCATAGATGGAAACTAATGAAAGCAATATTCTGAGCAAATCCTGAGAAGATATAAATTCATTCCAAGTTGACAAGGCGAGAATCGAACCGGGCATAGCACGACCTAGTGTTCTTGGAAGCCGCCTTCTGTGTTATCATGGCGACATTGACATTGAGAGGACTGCTTACACAACAGCTGATAGCGGTTATGCATTTTATATACCGCCTCCTGGTGCACTATCCATGCAGTAATCATTTTTAATATTTCACTTTTCTTTTAATTTGTTTTGTGTGTAAATATGTAATAATAGTTATGATAGGTAAAAACACTAGGGATCCTGTGTAGAACTGAGACAAAGAATTTTATTTTTGATTTAGTTTTAATATGATGATTTTTTTGAAGAAAAAACACGAATATCAACATTGTTCGCCTTAAATATATTGTACACTGTAACGCCACTATGCTTCAGAGTTGATAATGATTTTGGAAAATTACCAATAGAGATGATAAAAAGTACGATCTACAAAAAGTAGATATAAGTTCTATGGCACAAAGTTGTGAATTTTCGAAGCAACCTTGCTTCTATTAAAATTCCTTCATCTCAAGAAACATGGAATTGGGTAATATGCAATAAATTATCCATTATGCCGACCTCTGTAAACAAATGTGAAAAATAATATAAACGTTGTAAAAATTCTTCTTTAAGGGCCTGAAGGACACCGAAAACTAATCTCACTTTTGCAGTTTTTATTTTCGTTTAAATTCGTTGATATTTATTATTATTACATGAAAATAAAATATATTGGTCTATAAAAACTTTGAAATCCGTGTATGTTAAAGCTGTACAATACTCTCTTAAGCTGCTTCGGTCAGTATTTTTAATTCATTCATCATGCATTTCTTTTGACTTTGACCGTATCGTTTAGTCAAGTGCAAGCTTCCTCTGGGATTAATCTGAAAGCCTGGAGAAGCTACGGATAGGTTCTGCAAACGACTTGACTACCCGGAACAGAATCTCAGATATGTGTTTGATATTTTTCGACCTAGTCTGGAGAGAAATTACCTCTTTATTTTTAGAGCAGATGGATGACTATTATTACAATTTAAATAAGTAAATACCGTATACCATCGATAGGTAGATAGATGTAGACAAGACATTGCTATCAGAAGAGAGATCAGAGAACGCCTACTGGAGCCTACCTACCTGCCCTTATTAGGTCACGGGTAATTTTCGCATGAACACGTAGACTTCTGCAATCTGTGTCTTATTGCGTGCTCACCTACGCAGCTCTCGAGACCTTTTTCATTTTATCCCTCTCTCTCTCTCTCTCTCTCCCTCTCTCTCTCCCTCTCTCTCTCTCCCTCTTCATCAGTATTACACACGCCAAGGACACTAAAGTTTCCCAGTTCACGCAATCCTCGCTCACCTTTTGATTACCGGTGCTTTCTTTTCATGGAGATTGGATTTATAATCGATTGTAGAAGGGAAAGGATATCTGTCAAAGTCGACGCCGGAGAAAATCGAAATAAATGTTAAGTCATTGAATACAAGTAATTTTAGCGATTCCTGTGCTGTAGATTATACGAACCTTTTTGGCAAACTTGGAGGTCTCTCCCAACTTTACCTTAATTAAGTGACAAATATCTTTAAATAATTTGAAGTTTACAGACTGAGTTTTTATGTCAAAACAGAAACTTTATGTCATAGAAGAAACTATATTTGTAACATTATTAAGCTAGATAAATTTCATTTATTTTACTCTATATATAATATTTAGGATGAGTGACCTGGTTGTATAACGTAAAGCCATAACAATAAAAACATAATACAACTGAACCCTAATTTATAATTAACATTTATAAATTCAACTAACAGAGATTCAATGACAATAAGACTAAAGCAAAAATAATCAAAAAGATCTTACAAAATTATATGAGTACCTCACCCAACAGATGTTCTAATAAATTTAATATTTACAATGTCCTTTTAAATATTTTTTAAAGCCATTGCTTTTCACAATTATTAAAATAATTTATAAAAAACATGGGCTTGATTATCCTTAACTTGGTCAATGAACAAAGAACGATGCAAGCATATTTTTTGAGAAACAATAACGTTTCACAGATTGAAAACAAATTTAAAAATTTGCTTAGGGTTGATCATCACAGAGCACTGTATTCTTACACAATACATTTTAGCTACATTTCCCATCTAAAAATTTGTATACATTTTGGAAACACCTTCAGTTTATTAAATTTACTGTGATACTCGCTATGATATTATGTTCATTTTTATTTTTAACTAAGATTTTTCCAAATAAAAGTTCTTAATGTTTACATTGTTTTATTATTTTTATATTCCTGTTTTAATAAAAAATAGAAATGTAAAATAGCTTTAATTTTATTTGTTTTTAATGTGGATCGAGTACGAGATTTTATTTTATATAATCTACTCGCCCTAATTCAGACCAATATGCCTAGGTTACCATTGCGCCAAATCAAACCTAATAGTTAAGCATTTGAACTTAGTGATACTCCTAAATGAAGTTTTCTAAAAGTTTTTTGATGTTAGAACTTGACACTGTATCCAAATCTCATCAAACGCTGGATTATTTCCTAACCTTGTTGGTAATTATTTTAACTTCCTAAAGATTATTATCATGTGGCCTGTAATATGGACTGTACATGTCGGCAACATGTAACGTTATATAAGTCGATGAAAATAAGATTTTAATAGAGCTCATCAAATAGTGAATTCATAATTAGAGCTGTAAATAATTATATATTATTATTGAACGTTTATCTGTGAAATTATCTAATTGGTTTATTTAACAACGAATGCAGTTTACACTTCAAGTTGACTCAGTTGCTACAATGTAAGGATGAATTACAATAAATAGATGTTTTAAATGAATTATTAAGTATGAGTGTAAGCTACATACCATCACTACTTATTGCCCACAAGTGGCAGATTGTAATATTCCAATAAAGTGATTGAATAAAAAAAATATTAAGTAATGAATTAAATTAAATCATTAGCCTCTCAAATATACCTAAATATTTTTATTTTGAAGAGAAAAGATTTGTCCCGGTCGGGATTCAAACCCGGGTCTTCCGCATCTCTAGCGCGGTGCTCTACCAACTAAGCTACTAGGCCCGGCTTCGAATCCCCCGCCAGGACAAATCTTTTCTCTTCAAAATAAAAATATTTAAATAAACATAAAAATATATAAAAACAAAACTGGCGTACGTCAAAGAGATCCTAATTAAAGTAGTGCTCAATGAACATTCTTCCCCGAGTAGACATCGCAAAAATTACGAGTACTGGGGGTACAGGATCGGATAAAAATAGCTTGATGATTAATCATTATTTAAAAAATGTATGTAACATATATTCGATTTTTGTAATGTGCAACTTATAGACATTTATAACTTGCATCAATTAATAATCTATAAATGAATGAGTGATAGTGAATTATTTCATTACAGGTATTCAGCCTAACTAAGTCAGTATTTTAGTTTATGATAATGATGATAAATGACATAAGTTAAAATTGAAAAAGTTTCAAGCTTTTAAACATTTTCTAATGGTTAATAAAATAATTTCAATGCTGTACTACAATACGGATGCTTTGCATTAGCAATACCCAATTTTTTTATTTTATTAACTAATCTGGTTTATGTTAAACAAGACAGGGACTTTAAAATACCTCTATTGAAAAATAAGTTTTTTGAGTTATAATATTGTTCTTTTGCAGGAGCGTTATAAGACCTATCTGTAATTAATTAATAATTTTGAGCTATTTAATAACGATTATTATCCCTTGTAAATTCGATAAATGTAATTATAAATAAATAAAAAAGGATTAATAATTATTAAATGTTAAAAAAATGATTGGAGGAACAGAGATAGTACTGAGTATCTTTATAAAGTACCTAATAAAACACTTTGAGAAATTGGTGATTGGCAAACAAGAAAATTGCCCTATTAGTGAACCTGGCTTGTCAAAAAACTCTAATGCAATGATATTTGAAAACGTTTCATTATTAATATATCGTTCTGTAAGGTATGACATAATTGTAAGTAGTATGCCACCAGATCGGCAGTGGCATGTCACCTGCTGTTTGGCAATCAATGCCGATGACAGTAATCCAGACATTACGGGAGTACCATCAACCGGGAGCTTCCTCGATACGTGATATCACCTCAAGTCCCACCTGGATACCTGACAATTAGCTACAGATTACTGTGCGCCAGCTCTAATAGGGCCTGGTGCGGCTTCGAAATCCTAAGATAATGTTATTAGTAAGCTTTGCCTTGATGCATCCAGCATTACTTAACATATTATTGTCTGGTATAGTTCGGCCCGACATAATATATCGCTCCTTCAAAAATTTGGCATTTTTGAGTTAAGCCTTCAGTAGCAATTGATTGCTTGAAGATTTTGAATTCAGGAAGGATATATCTGGTATTACATTTACAATATGTTTATTTTTTTTATAATGTCTATGGAGCGATATCTCATCAGCCAGCCATTTACTAAACTGGTATATTGCGTCCTCCAAGAGCGGGAACCGTAGAGTGGTCCAGTGGTCGAAAAGTTCTGTTTAAGTAGGGGAATTATCTACTTGAAGGAGGCTTTTCTTCCACATATATATCAAGGTCAACTACTATCATTCAAAGATGAATTCAGCAAGACGGGGCAAAAAACAAGATACAGACAATGATCCACCACCTCTTCTTCGCAGTGCCAGGCCCCAGCATTACTTTTTAACAATTTAGTCATTTTCAATTGACCGTATTTTGCATATTTAGCCCTGAACAAGACCTCAAAGGTAGGTCGAAACGTTGGCTATTTAGAAAACTGTTCTCCATATCTAAGAGAAGTTTGTTGACCTCCACCCCGGCCCATTTTCTTCCACGAAAGGAAAAATTCTATGCAAAAAGCATTGGATATATAAAAAAAATAAATAAAAAGAATCGCAGATATTTCACCGAATCACTACAGAAGAAAACGAATAAATAAAATAAAATTAAAGAAACGTAGAAATAATAAAACGCATGCTATCATCGCAGCCTAAAAATAGCTATAATAAAAAATTCTTTATTAACATGTTTGGTTTATCTGTATATCTATGTATCTCTGTATCTCTGTATCTGTGTATCTGGGTATACATTTCCTCCCTAGTAATCACATTTTCTCTTGTAGAATATCTTGAATAATATTAGGTAACCTTTATATTATATATATATATATATATATATATATATATATATATATATATATATAGATATATATATATATATAGATATATATATATATATATATATGAGGAAGCAATTGGTCCGGGTGGAGGTAAACAAAATTGTCTGATATAGGGAGAACTGTTTATTGTAAAGCCGACTTTTCGACCCACTTGGCAGGTCCTCTTCAGGGCTAAATATACGAGATATTTTTCTCTTGTACTTTTACTTCACTTTTTCGTTTGTTTCATGACTTTTTTTTGCTTTATTCGTATTATCTTTATTACTTATCTTCCTTAACCTTTTCCGCTTGCTTCCCTGTAACCTTTCTTATGATTCAGTAGTTGCGCTTGGACCTTGGTGGTGATGGAATGTTGTCTCTAATTTTTGTTCTGTCGGACTATGACGTTGGAATGCGCTTTATTATTTTCTTTTTATCCATCTTTAATTTTATTATTCGCCTTATGACCTGACTCTAGGCTTTTTTATTTTATTTTTTTCTTCCCATCCATGTTGTCCAAATAAACTATTTGAGCAGGACAACAAATATATTATATCTATTTCAGGAACAAATTATTGGCTGCCAGGAAAAGTTTAAAGATTTTCTGGTCCATATTGATTATCTGTGGCTCATCAATAACGAAACGATAATACGAGACTTATAAATAAAGATTCGTGATAACTAAAAACTAAACCGCACTAAATTTTTTATTAGCGACTAGTCACGAACTGCCCGTGACCTTCCATCGATTCAAACACTCCTGATACCGACGCATTATCATATCCTAACCTGTAGTAACATTATTATCGACAAAATACTTCTCAGCCCTCCGATTTCATGTCGGACAGAATGTGTACCTCCATATCCTGATTTAGTGATGATGTTGAAGAGACTTATGAACTGTTTGATAGCATCCTAACTCCTGATTCCCAAAAACCTCCTGCCCATTGTTCGCCTAACGAATCGCATTTACTTTTTCGACGCTGCCCGATGGTGATATTTCCTAGCTTTCTTTTCCGAAGTCTTAAGAACCAAAAAACCTCCCAACCTTCTTGATTTCCTCAGCCCCTATTACTTCTATTCACTCAGTCCGAGTACGGCGCCTGAACCCATTTGTATATTCCGACTAACGAAATTGCTTCTTTCAGCGTATCCTTCGTCCCTCGATATTCCTGGAACATTTTTCTCGCACTATTCACTCATTCCTCTCCACGAATTCCTTTAAGCAATACTTAATCCTTCACCTACTCCATAAGCAAACAACCGCATTGAAGTAAACTGTGAGTGTCCTTCCGAAATAAAATTTATTCCCAGATAATTCAACAAGTGCATTGTGTTAACCATAACTGTACATAAGCTGCTTAGTTCGCAATTGCTTATATAGTTATTTATTCACCTAGGGACTAAAGAAGATTCCCTGATCTGTAAGTTTGTACAATTCGAGTTTATTCCCGAGCGAATGCGAGCAAATCTCGCATTCGCTCGGGAATAATTACCGTTACTCAAGAGGCCAAGCCGAGGGAATAATTGGAATAATGACCAATTTAGTCCCGAGGTATACAAGATTTTATCTCCAGATAAAAAGGCAAACTATACGCTATAATATTTTATATTATGTTATGTTTTATAATAAATTCAAAAACTTAAATTAAAGATGTGGTTGATCCATAACTTACAAAACCTGAACACAAATCAACTTCTGTTTATCAGTTTTGGTGTTTTGAAACAAGAGCTGATTTTAATGGCCGGTGTGACAGATGTTGGAACCTAACCCTGAACTTTTTCAGTACAAAATCTACATTATTTAGACGAATTAGGTTGTCATCTTTTTACTTTATTCCCTAGATAATAAAGTTAACTTTTTGGCTCAATTTCTAATGCACAGATAGAAAAGACGTACTTTAGTCCTAATTAATTGAGCCAAAAACACATGTTTTGTACCAGCTGGAGATAAAAAAAGTTTATCCTAGAATAAAATTGTTGTTTCAATTAGTTTTATGATCAGTAAATAAAAAAAAAATATACGATGCTTTTAACTTGGATTATAATATTCCCTTTATCGTGTTTAAGTACAGAAAGTTTTCAAATTTTTCTGCCTTTGTATATCAATGGTAGTATACATTTTCACGATCCATATTTCCACCCTACCTATTTACATTCGTTGTGACTACTGTAAAGAGATTTGGTAAGTTCCTACCCCGCACAATTAAATATCAGAATCCGAAGGACGCAATATTTTGTTCGCGGTTGCGGGTAGAACTAGTTCTGCTACTTCTCTTTATGTCCACTTAATGAATTCCTGATGTCGTATTTGTAATTCATATTAGCACTTAATTCATAATATCAGAAAAAAATTACCAACAATAAATGCATAGCATATTCAATTTGCCACATCACAGTTATATAAACATTTATAGAAGAAATAGTTCAGGTGAAGATCAGAAAAATCAATTAAATAGGGCACAACTATTTATTTGAAAGCCAAAATTTCGATTCAGGTCTTCTTCAGGGTCAACGATACAAATAAAATTTAATAACATTTTATTTAAAGTTACTATTAGAAGTAAGTTAAAGTAAACAATTTATAAATTTCCTCTTCAAAGATTTCTTATCAATAACACTAATTAAATCAATAACATATTGACTTTCAGATGTAACAGATATACAGTAATTAATACTTTACTTGAAACATTAAACTTCTTTTAATCTCTGACCACTTTGGTAAGGAAGTTCTAGGGTGAGAACCCAAATAAAACTCACCTACTCATATTTTTAATAATCATACTTATTATTTTTTTTATAATTTGCCGAATTATACAATGACAAATAAGTGATAATTTAATAATACTTCATGCGGTAGGTGCAGGCTTAATTTTACTTTTAACCGGGATCATATTTTGAACCAGTAATATGAGAAATATTTCATATAAGATTTTTTTAAGTAGCTACTTTATAGTTTTATAGCTAAATTAAATGCATTATTTTACAAGCCCATAAAAAATCCACGCATATATTTTTATCTGTACTATTTAGAAGAAAATACCTACATCAAAGCATGCGAGGAATTTTTTTTTTAATCACGAATCATTAATAGATAAGTATGAAATGGTAAAAAAGAACCCTGAATTAAAAAATACTTAAATAGATACACGCAAAAAAGTATCCGAAAAGGCGCTGGTGGAACAAAACCAGATCTATTTAGAAAGAGCAACTTGTTTTGTTTACGACAGGAAGTGAGAGAGATGGTGGAAGTGACTCCAGCGCAGTGGCCAAGATTAACAACTCAACTTATTGACCCTTGGGGTTCTTGCGACCTATCTCAACCTCCGACCACGTCGGCATCTTCCGGGCTACTGACCTTCCAGAAGCTTCTAGATCGATTCTCGGAAGTGACAGCGGCACTTGAATAGTTTTTGGAAGGGGAGCAGGGCGAACTCAACGGCTTCCGTCCCTTATTAATATTTAGGTTTTTTTATTGATAGGGAAAATAGATTTATATTGTAAATCTACTAATAAATTCTTTACAACTATACATAATTTTAGGAACTGAGGGGGAGGGGGGAGATGGGATGAAAGGCAGGAAAATATTGTTATTACTCGGTCTCGACATTACTTAGCTCGCGTCTTTTGCCCCTAAATCTAAAAATCGGATTTTATGAAACTATCCTCCTTCCTGTTCTTTGCTATCACTGAACCCTCATCACCTGATTAACGTCTTAGTGTATCCGAAAATAAGGTGATGCGTGTTATATTCGGGCCAAAAAAGAATGAAACAACTAGCGAATGTAGGTTATCCAACGTGATATTGTGGAACATGCACCCGATTAATGTTGTTGAGGTGGAGTTGTAAAGTTGATGGGATCAGTAACGAACGAATCCCTAAAAAGATAATAAGGGTTGTGCTGGCTGATAAACGTCTGAGGGGTAGACCGAGGCGTAGGTGGGAGGATTACGTTAAAAGTGAGCGGAAGTTTGTTCTCAGAGATTGGTGGAATCGGCATGGAGCCCTCCTAAAATAATCTGTTTAAAATAAGTCAGTACTTTACAGAAATACAGCTCATACATAATATAGCAATAAGAAGAAATGATTCTAAAAATTAAAATATCAAATTTGAAGAAACTTACTATTTGCTAATGCAGAGTGGTTATTTCCATGTAGAGAATCAAAAAGAAGAACACAAGAGGTCTATTGTAGTAGTAGGCTTGCATGGCGATTGAGTGTAACTGAAGACACCTGAGGATGCCTGTACTGGAGTACAGCCCTTCCAGTGAGCGAGTTTCCATTGAAGGGGATTCGTCGCGCTCCGGGTCTCAATGGGCCGATCCGGGTGAATGGTTTGTCTCCCGCCTTTCCGCCGATTTAGGAATCTGCCAGGATGTCCCAATATCTTGTGGGGGATATTAACCTAGAGAGACCCCCCTGCAGGGGTTCTGATTCTGCAGGAAGTAAGAATCTATTTTTTTTTTAATTTATTTATTTCTTATTTCCTGTACCAGTAAAACCCATGGAGAGTCTTGGGTTCAGACCGTGGTAGAGACTGTTTCTTGGATTGGTTGTGCAGGAGATAAATTGTCCTAGATCATACTCAACTGCCAGATCCCCTCCCCCCCTATTTTGGGTGCATACTTTAGAGGCTGAGTGAAGCCGAGGAGATTTCTAGATCTCCGGCTGCTAACAGATTAAATAAAAGTTGGTCAAAGCAGCGAGGTTCGAACCTAGGATGTAAAAGATCAGATAGTTATTTTCAAATATTAATAGCTAAACAATATATTGATTCGCCTTTTTCACAATATGTTATGTTTTGCCAGTCATAAAGAAAATTTTATAACCGATGAAGTACACATTGTGATTTTGAGATATCCCTTTAAAGAAAATTACCACAAAAATATTTGCTATTTATGGTTTAATTAACATTTTTATTATAATTTTTTTTGTCTAGACTGAGAATATATTTAATTATTTAAAAATTAGCGATGGTCCTGAATCCACTATAGCTAATTTAGCATTGGCTTTTTTCCAGGACAGCCAAAGCCAGCTGAAAAGAGGGAAAAAAATTCATACTCTTTTTATTCAACCCGAAATATCTATTTACTATTTTAAAACTTTTTTCTGGATTGAAAGCACTAAAAATTTAAGTATATTTATTGTTAAATAAATTTTCAAGAAGCCCACGTGTGACCAGCTGAATTTCGGTGGCAGCTGTTTTCGCTCTGAACAATGTGAATTGTATTAAGATGTGTTTGCACAAAATTATTTTTCTAAATTTTTATGTGAACGTACTATATCGTAGAACTAAAGTAATTTTGGCTATTTATTAGCTAATATTTTTTATAATTATGATATTAAAAAAGAATTTGTGTTAATAATCAACTCGTTTTACATTCACTATTTTCTACCATGTGCATTAGAATTTATACATATTCGTTGTAATTTTTAAAGATTTTTTAAATTCCTTTGAGCAAGAAATATTTAAATAGGCTCCCATTCTCGGATTAACTATTGTTATTGAAAACTGTACAGAGTAAACTTTTATGTAAAATATGCATCATACGACCTTAAACAAATGTAAAATTGGGATCATACATTTAAAAATATGCAAAAGGTAAGACGAACATAAGCAGGCGATGTACCATAATTATTCAATAATCGAAAATTTCGAATTCGTTTGAATAGAATTTGGAATGTACTGGGTTGTTTCTAAGCCTACGGTTGTTCGTGGTTGTGAGAGTACATCCTCAACCACCAGATTTGACTCCAATTTAGAGTGGGTGAGCCTCAGAAGGTTCTCCACATCTCAGGGTCGATTCACAGCTGATTGCAGATTTAATAATTTCTTTTCCAATATGCAGCCGGGACCAATTACAGATCAGCAACCCACCACCTTACATCTTGAGTTAGCCCCTTTCTAAGGGAATCCACAACCAAACACCGTAAGTATTGTTTGCGTCGTGTTTGACCGAGGAAAACACTTGTGCATGAATTAGTTTACAATGTTCCCTACCGACAACGTTACACTTGACATAAAATTAATGATTGGTTGATTATACGCGTACAGTTAAGAATGGCGATTATGCACCACTCATTACGGCCCAGCATAACATTAGCTCTTAACTGCGCGATTGCAAAGTATACACTGCACTGGCCGCTGATTATTTAATTTGGTTGAGATCTTTATTTACTGATTTCCATCTCTAATCAATTAGGCAATTATCAGTTGTAGATCCATTCAGTCCGTAGATTTTAATAATTATTGTCCGTTATCGAAGCGAGAGCATCCCTAATGATAGTAATAAAGATAAGAAGTGAGACAGAATGAGCACCTGATTGTTGTTATTGTAGGTTTCTAGCGATCCCAGGTCATACAAACAATTCAAGCAGCATTTATATACAAAACCGATTTGATGAATGATCATTTTAAGTATTAATTAATTAACAGTATACATTTTATAATTTTAATTTTCTTTTCTTCTTTCCACATCTTCTGGACTACAGATCTTCACTTGACATGAGGAACAAACCTATTTGGACATATGGAGCAGAACTTTGGGGTTCAGCAAAAAAGGTGCACATACACAAGATACAAACAACACAGTCAAAAATTCTCAGAAAAATTATTAATGCACTATGGTATATTTCGAATCACACTATACACAACGACATGAACATTCCCACTATCAAATCATATATTCATAACAAATCCATAACATTCCACTCATCGACACAATATCACCCAAACCCACTCGTTCTTCCGCTTTCCTACTCCCTGTTACCTGGACCTGGTAAACAAAGGTTAAAAAGGCATTGGCCAAGAGACCTACTCAACAATTGATATATATATATTTTTTCATCATATATATGATCATGTAGAAATGGATGATCATGTAGAAAAGCGAAGAGAAAGACACTTCAATCAAATTTGCTGGATGCGCGATTGCGCAAGTGCAAATGAAAATTAAATAATAATAATAATTTTGTTTAAACGTTTTGAAAAATTTCTTTTCCAGCTTATCAAGGACATAGAACTATTATCATGTTCTACCAAAAAAGGCACGTGAACAAGATACATAAAAAAGGAAAACATACGAAGCACATCGTCCCTGTCAAAACTATACCGCCTATCTACAACTTTTGTTGAAAATGAGTTAGTAACGGTATCGGACGTAATAAGGTGAGCATAATTAAAGGTGAGCAACGTGGCAGAGTATGATTTTCGATACTTCTCTTCAATCTTTTTAGTAATAGTTCCGAAATTGTATAGATAAAAAATAGATTATAAATTGCCAAGTCTACATTCGGCGCGTTATTTTTCTCTCCTGTAAAATCGCCTAAAGTGTACTTAGGCGGTATTGTTTTGACAGTGACGATATGTGAAATCATTTTTTTTTTAATTATAGCAGGGGGGGCTAGTACGGCTCTAATGAGTTGAATAACTCCTGTTTTACAATATATACAACTCTAAGTAAAGTAATTAAAGTTTTAATAGAAGTACTCCAAGTGGTCCAATAGTATTGTATACCGTGATTCTCATTTTAACACTTGTTTTATATTCACCTCAGAGCCTATTAAAATATGAGTAGGTACCTACTTAGTATAGTTTCGAGTATTTGGCATTAAATAAAATGATGATTTTTTATTTTATTTTATGGATAAAAATTAATTTATAGTTTATAAGGAAAATATCTTCATCTCATTTCACTGCATCCTCGGTATTGAACAGTCCTAAAATCAAAGTATTGACATTTTTAAAACTAGGGAGTATTGAAATAGCCTAATTTTGTTTTATTTTTTAAATCGATGCATTGCATTCTTTCCATTCAAATAAACTAACACAAGAATGCTTAGTATTGTTAAATAATGTGTAAAGGGTTAAAGAAGTCAGTCAGAGAGTCTTGGTGACTCGCCAATTATTAAAACTATTTATATTACATTCTAACTGATCGAGCATGACTAAACTAATTCCTCGATCCGTCAACGACTAGAAAATATTATAAAAAAAACCTTATTTGGGGTTGAGTACAAGGTAGAGACTGTACTGTTTCATGGACAACGGTTCTGCAAGGAAGTGACTTGTCCTAGGTCACACTCAACCGCCAGATTTTCCCCCCTTATTTTGGGTACCCTATTTTTATAATATTTTATAGAGGCTGGGTGAGTCCCAGGAGGGTCCTAGATGCTATATGATCCATCTCCCGCCACGAACAGACTAATTTAAAGTAACTGCCTGCAGCGGGATTTGAACCAGTGCTTTACCACTTTATATTGAGGAATTTTTTTAAAATAAAGAAATATCTATAGGAAATCTAGAAATATCTAGTTTCAGTCAGAATGCCATATTTAAAAAAATTGAAATTTTTTAGTTTCGGTAAGGATTCAAGTTTTTAATCAGTTTCTTTAATTAAAGAATTAAACTAAAAGAAAATAAATGACCGGTATAACTAAAAATAATAAATCATTATAACATGCCGTGGATATCCCAAGTGTTTTTAACGATTTTTTCAAGTCTAATATGAAAACTTCCTTCATATCATGTCATATCTCAAATATGGTAATTAATATTATAACTGTAATAATTTTGTTAATTAAAAATTTTGCTAGATTTTCTGACTGATAATGATCAATTAGCTAAAGAAAAAATACAGAAGTAGTTTACCTTAATCATCTTCATCCTTTGATGAAAAGGTTCCAACAGGTTGAGAAGTTATCTCTTCAAGTTTGTAAATAATTTGTCCATTAACGACTTAAATTTTAAGTAGTATTGTAGAGGAGGCAGAGACGTTACGATGAGCACAGACCGACAGCTAGGCTAACAACTAGTGATCGATAGTCAGGACATTTTCTCAACCTTCAAGGTCGCCTCGTTTTACAAAGTGTAATAAGAAGATTATAAATTGTAATAAGAGGTAATATCGCTGTTGCACTACATCGCCCTGCGTCCGGCTGCGATCGGCTCCTTGGGTCGCGGCGAGTAGCTTCCGAACCAAAATCGTTTTGTAGGAAATTCGAAACAAGTTCAAGCAGCATGTAGTGGATATCCGAATTAAATAATTAAGCTCTTCTGTTAATTAGTGATTTAAAAAAAAAATGAAATGTAGTACTGCATAGTATGTAGTATTGCATAGTAATGTAGTACTGCATAGTATGAAGGGCAAAGGGCGAGGACTGTACTGTTTCTAAACCAATGGTTGTGCAGGCGATTTGGCTCAGGTTTCGCTCAACTGCAAGGTTTTTTCATAATTAAGAGCAACCATTTTATTATTACAGATGCTGGGCGAACCCCAAGAGAATCTGCAGATTCCTCAGAGATCATCAAAGACTTTTTATGTTAGTTACTCATTAAGTTTCGATACATAACAAAAACAATACAGTACTTATATAAATTATTGGTTTGCAGTGATCAATCGACGAATAATTTAATTCTGTTAGTCTGTTTATTTATTTTATGTCACTTTATTTCTGCTATACCAAGTAGGACGATGCTGCACTGCGGTCTTAAATTTTGCCGAATCAGTAATAATTAGGATCGGGATCTTAACGAGTACAAAACACAACACAGGATCTAGATCTCCATTTTACGTCCCCATCAAAGGACGGTATAACCTAGAAGTTAGTCATATTTTAAAAACTCCTAGGGCTGCTTGCAGGGCTGCGAACCTGAGACCTTGGTCGTACACCCCATATTACCAAAAATTGTTGCCTCACTATATTGATTTAACATTAATATAATTAAAAATAAAAACGGTTGACGAACACATACGAACGTACTACAAACGCTTTCAAGAAAAACTATACGGACACCTAAACCCATTGATACAACAAATGGCCACTACTCTCATGCCTGAGAACACTAGGAGGAGACTAAAAAGGATGTGGATGAGGGATCTATTACAGTAGGAAATAAAAGAAAGCCAATGGAGAGGTACCGCTGGGTACTGTTCTTCGTCATGCCTTCCATGTCATTTTGTATTTTTTTCTTCAGTCAATTATTTGTATTTGACAGGTGTGGATGGAAATATAAAGAGAAAAAAAACAAAACAAAAACATTAATATACTAGAATTTTAGTAAATTTATATGCAGCTATCCATTATTTCATAATTCGTGAAGAGAAAGGTTAAATATATTACCAAAAACATTAAGTAAATAATATGGGCACATTAATTAATTACCTGAACATTAAGTAAATACCTGAATCATTCTCAACGTTGATGAGGACCCATTAGTTCCTAACAAGTGAGTGTAACAAAAGAGGAACAGATGTGAAAACATTTTTGACCCGAAAATGTTTTCCATTATGTATATTATGCATATAATGTTTAAAGGATAGAAGACATTAAATTGCAAATTACTATTGAGCCACGAGCCAAGGTCAAGCTCCGCAAAATATATTAACATATCTTCTTGTCCATTCAGCAAACTATTCATGGATTGCAACAATGTTTCTTTGTATATATCATCCTGTCTGGACTAATTTCGAATTGCTTTTTCTCAAATATAGGTAGATTTCACATTAATTAAAAGTTGTTTTTAAACTATTTTTTTTAACATGAACAATTTCATATTAGTAATTATATTCGTTATCTTATGAATGATTTATTACTTTTAAGAAGTAATGGCACAGAATATACTATAACTAGATTTTTTTTTTTGCTGGGCTCGCGCTGCATAAAAAGTATTCCCCCTTGACATTTATACGCGTGCTTATTTCTATTACAGGATTGGAAATTAAAAAAATGACCTACATAAAATACAGAAATTAAACAGTATGATATCAAGCTAAGCCAATATCTGACATGTTTTAAATATTTTAAAAACCTTTCTTATTTTCTCTTAGCTACGTATAATAGGCTAGACTTAAACGAATGAGAACAATTGTACGCAAACCTATTTCGTAAATTAAACATTAAGGCAGGTTGTTTGCTCTCATTATTAAGAGTAAGAGCAGGTAGAAGTGAATAGCTCGATTCAAATGTAGGTAACGTGACATTAAAGGTGACGGCTTTGTTCTAAAAAAGCGAACATTTTTTAAAATTTTATTCGTTTGGTCTTTACAGATATAACACATATCTACACACTAGCGTTACTTGAACCAAATTATAACCATAAAGTGATAGTAACCTTCCGAGATGGAACATTCTTTACGCAATTCTAAAACTCTTTTAAACGTGCGTCTTAATCTAAAACGTGCGTAGTTGTGAAGAGACAGCTTGGCCCGAGAACTTTCCAAGGCCCGTCACTGAAATTAAAAATAGCTTTACTTAATTTAGCCGGCCATATTGGAAAGTCGGCGAGGAATAAATTGAAGTATATTCTATGGATTTCTTCTTTCTCGATTATTTCAGATACAACTATAAACATCCTCAATGTATTCGTTTAGATATTGTCGGTTATGTTACAAATGTTTAATTAGTAATCAATTTTTTTTTTTTGTACATATACCTTGCACAACTTTCACCACGCGAAGAACAAAGAGACATCCATGCTTGCCACGGCCATACATAAACATACACGGACAGCCTGGGGGTGGTCACCCAACACCACGTTGCTATGGTTTTCATGGTACAACTGGCTGCCCATGGCTACAAAACCAGTCCCGTGGGGTCTATTCTCCTTTTCACTTTCCTTCGATGAACAGTTTTGCTCAAGGACAGGGATCCCTTGGGAATGGTTTAGGTCTTAGGATCATGGCTGTTCTAAATCAGCAGGCGCCTACATTTCTTAACCCGAAACTGACCCCTCCGGGACCGAAAGTCCAGTTACAGTCATTGAGAACGCACGTTCTTTGTACAAGTGTTCGGAGTAGGGTCATCACTCCTACATTCAGAAATTCCTCAGAAATATATTTTGATAATGAAATAAATAATAGGGGCAGGGTGCAGCTTCGAGAATGAAAATATATTTTTTTGAGTCTCACTTCTATTGCAATGTTGAAATTGAACGTGGTCAAAATGCAATATACTCTTATAACTGTCTATACATTTTTAATTTTGAAGTTTTCATTTTGAGAAATAATTTTAATTAAAAAGTGTGTGTGCTCAACTTTCTTCAAAGGAAATGAATTCCCCATAAAAGTGACACAGCTGCGGCTGACGTCACTATTTCGTGCGATATCTCGAAAACGGTGAATTTTGAAGATTTAAAGCGAAAAATCCTCTCGTCCCGATGTCCTTGTTCAAATATTTTAAGCTCGGATTTTAGAGTTAAATCTCCTAAGCAAATAATGGTTTAAACCAATCCAAAATTTTGAAATCACTATTACTTAAGCAATATTTAGCTTAAGAGTTAAGGAATCGAAATTATTTGTATTTTTCGCTTGTTTATGAAATTTGTATATACATTTGTGCATCGGAGGTAAAGGAAACCAAGTCCAGAAAGTAGGAAATATTTTTGTTGAATTGTAATAAATATATATACAATGATCAATACTTGAAATTAATTATCAATGCCAACAGTAATACAATGTGAAGTATTGCTTTTTGTTTTTTCGGTACCGCTGGCTACTGCTCTTCGTCATGCCTTCCATGTCATTCTGTATTATTTTCCAGTCAGACAATCTGCTCATTGTCAATTACTTGTATTTGACAGGTGTGGATGAAAATATAAAGAGAATAAAAAAGAATTATTTTTAATCTGTTTCTAGAAGCAACGACGAAAAAAATATTAATATATTATTTAGTTCAAAGTTAAAGAAAATCGGCTCTTCTGAAAAAATATAAATATTAAGTAATGTAACACCGTGTCCTTTATCTCCGGGATACAGGTATCTCTATTAACTTTGACTCTTGATCCGAAGTGATGTATTCTAATATAGAATGCAATTGGAAAACTAACAAAATCAAAACTGTCGAGGCTCAAAAATATTAGAAAATAATTACGAGTAACTAGTCAATGTTTCCCCAATCAAAGGATAATATATTTAGAGTATTGACTAACTCTCAGTTAGTCTCATTGATAAAGCTATTTGGGATGTTGATGTGAGGTATGCTTTTGATCATGATTGATCGGTTCTATTTTTTAAATTCATTTTCCAAACGATGCCTAAATTGACGAAACGTTAACTGGTTAACTATTTTTCAATATTCGAGATACTTGAGCTTTATTTTTTTGTGTTTTCCAATTACATTCTAATAATTGTATTGCGTTTCTTTTTGAGTTGTTGCTCATTTGTTATTTGTAATCAAGTATAAGAAGAGGTTTTGAAGATAATTTGCTGAGTTTTCGCAAGTACCAAATAAAAACTTCTTCTGAAGCAAAACACTGGTTTATTATTAGCCATAGACCTAGCAAGCAATTGTGGAATTCACTGCATTCCTGTTTCGCTCTCGGATGCAATCGCGAGCCTTCATTAAAAATAGTCGCTCGACGGATCTGTTGGAGGATGTTGGCAAGTCGCTTGAGAAGAATCTATTTCTGCCTGAACTCGATGCTGGGTCAAGTTCATGTTTCGCTGGGGGTGGGTGTGTTCTCCAACATTTGTAAACAACGTATTTATCTCTCTTGTTTTTATTCATCGACTGTAATATATTGTACGTTCTACGTCATCTTTATCTGTAATTGTAATAATAATAATATTATAATAATGAACACTAAAGTAAAGCAGGGAGCATGGTGTACCCTACTTGTAACATTAGTAAAATGTTTTACATAAAAGACGTGTTGGATGAATCCACGCAGTTTATAATAGACGTTTTGTAGTGTCAATTCACTAAAGTCAAAATTAGGGCCCAGTTGATATAAGAAATTTGTTACCCGAGTTAGTTAAGAAAAGTTATTGTATGAATCTTGGTTTATGATTTATTTTAGAAAGAAATGTTACTCGAGTTAATAAAATTGATGATAGTACTCGATAACTTTATTAAACAATAAAATATATTTAAACATATAAATTATGAATACCAAATGTATGATTGGTAAAATGTTATGTTATGAAAGGATTCGCGTACTCCCAGCACAGATATATGTGATGTTTATGGTTTTTTAGAGTAGATTTTGTATTTTTTGTATGTCGTAATAATTGATTTGTAATAAACTTTAGTTGTGTCGAAAATTGCTCTTTCAAAGAAGTTTGAATACTTCTACAAAACAATAATATAATGCGGTGTATCTAATGATATAAATATAATCCTTGAGCAAGCAGACTCCAGTGGGAGGCCTCTAGGATCCTGGTGACAGGCAGCGACCTTGCCCCCCCCTCAACAGCTGCGGCGGCCCAGTTTTTTGTCGCGCGCGGCGGACCGTGACGCGGCAACTCGGGTGCGTACAAAATCGCTACCACGGCAGTCGCTATTTCCTCGCAATCGGCCATGCGATACAAAAAAATATCGATAATAAGAGAAAAACGTGAGACCGGTGTGAAAGATTTGCTTTGGATGACATCGGGCGATTGGTCCCATTGTACACTGGAAATCTCTTTTGCTGGAGCTAGAAGTGAAGGAAACGGCTTACGTTAATGGCATTTGAGCGATAATGTTGGGGATTAAGGCTCTACATAAATTGTTTAACATAATGTTTGGCATAACATAATGGGGAATAGATTTTGTGTAGCTTAGTTTCTTCATTTGGAACTACTAACCGCGATCGAAAGAGTTAGAAGTACATAATATTTTAAACCACGTACATATGTATTATTAATGTCATATAGATAGATATTAAAAAGGACAAAAAGAGATGAAATGTAAATCTCGGATAATATTGTTTAATTTTTCTTCACTTTTTTCTTTTTTGTTTTTTTCTTGGCATAAATTTGATATATGTGACCATAGATTTGTTTCTCTTATATAATTATTGTAAACTTATTTTAATTTTTTTTCTTTCTTTTCTTCTATGTTTTTAAAATACTGTTATCGTAGGTAATTCACATTTTTTATTTGTTCATTTTTTTATTCGTTCTCACTTATTAAATTAATTGTAATAATTAATTAAATGTAATTATTTTACACTCTAAGACATTATAGCTTACAATGCCTGCATTGTTATTCTATAGGGACTCGTATAATAATAAAGACATTATTATTATTATTATTAATACTTAGAGAATACCAAATACCACTAGTACTGTAATATATAGCTATACTGTACTGTGTAAATTAGCTATAGTTAAATCTACAGCCACGATGAAAAATTGGTTAAGTCGAGTTTTTACTAGAAACAGAGCTGTAATAGTCAACTCCTCTTCAAGCCAATGCCTGATTATACCATAGCCTCATAAACTACCAAAATGACGCCATTATGCTTCCTTAAGTACAAGAAATTCATTTTGAAGACAATTAGACTTAACTGCTTGTTCAACGGGGCGTATCTTATACGCAAATTGACATATACTCAAAAATCGTTCCTAATAATATGTAGTAGTATATGAATAGTTCCTAATAAAATCTTTTATTATTGTTATTAAATAATCAATTTTTACTGAATACTTCAAAAACTAATTGGTACGATTAAAGAAAAAGATATGGATGGCTAGTTTAGCCTAACTCCTACAACTTCCTCAACTTCCTTACCATTTGGCCAGTTGTAAAGTAAGATTACAATTCCAGGTAAAGTATCACTTCTTGTTCGTCAATATTTATCATTACATATAGATAAGAGAATACATATCAATAAATTTTCCGAAGCTCATTTGTACTTTTCATTTTTCCTAAACTTATGAAGAATAGTACTTATTAGTCTAGCACAAAGTAAATTGAAAGCTCCGAAATAAATTTGTTTAATATAAAACTGTTAACAATCAATTTATAAAGTTTTTCTTTTTCTGGAAACAATGAAGTAATCAAGAAATCTACCTTATAGTGGAGACAATCTTAGACACTATGTCGAGGCTGACTGGACTGATATACGACTAGGCTGATCGAAGACTAGGCTGACATTCTTCGGACATCTATAAGGAATGAAGATGAAGATCACTAAAACGTCCCTGAGGAAGACGGGAAAGATTTACAAAACTTGAACATCACACAGCCTCACATGTTAGACAGAGGTGAGTTTAAGAATATAGTGAAAGATTTGGAAGGGTTTCACGTTGAGAAAAGAACAGAGAAGGAAGATGAGAAGTCTAAAGGAAGCCTGCCAGTGAACGTATGAAGGGATTTTGGAAGCAGGGAAAACTCCGGCAGAGGGAAAGAAAGAAATGAGAGCCAAAGGAAATGGAATAAAAACATTTTTCACGAGAAGCGTTAATTTTTCGCAAAATTATATTGAGTGTTATATTGAGGATGAAAGAGTTGCCAAAAAGGGAAGTGCACAATTAGACAAAGATCCCAAATATGAAATTTCAATTTAGCAATAATTGAGGTGCGGAGGGATGAATTTTAATGCATTATGCGCCTGCGCAGGAAAATGACCAAGTGACCTTAACCATAGCTATCCATACTAAAAAGAAGGCATTGTACATTTATATTAGCACTGCTAATTATCGATTCATTGATACTTATTATATCGATGCCTAATGGTGCGGACAACGTATAATATACAATTAAGCAGGACTGGATTGCTAATTACACCTGTAGGATCATTAACAGGTAATGTAATTAAGTGTTTAATGGCGATACGGACCGTTTACTTTCTTAATTATATTTCATTATCACGTCACATAGAATGATGGTATTATTATAGCTATATACACATTATAATATAATAATGTATACACTATACACACATTGTCCATGATACATAACACGGCAAGGCACTTTTATTCGTTTTAGGTTGTTTTTTAGGCCAGTGTTGCTTAAGTCAGGTTTGGCACATCTGATAAATTGGAAACTTCCTAAGCCTCTCCCCCCCAAAAAAATAAGTTGGTTAGATTAGCCAAAATTTTTACCATTTTAATCGACGTTTTAGTTAAAAAATGGATTAATTAAAATTCCTATACAGGATTCTTAATGTTCATTAGTAATCCAAAGTGTTTATAAGTAATATTTACTTATTGACTATATTCTTTGAAATAATAAATAATAAAATCAATAAATAATAAAACGATTAATGGCTGATTTATTAAATAAAATAATTATACCTGGACTGAAAACACTCTATGTGAATAAAGAAAATGAAAAGGATAATGGAGTTATTGTTTTGTTTTTTTGAATAAAACGAGAAAATGGGTTTAAGTATTCATTTTATTAATAAAATGCGCATATTTATACTGATTATGTTAATATAATAACAGGCAACAATAAATATTAAATTTATGTGAAACCTTCAAAAGCCTATTGCGTAAGTGTCACAATTAAAAGAATTATCATTTTTGCACTTACTCTTTTCATAAAATATATTATTGATTATTATTTCTCTAAAATAAATACATTTACTTTTACTTCCGCGTTTTTCGATAAATAAATAAATAAATATTTATAAATATTGTAATTGAAAAAACTTCCATTGTCAGATTTCAAGAGATAAATCTACTCTCGACCACTATAAAATTAAAACAAAAAAAACTTTTCTATTACGGGAATACAAAAGCAGAAGGGATAAACTGTAGCTGTCAGATTACTTTAAGCATCAAACTTGGATTAAAATTTATTTAAAACAATAGCCAGGTTAAATACACTCTTAAATTGCCACGGCTAATATTTTTAATCCATTCATCACGCATTTCTTCTGATTTCGGCTGTTTCATCCAGTTTTTTGTCAACGTTCCCTTAAGAGATGCTGCTTCCCCAGGGCTTGGTCTGAGCCTGGCACTGTTCTTGGATATTTCGGTATTCGTTGCTTTTCGGGGCCGAGGGGGCCAGTGAAATGTTGGAAAAAACCTTACAAAATATATCGAAGATTATTAGAGTAACAACCTATTTTCCTATACGCGTAAACATTAATAATCAATTTCCTAACATATTGCCCGAATCATTTTTGCAATTTATTGATACAAATTCGCCGTACCAATTCGGTGAGACCTACTTCAGACTCGATAAAGAAAACACTTAACTGGCGAATGAGTGTGACCTCGTCCATGTAATTCCTGTTGCACAAGCCATGGCTTAGAAACAGTACAGTACTGTCTGTACTGAACCCAAAACTGTACAGTACTCTCTGTATTGAACCCAAAACCCTAGATGGGTTATAGTGATTTTTTTAGTGTTTAATTTTTTGAAGAAGTATGAAGAATGAAGTCGCATCAGTTTCGGTCTTGAGATGTTCGGTCTGTTTTACTAAAATCATATATATCCCATGAACTCTAAAGGTATATGTAACAAACTGGTAAAAGTAAAATTAGATATCTTAAGATAAATCCATAAACATCAAACAGTAGTTCCCACTTCTGATTCCTACCTGACCACCGTTGTGAAAACTCGCCGATGAGTTAGCTCGATACACCAGGAGACAAGAGCATAGGCTCACACCTGAGTTCCCATCGACGATACATCAACTGTTGAGAAGACAATGGAGTATTCTCAGCCATTGCCCAACTCGCCCAGGTCCAAAAAGAGGTGGGGGTTGGGTTCACACGGATCCTGGCCCAATGGGAATAATTATCAATCGCTGATTGGCTATAATAACCGGTATCGTTGCCATGACAATAGGCTTCGGTTTTGTAGGTAGCAGTTATATTGCAAATATCATATTATGTATATAGATATATGGGTTTTGCGTTGAACCTAAAACAAACCCAAAGCTCATCTATGTATCTTACAAGCCATATCGGGCTTTATTGTTGGAAAAATAGATATGAATGTAGACAATAAAAAGAGTCTAAACTGACGGTTATAAAAACTAGGTCGCATAAGCAAGTAGCTGGGGAACATATGGGAAGAGATAGTCTCTCCCCATGACCGTAAGGGACCAAAGCCGTAGCGAAAAGGGAGTCGGGGGGCTGTTTGAGGAGTTTGAGGAGGAAGGCAGTCGAAAGACAAAAGGGAAAAGAGGATAATGGCTACAGAAGCTGGCTTGGGAAAGATGAGGAAGATCAGGAAAGAGCAGAAGATGGCCGGATCCAGAAGTCCCCAAGACAGGCCCTCATCTACCTAAGGAAGATCTGGAGGAGATTGTACCTGTGGTACCTGATATGTGTTCGTTTAATTAATATACGTATTTCGTATTTATTTAAATCGTTATTTATTGTCACAATGTATATATTAAAGTGTATTCAAAACAAGAAGATATTTGTATTAATAAAGTATATTATTTCAAATGGCACGCGGTCCCTAGAGTTGGCCAAAACCGAGGGAAAACAGTATCTATATTCATTGTAATTATTTAACCTAGATGCGCTATATATTTATAAACAAAATATTGATGGTTTAATTAAGATATTTTGTTGACTAATCAGTGAACTGATAAAGTTCTGGAAAATAATATAATTTAGAAAAAGTTAGGATTGGTATTTTGGCTATTTAATTAAATAATGAACGTTTTTATTTTTATTCAATTTAATAATCTAATGTAAAGTTGCTGGTTTTAGTAACGAACAAATTCCTAAGATGTTAACAAGCGCTGTGCCGACTGGGAAGTGTCAGAGGGGTAGATCGAGGCGAAGGCGGGAGGATTGCGTTAAGCAGAGATTGGTGGGTATCGATTGGTGGTATCGATTGGTGGTATCGATAGGAGGGTATCGATTGGTGGGTATGGATTGATGGTATCGATTGGCGGTATCGATTGGTGGGTATCGATTGGTGATTTCGGCATTGATTATTATTATTTATTATAACATAATAGTATTTTGTAGAGGTTGGACTATTTCTTAGTCAACGGTAGTGCAAGGATTTGGCCGAAACCAGTCTTAATCACCAGGTTTCTTCCCCAATGCCAAGTATCCATTTTATGGATGCTAGGTGAGCCCCTGGAGAGTATCCAGATCCGACGAATTCTTTCTATGTTTGTTAAAATATAAAGAATTAATCTGCAAGGGACTCAGCATTCCGCACACTTCACTACCCCGGGTCTTTTGCTATTGGATAAACAAACCAAAATAAAAAGAAATAGATTGGAAAGTAAAAACAAGAAACGATCCAGCCGACGTTGAAGTTAGGAATTGGTTGAGGAGAGCCTCAAATTAATGAGGAAGTGGTTGTTGCTTCAAGTCGAGGAGCACCTCTTTGAAGTACGAAGCCATCCCTCGGCATCTCAACCCCCAACTTGGAGGGCTCTGCATTAGATCGCCACTTTTAATTAACGGTAGTGTTTCCTCTGGATCGGTGAAGAGCTCGCGATCCCGCGGTCCATCTTTAATTGGAAAGGAAAGATAAAAAAGAGACTCGGCTTCCTGAAGAGCTTCGATGTAAAAAACCTCTGACCTACATCTCGTCTCGTCTCCTTCAGGCGGATCATTTCGATACTGAAACATTAACATTAACTTTAATAATTATTGAATCTTTAAATAGAAATTTGGACCAGAGTAGAAACAGTTTTTAGTTGAAACTTTTGTTTCTTGATGAAATAATTACCGAAATATACTAATTAACTACATTTTCTTTTCCTATTAATTCTGAAACTCACGATAACTTGAGGTCACCTGTGATGTAGTGGTTAGCGTAACAAACTATAAAGCCCAAGCTCGCGGGTTCGTAGCCCGGCAGGTGGCCCTAGGATTTTTTTAAGGGAGTAGAAAATCTCTAGTTATGCCGTCCTTCGAAAGGGACGTTAAACGGGGGTCCCGAGCCTGTAAGATGTCAGGTACTCGTTAAAAATCGATATCCTAATTAAACCTGGATAGGCAAAATTTAGAGCTCCCACTGTAGCATCGTCCGATTAGCCATAGCAGCATAAAGTGACGTTAAATGAACAAACCCTAAACCCTCTATATGTCTGCTCTCTAATCCTTTCCATATCGAATTATTTTATAATTATTTTTTATTTATCGAGTTTATCGTTTTATGATTTATTTATTGTAATCTACATTCGAAAAAATTAAGGTATTATTAAGATAGCATCGTCCGATTAGCCATAGCAGCATAAAGTGACGTTAAATGAACAAACAACACGATAACTTGTATTTTTGGAAACTTTTACAAATGAAACGAATAAACTGTTTCGACTCGAAGCGAAAACCTGTAGAGAATAGATAACAAAAACCTGTAGAACTGATAACAAAAATAGTTAATCAATGTTGTAGTAATCGTGCCCATTTCTTTAGAGAATCGCTAAGCCAATATTTTCATGTTTGATGGCTTTAATTTCTCATCCTGTGAATTCCAACATAAGAGACATTTTTTATTATTGTTTTTTGTTTATTTTGGCAATCTAAATAAAAAATATTATTCTGATTACAACCTGATTATTATTCATAATACTATATTCCACTATAGTAGGCCATCAATGATTCATAAAATTTGACTATCTTAAATTATTTGTATGCATTCATAACTACAGGGGTAAAACGAGGTAACTCGCATTTTCCTAAATGTTAAGGAATGGAAATCGACTTCGGAATCAATATAATTATTTTCACTGAAACAGAGCCAAAAACTCAAAAAGAATATTATTTACAATAATGCAATTGGGAAAAACCACATTGCAAAGCCTTATGTTTCAAAAATACACCCACTTACCAGTCGACGTTTCGCCTATTCAGGCATTACCAAGACACCAAAAACAAAAAAGAGTTATGTGAATCACATCTCGAAGAAAAATGTGCAATACATCCCAACGATCAACCGCCCAAACAGGCTCCAAACACGCATTGAATAACAATTGAGCCTTCTTTTCAGTTGTATGTTGAACGTCTTGGTGGTGGGGTGCTGTCTCATGTTTGGGACCTTCTTTTCAGTTGTATGTTGAACGTCTTGGTGGTGGGGTGCTGTCTCATGTTTGGAGCCTGTTTGGGCTGTTGATCGTTGGGATGTATTGCACCTTTTTCTTCGAGATGTGATTCACATAACCCCTTTTTTGTTTTTGGTGTCTTGGTAATGCCTGAATAGGCGAAACGTCGACTGGTAAGTGGGTGTATTTTCGAAACATAAGGCTTTGCATTGTGGTTTTTCCCAATTGCATTATAATAATTATTTTCATTAATATCCTAGCCAATCGCTGGTCCTGCCAGTCTTATAATAGTGTGAGGATGTTTGAGATGCCCGAAGCCCAACTCGAGGAAGTCACCTCGTCTCCATCTTCCGCCAAGAACTAAGAGGAGTTACTAGTTTTTCACATTTACAGAAATATTTATTTATTTATTCAGCCGTTTTGAGCCTTTTGAACTCTTTTTTTACTCCTGTTTTGATCTGACAATCTTGTTCGTCATCGATCTTTAAGAAACCACGGTTAAACAAATTTGAGAAAAATCGAGTTTTCTCTTTTTTCCTCCTAGAGTCTTCATAGTTCAGTGTTCAGTATTCTTCATATTTCGCACAGTATTCAAGTAAATTTCATTCACATTAATCTTGATTATTTAGTTTTAAATTCTATGAAATGTTGAACCCTTTCGAATTTAAAAGTTAAAATATTATAACATTTTATTTATACATCGCTAAAACAAATTTTTTTTGAAATTTTAATGTATTAACATTTTTCTACTTATCCGTTGGTATTTCCTACTCCCATCATGAGTTAAACTCAGATTTTTTTACAGCTCTGTAATAACGGTTGACAGGAACTCAGAGGTAAATGAAAGAGATTTAGAGCTTGTTTTCTTTAATGATTTATTTTCTCGGATAAACACTGTCTCTCTCGAACGCATGAATCAATTCATAAATATTTGTCTTCACACTTCAAATTCTAAATGAATTGAATTTCCTATCAATTGATTAAAACCTGAATACAGACGACCTGACAACGAAATCAACAATGGCATTAAGGCTTAATCAACCAAGTAAACAATTAATTTAAAATATGGTCATTTTAGAACAATTACAAAAAGTCATTTTCTTAATTTTTGTATCAGTCTCCAATATTTTGACAGTAAATGAAATACAATGATTATGTTCGCGTTTTTGAGATTATCCACTTGTCAAACGTCTCGGTGTGTTATTTGTAATAGACTAGTATGACAATTAATGAATTAACAATAACATTTTTTTTTATATAGAATATACTTCGTTATAGAGGTAATCTACCAAGTATTGACAAATTTGTTCAATTTTGTTCAAATTTGTTGTGAACAATTGGTTGATTTAGCTGACAAATAAAGATTTTTTATTTTCCTTATGTTTTTTAAAGTGTATGTTGAATAATTCAATGCTATAGCAAACACTCGCAGCCCAGGCCCCCTCGAGTGAGTGACTCAGACGTTGCATTACTATTTATGTGCATCCAGAATTATCTTACAGAGTTATATATTGAGGTTGAAAATATGTAACATTAAAAAATATTAGTAAAAAGTAAATTAAGATTAATACAAAAAAATTCCTTACCATAAATTTTGTTTTCATAATTTTTACTTAAGGATACTTTTTCTCACGCAAGTTGGTAAAAAAAGGTTAAGGAAAACCATTTTATATTAATCATGTATTCACGTTCGAAAGTTCAAGACCTTATATATATATAGCAGATGCCATGACTAACTAGTTAACCTGAAATCAGAAATGGTCACCATAGATATTTTCGTTAAAATCTGAAAAAAATATGTAGATGGGAAATTAATTTACTTTAAAATAAAAAGTTTTGAATTTTTTTTTCTATTAGAACTTCAACATTTTGCTGAATAAAATTTCCTTTGCAAACATTTGTTTCATTTTATGCAATTTTGAACCAAAAATGAAATATTTTTTTGAAGAACCTGTTCTCTAATTTTGTCTGCGGGCTATCGCAGAATATAACATTTACATTAGCTAGGTCTTACAGGAATACTACCTAAGCAAGTTTATTAAATTCTGAACATAGATTTATCATTTTTTTGAAAACTTTTGTTGATATTATGAGTTACCATAAGTTGTCTTACGTCCTATTCGAAATAATGCAGGTATTTTTATGTTACATCGGAGATATTGTAGGCTAACTTTAAGAAGGAGCAGTGCAGAGCAGGGCTAGAGGAGAGAGACAGTGTTAGTGACCTAGTCCTTGGTATTGATCAGCTCCTACCTAGGCCTACAACCTGTCTGCGGTCCCTCTTATAACTTACGCCTTCGATATAGATAATCTAGTTTATTTCTTAATATATATTATTAACCCTTAGTAAGGATACCTAATCATCAAGAGGAAACAGAAGAGCTAAGATAAATGAAAATTCTAAGGAGATATCTTGGCACAGGGAGGGTCATGGAAGCCTACGAAAAGCTTAGTAAGCAAAAATTAATTAATAACTTCTTTATGACGTAAAACACGAACTTGCTCACATAAGACTCATTCATTGAGCCGACTATTTCACCACAATTAGTCGACTAATGAACATCACTCCAAACGGAACAACAGAATGAATAAAGTGGAGCGAATAGAGCGAAGAAGATTTGGAAGATAAAACTGACCACACTCCCCATCTAGTGGTTCCTCGCGTCAACTCGATTGTCTCGTTCCACGCCTGTATCGATATAAAGAGTAAGCATTGGCGAGGAATAAGTGTCTATAAAATTTGTATTTAAGTAATAGAACTGCTATAATAGAAACCAATGTAGAATAGCAGTGCCTCTACAATAGCTATAATTGTAAACAGAAATGCTTCTTGCAATAAAAACAAAATTAACAATGGAGCTACAATAATAGTGCCTCTATATCTCGGAATGACATTACTAAAGCAACTCTATTGGATAATTGATCTATCGTAGTAACAAAATCTATTATTTTATTTTAGAATTACAAATTTGTACTAATTTTTTCATATCTATTATTTCGTAATATACCATAAAATCCATTTTTTTAAAGATAAGATACGATATTATCAACATATTTCGTAGTAATCAATCCATCTAACAATCTATTAATTAATTAACCTGTAACACTACAACCCGTGAACGCGTCTAGGGTTCAGTACATGTTAGAGACTGTACTGTTTCAAGGACAACGACTCAGCAGAGAGATGATTGGCCCTACACCACGCTCAACCGCGTATATTTTTAGATGCAGACTTTGTAATATCCTAACAATTTTATTCTTCAATATTTAATCCTCCCTTACTTTGTGTATACACTACCCAAAAGTCTGCTAAGAGACTAAATAAAATTCTTGCCTGCAGCGGGATTGGAACCAGGATTTTCGGCATGACAACTCAGTGCTCTACAGAGCCAATCCGCTCCAAAGCAGATCTATGCTCAACTAAAAAAAAATCAGCTGTTCTGTTGGCCACTGTTCCTTGTAGTTAACAATTTTTTTCATCAATAATTATGAAATTGTAAGCCTAATAGTATTTCATATTGAAAAGTAAAAAAGAGACCTTACATAAATGTTAAGACCGTGGAAAAATTCCAACGAAAAGCCTTAAGTCTCCAAACTAAAACAGAAATAGAAATTATCTGTCGAATATTTCGCCCATTCAGGCATCCTCAGGGTAGAAAGAGAATAACAGCAAAACAAAACATGAATAATGCACCCAAGAAACATTCGACCACCTCGAAGGCTCAAATGCAACTAATGAATAATTAGGAAGGTTACTCGACCCCGGCTGGATAAGGTTAGATAAAAACAGCTGATAGATACTTCAGAAATTCAAAATTCAATATACACTCACCGAATTTCAAAAACCACCACAGGAAAAAATTAATAATAGCAAACATCACAAAACTTAAGACGAAAGACCATATGAAAAAATGCAAGAAAAAAAAATTATCATTATCAAGAAACCAGTCTTTTTTTTTTTTACTTTTCAATATTAATATAATTTGTGGAGTAGCCGTAGGTCCACTGGTTTCTTGATAATGATAATTTCTTTTTCTTGCATTTTTACTTTCATTTTTTCATATGGTCTTTCGTCTTAAGTTTTGTGATGTTTGCTATTATTTATTTTTCTGTGGTGCTTTTTGAAATTTGGTGAGTGTATATTGAATTTTGAATTTCTGAAGTATCTATCAGCTGTTTTTATCTAACCTTACCCAGCCGGGGTCGAGTAACCTTCCTTATGATTCATTAGTTGTATTTGAGCCTTGGAGGTGGTGGGATGTTTCTTGGGTGCATTATTCATGTTTTGTCTTGCTGTTATTCTCTTTCTACCCTGAGGATGCCTGAATGGGCGAAATATTGGACAGATAATTTCTATTTCTGTTTTAGTTTGGAGACTTAAGGCTTTTCGTTGGAATTTATCCACGGTCTTAACTAATAGTATTTCCTTTCTAGCTATTTTTTTTGTGTTTGTTTCAATTCACAGAGGAAATATTCAAACAAAATTAACTATCTGATCGAGAGCTATCCATAGTTGTTCAGTTATTCCCTTGACATTTTCATAAAAACAAAACCAGTTATCATTTTGAATGAGCTTTGGGGAATCCCGCAGTACACGTTCCTCTCGTGCACTCACAATCTTATCTATGGTTACATCATTGCTGCAACAGGATGTTAGGCGAGCAATATCTTTGGGGCAGATTCATCTCTTATTTATAGATGATAATATTAGGCCGAGGTTCACTAAACTGAGACTTAAGGGCCGCTGAACCATCGCCCGAGGAGCTGAGGGACCCTTCCAGATTCTCTCCTCTGCGTATTTATATTACATATATCTAAAAAAAACTCTACCACTACAACTCATGTGGAGTCTTGGATACAGTACGAGGTAGAGGCTGTACTGTTTCTAGGACAACTGTTGTGCAGGGCGGTGATTTGGCTGTATAAGGTCCCAGATCCCAAAGGATCTTTTCCCGGCTGGCAAAAGATTAAATAAAATCGGCCACAATCGGAATTGGGCCCAGGACCTCCTGCACGGAATATTAGTATTCAAAGTATTAAATTAGACCACTCAGCAACTGAGCCACTCCGTTCTATGTATTTAACTTAAAATATTTCATATACAATCTTAATTCATATGTATATTGTGTTCTGAGCCAAAAAAAAAATTAAAAAACTATTAGTTCCTTGTTAATAGGATGGGAAACTGAATTCGATAAATCAAAAACTCGAAATAAATCAATTTATTTGATTTAAATTAAACTATACTTTTATTTATTTACATTAAAAATATATCGCAATACTATTTCGTTTCTAAATACATAATTTTTAATAAAAACATCCATGTATTATAAGATATTTCAAGATATTCCTAATTGATTTTTTAAAATTTGTATTTCTATTTATTTTATTCAATTAATCTTTGTAAATATTTGCTGTAATGATACTGCTATTGCTCCACATAATTTTGATAATATTTGTATGTACATGAAAAAGATAGTGCACCGCAATAGCCAGGTATAGGTAAACATAAATGAGTAAAATCATAATATATGAAAAAAAAATCAGAATGTTGAATGAAGTTTAGGTTTTTTCACAATTAATCCATTCTCCCCTTTAATTTAAATATATTTTACCGTATTCATTTTGTTATGTAAATTTTAACAATTTATTTCACCGAAACAGGCAGGATTTTTTATATTGGCATTGATTCTGACACTAAAGATTAACTAAAATAATCCAATTCCTAAAACATTTAGGAACATTATACAGATTGTGGAGGAAAATAAATTTTCCAAAATTGTTTATAACATCATTTCTCGATGTTCACATAGAAACTGTGAAGTAATAGCCACCAAAGGCCACAATATTATATCGGCATGTCCTAGGGAATTGTAGGGAATAGGGAACCAGGAATAGGGAATAGGGAATGAGCTGAAAGAAAAATAATAAGGGAATGTATCCTTAAAAAAACAATAGAATAACAAACATGATATGACTGGAAATAAGTTAAAAGAGTATTGTAGAGAGGTTCTATGCTAGTTTCAAAGATTAATCTATACTCTACTGTCTGAGAGCATGTAACTAAATCATCGCGCATATTTTTGGATGCAGTCTTTGTTAAATCCTAACTATTTAGTTATTGAATACTTTATCTGAAAATTCACTATTACTTTTTAAATAGTATGCCATCTTTATATGAAAGCAACAAACAAAACGAAGACCACTAAACTCATTTGAGTTACGTCATTATGTTGAGGATGGTTCGTCCTTGCACAAGCCTCTCAAATGCATACCTTAGTTCTTCATAAAACTTAACGACTTGTGAAATCCGACGGAGCAATTTTCAATCGATATATGAATACGAAACAATGAATCGATAAATAAATATATATCTAATAATTACCTTTCATTTCAGGGAAGAGCAATGTCGGCTAGTGTCTGAAACAATCGAAAAACCAATTTAATAATTAATAAAAATGAAAAACGATTAAAAAATGTTATTTTATATAGTTTTACATTTTAAGAAACAGTAGCATTTCCATATACATTATTATAAAACCTTTTGAAAGTTTCATTCTGTCATAACATTTGACTCCTTGATCTAGGCTATGCAGTTCGTTTATATGTATAACATATGTATACATAAATATATGTGTGTGGTCGTGAAAGTTGTGATGATGTGAATAGTGCTCTTCAACGACCAGGGATAGAGCCTGCATCTTCTGCTTTATTGGGTATTTCATTTCCCCTTATAACCACATCATCATTTATTGAGCTTATTTTCCATCATCATTCATGGACTTTCCATTTTTCAAGATTTCTCGGATGATTTTTTTTCAGTTTTTTCTCGGCCCATCTCTCGTCAAGTTCCTGAAGGATTTTTTTCTTTCTTCTGTCCAGGTCTTAGATGGAAATGTTTTCTTCCTACAACTGTAACCACATTTTTGAGGAATTTTTCGTATTCAGTTCTGTTTTCTAATAAATCTGCTGTAATCCCGTGTGTGTTTCTTTTTTTATTTGTTCTGTTTATATTTGATTTTTGTTTAGCCTCTCCTCGTTCATCCTCATTATATGACCATAAAATTCTGAGTCTTCTAACGCTCATTTCAGTTTCCAAGTCACTCATTTCAAAGTAAACTTCTTTGTTAGATTCCAGCCGATATCCTTCTGCTGTTACTTTGGACCCGTGGATTCCCCTAAGAATCCTGATCTCTAATTTTCTTAAATTAGACTTCTTAGTTTGTCTAAACTGGGAAAGCACATAGTCTCTGTCCCGTACAATATCACCGGTTTCACCACTGTATTTTAGTGCCTGATATTGGCCTTTTTGGAGAGGCATTTTTATTATACATACTAATCGTTAAGTAGCATCAATTCTCCAAATTTTTTATTCTGTACTCCATGCTTTCCCTTTCAGGCTTTTTTCTGTTTATTATTTCGCCAAAATATTTAAATCTTTTAACCACCTGAATTTTACCAACATCTGTTTCACTTCTTTCTTACTAAAGTTGAGGTCAGTAGTCAGAAATTTGGTCTTTTGAACGGAGATGTTAAGTCCAGCTTTTTCAGCTATTTTCTTCAACGAATTTGTTTCCCTAATTGCGTCTAATGTGCCTAATAGTAGGGCTAAGTCATCCGCAAAAGCCAGACACTTTATAAGGATATTACTCTTCTAATTTCCTACTTTAGCTCCTGATGTTTCTTTTTGCCATAATGTGTTCATAACTTTGTCGAGAATAACGTTGAAGAGATATTCCCAACGTTCGCTGATATTCCCTCTTAATTTTATTTTTGATTTGGTCTCTGTTAATGTTTCTTTTATTAGGTTTATGGTCTTTTGATCGCCTCCGTATTCCCTCGCGGTTTTCAGTAGGGTTACTCTGTCTAAATATATATATTTATACATTTATACTGCTGTGCAGCCGCCATGGTGATAACACTAATATCTGTAATGGTTAAACCAGCCTGTCAGCGACTAACACTAAACGGTTCTGCCATTATTGGCAACGAAGCGACATAATGTTAGTTAGGAGATATACGAGAATTGTTACCTGCTAATTGAGCCGCCGGTGCGGGCGAGGGGAAAGGTGTCTATTGCACCTGACAGTCTTGATAATATCCAGCGATTTCGAAAGCAGGTGAGCAACTGGTCGGAGTAACAAGCAAACAGTTGCCTGGGGTAGATTCTTGATCAAATAGTTATACATATATTGTATATAATAATGCCAGGTAACAGCACTGCAAAGGGTTAATACAGTTTTGTCAAACAAATGTGGATTGTTCCACAAATTCATTAACATTAACCATTACAGGAATACTTCTAAAAAATTCAGAAAAATTCAAATTCATAGAAACAAGCTAGCAAATTTCACGATTATTTCTAGTTACATAAAATTAGAAAAAAAGGAAGAAAAACCGCGGTATAAATCGATAGCACGACAATATTTTTTCATGTTCAGTGTTTTCATGTAGACTATGTAGACTTTTCATGTTGCTGCTTGTGAATAATCAAACCATATTTCCAAACATGCTCAACAAAGAAAACGTTTGTTTATTCATTTAAGGTCACTTTATGCTGCTATGGCTAATCGGACGATGCTACAGTGGGAGCTCTAAATTTTGCCTGTCCAGGTTTAATTACGATAGCGATTTTTAACGAGTAAATCACAGGCTCGGAACTTACATTTTACGTCCCTTCCAAAGGACGTTTGTTTCCATAAAAAACTATGGATTTTTCCTGAAACCATACAGGCTACTAAGGATTCTTTTGTTCCCTTTAAAAATCCTACGGACACATGCCGCGCTGCGAAAATGCACTGCATTTTTCAAATGATGAAATAGTGATTACGTATATCGAAAAATGTCGGCTAATATATTAGCATCATTAAATGGTTGTAAGGATATAGAAAAAATTAATAATAAAAAAAAGTATGTTAATAATATCATTATCATATAATAATGACGATCGTCTTAACTCGATAGACGGCACATCGATTTTTATATTTTCAATATCGAAACTAAAACATAAAAACGAAACATGACCACAAGTTCTAAAGATACCTTTCAGACATTGTAAATTCGATTGTCATTTTTCCACTCTCAGTGACAGGATATTTATAAAAAACCAAAAGTCTAAGTTTAATTTGAAGAATGTCTCGTAAGTACCAACTTTTTTTGGTATTATCTAGCTATAATCGATCACATTTCGCACCATGGTTATATTGATATCTGTTCCGTTATCGATTCCCGATAGCAACCTACCTTTATCGATTCTCAAGACAAGAGTAGTATAAAGGGCCAAGGCTTTCCTCAACATCGATTAATCCCGAATAAACAAACTAACATTCTAAGTAGTCCGCTCGAGCTGGCAAAATATTGAAATCGAAGGTTTGGGAAATTTGGAATTCGTTGACTTGATCAACATAGTTTAGAATTGGAAAACATTGAATTCTTGAATATTGGAGGGTTGCTTATGCGGTAGAGTATGGTACGGTATGGTATGCATGGAGAGCCTGCTTAAACCAACACAACCATTTTTCATATTTTAAAATTTCTTTAGAATTTAAATTAGATCTCATGCTTAAAAGAGGATTTAAATATTATACCAAACCTGTTGAACAAGTGACAGGGGGTGAAGCAGTAGGATCTCCTCAAGCCCCGTTTCCCCCTCAAATTCAAAAAGCTTTGAGTCTTTGTTCACTGGAAGCAGAATGTATATGAGCGTTCAGGATCAAATGCGGATTTCAAAAATTGACTTTTTCACATGCTAGTTTAGTCAAGCAATTATGAATACAATGACAAATTGATGTATTATTTATGATGGTTTTAGTTCAGTTAGAACTTGAAGTATTGGGAACATGAAATTGCTAGACTAAACATGATACGAGAAATGAGAAAATACCAATTCTTTAAATTCGCAGAAATCCCCTTTCGATCTCCCGGAACGGATCCCTTAATGGAAGTTTGTATTACTTTGTTGCCATATACTTTATCTTAATGGAAGTTTGTATACTGCGATTAGTGTAAACGGTTTTATTTATGTATTTTAATTATCAAGCCCTTTATTATTTATGTTAATGTGTAATGCACAAAACATAAAGTTAAATTAATATCTGTGTGCCTGGATAAGTGAACTTGTAACATTAATACTTAAGAAATATATCTTCTTAATATTCAATAAATTAATTATATATATTCTATTAATGTTTATAAAGACAGATTGAAGTTAAATTAGACCAGACAGGGCCGTACCTCGACAATATCTCAATAGTTACTGAATCCTCGATTAACTCGCCTAAAACCAGCGTCGAATGGAGACAGAAATTAGTTGTGATTGTAGTTTGATTGTCGATGGAACGTAAGCATTATGGTAATTAAATGTTTGCTCAACAATAATAATATCTTGCTATTTGTGCGACTAATTCAAATCACAAGAGATATTTAGTTATCTGGCAATAGTCAGCATGGCAACTATCTGTCTTATTGCTAAGGGAGTGTCTCTTTGGGATCTGTTCGATGCAATAGGCAAGATGCAATTCGGCGTCAATGAGTTTAATGATAATACTAACAATAGTAAAAGGGCTGGAAAGTTCGATGCCGATACAAATCTCTTTCTTCCTCAATCATCCCATCTACACTTTGGTCTATCCTCCGTCTGCCAGTCTATTCAGTTCAATCTTTACTAGGCCCCCTTTAGTTTTAAAAGAAGGAGATATCCCCCAGAAACTTTTTTAGACTCCTTCTCGTAGACTGGCGGCTATATCCACCTGGATCTTCCGTGATATCATACAATCAGTATAAATAGTCCGTACAAGTTCGTTGCCTATCCGTTACTTTAGGTCAGAAAGTCAGTTTTCGTTATCGACGTCACTTTGTCGTGATTTTAATATGATAACAATATTTATGACTCGACTGTTTTGTGCTTTTGTAATTTGGTCTTACTTAATTTAATGATGAATTTCGTAGGATCTTAACGTTTTGTGAAAATTTAGTACCGTCATCTTTAGTGGTACATGCGGTCGACTATTGAACCCCCGTGTACCGCCATAGCAATGCAGGGCGAATCAAGGATATTACCATTCCTTGGTAGGGCAATGTAATTAATAACTCTGTTTAACTTTCAAGAAGTTATTTTCTGTGAGTAAATATTTCAACAATTCTTTTGTACATTAGTTTTGAAATAGTTTGGAACAAGATAGGAGCAGGTTTGTTGCTTTAAAGGACAAAATATTGTAATTATGCGAGTCGTTTTAATGAGTTAATATTTCCAATGTAACAGGAATTCTAGTGTTGTTTTTGCGTATTTAATTGTCGTAAGCGTGATATGTCATTAATTGGAATATTGGAGCATTAATTAATTATTCTTCGCTTAAGGTACTACAATCCATTCTGAAATCATTATGTCGATGAAACTAATACAGATCTAATGCAGTAATTAGTAATGAAATCTACTAAACGTCTAACTGATGAGATGGAGCGCTGAACAGCAGCTGAGCACAGATGAAGTTGATCGATGGAGGATGGAGCGCAGCAGGGGCCGGCGAACGATACATTATCGAGATGATGATGATGAGGAAAGAGATCCGATGAAGGAGTCGTGGAAGATGACGAGCTAGGAGGAGGTGGAGGAGGTTCAACAACAACCTGAGAAGGTTCGTGTCCGCTGCCAACGGGGCTAATCGCTCTGTGCCTCTATCGTGATTCTGGCCAGGTTTGTAGGAGAGGTGGTTAGGTTGGCTACATCTCTAAGTGGCCTGTTGTAATGCTGTTATATATTTCTTAATATCAACTATTAGTTCAGGAGTCCTTAAGTTAACATTACAAAATATCATGTCATTAAACCTATCCTAACACGAGATGTAACATGTAGTGTAGAAGTTGTTCAAACATGTTTTATTATTTATTTTATCAACTCTTTGAGCATAATTGATTTATTTTTTCGAACAGGGACTTTGCCTTTATTAGCATGTGCATTTATAATGTACAAATTTGCTCGACTATACTTCAACTAAACAATATTCCAATTTTTTATTACGCATATTTATAATTATTATTTATAAGAGGAAAATAGTTGACTGGATGATAAAATGTAGAACGGAAATAGTGGGGGGGGGGCTATAAAAAAAAAACACTAAATAAGTACTAGACTTATATTTATGTGCCGACGTTTCGACCTACAGTGTAGGTCATCTTCAGGGCTATGAGAGAGAAACAAACAGAACAAAAAATATATATAATAACGTTACAGTAACAATAATATAGTGACATGTAATGTAGAAAGTTAAAATAGTGACAGATATGAAAATTAAAGATAACGAATATTAAAAAAGTGACAGAATATAATAAAAATACGATATAGACAGATTTAATAAAATTAAAGATAATGAACAGAAATTAAAATAGTGACAGATATAACAATTAAAGATAACGAATATAAAATAAAATACAGAAAATAAATGTACAGAAAGGATAGAAAAGTAAAAATAATATAAAGGGAAATAAAAAAGAGGAGGTAAACCAAAGATACAAAATGAGAAGATTAACATATAAAAAAAGGTTGGAACATGAAGAATTTAGAAAAACTAGTAAATTAAAGATATAAAATGTATGATAACGGACCTCTAGAGGTTACATAAGTAAATTGTATGAGACATAATAATACAAGAATATGTAGGAAGAAATGAGAGGTATCTCGTAGAATGACAGTTAGAAATGTAAACAAAATGAAAATATAATTATGGAACTGTATGTACAATAACTATTGTGTATAATAGTATTACTATTGTACAGTAACTATTGTGTACAATAACTATTTGAAAAATAATTGATAGGATTAATAAATTTGAAAAATTAAAAATAGTGCTTATAAATATGAACTCTTTGATTACCAACATATGATGGATGCCAAAATGATAATGGGGAAATAGGAAAATATGTAGTGTTAAGAATGGAGAAAGGCTAAAGAGAAAAAGGATATAATAAATAAATTATTAAGAAAAGACGTACCGATTTGGAGATAGAAGCCGTTGGGTGCACCGGCTAACAACGGAAAATACGTTACGGAGCAAGGCGGAAGAGATAGCAGCGATCTCTAGTGGCCAAAAAGGTAACTGTAGAAGGTAACCATACTGGAGTATAGGAAAAATGAGGGAAAAGGAATAAATGGATAAAATTATATTGACAATTCCTTTTTGACAATTTGTACAATTCCTTCTGAAGCATTATTATTATGAAAGTGAAGCTTAAACTGCATAATAACACAAGTTCCTTCCAGTTGCAGCTGAGCAACGAAACTGAACATAGCAACTTTCCATCCTCCAACGCTAAAAGATATAACATTAAACGAACGTGAAAACTTGTTTTAATGTTTATTTTTTATTTTTTGGAAATTTATATTAATTAGCAAGTATTCCATATGCGCTACAAATGTGTAATTATTTAAATAATATTAAGTTTATTTTTATGTTTAACAACTTTAGAAATATATATTACACATTTACAGATTATATTATTTATTTTAATAATTGAAAAGGAAAAAGATGATATTTTTTTAATGAACTTAATTTAGTAAATCGTTCGTTCTAGAAATGTTGGCGATGTTTCTAACAACTCATTAATTTCAATAATATGGCCTATATCATTTCCTCGTTTTCTCAGAAAGCTATTATTCGCTATCGACAGCGCTATCAATCATTCAGCTTGTGTGTAACCAACATTTGTGTAACCAACATTTGTGTGTATCCAACATTTGTGCATGTTCAATATTCACACCTTATTTGTAACGGTCGCACCTCAGTCGAAATCGACACAGTCCATATTATTAAAATAAATGATAGCGAGAAGGGTCTATTCATAATATAAGCTATAATAATCGGTTAGGCGTAATTGAAACAGAAATTTCGTAGTTATTTCGATTCCTGATTGTGAGATATAGAGAACGGTTTCGTCAATAAGTACTTGATCGTTCAATTTAATTTTTGCATTATTTTCAATATTCCTTTCCTTATGTCCGTTATATAGAAGGTTCCCTGCAATGCCATAACTTTATCCATGTAATTGGGAGAGTATAGCTCAGTGTTACATGTACTTCAGTTTGTTCATTCTACGTCACTTAATGCTGCTATGGGCTAATCGGAGGATGCTACAGTGGGAGCTCTAAATTTTGCCTATCCAGGTTTAATTAGGATAGGTATTTTTAACGAGTACCTGACATCATACAGGCTCGGGACCCCCATTTAACGTCCCTTCCGAAGGACGGCGTAACTAAGGGCCACCTGCCGGGCTACGAACCCGCGATCTTGGGTTTAGTAGTTTGTTAGGCTAACCACTAGACCACAGATGACCTTCTCAGTGTTACAGTGCTGAGTAGCCATGCCGAAAGTTCTGGGTTAAAATCCAGGCAGACTTTTATTTAGCCTGTTAATGTGCCGGAGATTGATCCACATTAATCTCATCTGATAGTAACATCTACTAAGAGGTTACCCAAAATAAGGGGGGAAATTCAGACGGTAGAGAGTGATCTAGGACCAATCACCTCCCTGCACAATCGTTGTCCAAGAAACAGTACAACATCTACCATGTACTGTACCCGGTTGCAGGTTTATGGATTAAATTATCGATAATTTTATAAATATCATAAAATTATTGATAAAATATTGAAAGTCTAGACTAGAGATTGAGAACGATAAGTGCATCGATATTAAGATATTAATTAATTGTTTATATTTATAAATCGGTCATTGACTTTCGTAGAAAATAAATTTTTACTACCTTTCTATAAATTATTTTTATAAGTAGTGTATAAATTCTTTCTGTAACTTGTAATAATTTGTAATCATCTCTCATAATAGATATATTAAGATTTCTTATATAGTAATTAGTTAATTATAACACATGGAGGGTGTGTTCCAGCAAATAATTTGTTCTTTCAAGGATTAAATTCAGAAATAAGTGTGGGAGAGTAGCGCCAAAAGGACTTGAAAGCCGGTAAACTAATTGTTATGTTCCTTAGCCTGATTGCAAACTTCGTAATGCGGCGATGTAATTCAGACATAGACTTTCTAGTCTCGATTATTCAAGAAAAGTGCACCTTAATTGACCTGCATTTCGTTGCGACATTTATTGCATTTACTTCGTCTCGTTGCAACGATTTTTGTCTTTTTGGTATATATGTACATGTTAGGTCCTTTATGAACTGTAATCCTCAGAGGTACTAATTTTCAGGTTCATTAAAATTGTTCGCACAGTCAGGAAATTCATTACTGTCTTAATGATCAATGAGAAAATCAAAATAAAATTATGACGAACTCTGAAATGAATAAAAAGCTAAAGCGAAGCTCGAAAAAATATGGATATAGGTTTTTAAAACTAAACATATCAATGTCCCGATACCTTCTTTCTATGTATTGAAAAACCATATTTTTCCTATGTAATAAAATAGCTGAAAGGTGAATTCAATTAATGATGAACCATGAATGTTTTGTTTCAAGCCAATAGAGAATCGATATGAATTAAATAACACAACATAAGCATAGTGTTGGATCAAGAAAACAAAATTATTGCACTCAGATCATTCACAAAGCTGGACCTATATTTACTTACAGTACTTCAGATAAATTGACAGCTTTAAAGAAAAACACTTGCACTGTCTTCTTCATTCCATCAGAACTCAATAGACCTCTTTAAATGACAGCATTAGTGGAACGAAAGCGATATCAGGAAATTAAAAAATTCAAAACCAAGGCAGAAAGCGTAGGTCTACCGCAGCAAGCATTGGACGTCAGTTATCCACGCCATTCTTGAGAATAATAAAAACGTGGATGACGCACTCAATCATTGCTAAGAAACTATCAGCTTCCTGATGCCAAAATTGTGTTGCCGTTGTTACACTAGATCATATTTTCCAGCAATGTATTTATTAGATCCAATCCTGAATATAATAAGACTGAACTTAAGTCTCAGGCTAAAAATGTTTTCTCTAAAAAAAGGGATAAAATACTCATAATTTATTAGTGTATGTATTCGTTATGTTTCTTAATGTATGAATGTTCATGAAACAGTTAGGAGAGACAGAGAGAGTGAGAGTGAAAGAGAGAGAGAGAGTGAGAGAGAGAGAGAGAGAGAGTGAGAGAGAGAGAGAGAGAGAGAGAGAGAGAGAGAGAGAGAGGGAGAGAGAGAGAGAGAGTGGATTATCGTGGGAAGAGATAGATTGTGTCGTGTACCCGAGAGCCAAGGGTCACTGATTGCGGCCGTTCAGGATCGAGCCGCTCGCCCTGGCACAGAACTTCGTTCTATCGAGTTCCCATCGAACGGTTTTGGAGGGGAGGGTCGTGGCTCCTGTCTGCATAACCAAATTTCGGGGATGTTTTGGTTTTCGATAGGATCGAACGGGCTAAATGATGGTGCACGATCCTCCGGTTAGTCAAGTCAATACCTGTATTCTTCAGGTAGAAGCTAATTCTTAGTCAGGTTAATCGGTATAGCATTCAAATACAGCATACTTTTCATATGTATTTATAACATTCATATTTCAATAACAAGAGCAATGTTCAAATAACAAAATAATTTAAGTAGTACTTGCTTAAAATAGGGAGCGGAGTTGCCGGGCTGAAGGTCCGGAGTTTTAATCCGGCGGTGGTAGATTTTACTTAATCTATTAACTGCCGAAGATGGCCCTTTTTAGATCTGGAACCCTCCTGGGATTAACCCAGCCACTATAAAGTTGGGACACTAAACAGAGGGTAAATCTGGCAGTGGAGCGTGATCTAGGATAAATCAGCTCCCTGCACAACCTTGTTTCTAAGAAAGAAACAGTCCTGACTTTTCATGTGTTGTATAGACACAGGAGGTATTTGAAATGCAAAATAAAAGCGCCACTGTAGTCTTTAGAAAAGTATTAGCGAATGTTTTAAAAGATTGAAAGGCCATTACTGTTTCCAGAACGCTCAGAACTAAAGAAATTTCAAGTCTCATAACTAAAGATATAGTTTGTGATGGTAGCAACATAAAGAATTTCGAAAATTGGATCTCTTAAAACTATTATTTCCCGGCTAGAACGAAACAATGTAATAAGGAAGTATACATCGTTTTCCTGATTTTATAGAACAATTTTATTTATTAATTAGATTGTACCAGGTTTGAAAAAAAAAAACTTGAACGGCAAGTTTGGGTTTTATTTGGAAAAAAGAAGACATACTTATCATTTTAGAATGATCCGATAATTCCCTAAAATAGGCCGTTTTTTCATATTTCGGAGAATATCAGTAACAAAGTTGAAGAAAATGTTAGGACTAGGCTAGTCGCAATGAATTAAACAGACATTTCCCGCTTCTTAGTAAGCGAAGAAAATCAATCATATGAGGCAAGTCAATTTCTCCAACCTACTTTAACCTTAAAGGGGTTCCAAAAAAAAATTCGTTTCAAAATAATGCTTACGAATGATCCAACGAAAAAAAATGTCTATTTTTCAGCGTTCGCCAATGCATTCACCGGGATTTATGATGTTTTCTTTTAAATTTTATTTTAAAAAAAAGTCCTGCAATACTAGTCCAGGATCCATGGTCCATTTTTGCACTTGATTAAATCAAGCTGAATCTTCGTGAATGGCTTCGTTTCGATGAGACGCCCAACAATTTCCTGTGTGAAAATTCTCGATTGTGGTAGCTAACAGAGGTAGCAAGGATAAAATATGTCGATTTGATGATTCTCAAAAATTTATTACTAACTGGTTTTTTTTTGTTAAATCTCAAGATAATTATCTAAATTGTTTGAAGAAATATCTGTCCTACAAAATATATGGTTTGATCAAAGAGTCCCCACCTTCCAATATGTATCGATAACGAAGTCATTAAAAATGATTACTAACCAGCTGTTTTTTTTTTTTTTTACTTATTAGATCTGTACTACGTCTTTTGAGGGTAGGACCGGGATAACGTACCACGCAATTTGTAGGACGATATCACTGTTAAATTATATAAATATTAACTAAGTAAAAAAAAAACAATCAGCAGATTTAACAAAAAAAACACCCAGTTAGTAATAAATTTTTGGGAATCGTCAAATCTGTTAGCTCTGTTAGCTACCACAATCGTAAATTTTCGCGTAGGAAATTGTTGGGCGTCGCATCGAAACGAAGCTATTCACGAAGATTCAGCTTGATAGTAATAGTAGCAAAAAAAATGGACCATGGATCCTGAACTATACACCACATTAACCTTTAAACTAAAGTTGATTAAAGTGAATTTTATAAGTTATGCACAGGCCACTAGTCGCCAATCCCGATCATGTTGCTTGCGCTATCCTACGAGTTTATCCCGTATCTTGCTAAAGAAATTTTCAAATAAGAAACCACAACAGAATTGATCCCTACCTACAACATGTAGTAAGGCAAGTGGCTCTCTTAATAATTTTTCAGGACTATGACAGACCAGGAACCCCCGACCCGAAGGATACCGGAGGTCTTCCTGCCTCTGCTGATGCTGAGGACCAAGAGGTCCTGACCCTATTAATCGCCGAGGGGGGAGGGCAATCAGCCGCCTCACGACCACGACGAGCACACGCACACGAACTATCGCCACGGACCGTCATCTCCTTCAACATCTTCTAGATTTAGGAGCCTTTAGTGTTGACCTTTCTCAGCCAGCGGCTAGATCTTTAGGATCTGGGGCTATCAAGGCCTGATGATAACCTGGCTTTTACCTGGCCAATAGGGAAAGGAAGAAATTACTTCAGGTAGGAAAACACAGGGTGAGAAATAAAATATATCTGATATATATAAATATATCTGGATATAAATATATAGACAACACCCAGATATACTCACTCGTACCCATTATCCTAGTAAAACTATTAATCTAAGGAGGGCAATCGTTATCAATGGGGAAAGAAGTCTCGCCCTAAAATTACTAGGAAGATTGAAAATAGAATTCCTTTATCTAATCTTGATTCACATACTAGGTAGGTAGATAGTCGGTAGATAGATTGAATAATAAAATATGTATATTAGTCAATAACTTATAGTGATAGGCAATAGCATTAGTCAATTAGTAAGTTGATAAGAAATGTCTCTTTTATATCTCTTCAATTTCCATATTATATCTCTTCAAGAACTTTATAAAGTTATATACTTCTTACAAGCCGTCCACCGTTTGATATCTATCAGAAAACACATCTGGAAAAAAGGCTACATAAAATAAATCAGTCGGTGTTTAAATCAGGGTCAATTATAATAATTGCAACATAAAATTAGTTCTTATAATGAAAAAAAATTAAAGTAACGAAAAATTGCTCCTGAATAAATTTAAAATCTGCGTGTTCAACATGATAAATGTTGACAAGACAATTATTACAAAATATGGAAAGTATTAGTTACTATTACCAAAGGAACCGAATCTTTCTTGACTTCAATTACCGAAGCTATTGAAGTTTTAAGATAAGTCATAAACTCCAATAGGCGTTATGTTAGTCTGCCTTTGGGTAGCTTACCTAGGTGTCCTTTGAACTGCAGCCACGTCTTTCTAATATCAAGTTCAATGTTTGATATTTTTTCTTACGCCAGTTCTGGCTACTCCAACACTTACTAGACAAACGCTCTAAGCTCCCAATTAATTACAAAGACTCATCTACATGACCATCATACGACCTATTTGGACTTACGGAGTAGAGCTTTGGGGCTCCACTAAGCCATCGAATTCCTCTCGTATCCAATCCTTACAATCCAAAATCCTCCGAGGAGTTTGAAAATATGGCCTTGTCATATAAGCTTTTAACGTGTCCAAATTCTTTCTTAATTTTCTGTAATCTGTATTTTTAAGTCCAAGTCCAATGTAGCAGAAGTATTTGATCGTAAATTTCTTGAGTTTCGAAATAGCCAACTTGTGCATTCCGAATATCCACAGAATAGTGTTTATTTATATTATAATATCATTCCATATCCAATATCATTCCTTCATTAAATAAATATTAATTTACTCGTTTGTTATTAAAATTTAGATGTATATTGAGCGATAATGACAGACGACAGGTACAGCAGATAATATCAATGCGTGGGATGTGGGTAACACCTACATGCTTTCATGTAGAGATGAGCTGAACTGAACAGCAAGCGATAGTGACTATTGCTATCTTGCGTCCAGTGTTTCTCTACAAACCGTGACGGTCTGTGGATTTAGTTAGTGGAAGATATTGCACTGCGAGCCACATAACTTCATCTCCTCATATTAGTTACTGCCGCGATTCTCTTCTCGCAGTTTGGGATCTGTTTAGTTTAGTTACTGTTGGCAAAACTAATTAACAAGCGGGCAGGTGACTTGAAATATTTCCATGCACAACTATGTACAACGCATAGATTAGTACATTTCTTCAATAAGTATATACCGTCAAGAGTATCCGTTTAAGATGAAAAGAGTCACTTAGGAAAGGAAAGAAAGCTCACACTGTATTTAATAAAAAAGCAACGGGTGTTACCTATAGTTTCAAATAAAGGTATATGTGATATGCTATATGTGACGCTACCTAGCACATTTGATGTACCTAGATAAATAGGGTAAGTGGCATACAACAGGTAGTGGTTTATTACCCCTTATGGTTTATTACCTTCATTCTCAACATAAGGGCGGCAGTTCGGAAGGAGCGGTCAACTCAAGATGCAAGTTATTGGTTGAAGCAATGGTCAAGAAACTGCCAGTCACAAATAGCTTCCTTCTATCACACACCAATCACAAATAGTTCCCCTTTCTTCGTAAGTAGTTTTATAAGTCACTTTTGCAAGCATGATCAGCACAAATAAATATGATATCATTCAATAATTATTATTATTTAATAAACTACTCCTGTTCAGTCAAACACGTTAACCTTTGGAGTAGAGAGTATATATGTCTCTTATTAATTAATGATATAGAATTACTATATATTAAGTATAACTATCTCAGGGTGGCATCCCATTTTATTATTTAAATATAACTCAGATGAAAGGATCTAGCTTTTCCTTGAGATGACAGCTTGGGCAGTGAAGCCAACATAGCAGTAGCGATATTTACAACTGTACTATTAACTAGTTGTTTTATTAAATTTAACAAACATCTTTAATATCAGGAATATCTCGGAATTCAAAGATTATTTTAATTTTCCTCCGCTGAAGAAGACAAAACTAATTTAGTGAAAGAAGAGCAAAGAGGAAGGGGATATCAAAGCAGGGCCACTTTGACGATTGTAAATTATTGAATTCGATGCTTTCCAACTTTTAATTTTCTCCCTCAAGAGCCGACGAGCACAGCGAGAAACTTAAAACCCGACGCGGGACCTAATTCTATCTCACTTTTCTTTTTATTGTTCCTCCTCCACTTTTCTTTTTCCACTTCTCATTTTATTCTTCCCTTAAGGAAATAAAGAAAACAGCTCTTAAGCCTCCCGAAACAAAATCCATTATCGACTGTCTGTCAGGAACAGCTTGCCTTACACCTCCTTATTTCTTAGCACCAGAACACATATCTGTCTTTCAAAAGAACAAGGTTTTAACTCAAGAAAACCTAATTTTATATAAAAAAAATAAATATTCGGATACAGGTAAAGCAAAGCGTTTATTTTGCAATGTTAGTTTTGAAATGGTTTTATAAACCATTAAATTTTTTTTAAATCATGAACAATTTTTTATTTTAACCTATTTCATTATTCTAAAACTTCAAGTTCAAACATGATACAACTCAAAATATGACTTGACCACTTAATAAAAACAATAATAACGTATTTAATATGTTTAATAATCTATTTATATATTAAAAATAACGGAAATATCCCTTAAGACTGACTGGTATCTCAAGGAACTTACTCAGGCCAAGTTTTATCTCGAGAAAAAAGAGAAGATGGATTAGGCAAAGTTGGACCTGCAAGGACTTTGCTTGTTTACTTACTGCCTTGCTTTATAGTCTGAATATCCAAGTAGGCTTTGCCATCTAATATTATATATATATATATAATTTATGGTTCTTTAAATAAATAAAATAAGTAAAGAACCGTAAATAAAAAATAAATTATCAATACCAAATTGATGTCAACGAGATCCCGATTAAAGTAATGTTCAATGAACATTCTTCCCCGTGTATACATCACAAAAATTGCGAGATCACAGGGATATAGGATCAGTGAAGAGAAAGGATTTGTCTAGCTGGAATTGCCTTGGTAGCTCAGTGGTTACAGCACCGCGCTAGAGACGCGGGCGACCCGGGTTCGAATCCCGGCCAAGACATAATCTTTTCTCTTCAAAATTAAATACTATGGGACTATGATACAGGGTTTTTTTCATTTTTTTCTCGGCCCATCTTCTCCTCATGGTTCTGAAGGCTTTTTTCTTTCTTCTGTCCAGATCTTAGATGGTAATTTTTTTCTCTCTACAACTAGAACCGCATTTTTGAGGAATTTCGGGTATTCAGTTCTGTTTTCTAATAAAGCTGGTGTAATCCGGTGTTACTGTGTTTCTTGTTTTATTTGTTCTCTGCTTGAAAATCCTTGTTTGAATTTGTAAGTCTATAATTTTGACTTGAATGGACTTGAATATATATATATATATATATATATATATATATATATCATAATATTTTAACCAAAATTATAGACTTACAAATTCAAACAAGGATTTTCAAGCAGAGAACAAATAAAACAAGAAACACAGTAACACCGGATTACACACAAGATATATATATATATATATATATATATATATATATATATATATATATATGTATAATTATTATATAATTATATCTTAATACGTAAATATTAACAAATATGGTTTATTTTCTTTCTTTTATCTATAGATTGGCCAGAACAATAACAGTTTATTGAGTTTTTTCGGTTCCTTGTTTATAGGGGGCATCTAAGTGAGGAGTTCCTTCATACTCGTATATCACATGATCGATTCGTCCATGCCACAGCTTATCTTGAACCAGCCATTATAAACAGTGTTATGTCGCCCAAACAATGATCTCCGGGAAATTTAAGATCTTTTGAACTGAAAGATTTTTAAATAATAACATGGGATGTTACCCTGAGATAGTTACAACTAAGCTAGAGTAATAATACATAATTGGTGATTGAAAAACAAGTCCCTCTCTTTTCGATAGGTGGACTTAGTTGTTAACTGACTAGGAGTTGCTAAGTGAATAAAGATCCTTTTACACGAGATAGAAAAACATTACTTTTATTGTATGGTGTTTTATGATTACAAAAATATATTTCTGCTTACAATGCGTCCCTTTCCTTTATAAGGGAGAGCTTACCTCTGTCAAATGCTTTACTATGTTATTGGCATCTTGTCTCGCTCCCGTCCTGTCTACAGCTGTGTCATTTCTCATTTTTCTGGTAAAGACCGTGTGAAACTTTTGAGTAGAGAGAGATAGCAAAAGACCCCTGCTCGGTAACCCCCGGGTGAACTTCAATATTCTTAATATTTTAAGCAATGTCACATAAAACACCACAGTATCTTTTATTATGCCCTAAGTTAAGAATGGTGTTAATAGTTACATTTCTATCGACTTTTTCAAAATCACTTTAAAAGTAGAATCTGAATCAGCAAAAAAAAAATGACACCCTTTCTCCAAATGGGAGTTATTATAAAATGAGCGCCTGCTGTTATGCCTTCAATTGTGCCATTTACTTTATTCAGTTAAAGGTCCTTTGAGACTTTTGAGAAAATAGAGATACCTGAAGACACCTGCTTGGTTGTAGATCATATTTCAAAATTCCTAATATTTCAAGCAATGTCACATATGGATTCACGCACTGATCTACTATACTTCAGAAAGTCACTAACTACAAGCATTATAAAATAACTATTTGAAGAACTGCAGCCGACAAGTCTATTAGGCAAAGTATGCTGAATGTTATTTCTCAAAAAAATATTCGACTCCTTCAATAACTAGAAACTGCAACCTTCGAGTTGTTTGTTCATTTAACGTCACTTTATGCTGCTATGGCTAATCGGACGATGCTACAGTGGGAGCTCTAAATTTTGCCTATCCAGGTTTAATTAGGATAGGGATTTTTAACGAGTACCTAACGTTAACGTCCCTTTCGAAGGACGGCATGATTAAGGATTTTTTACTCCCTTAAAAAAATCCTAGGGCCACCTGCCGGGCTAGGAACCCGCGATCTTGGGCTTAGTAGATTGTTATCTTAACCACTACACCATGGGTCACACAGTCACGCCCCGTAACCTTCGTCTTAGGCTGCCTCCTTTTATTTCATTTTAATATTTTGCTTAATATAATAATAATAATACAGAGAAACACAGTGACCTAAATATACTTCGCTTCAATAAGTTAATGGAAGGAGAAGTAGATTGGAGAACTAGATAGTGCCCTGTCATCAGCGAAAAGGCTGCGTGTCGCACCTTGCGTGAGGCAGGTAATTGTTTCCACCTAACTCGATGTTGATGTCCGCCGATCGAACCTCTATCGATTATTTAATGGAATCGATAAACATATGTATCTATACGGGTTTGTACTGAAGGGATTAGTGGTCGGGGATTATTAAAGGATTACTTGCAATCAATACATTTCCAGGTACGCCAAGTTTCAATTAAACCATTTATATTCCAATAAACATTGTTATACTAATTATATAATCAGCATTGTATGTTATAAGTTGCTGGTTATAAGTTTTGGCAATTTTAAAAATCAGTATACGAAAACCAGATGTTAAAATACGGAAACATGACATAGCTCATGCTCTCTACCGTGCAGTGTGAGGTTTCCTTCGGGTCAGCCCGGACCACACCGTACCATCTTCTACCACTTCTCTAATTCTATTCCATTCCAGGTTTCTTCTTCGTCCTCGCCAAGCTTACCTTCTTCCGAAGTACTTATAATAGCTGACTATCAAGTAGAATTGAGGTCATAGTGCATTACTTAAATAATTAATATTTTCACTTTCACATTAGTGCTGTTTTTTTAACAATCTCCCTGAAAACGCAGGGAGTATAGATTTAATATATCAAATTATGTGCTATTTGTAAATCACAGTATATAGTTTTAGAAGCCATTGAGATATTTTCTAGGGGCGACCTGTGGCCTAGTGGTTAGCGTAACAAACTACTAAGCCCAAGATCGCGGGTTCATAGCCCGGCAGGTGGCCCTAGGATTTTTTAAAGGAAGTAAAAAATCTTTAGTCACGCCGTCCTTCGGAAGGGACATTAAACGGGGGTCCCGAGCCTGTACAATGTCAGGTACTCGTTAAAAATCCCTATCCTAATTAAACCTGGATAGGCGAAATTTAGAGATCCCGCTGTATCATCGTCCGATTAGCCATAGCAGCATTAAGTGGCGTTAAATGATCAAACCCTAAACCCTCTATATTTTCTGCTCTCTAATCCTTTCCATATCGAATCATTTTATAATTATTTTTTATTTATCGAGTTTATCGTTTTATGATTTATTTATTGTAATCTACAATCGAAAACATTAAGATATTTTTATCTTGAAAGTGGATATGAGGTAATAATTAATTTGTTAAATTACTTCTTGTTTAATAAATCAACTTTTCATAGATACTATACCATGTAAAATGATTTTTGAAGTTGTTTTTATTACAAAATCTACAAAATTGAAGGATTGAATGTAGTAGAGTTTGTATATTAGAATATATTCAATGAAGCCTTATTATTTTTTCTTGTCTTTGTACATTTGACTCTACAGGTTCTATACTAAATTTTTTTTATTATTATTAATCTGGTAATTTTTATGGTAATTATTTTAAAATATTTTTGTTATGAAGAGAAAAGATTTGCCCTGGCCGGGATTCTTCTCCGTAGCAGTGCTCTTAACTACTGATATTTTCCAGGATAATTCTTTTCTCTTCATAACAAAAATATTTAAAAATAATTACCATAAAAACCAATTAATAAAAGTAATTTATACATAATAAATTGACGTTTGTCAACAAGATCCTAATTAAAGTCATGTTCAATGAACATTTTCCCTCATGGATGCATCGCAAACATTTCGAGAACACGGGGGGGGGGGATATTGGATCGGTGAAGAGAACGACGGATTTGTCTGAATTTGATACGAACCCTGGTAGCTCAGTGGTTTAGAGCACTGCTATGGAGAAGCAGACGCCCGGGTTCGGATCCCGGCCAGGGCAAACCTTTTCTCTTCATAACAAAAATAATTAAAAAACTTTTAGTCATCACTTTTTAAATTGAGTTTACTGATGTGAAAAGCATATAATTTGTATAATAGGGGCCGGATTTACCGGATTTAAAATTGGACAGGATTTACCCAAAAGTTTATAACATAACTTAGCATTAAAGTTGTTAGTCAAACTATCATACATAAAAAATTGTTGCTATAATTTAATACCTTAATCTCTTTTGTTATTTATTTACACTGCCTTCTCATTTTATTTATTATTAAGACACAGCGACCTCGTTTTTCAATTATTGATTTTTAAAAAACATGATTCAAAACTATTTTTTGTATTTTTAGACTGTTCATTGCTGCAGTATAAATAATATTCTAATACCTTTTATCTATTTTAAAATTTATTGCAATTTAATATGTATTAAAGGATAATGCATGTGTCCACACAAAATGTTATGTTTTATTTTCTGTAAATTTCAATGAACACAAAAAAATAATTAAAAAAAAAAAAAGTTTCCAAATTATTCTACAGCTTTAAAAGAATGACTTTGCATTGAACTTTCTTAGTGAATGTTAGAACAAAATTATAATTTTAATGCTCCACGTTAAGTGTTAGCTTATAGTAACCGAAAAAAAATAATACTTTATACCTAAAAAAAACTAAATAACTAAATAACTAACAGGCCAGAAAAAAATAGGTCGCTTCTAGTTGAGTTGCAATAATTTTTAATTGCTAATTCCTTTCATTTTTTTAAACGACGGGCCAATTTGGTGAAATAGAAGCATGTGTTTGAGTACAAAACCTATTACTTGCACTGTGAAATGATTAAGCGGATTTTCAATATTTTTAATCCATCGATCAGGTGTTTCTTATGGTTTTGATTGTGCAGTCATATTCTTTTCGAGGTCTCGCTGGTTATACTTCAAGCTTCCTCAATGATTAAGCATGAGACTGATTAAACCCTGAGGAAGCTTGAAGTATGGCCAGCGAATTTCGGCAAGGAATTTGACTACGCCATCGAAACCAGAAGAAACACCTGATGAATGGATTACAAATATTGGCCGTGAAAATTTAAGGGAGTATTCTATAGTTTTATTAAGAAACTATAAAATAAAATAAAATATATTCTAGAGACGATTGGTACTTGAAACATGTAATCATTACAATCGATCTATTGAAACTTTTCTACTCACACTTTTGCCTATTATTCTTGTTCTTTATTACGAAACAGAGCTGAGGTGGTACCCATCGATCTATGAAGCTACTCAACATCGGCACGTGACCCCGAGCAAGGTCGTAGCTCTTTCTCTATTTAGTATCGTTCATTTATAATAAAAATATACATAAATATATAATACAATATATATATAAATACATAATAGAGTATAAATAAATATATATAATTAGTTGTGACAGTAAAATAGTCGAGGGGGAAGTGAAGGATTCAGATTTCAGCCGATTTAATACAAAAGGTGCCCCAGGAAGTGCCCATATTTGAATTTGAAGTGGTTCTAGATTTACTTAAATCCCTTAAAACTCTAAAAACCTCAAAATGAAATAGCAGCCCTATAATGCAAATTGAAGTTGTTGAGCTTAAAATAACAATAAAAGATTTTTAAATTTTAAATTTTTAAGTTATTACTTCAAATATTTGATTGAAATTTGTTACTATTTTTAATGATGCTCTTTCAATGGAAAAACTAGGAAAATTAACTATGCCCCTAATCGTATAAGAAGAAAACATGCTGCCTCAGACATCTTAGAAAATTCCACAATTATCTTTCTGAAAGTTATCAGCCAGAAACCAAATTCCCTGCAATCCTTCTCCTCTCACTTTGAGCCTATTTGCAGTCGTTCACTTTGAGCCCATCCCTTTGAGCCTACTTTAGGGAAAATTCGAATAAAAGTTTAGCTATAATATTATTATCGAAACATTTAAAAATATTTTTTTGAGTATTAGGAGCAAATGTACAAAAGAGCTGGTGAAGGTATATTAAATAATTCTATGACCAGCTGTGTAACATTTACACCTTAAGGATCAAATGAAATATTTCGGGTTGATTTTATATTTCTATATCATTAGTGTTGTTTTTTTTCGTTTCGTTGTTTACTGATCATGTGAGGTGTGTTAATTTGTTTGGTACGAGTTCGGCAGGTTGTCGCTTAGGCACATGACACGACAAGTTTCAACATTTCATTCGTTTGCCTTTTAATATTTTCCAAAAATAAAATCATTATGAGCTTCAGTAAGGAAAAAATAATGTAATTATGGAAAATGTGTAAATTTATGAAATCATTTCATCGTGAAATGAACGTTGTGAGAAATATACATCATCTGTACTTCGAAATGTTAGTTGAAAAGGTTTATTTCTTGAATAATTATTTGTAACTTCCAAGTAAAATATTTCCAGTTGTATTTGATTACTGAATAAGGCTCTGTTATCTACAATATATTTAGTTGATAAATGGAACGATTAAAAATATATATAAATATTATTTTATTGATTTTTTTAAATTCTACAAGTTCAAAATGATTGTATTAGAGAGCGAGCTGATTGAGCGTGTCATTGCACTCTTCTCACCTAAGCCTAAGTTAATCTTTAGAAGTCTGTTGAAAAAACTTGAATTTGAACGAAACATAAATCGTCGACATAAGCTGAATTTTTACGTCAAATTAAATCTGTACCCCGGAGGTAAAGAACACCATGTCGCATTATTGACATTTTTATATCGTCCAGGAGAGCCAATTTAATTTAAAACTATTAAAATTTGTTTTTTCTTTACTTATAGAAACAGCTTATAGAAAATATTTCGCATTATTAAGATTGACAAATTGATAAGTGATTGGAAGTATTGATGTTAGTATTTATTTATGACAATTTACCTAAAATATTATCTATTTTGTGGGCATTGTGTCCATTTCCTCCTGAGCACAGAAATGATTTTATGGTAATATTAAAAAACAAAATCTTATAGATATTTGCACGTGTGTATTTTACAATAATTATACTCTGCAAGTATTTATTTTTTAAAATTATTATTCCCACAAAAAATGTTTTATCTAGAAAATAATGTTATAAGGGATAGGACGGGCGGAAGTCTGGAGAGCTGCCCTTGACGGGGACAGGTGGCGCTCCTCATGCAAAATCTCTACACTACAAGGTAGAAGACATGACTGAATAAGTAAGAAAAATAGCGTTATTAGGTAAAAGAAAATATGAGGATGGCGGACGAACGATGGCCCAAAAGGGACTGAAACGTGAACCATCGGAAAGGAAAAAGAGAGGTCGGCCAGAGAAGAAGTGGATGGAAGGGATCCCGGAGGCAAGAGGACTTGGAGAGGAAGACTGCTACCATAAAAAAAAATGGCAGAAGGGCTTGTATGATGAATGGCATATGATTCATTGTTGTAATAAAGTCGTTTTATATATATGTTCAGGAAAAAGAAAAACAGAAAATTAAACTTTACTTCATCAAAAAACATTAAATAAAAAAGTTTTTTTTTTTAAATTTATTTATTGATATCTACAACTATATTACAATAATACAACAAGTAAATAGGCTAAGTGATATATAATGACATGATAATGACAAGTAGAGAAACTTTCCACTGGTAGTACTCAAATCAAAGTTCAAGTAAGTAGGTCACGTGGCCATCTTCTTTTCAGACGCCTCGGAGGATTATCGGGAATTGAAGAGGAAGCTAGGTTTGAAACTAGAGGGTTTGAGTGGGAATGAAGAAAGGATAGATATGAAAGGATAGATAGCGTCTTCGGGCCAAATCAGCAACAAAAGGGACATTAAGGTCGTTATGGATGAATTTATTCTTGACAAAATAAGGAGCATTGAGGATTTTACGAAGGATTTTGACTGTAAGGATTGGATACGAGAGGAATTCGATGGCTTAGTGGAGTCCCAAAGCTCTACTCCGAAAGTCCAAATAGGTCGTATGATGGTCATGTAGATGAGTCTTTTGTAGTTAATTGGGAGCTTAGAGCGTTTGTCTAGTAAGTGTTGAAGCAGCTTGAAACGTCGTGCGGTTTCTTGTCTTTTCAGTCTTGTATGAGGATTCCAGGTTAATGGTTTGTCGAGGTTCAACCCTAAGTATCGGATCTGTTCTAAAGGCACCAGTGGGATATTATTAAAGGATACTGAAGGGCAGGAAGTCATTGGTTTACGACGTAAGGTAAAAGTGATTTGATGCGATTTTTCAGAATTTATTTTAATTCTCCAGTTTTGACACCATTCTTCAGGATCAGTGATATGGGATTGGAGGCTTTGGGATGCAATAACTGGATTGGTGTTGACTGATAATACACATGTATCATCAGTATAAGTGGTAAGGATAGTATTAGGATGAGTTGGGATGTCAGCTACTACTACAAGGATACTACCTTGAGAAATAAAAAAGTAAATTAGTGCGAAATATAATTTTTCATAATTAATCCTAGCGCATTAATTCTAGAAAATACAATAGAGAAATGTTACTATATGAAAATCCCAGTTCCAAAATATTTAATTGCGGTTATTTACCGTCCAAAAAACAATTAACTCATTACACAAGCCATGTTTGAGCTTGGAATGACTTAGTTACAACATTTTATCATTAACCAATTTAACGAGAAGTAATATTCTTTTGTTTTTCTTACAAAAGAGATAAATAATAAAATATCAAGAAATATTCTGGTATCGAATGTTGATGACCGAGGTAGTGTATGTACTGTGTACTACATAGTACACTACTCAATATGTACTATGTATTGTATATGTAATTGTACATAGAGGATTTTTACTCCACTTTGACTATTTTATGTTCATGCACACCAAAGTATTGCAATTCCTTGACATATCTTTGGGTAATAGAAGGCTGTAGATTTTGCATGTACACATTAGATTGTTCTATATGTTGTAATTGTAATTTAATAAAATAAAAGAGGTTCAGAAAAAAAAATAACATTTTTATAGATTTGGTAGCCAATAGTTTTTTTGAAATGTTATAATACAAACTAAAAGATCTTGAAAGTCATCAGGACCAGGAGACAGGTTCTAAGGCCACATGGTCAGAAAAAACAATACGAGGCTGAACAATAAAATTTTAAATAACGTCTTGAGAGTGAGGTGGATGTGAAAAGTGTAGGTGGATATGTGAAACAAATAAAAGAGGAGCTGGATAGGCTAAAAATCAAGGATAAGGACTGCTTGGTTAGGGAGCTTTTGAAAAACTAAATGAAGTTGGGGTTCTTGCAGGAAGGAAGGAGAGACAAGAAAGAGAATGGACTAAGGAAGAGCGAGAGGAACAGTCCAGGAAGATGAGAGAGTATTGGAGTAGAAGGAAGGCGGAGAGTGTGAAGAAGATTATTAAGTGATATTCGCCTGGTCCTTGCAGATTTGTGTAAAAAAAACAAAAAAAACAATACAAACTAATCCATTGCTCCTCCCACCATAATGGCATTAATACCTAGCAAATGTGAATCCTAAACTACTTGAAATTTACATATTTGGATTTTTGGATTTGGATTTGGATATTTGGATGAATTTCGTAAGGCATAAATACCACAGGGTTTTCCTGAAACAATTTAAAAGTTGGATTTACCTCTTTATATTATTGGCAAACCAATTGGAATGATTAACTCGGTCCTTTGGAGCAATAATGTATCAAAGAAGCTCATATACAAGTCCATAACTGAAAGCATATTGCTATGTGGAGAAATATTTCCAAGATAGAAAAAATGGAAAAATGAATTAACGGAAATTGTCGGCTGAAGGAAACACTTAGAGTAATTAAAATCTTCCTATCGCAGCTCTACGACTAACATATTCCCTCTTCGTAGTGGAAAACAATAAAATAGTGTAATCAGTTTGGATATATTGTTGTATCCATCCAAGTAACTGTAGTACATATGTACTATATCTTTGATGAATTACAAAAAATATTGGAGAATTTGTAATAAATCGGGGTTCAGGCAAGCTAGTCTAATTAACTATGAACTGTACTCAACCTGATGAGTGAAATCTATTAAATAACGCAGCAGTAAGAAAAGTGTTCATATTATTTTACAGCTATCAATATCTATTTTAATCTAATATTTTTATAAGACCGTGGAAAAATTGCAACGTAAAGCCCTTAAGTCTCCAAACTAAAACAGAAATTGAAAATATCTGTCCAATATTTCGCCCATTGAGGCATCCTCAGGGTAGAAAGAGAATAACAGCAAAACAAAACATGAATAATGCACCAAAGATACAACCCACCATCTCCAAGGTTCAAATGCTACTAATGAATCATAAGGAAGGTTACTCGACCCCGGCTGGTTAAGTCCACTGGTTTCTTGATAATGTTTTTTTTTCTTGTACTTTTACTTTCATTTTTTCATATTGTCTTTTGTCTTATTTGTTTGTGTTGTTTACTATTATTTATTTTATTTTTTATTGTTGTGCTTTTTGAAGTTTGGTGAGCGTATATTGAATTTTAAGTATTTATCAGCTGTTTTTATCTAACCTTATCCAGCCGGGGTCGAGTAACCTTCCTTATGATTCATTAGTTGCATTTGATGTTGGATGTTTCTTGGGTACATTATTCATGTTTTGATTTGCTGTTATTCTCTTTCTACCCTGAGGATGCCTGAATAGGCAAAATATTGGACAGATATTTTCAATTTCTGTTTTAGTTTGGAGACTTAAAGAGCTCTTCGTTGGAATTTTTCCACGGTCTTAACATTTATGTAAGGTCTCTTTTTACCTTTCCCTTTTTCAATATTATAATATTATAAATTGCACTCATTAAACGGACTTTTAGTTAAATGTTGTAATTCTTCTATGAATCGAATTCTAACCTGTAAAGTTGATTAACACAAATTGTATAACTCATAAATACGTAATAGGCGTCGCCTATCTCGCGTAATAGTCAGGAGCTTATCGCTCATGTCGATGAACGCGAATTCATAAGTTTCCCCCCAACAAAATCACTCAACGCGGCTAAGCACTCCACTTCAAAACACCTGTACCACGACAACCCATCAAAGTCTTGAGCTCAGTGTACGATCGATGTGCTATGGCTAAGATGTTGTAGGCGATCAACAGGACAGAGGGGTGAAGGACAGACTTGGAGGAACTGTTTGATATATTTGGAGTTGTCCTTAAACATTAGATCCCTCCACCTAGATGATGACCTAAAATTAGGACAAAATGTTGTAACATGTTATGCAAGTGATTCCGCTGAGGCCGTTTCCACGTCAACATGAACATACTTTACAGTAACCAATTGGTACTATTGAGTAGGATGGCTAATAATGTTGACTATTCTATGTATTTAGATGGAAAGGACACCCAAGATCTAGAGACAGAGCCTTTGGAAGTGATTCCCCCGGGGGCCGGCAGATCGTGCTGCAACACCAAGGACCCGGACGGCACGGACCATCGTGACCTGAAGCTATTGTCCCTAGCTCACGACCTAGCAGCAGTCCAGGACTATAATATATACCATGGTATACCGAGGTACCGGCTCTTGAACCAGGGTACCTTCCACTAACTGTCCAATAAATATTTTCAGCCTAACTAGCACCGCGGATCGCCTGTCGCCAATTAAAGTCATCGCCAGGAGATGGCATGTTCCTCCACGGTGCGCTAGGAGGGCTTCTCGATGGAGCACGAGGTTGCAGTTCCGCAAGTTTTCGTGTAGCAAGCTTTAACCATTATACGTTTTGATTTTAATATTCTGCAAATTATCGTGAACAAAGAATGTAATTACGGGTAAGCTTTATAAAACTGGTTCAGTGGTAGAGCACTGAGTTGCCATGCCAAAAATCCTGGTACAAATTCCGCTGCTGGCAAGACTTTTATTTATGCTGTTTGCGGCAGGAGATGATATCATATAGGACCCAGGACCCTTCGGGACAAACCCAGCCTCTATAAAGGGGGTACCCGAAATAAGGTGAAAACTGGCAGTTGAGGATGATAAAGGACAAATCACCTCCTGCTCATCCGAAGCAAGGGAAAATGTTTACTAGTGTAATAACTTTATTTCAGAGGTAATTAATTACAATAATAAAAGGAACATAAAAGTGCGCTCTGGGTAAAATTCAAGTAATCAAAGAATAATTAAATCCGGTAGATTTAAAAATTAGTAAAACATTTTCTTTTTTATTTAAGAAATAAAAAACGAAGGTTCATGTTGTCATTGAGTTGAAAATTGACGACTTATTAATAATTGCAATCTTTATTATTACAAAATAATAGACAAAATGAATAATATTTTATTGTGTGTCATCAGAAGAAAATTAACTAAAATATTCTAGATACATCAGAGTCTTAGTAACTTTGTCTCTAGTGAGTATTATTGTTTTATTAGTACGAAAGAATTGTTTCATAGTATCATAAGAATAGTAGGTCACAAAAAAAAAAAGGAAACAAATACAAAATAAACCATAATTTAAAACAGAATACATAAAACAAATTGATATATAAAAATTAAATGAAGAACACGTTAACACGCTATAAAATCTATTTATTATGTGTGTGTGTATTATAGTATAGTTTATGTAGTTCAAATCCGACTGTGGGCAAGACTTTTATTTAGTCTGTTTGCAGCCGGAGATGGATCATATCGTCCCTGCCATCGCGAAGTATCGAATGTGAAAAAACAGTTTTCGTTTTCGACTTATAGCAGTTGCTTTAGGATTGATAATTGATATAAAATTCATACAAGATACATCCATCAGTCTCAAAAACAATGTACAACGAATGTCATTGGTTTGACTATAGGCACTAATTTTTATTTAACCTTGAAACTGCTTTTTTTAATTCTCCTCAAAAGTACCTATTTCCACATTCGATAGTTGGAAATGGCAGTGACGATATGGGATCCAGGACCCTCCTGTGGCTCACCCAGCCTCTATAAAATATTATAAAAATAGGGTACCCAAAATAAGGGGGGAAATCTGGCGGTTGAGCGTGACCTAGGACCTTGTAGAAAGTCACCTCCTTGTAGAACCGTTGTCCACGAAACAGTACAGTCTCTACCTTGTACTAAACCCAAGAACCATTCTCGGGTTATAGTGGTATAGTTTTTTTTTCTTTTTCAGGTGTAGTACAATGGAAGTCTCAATAAATAAAATTGATTTCCAAAAAATATTAGTTGGAAGTAACTATTATTTAATTCACGTAGTCATAAAACTAATAAAGTTTTTCGAATATAAAATAAATAAATGTAGGGTTTTTATATCGGGTAAGTATTTCGTTAAACTGTAATCAAATTGTAAACCAACATTATTTTTAGTTTTACCTTGTATTAAATTTTTTTTTTAAAACACAAAAAACAAAATGCCTCCAGGTACGAGTAACTATAATCGAATATAACTAAAAAGGTTTGTTATATTATCTTTGTTTTAAAAATGATTATTGCTTTAGAATTCATTTTTACTGCAGTGCGAATTTTACGATTTATGCCGTGATCATACAAGAGCTGTGAATAAGCGTGTAAGTGTGAATTTCCTTCTTGCTTTGAAATATAATTCAGGTTAATTATCTTTCGAATCAGTTTTCTTAAGTACCCGTACAGAATACTTTACAAAACATATCCACCATGTTTAGCAAGAAATCAACATATCAATAATAGTGGCCAGTGCGAACACGATTGGATTCCGTAGTCGTGGCAACCTGTTACAATGAAAGCAATTATATAAATCAAAGCAATAAAAGAAATCGCTCAAACAATTAAGAAGAGTAGCTTTTGTAGTTACAGTAAGAGATTTGAAAAGGGAACAAGAATAAGTTGGAGGAGGAGGATTGATGGAATCGAAAGCTTAAGTTCCAACAGTAAAAATGTGTTTCATCCAATACTGGTCCGAATTCTATGACAAGTTTTAATTCATACAAGACTGAAAAGACAAGAAACCGCACGACGTTTCAGGCTACTTCAATACTTACTAGACAAACGCTCTAAGCTCCCAATTAACTAAAAAAGACTCATCTACATGACCATCATACGACCTATTTGGACTTACGGAGTAGAGCTTTGGGGCTCCACTAAGCCATCGAATTCCTCTCGTATCCAATCCTTACAGTCCAAAATCCTTCGTAAAATCCTCAATGCTCCTTATTTTGTCAAGAATAAACTCATCCATAACGACCTTAATGTCCCTTTTATTGCTGATTTGGCCCGAACCCGGTATCTATCCTTTCATAACAAACTTCATTCCCACTCAAACCCTCTAGTTTCAAACCTAGCTTCCTCTTCAATTCCCGATAATCCTCCGAGGCGTCTAAAAAGAAGATGGCCACGTGACCTCCTTACTTGAACTTTGATTTGAGTACTACCAGTGGGTAGTTTCTCTACTAGTCATTATCATGTCATTATGTAACACTTAGCCTATTTACTTGTTGTATTATTGTAATACAGTTGTAGATATCAATAAATAAATTTAAAAAAAAAAAAAATGATTTTCATGTACTATCTACTAAGTGTATCAAATAATTTACTAACAATAATGTGCCAAAAGTTTTTTATTATAAATAATGTAATATTGTTTTTAAAGGGAAGTGTTTATATAATAGTTATTTATTTATTATTATAATATAAATAACAATATACTTTGAGATGAAACTGATACAAACCGACGAATCTGACACAACTGAAGCAGAATATCACAGCAAAAATTACGGCAATCTCACGAACAATGTGTCAACGCGTTCTTAGAAATCTGCGTTTGAGATACGAGGGGCATGGTGACCGACACCTAGACAATATTGTTTATTCCAAATAATTTTGCAGCTCAATGTGTGTAAATAAAAGATAAACAACTGACTTGATTTATTATATTCGTGTTTTTATTCAACTATCAGAGCCCCGATATTCTTTCTGGACACCTTGTACATAAATAAGTTTGCACTTGGCTCTACTGAGGCAATTATTACATTTGCAGTTTGTTTTCTTTCTCACCTTCTCATCTTCTCCCTTCCTCGATCGAGTAACTCTAAAAGAGTACTACTAAAGAGTTATTTCTTCTCTCTCTTAAAACTAAAGAGTTAATAGTGGATAAATTAGATGGGGGTCTCTTATAGTATAGTTAATTCGCGGGTTTGCAGTCGGGCTTGTGACCATGGGGTTTTCAAAGGAAGTAAAAAAATCCATAGTTTTTTCATGGAAAGAAGCGTCCTTTGGAAGGGGCATAAAATGTAAGTTCCGAGCCTGTGATGTACTCGTTAAAAATCCCTATCGTAATTATACCTGGATAGGAAAAATCTAGAGCTCCCACTGTAGTATCGTTCGATGCCTTAGCATACAAGAAATTAGATCAAATATCAGTGTTGATTGTTTTCAAACTTAATAGTAAACCGGTTATTTTCCCATAATTATTTACAAATATATATTTCGTTATGATATATACTCATTCTCACGAAGAGGTACCCACGAAGTGTGATGCTCCTAATTGAAGGAACGTTGTAAAATCCTGTATAACTATTATTACTACCAAATTACTAATGATATATTAACACAACTTAATTAGCATATCGCAGTTCACAACAGAACCGGAGGCCCATCAACACCAGGTGATAGCTGCCTATTAAATTCTTTCCTCTCATCGAATGCGATTACAAGATAAGGACCGAATTAATTCCGACAAATTATTTAACATGGCTGCTAATCACCAAGTAGTAAGTTCTCAGCTGAGAGTGAGCTATCATTTTCTAGATTAACAGCTTTCGAGAATTACCGATTGATGGTAATACGTTTTAATCAGAAGACTTATCATCGATATGCAAATAGTACAATTAAAATTTCTGTAGTTCCCAATGTGGAACATCTGTGGTGGCCAAGGTCATTTAGAGGTCAACGTTATAACTGAGGTCGCTAACCTGTAATTATTGATCCTCAATAGGAGTAGGAATGGATGTTATATATCAATTAAAAAATAAAATAAATTAAAATTTTGTATCCCCTTTTCAGAGTAAACGGCTGAGAGAGCCACAGGAGAGCGCAATCGATTCAGTTTGATGTAACAAAATAAATCATCATCCGCATCTGGCTAACTTGAGCCGTGTTTAGGATATAATGTAAGGATAGACATAGTTGGGGGTGAAGTCAATTAAAACACCATAATAACTGCATGCCGACGTTTCGGCCTACATTGTACAGGAAGGGCAACTGCCAACTCAATATACAACTGAGTTGGCAGTTGCCCTTCCTCGATGCCGCTCCTTATGTTTGCCCTGAAGATGACCTACAATGTAGGCCGAAACGTCGGCACACAATAAATAAGTATGCACTTATTATGGTGTTTTAATTTACAGCGCCCCCAACTATCTCTATCCTTACATTAGAAGTTCCAGTCAACTAATTTCTTCTCTAACATGTTTAGGATATAGTGCACAGTGTCATCTCCACTCAATCATAATAGATTAATAACATATGTCTGTGTTTTACATTTCCTAACAAAATAAATGAAAACAGTGTCCATGTTAGTTAAGTATGTTGAGTTGACTTCCTTGTAGTAAGAAGGACCGCAATGCAGGAAGTTTTTTTCCCTTTTAGTAAAAATGCGATAAACTATGAGAATTAATTGAGGCAGGAGAGTTGTGTAAGAGACCAAGCAGGACAGCTGGGTCCCAACGAACTGTCCCTAAACTAATTCAATGTTATCATTTTACACTTTCCAATGATAAGGCAATATAAATGTACGGGCCTGAACTGGTTTTTATATTTCCAGATCGACTATTCCTAGCCTTACATGTTTGTTTTTTTAACTAATGAATTTTAAACTTTAACATAAGGTAAAAGTGTGGGTTTTGTCTCATGCAAGAGACACCAATAACTTATCAGATTATCTATAGAAGAAATAAATATATGATAGTTTTTTTTCATATAAAAGAATTATAATGTAATAATAAACAGAACTATAGTACTATAAAACGGAAAACTAAAAGGAAACAGGAATATATTACGATTTGTTAAAACGATTGGTGAGAAAGGTAATAGAGTTTACATCATAATATCTTTCAAGAGTCTCGGTTTTAGTCTTGGAGATGAAATAGGTTGGCCTATGTTGAATGCTACAGCACCTTTGACTGCTGGTAATCCGCTCTTAAATCTGGTCTAACGCTTTTTAATAAATTCTTCTATCGTCTCTAGTTTTAGCTATCGGTGTAGTTGACTGTTTCGTACAAACCGGCGCGTTTACTTCGTTAATATTCTCTAATTTTCCTGAAATTGCGGCAATCCAACAAGCCATTTCCAATATAAAATTGTACCCTAAAATGATAATGGACCATTTGCAAGCTTACATAGGCGAAGGGAGTTTTCATGACGACAAGTTCGTAAGATGTCAACCACACTATTTTCTGTTTATCTCCTCGACGGTTGGCTTAGAACTGTAAAACACTAAACCCTAAAACTCTGAACCACACATGATTCCTAATGCCCTTGTAAAAGTGTATAAAACAGATTCTGTCTCGCCTTGATTCATAGACTAACTACTACTAAATGTTTGTAACTTCTTAGGTTTTTCATTGCTTTTATTGAAACCCTAATAAGAAATGGAGGATATAAGTGTAAATTCGGCTCTCTATATTTTGCTAAGGACCGAAAGAAATGTGTGCTTACTGATTTATAGTTATATTGAGGATTTGTAAGTGTAAGATTGTTGAAGTGAGATAGATGTGCGGTTTGGCGGAATATTGATATATTCCTCAATCACTATTTCTCTTAATTCAATTGGTATTCTGCAAATTTTTAGCGTTTCTCCTGCCAAACGACTGAGTTACTTTTCTAAATCAAGATGACATAGCCAATTACTATGAGACCAGCCCGGCGCAGCCTAACACTTCGCGGTGGCAGTGAACTGTAAAAAGCGGAGAAGAGATCTCTTCAAGATCGGTTCCCAGCTTGTTATCTCAGTCTCAGGAAGAAAAAACAAGGAATTTCGTTTCCCTCGAGTTGTTCTGGTCTACCTGTTCATGGTTAGTGTTGCTATGGTTACTGTTGTTATGGTTACTTTCGGCTCAGCTGGGCCGCTCCCGTCATGGCTAACTGCCCTTCTGCAACTTCTTAATCTGCCTGGTTAGTCACTGTCCTGTCATAGGGAGGGAGGTGTTGGAGAATAGGATTCGAATCTACACTGGTGGTGTGAAAGCTTCCAATGTAATAATTAAATCACCGATAATGATAGTAATGACCAATTCGTGTATCATAGGCTAAGACGGATATAAAAAAATCAAATTGTACTATTTTTGAATTCGGTTTGTAATACCATTAAATGTATAGAAAAAAAATCTTATTGTTCCGTCGCCAACGGAGTGATTTGACAAAGATAATTTTCTGATAAATAATTACTTTACAGAATCTTTGTAAGCCACAAGAGCCTCTCCAGATGCTGTAGAGTCAAGAGATCATTAGAAGTCAGCTGTTCGGTGCCCTTTGTACTAAGTTACCCCACTTACCGATTATTAAAACTACAATTTTTAAACCATTTATGTTAGTGCGTTTTGAGGTGGTTGCTACAGAGTATTGTTTGCATCACCTGAAAACCTAAGAAGGACAGCGGCGGTTGAGGCAGGCGGTGCAAGGACGAAGCTAGGCCCTCGCAAATATTTTAGGAATATTATTTATTCGAGGAAGAGAATAGCGTGCTTGAACTAGGGTCGATAGGACTCGGTCACGAACGGGTGCGTTACCCTCGCTCGCTTCTAGTTCGTTCTGCGACCTCTTCTGTTCTTAGATAGGCCCCTCTAGAATCTAGGGCGGAGATGTTGGGTTTCTCATTGTGTCGGGTGATCTGATAATAACTTTAATAACTGTCAGCGAACACCAAGCCTTATATCTACAGCCCCGGGGAATAAGAGGTTAAATCGAATTTTATCAATCAATCAAAATCAGTTTTATCTATTTAAGGAAGCAGTAAACTAATATTTTCGTAGTGATTAAGGGGATAAGTCAGGCATTGGCTTGAAAAGGAGTTATTGTTTGTATTACAACTCCATTTCAAGCCAAAAACTACGAGAACGACAAGATTCCACTTCTTTCTATACAATTAACTCTCTCTGGAGTGCATACGGCATAAACTGAAAAAAAAGCTCGCCCATTCAGGCTACTTCAACACTTAACCAACGCTCAAAGCTCCCAATTAATTACAAATGACCCACATATATGACTATTATTAGACCAGCGGTACTCCTGAGCTTTGGGGTTCCTCAAAGCCATCGAATCCCTTTCGAATCCTATTACGAACAAAGTCATAATCACCCTAATGTTCCAAAGGTTGCTGATTTGACCCGAAGCCGAAGCCAGCCCTTTCATGACTCATTTTATTTCCACTCATTTTATTGATAAAACACGAATTCACGCGTATGTGAGCATCTTAACTCGGGAGAGTTATACTTCAGTAATATTCAAGAGATGTCCCAATGAGCATTTCCCTTGTGTTTTCCATCACTATTTCTTTTTAATTTCAAGTCATAATTATTCATAAATAGGATATGAGAAAATAAAATATATAATAATATTTTACACTTTATTAACAATTAATAATTAGCCAATATGAAAACAGATGTTGGTACGCTAAGTACGTCTTCGTGAGAGAAATGTCGCAAAGAGTATAAATATTGGAGCGTAAAGAAGTAAGAATACAGTAGTGAGGGAATTACCGCATTTTCATACCCCCCCCCCCCAAATCTTGAACAAAACTTGAGACAAGTCATATCTTTCACTCTATCTTTACGAATATGACAGTTCTGTACAAGTCTGTCCATCTCATGTCTATTCAGGCTAGACGAAATCTTCAAACTGATCCAAAAAGGGAAAATCGTTCGATATTTATACTTTTTTTAAAGAATAATTTATTGATATTTACAAATGTAATTATATTACATCAAGTAAATCTGATGTATGAACAAAGGACATTAAAAAAAAAAATACTTCTGGATAAACTTTCCATTGTTAGCGCTCCAATAAAGTTCTATAGTAGAAAGTCTCGAGGCCATCATCTTTTCAGATACCTCGGAGGGTTATCAGGAATCTTATGGGAAGCAAGTTGAGAGACTAGCGGATTCAAGTGTATGGAGCTTTTCATGGAAGGATATGTATCTAGTTTGGGCCAAATCAGCAACATATGGGATATTAAGATCATGATGGATGAGTTTGTTTGTGACATAATAAGGAGCATTGAGGATTTTAGGAAGGATTTTGGATTGTAAGGATTGGATACGAGATGAATTGGATGGTTTAGTAGAGCCCCAAAGCTCAACTCAGCATGTCCAAATGTCAACTGTCATGTAAATGAGTTTTTTGTAATTGATTAGGAGCTTTGAACGTTTGTCCAGTAAATGTTAAAGTAGGCGAAAACGTCGAGCAGTTTCTTGTCTTTTCAGTCTTGTATGAGGATATGTATACTTCAATAATGATCCGTGTGAGGAAAATGCTCACGGGGATACCTCTATCGGGCTAAAGTATTGACTCCAAGTTCTCCGATCATTCTAGTCATTAACTTTGATCGTTCCATTTGGAGCTCTACGATCGCTTCATTTGGATTCATCGTTGATTAACATTATTTTCCCAAGATATTACAAGACATTATTATTCGAGAGGCCTTGCGGTTTCTCGAAGACTCCTTGTGCCTCTTCCACACTTGGTCTACTTCGTCATTGTAAGTGAGCCTCACCAGCGCAGTGTAGCGGCGCGCCCTTCAAGCTTCGTTGCCTGGGACATTGTTTTCTTCCGCTTTTTTATTGAAAAATTAAATTTTTATGTTCTTATAACACCTCAAATAATAACAGACTGTAGTACAGCACAGTAAGCCTAGAAAAGGTGCCTATTAATTAGAATATCGTTGATTTTACGACCTTATACCAACTGCAACACTAAACAATCTTCTCGTTCAAGAGGGTATTACGCAATATTGGGAAATATCCTAGAAATATTTTAAAAACTTCGTCTGGAAGCTTGTTTCAATATGTCGATAATATGGTGATAATATGGTGATAATATCCCATACCAAAAAGTACAGACAACAAAGTTTTCTACATCTGTCAAAAGAAACAAGACTTATTATCAAACGAGCCTTATTATCTATTTGTAGTTGACGGTTGACGAAATAAGCCTTAAGATTGCCTTCCTTAGGATATATGTAAAAAGCATTTCGAAGGTGGATCAGCATTCTTTACCTTCCTTGATCCAGTGTCGGCTATACATTCACCTATACATCTCAATAGTTACTTACTTCAGAAAGGGATATAAATATTTTTTTATCCATAAAAGTAATACGAAATACTTATATTATTAACATTAATCATACCAATCGGTGTTTATAACAGGACATTTTTATTTAAGAGTTATTGAAATAAACGTAACTGAAATAGCCCTCAGCAGAAAGTGTCACCGGGACGCTGGAAGTACACATACATAAATTATTGTGTGGTGAAGGAATGTAATCTTAAAGGAAAGAATAAAATTTGTAAAATCGATAAAAAATATATATAATATATATTTAAAACCCTAAAAGATCAAATCTGGCGCTTTCCTGTTACTAATCCATAACTCGTATTGAACTTTAGAAGCTTTCAGAAGAGTCGATACAATGGGAAAAAAATATACGTGTTTTATAAGATTTTTTTATATTTTTTTAAATTGCGCAATTTCGTGCAAAACATTCGGAGTTTCTTTTCGTTTTTGCCGCACTTTCTCTTTGTGAAGAGTTTTTAAAACTTCTTTTAAAGCCTTGGTGTGTGTTGTGCCTGTCAGGCATGATGATCTCATTTCTTTATTTTTTTACATCCTGAGTTGCCTGAGTTTGGAATCCCCCTGTCACTTAACCACCATCAAAAGGGTACCCAAAATAAGGGAAAATCTGGGAGTTGAGTGTGATCTAGGACAAATCACCTCTCTGCACAATCGTTTTTCAATTAACAGTCTCTATCACGTACTAAACTTTAGACCCTTCATAGGATACAGTGGTACAGGTTTTGAATCAGTCAACACTACCTTAATTTTCGTATCTTACTTTGATGTACTCGTATGGTCTCATTAGTAAACTGTATGAAATAAATGTATTTTTGTAATAGAAACGTACATATATTTCAGGTATAATAAAGTGGGCACTGGATCCCCTAAACCAGATTCCGAGACAGGACCAGCGGATGAGGTTGGACAGAGCCGCAACCATCGATCGCTGCCTCTTCAATATTTAGGTCCTTCCTGCTTTGAGGAGGGGGGGGGGGTTGGAGGCGGCGATGTCGTGGGGCCGCCGAGGTTCGAGTCTCATTTAGTTAATATTATTATTATTATTATTATTTAAGTATGACCCATTTAAGTATAGATGAAATATTGACAGATATTTTTGTTTCCGGTTTTAGTTTACTGACTTCAGGCTTTTGGAGATTTTCCACTGCCTTTATAAAAATATTCTTGATGTGGTAACAAACCTGTATCCCTCAACTACAATCCTAGAGCTCGGCTCTCCCAAGTCCCACATTAGAAAATCCATTTATTATTAAAACATCATAAGCGAATAGAATAATGAAGAAACCATCACATTACGTTTTCTTTATTTCACAAGTACGCTGTATCTGACCCATCACGCAGAAGATGTGAGAGTACATAAAGAATTGAAGAAAGGCAATTGATACAATAGGGTTGGGTCGAATCTTCGAATGAATAATGGACATCAGGCAACAGTAACCTTTAACACGCCAACTTAATTATCAAAACGACTCCTTCTAAGAGGTAACATGGTATCTTGAAACTGTTTAGTAAAATTTTCCACATTTAGATAAACGGTAGCCTGGCAGGTGGCCCTAAGGTTTTTTAAAACGGAGTAAAAGCAGGGATTCGTACACAGGAAAAATTCAATGAACATTCTTCTCCGTGTATACATCGCAAAAATTGCGAGAACACGAGGAAATAGGATCGGTGAAGAGAACGGATTTGTCTGACTTGGATACGAGCCCTGGTAGCTCAGTGGTTAGAGCACTGCACTAGAGAAGCAGACGACCCGGGTTCTAATCCCGGCTTGGACAAATCTTTTCTCTTCAAAACAAAAATATTAGTAAAGGAAAATGCCCAAAACGCATAGAGATGAAATTATTTATTCTACAATATTTTCAACTGTCCTAGCGCCTCCCTAACTTTTGATTTTGATATTAAAAAGCGATCGGCGACTGCAAAAGGAGTTCCCTAGACAGGAAAGGACGCCCGGAAGAGAACAGCTTCATCAGCTCTCACGACCTTGGGCAGTTGATCCACGATTCTAATCCAGACGGTGACCCCTGGAGGAGATGTCCATCAAGAACGTCCGAGATCTCATCACGTCCAGGATGGAGTTCACGTCCGCTGTCCTGGGGTCAGTCCGGGTTCGACTCCTCATCCTCATTCCCGCGATCCTAATGGCGTTTATTTTATTATTGCCGGAGAAAAGGGACCGTCTCAGGTGCCTGGACGCAATCGGGAGGATTACAGGATCCAGGAAATGAAGGAGCTGTTCGATTGATGGGGAAATTCGCCCGAACGGGATCGTGGTCACTTCTTTATTGGAACACGTTCCAAGGGACTGCGGTTGGGTTTCAGCCGAGACCGGAATAGTCGCCATGAAATTTATAATTATTCTTTAAAAAACATAATTTTAATTATTTTCCATTTGGTGCGGATATAAAGGCTATATATAAGTATATTATGTGGAGGATGCAAGGCAAGGATTATTGTGTATGTCCCTGAACATCTCTAATTGTACGAAGAGTTATATCTTCGTACAATCTAGATAATTACAATCTTATTATTAAAACGTTATAATATTTAAAATTAATATATTATAATATTAGCCAATGATATTAGGCTATTATGTTAATAATTTTAAATTGTCTGTTCAGGATAATGTCTTTCTGTATGTAAATAAAATTGAAATTTAAATCACCTCAAATATGACCACGGTGATTGTAACCTCCCTGTTATTGTAACCTCTCTGTTATGGTAACCTCTCTGTTATTGTAACCTCCCTTGTTATTGTAACCTCTCTGTTATTGTAACCTCCCTGTTATTGTAACCTTTCTGTTATTGTAACCTCCTTGTTATTGTAACCTCTCTGTTATTGTAACCTCCCTGTTATTGTAACCTCCCTGTCCAGTTTCATGTGTTTTTGAATTACCTACATTAATTACTTGTTACTTTCTACTGAAACATAAAATTTAAATAATTGTTACGATTATTAAAGAGAGCTGTAAAAATTTATTTGAAATAAATCCTCAAATTGATATATTCGTCGAAAATAATATTATTTTCACGATTACAATATTTCTTTTAAAGCGTTAAATTAATTAAAAACCTAGATAATAGGTTTTTAGAATATCTTCCTTAGCAATTTGTGTGAATCTTAAGTAATATATTATTTTTGGCCTATCGAATATGTTACAAATTCAATATACTGTTTGTTTGGTTTTTATAGGAAACAGTTAAAGATTTAAACTAAAAATAATTAATTTCTTAGAGAAAAATTAATACACTGAAGTATTATATCCGGTAATGATACTTTTCATTTCCATGGTACAAAAGAAAGATGATTATAATATTTAACTATTCAGTTCTATACTTGGGGGGGGGGGAGTAACTGCCGAATGCGCGGGTTGGATTCCGGTTGTGGAAAATTTTTGTTCTGTTGATCTTTGTGGAGTGAGAAGACACTGGGCACACTCAGCCTCTATAATGTAGACACACTTTATCACACACACTTTGTAGGTAAAAGCCTTATCAGCTTTTGCTAAGTGCTAAACACTTTTCATCAATTGGATCTAGTTCTACAAATTGTTTCCTAATTATTCATATGATAATTTAAGGTTGTAAAATGTTAATTACTATTTACCTAATTATCCAAGTCCTATTAACAATTTTAATAAAATAAACAAAGACAAAATAGAGCTCATAAGTTGAATAGGCCAAGAACCTTGGGCTAGATAAATAAAGCTAACTTGTTAACACTCGACGTGTATTTTTGAATATTATTGGCTAATCAAATATTACAAGGAGGAGAACGTATTGAATGCTAAAATGGTACAACACACAAGAGCCAAGAAGACAATCATGCTCTTTTGAAAAGTATTAAAAAATATCATAAGAGAAGAAAGATAAAAATAATAATTAAAGTATTATAATTTAAAATTAAATATAAATTTAAGGATAGAGATAGTTGGGGGTGCAGTCAATTAAAACACCATAATAAGTGCACACTTATTTAATTTTTTTTAAAGTATACACTTATTATGGTGTTTTAATTGACTGCACCCCCAACTATCTCTATCCTTACATTAGAAGTGCCAGTCAATTAATTTCTTCTCTAACTTAGTCAATCATTCAAGTGAGTAAAATAAAACCTTTTTCGAGTCATATATTTTTAATTTATTTAAAAACGTTTCAACATTAATATATCATTCTCAATTTACATTTCTTATAAGTCCTTTAACGCTATTTAATTTAAAAATATTCTCTAAAATTTTTATATAAATTTGTACATTTTGAACCTAAAATAAAAGACAAATCAAATAAATAAATAATTTTACAAACAAACATGTCCCAAAAATACTGGAAAAAGTTTTTATTTTACTCAATCGAATGATTGACTAAGAAAGATGTACTCCAGTAACAAATACAAGATAATTAAAATAAAAAATTCTTCTCTAACTTAAATATAAATTATTCCTAAAACATAATAATTAGCGAATTTAGCTTGTTTTATTAATCAGGCTTATTTTGCAGATTTGTCTACAGAGTAATGTTATAGTTATGGCAGAGTATATGTAAAAATTTACCAAATTAAAATTTTTCTTTTGTTTCATTTAACGTCACCTTATGCTGCCATGGCTAATCGGACGATGCTACAATGAAAGTCCCAAAATGTTGCTTATCCAGGTTTAATAAGGATAGGGATCTTTAACGAGTAACTGACATCACAAAGGATCGGAATCCCTCCGAAGGACGGCGTAACCAAGGTTTTTTACCCTCTTTTTCCTAAGGCCACCTGATCGGCAAATTTATAATTAATTATTTGCAATCGTTCTTTGATGTTACTGAAACGAATGTAACTGATTGTTTTTCTATTATACGTTATATAAGTAAACAGACTGAATACAGTAATATTTTTTATTAAAGATAAACTTAGCTTTAATTAAAGTCACATTCATATTCAGCCTAAATTGTGCTGGGGATTGAAATGAACGGATAGAAAATAATGCCGAAAATGGTAAAATATAGTTATATATTATTAGTCTTAGTTGATAAAAAAAAATGATATATAATATATTGATATTTATATTTGACCAAATGATGGCAACACTAGTTCTAACGCTAGTTATTTTCTAAAATCTTCAATAAAGAGCAGATTTTCGATTAACTACTAAGTAAATGATGAGGTTTAAAATATATTCAATGAATAATAAAAATATTTTTTATAATTATTGGTCATTTTTTATGAGTTATAAATATTTTTATTTTTTAAAGAGAAAAGATAGGCCCTCGACCGGGATTTGAATCCGAAACCTTTGTCTCACCGTGACATCGCTCTGCTAAAAAAATTCTAAAAAATTCTAAAAAAAATTCTAAAAATCTCTAAAAAATTATAAATAATAATATGACGAAAGTCAATAAGATCCTAAATTAAGATTAATGTTCAAAGAACTTCGTTCTAGTGTATTCATCGCAAAAATGGCGGGAGCACACTGGGGCTTTGGGATCTAAAAGAGAGAAGGTCTGTCCTCGACCGGGAGGGCCTTGGATAGCTCAATTGGCAGAGCGATGTCACGGTGAGACAAAGGTTCCGGGTTCAAATCCCGGTCGAGGGCCTATCTTTTCTCTTTAAAAAATAAAAATAATAAAAATATCTTGAATGATAATAGTTGATCTTGTATATACATATATATATATATATATATATGTGTGGAAGAAAATGGTCCGGGTCAGTTAAAAACTCAGTTTTACGTGAGGTAGAGATGTGGTTAGAACTTGTGGCGGAGTTATAGCGGGCCCCCGCCCCCTCCCCGACGACAGCCCTGAAGAAGACCTGCAACGTGGGTCGAAACGTTGGCCATTTAATAAACATTTCTCCATATCTGAGATAAATTTATTGACCTCCACTTGGACCATTTTCAATTCAAATAATATATTTGTTTTATTAAGCTAGAGTTACCTTTAACACCTGGAGTACCTCGGGAATCGTGACGTGTGCCTGAATGCAGAGTGTTTTTCGAAAATAAAATAAAGTAGATTTTGACGATCTAATATATTTTTCTGGATGATGACGTCATTGAAGTAATGATGTAACAGATAATACTATGACGATTAGCGTCTGTTCCACAACCGCTTTCATACGTTAAGTTTATTGATGTTTGTTCTGAATTAACATGAGAAGAATTGGCTAAAATCGACAACAGAAGAAGCTGTAAACATTATCGGCTAAATATAATTGAACCAGTAAGGTGTTAAGAATCCCTAACATCTGCATCATTAGCTCTATCATTTTTATGTTAATGTGAAATGTCTGTTTATGTTAATACCTACCTACGTACTATTTAGACACGCAAAATCAAATTGATTTATTTGATTTAGGAGGAAGAGATGAAACAAGGCACAATAAGGTTTCCCAGAACATTTGTATGCATCACGAAAATTTTGTCTAAAATCATATTTCATAATTTCAACGGATTTGTCAATTATTACCGTCCCTCAACTCATTTTCATTTGTAAGTTGGTATGTTTGAATGCCTCTAGAGTTAGAGCATAAACCAAAACACAATAAAAGTAACATTTCCTATTTGCGTTTAGTCTAACAAATCGCTCCTTCAAAAGAACAGCAAGGTGCCGTCAACCGGGGTTACTTGCTCACTTTTAAATTTCTAGGAAAAAAATTGTGTACTTCTCTATCAGTAGGAGAGGGGAAACAAATTTCCAAGCTTGGGGAAGGCTTTTAGATTCCATTTATGGTGTTTAATAATATTTTCATATCTTTCTCTTTCAGCAATAATTATAACAATTGGTAGGAAAAGTTATCTATATAACACTATCAGAGAAATGCTGGATTCATCCTTTTTTTCAGAAAACGTGAACGATTTCCCTTTGTCTTTTTCTTTCAGTTACTTTGCAACTTGGTTAGTTTCACACTGATAAGCTATCACTAAATAAAAAACTCTTGCATAGATCTTGTTAATAGTATAAGTAACAAACCTGATTTTTGAAGAGCACTCAGTGGCCATTTTAGTAACCACTGTTTGGCGCTGTAACTTTTAAAAATGGGCAAACGGCCCGGTTGACGGTAACTCAAAATCGGCATTTTTTGGATTAAGCCTTTTGGATACAGCAAATAATTCAGTAGCATGCGTGTATTGGTTGAAGGTTTTTAATTCAGGAACGATATACCTGATATTCCATTTCCATTTTTTTCTTTATATAGCCAGATTTTTAGTTGTATCATATTTGAAATGGATAAGAATAACTAGCTTATGCCCGCGGCTTTGCTCGCGTGGAATTTGGTCTGCCACATAAAGTTTCGTGAAAGATCTTTTGAAATAAATAATTTAATTATTTTTTTTAAATATAAGTTACTCGTACATCCAAAATTTCGGATGCCTAACTTCAAAACTGACGGATTCTATACAACCTTTGAACCCCTATTATATTAAAGAAGAAACCCTTGGGGTGGAATTATCCAAATTTCTTTCTTAAACTATACAAAGAACCTATCTGCAAATTTCAAGATGCTAAGTTCCTGATTTGCCTTTAATTAAGTACTATAAGAGGGGGGTACATGCCCCCGTGCTCCCACATAAATCTGCCCTTGCTATAGTCTATGATGTATAACCTATTTTACTCAATAATTGTCATCCATATCCGTCCATTAGTTTTTGCGTTAAAGATAGACAAACATACAAACATTCACATTTATAATATTAGTAAGATTAGTAGGATATCAAAACAAATAGTTTCATTCATGTTCTTTCGGCTATTTTAACTACTATTATCATGTGATTTACCTTTAATTATGTCCTATTATGGATTCTCCACAATACCTAAAATACAGTCGGGGGGGGCATGTGCCCCCGTGCGCCCCCCCCTAAATCCGAGCTTACTATAGCCTATGTGTTATTCTGATGTATAACCTATATTAGTGTAAAGTTTCATCCAAATCCGTTCAGTAGATTTTGCGTGAAAGAGTGACAAACATACAAACTTTCACATTTATAATATTAGTAAGATGACATAAGTTGAAATAAAAAATATTTTAAGCTTTAAAAAAAATGATCGATTAATAAATTAATTTCAATACCATCACTACAGAAGGAATGCTTTGCTTTATCAACACTTTAAGATTCTTTTCTTATATTAAAATTCCCTAAACGTTGAAGCGTAGACTTTATCTTAATTATAGACTTTATAAGTTAATTATAAATGACAATAATAATATATATTATCATAATAATAATAATAATCGCTAAAGGCCCAGAGTCGCGGGACTCGGGAAAATGGCCAGGAGTGACCTGACCTATTTTTGTAACTGATTGTGCCGCGGCACGCACATCCGATCGCTTCGCTCTTTTAGCGAACTCTGCTGGAGGAATATTACGCTATTTAGCTAGGCCTGGGGAGGGCACACTTACATAATTACCAACGTGGATAATGCTAGTGTAGTTCCTTTTCCTCAAGCACAAAACTATAACAGAATACAATTAACATTGATGAATGCCGGTAATGAACTAAGGATCGAAGTAAATTCGGATAAGACGAACTACATGGTTAGTTGGAACAAACCGTCCTTCTTTATGGTACATTCCTAGTCTACTATGGCGGACTGTATATTGGGTGATATATTGATAATTAAAACAATAGGCAGTATGCATTATACCTTATTATGACAACTAAAATATAATGATGCGAATTACTGATTATAGGGAGCGGAGTGGCTCAGTGGTAGAGCACTGAGTTGCTGTGAAGGAATCCTGGTTCGAATCCCGCGGCAGGCAAGACTTATATTTAGTCTGTTTGAAGCGGGAGATGAATCATATAGGATCTAGGACCCTCATGAGGCTCACCCAGCCTCTATAAAATGTTATTAAATAGGGCAACCAAAAAAAGGGGGGGAATCTGGCGATTGAGTGTGACGACAAATCATCTCCCTGCACAACCGTTTCAACAGCACAGTCTTTACCATGTAATGAACCCCAGATCCGTTCACGGGTTGTAGTGGTAGATACAGGTTTCTTCAATTCGAATCATGTGATAAAAATAATATTTATCCAATCATGGCTCATCTCGATGGAGAACAGAAAGAATATCAGGCACGAAATCACTTCTTGGTAATAGGCAAAGGTATTGGGCGCGGGGTATGTGCATCCAGTTTGTAGAGTTTGCTAGTCATAAAGGTATACATCACCATTCAGAAATATCTTTATTGTTCGGACATAATGCGCTAATTTTACTTATTTAGTTAGGTAATGAGCATTGAAGTTCCTAATAAGAAACCGTAACTCTTAAAAATAACAGAAAATAAAAATAAATTCCGAAATTTCGCCACTTCAGGCATCATGGAAAGAGAAAAAGAACAATAAAACTAAAGAAACAGCAAAAGGAAATAATAAATAACAACCGAAACGCAGCCAAAAATAAACCAATATTAGCTTACCACCATCACGTGATCATATTACAGGAGCATAATGACGGCTATCGCAAAATACTTGTAAAAGTTTAAATAAAAAAAGATTATTTAAATATAAAAGATTAATTAAAATTAAAAGTATAATGCAGAGCAATAATGACCGTGGAGAAAAATGTATCTCCTAGTAATTTTTAAATTATAGACGTCCATAAGAGACATATTATGTGAATCCTAACAAACAATTAAGAAATTGAAAATGGCCGAAGGGGTCGAAACGTATTTATAGTAAATAATAAAGAAAAACTTGACTGGAGAATGGTTTTTTGCTTCATAATTAAATATTATCAATTATAGTTCAGTAGAACCCATATTATAATATATTAAAGATTAATAAAACACAAACATGTTGTTAACAAAAAAAAGTACAAAAGTATTAAAATAAAAAAGATTACAAATAAAAACAAAATACGAAAGAAAGCAGAAGTTGCCAACAAAAATGTTAGGCATTTTAATTGTTTTTTCTATAGTTCATAGTAAGAAACTTCTTCAATTATTAAAAATAGTTAATTACTCTGGGTTTTAGAAATTCGTAGAATGCTTGGAGGTTGTATTTTATTTTAGAGTGTTTTAGAAAATATTCCAAATACTTTTAATAATATATAATTGATTTCTTCATGAATTTTTCATTCCACTTCTGCTACTAAATTCCATTCAAGCACGACAACCCGATAGATCGCGCTGCCTCTAAATTTACAGATTAATAACCTCCTAAAATAACTAGTACCTTTACGCAAAAAATAGAGAAACTAAAAAAAATAACTTTTATTCTTGAATCCTCTTCTATTTTCCATTGCGATAATTTATATAATTATCGCAATGGAAATTAATTAATTAATTAATTTATATATTAATTACAAATTGCTGTTTCTTCGACAGTAAACGCATAACGTTGTGAAAGACAATCAGGCATCAATGTAGCTCGCGGGTATTTAAATGGTAACCACTAGCCTGCAGGTGATTATCATTAATTACTATTCAACAGGTGACGGATATCAATCAACCTACAAATACTTAAACTACATTGTTCCCTGATAACGGCAAGCCTTTACAATGTAATGCGGTTCGGTAGATTCAAGGCGAACTCGTATCTGTCTTGCACAAACATTATTAAAGAAGAATAAATGGGGGTTTTGAAAATAAAACATCTAATATTGGCAGAATATAACTCCTCTAATCATCTAATAACTAAAAATAAGAGATCCAGAAGATGCTAAAACAGCAATATGCTTAAATTATTTTTTATTGCTTATCACAAAATATATAAAGCACTAGTGGCAGAAAGAAAAAAAATTCCATCTAAGACCTGGACAGAAGAAAGAAAAAAGGCCTTTAGTGAAACCATGAGGAAAACATGGGCCGAGAAGAGACTGAAAAACAAAAAAGGAAAAACCCTGCATCATAGTCGCGTAGTCTTTCATGCCTGTTTCGCGTCAAATAAATATAAAACACTATAGTTAATCTAACTGAAAAAAATATTTAAATTGGATTCAGACATTGTACAAAATACAAAAAAAAAAAACAGTACCGTTACAGCCCACGAAGGTATGTGGTAGGTCTTGGATTCAGTATATGTTAGAGACTGGACTCTTTCTATGAAAACGACTGTGCAGGGAGATGATTTGGTCGATAATACAGGCTCAAAGATCAAAGGCCAGGCTTTAGCTCTAATTAAGGGTACCCATTGCTAGATGCTGGTCGGATAAGAATTTTATCCAACTTACTTGATATTATGACCAATTTACATAGAATCATTATAAATCGTAGCCTATGTATTATTCTGATATATAAACTATATTACTGTAAAGTTTCATCCAAATCCGTTCTGTAGTTTTTGCGTCAAAGATTAACAAACATACATCCATCCTCACAAACTTTCACATTTATAATATTAGTAGCATTTAATATACTATTAGCATTTATATAAAATTGTTAAATTTAAAAATAATTCGTTTCTGGAGAAAAGAGTAGATTAATTTGTATTAAGACCTTGAATTAAGATACTACTTCAAGTTTTCTTTTAGTACATCAAAACGAAAGCTGCACAACTAGATGTAACATCTATACCGATTTTTCTTCACGGGAAATAGCAAAGTGAATTTCGCGGGATGTACGATCATATTTATACAATTAAAGGATGTCGAAACTATTCGAGATGGATTCAGGGACGGACAAAATGTATATATCGGTAGAAATCAGAAAATCAGTATGTAGTGGGTTATCACGAACTCCGCTAGATAGGATTAGTGCAGCACTGTGACCACGTGACTAAGCTCTGGATTTATAAAATGATTATTTGTCTATAGACATGTTCGTCCATTCTTGTCCAAATTAGTTAATTATTATATGCAACGAACTTGTTATAAAACGAAATGAAGCAGTGGAATGAAATTTTTATTAAAGAAGTCTTTTGTTAATTGGGGAGGAATATCCCAAAGTGTAGAGTAATGTGTTGCTGTGCTGTGGGTCACAAATTTAAATTCGGCAGTGGCATACAAATTATTTAATCTGTTTACTGCGATCTGCAGATCTTTCTAAGTGCGGCCTCTCCCTTGAAAAGAACTAGGCGGTTGATCTCAAAGCAACCACGGATGGATAATGTGAGATCTGAGAGAACCTTCATAAGGTGGGTGCCCTTAATTGGAGGAAAACCAGGCGGTTCTCGGGCTAATCGCTTATCTGCAAAACCTTTGTCCAAGAAACAGTGCAATACCTACCAAGTCACCCCTAACCACCCCTAACCACCCCTACCAAGTCACCCCTAACCATTGTCCAATACCTTTCATGCAATGAACCCAAGATTCTTCATGGGTCGTAGTGTACAGTCGTTTTTTGTTTATAATAATATGAGATACATTTTGTAGATCACATTGCAGCTGCATAATTTAAGGCAATGGTCTGGCTCGCCACTGACAAATTCTTGAGAAGTGTCGCAAACAATATTAAGATCGCCATATTAAAAGCTAATGTCCGAAGCAGATAAGGCTCGGTAAGAAGAACTAGAAGTATTGATCAGATCCATCTAAAATTCAGCAACCTGAGCCTACTCTGCTCCACAACAGCAAGGAACATTGCGACCTAATGATGCAGGATGCAGGACTACGACAGGACACAACAACCGAAGCAGCATTGGCAGGACCTTGGCTAGTGACGCTGACCTCCATTATATGGACCCCACGTGGCACTCCTCAATTACACACTCCGACACTGACACTACTCCATTAGCACGTGCCGCTTGCTAACTCAGTTCGATCTCCACGGACGAGATCAAAGCTTATAGATGGCGCTTCCATCTCGGCGGTTTTGAAAAGCTTCCTGTGCCCAATTATAATACACGTATATAATATGATATAATTATTAACGACTATATTACTGTTTTATCATAACTTCGCCGCTTACCTTTGATCTACATGTTACATTCAAACACTCTCATTGCTTATCAAAGAATTAAACGAACTGTAGCGAGCTTACAGAATACTCTATGCTAGATTAAACGAATCCGTAAATGATAAGATATAATAAACATAAGAACGTTAAATTAAATTATCAATCCAACCCAGTAAAAAAGGATTAATTTAAAGTTCAGTTTTAATTGCAGGACAAAAAACGAATGTCTATTCGATTATTGAAGATAATCTCCCGAACCTGGTTTTATTGAAGTAATTTGTTCAAGCTCCCATATCAGTATTGTACACTATCGTACAAGCTCCCATATCAGTATTGTACACTATCGTACAAGCTCCCATATCAGTATTGTACACTATCGTACAAGCTCCCATATCAGTATTGTACACTATCATACAAGCTCCCATATCAGTATTGTACACTATCGTACAAGCTCCCATATCAGTATTGTACACTATCATACAAGCTCCCATATCAGTATTGTACACTATCGTACAAGCTCCCATATCAGTATTGTACACTATCGTACAAGCTCCCATATCAGTATTGTACACTATCGTACAAGCTCCCATATCAGTATTGTACACTATCGTACAAGCTCCCATATCAGTATTGTACACTATCGTACAAGCTCCCATATCAGTATTGTACACTATCTTACAAGCTCCCATATCAGTATTGTACACTATCGTACAAGCTCCCATATCAGTATTGTACACTATCGTACAAGCTCCCATATCAGTATTGTACACTATCATACAAGCTCCCATATCAGTATTGTACACTATCGTACAAGCTCCCATATCAGTATTGTACACTATCATACAAGCTCCCATATCAGTATTGTACACTATCGTACAAGCTCCCATATCAGTATTGTACACTATCATACAAGCTCCCATATCAGTATTGTACACTATCGTACAAGCTCCCATATCAGTATTGTACACTATCGTACAAGCTCCCATATCAGTATTGTACACTATCATACAATGTTATATATCTAATTAAAAATTATACATTAAATTAAAGAAATCAATTAATAAAGAATTATGATATGTGATATCAGTGTTTTGTAAATTTTACAATGTTTATTCTTTAAAAAATTATTAAAGACTTTATAAAAGTAGTCAAACAGGAAGTTCATTATTTTGAAATTCATAAAAGAAGAATAAGTGTAAATAAAAAATATTAAACGTAAATATATGAATAAAATAAAGTTTAATCTGGAAAAAAGATTAATTCAGAAGTTATTTTAAAAGGCCTAACAGCAATAGGGGAAGATATGAAGAATTCCTCCAAATTTCATTTTATTGACATTATTATTTAATCTCCCAAATCTTGTATCTGCAACATCTCTTATATTACCTAAAGTTTAATGTTAAACCATCAATATTTGTCATTACAAGATAATTAAAATTATTTTTTGAAAATAGAGTTGAGTTGCCTCAATTGAATAGCCCATTGGGCTGTTGATGTGAGGTGCGCTGCATTTCATTTTCGTTATTTTGAATATTTTTTGGTGTATACTCTGATCTGAAATTTTATTGATTTATTGGAACTGATACTCTGGGGAGTTTTCCAATAGTTGAAACAGTTTTTTTAAACCCGTTTTTCAGAAAATTTCTTATATTGTAAAATTCAAAGTAATAACTGATTCAATCATTAAAAATTAAATTTTTACTTGATTCAGTTAGTAATTATATTAGGCTCTTTCATTAAGGTTGAGAAAATACTTTCACAATTTAAAGGAATATTTATAACAAATTGTATTTTGTAAATTTCACAAAATATTTTACAATCAAGATTGACTTTTTAAAATACTTAACTAATTCAATATGGGAGTTGTAGTTAATACCAGCTATATAAGGGTTTTGATGATTTAGTACATCCGTATTATTGAAATTCATGAACCGACATTAAAAGTGAATATCAACATATAAAAAAAATTCTCAGCTTTCATAATTAATTTCATATAATTTGCTATAATTCGTAGCAGGAAAATAATTCGCTAAACATTGCTCAAACTGTATTAACTGCAATAATTTTGAAGGAGCAATCTTCGGCAAAAAAGGTTTAAATATTGCGCATTACTGGTCCTTGGATCACTTAATCAGGTGAGTAATCCCTTATCGAATATTGGAAGGAAATGCAAACATTTTGGAATAGTAAAGTACTGAATGTGTTAAACGAGAATATTCCTCTTCGGTTAGGACGAATTACTCCTATCATAATTACAAGAAATACAACCCTGAACATATGTGAGAACAAAGAAATAGGAAAGCGATTTAAAAAAAAAATGTAAAAAAACGTTTTAAAGAAACCAAATTTACAGTGATTTATGTTGGGAGGGGTCTAAGGAAAGGATCAACAATCGTTAACAATAATCAACAATATGATTATAATTAAAAGATATATCAAAAATGGATTAGCATTATATGGATTACCAAAATATGTGATTTATGGAAACGTCGGACTGGCATCAGTATGATGAAATCAGAAGATTAAGAACACGGTAACGATTTTAAAGCGAATTTATGGTGACGATTGTTAGCTGTAGCTATTTAATTACAATATATTACAACATTAGAATAGAATAATGTTAACACAGATGAAAAGTGAATTAAGTTAATCATTGGGTATTTTTATTAGCTCAACTTATGAGTAAGTAAAGCATGAACCGACAAGGCCTCATTCAAAACTCATCAATATAAACAATCTGGCTATTTATTGATATTTATATTATATTATTTATAATTAGTTATTTTTATAGCCTCATTAAAGCCTACGTGTTGTAATTGATATTTTTATTACCAACAATTATTGGATACCTAAGTTATCGTGAGGATTAAATCTTAACATTAACAAGGAAATGTTTCACTTTGTCACCTACCAATATTAATTTTAGTTTATTTTACCCCCAGAGAGTTATAAACTTCCACTTATAGGAATAGAACAATTATCGTTAATTTTTAACATCTTACCTGAGATAGCAATTTGAAAAAAAATAGGCATCGTTCCTTTTGCTAAACTAAAGGATTATATCAGCTGTTATTTTTTGTGTGGAATTTGTCCATTTTTTCATGCATCGCGATTTTCCAATCTTTCCATTACCGAAAAGTGATGTTTTTAACACTATGCACCTTTTAAATTGGATAATGAAATTATAATCATTCATATTATTTAAAGAATGAATGTTTTAGATCTAAACGGACCCACGCAATCTTAAAAAAATAATAGTTAATATTATAGTTTCAAAAATACACCCACTTACCAGTCGACGTTTCGCCTATTCAGGCATTATCAAGACACTAAAAACAAAAAAGGGGGTTATGTGAATCACATCTCGAAGAAAAAGGTGCAATACATCCCAACGATCAACAGCCCAAACAGGCTCCAAACATGAGACAGCACCCCACCACCAAGACGGTCAACATACAACTTAGTTGTATAACCAACCCCCTTTTTGTTTTTGGTGTCTTGATAATGCCTGAACAGGCGTAACGTCGACTGGTAAGTGGGTGTATTTTTGAAACATAAGCTTTGCATTGTGGTTTTTCCCAATTGCATTATAATAAATAATAGCGTTTCTTTTTGAGTTTTGGCTCTATTTTAGTGATTATAGTTTCGAAATAGATTTATAAGAAATCAATTTAAAAATTGAAAGTGATGGTTATTTCAATGTCACTACAAAATCAGTATTAGATCTTTAATTCTTTGATTGTTTCGACTCATTCTACTGATTCGTGAGGGTTATATTAAAGAATAGGCCTCGTTAAATATCGCAGCCAGTTATATAACAAATATAAAATAAAAACTATATGTCCAACATTTTTGCCTTTACTCCCCCAACGAAAATGTTTAGAGATATAGCATGGAATGTGATATGACAAGGTGGCTAGAATTCGAGAGGAAGTTATTATAGATTTATTATTTTCAAAATTCCTATGAGCCTAAAGTTATTCCTAGTTCACGAAATCGTGGATTCTCACGCATGTTAAGCCCGCGGTCAGTTTGGTGTGTTCATATCGAACTGACACACTGAAGTGACGACAGTCGGAAGTGAGCATGCAGTTCGGTGTGTCACATTAGTTACCTGAGCATGTCTACGGGTGTCGTTTGGATAGACATCACCCTTTCAATCGCTTTTCCAGATCTCGTCTGTATTCCTCCTCCGTGTGTTTGTTATAACTCAGTGATGATATGGCTAGTTGGGGCAAAGATTTTCTTCTAGAATTTATAGAACTGTTCAGAGGGGAGGAATGTTCGTAGAAATAACACAAGCCACTGCACTATATAGAAATAACAATTCATCGTCCGAAAAAATGATGTAAACCCAACATTGTGTTTAATATATTAAATACATAACACAAAACAAAATAAGAGGGAATGGAGCTTCCAAGGAGTAGCACATTGAACTGACACACCGAACTGAAGTGTGTAGCGGCCTTTACATTCCTTCAGAGAGTGTCCGTATTAAAGGTTTATGTTTCTATATTTTCATTAAGAGTTCAAAATTTTGTCATAGCGAGGATTCCACGGAAGATTCATATGTATTATGTATTAGATCAAATAAATTTAATGTACTACTAGTGTGGAAGAAGGGGCTCCTAATAATAATTCGCTAACCTTCTATCCGAGCGAATTTGCCGGTTGTGAATTCAATAAAAAAACCTAATAGTTTGATTGGGTGACAATTTCCCCAAATACACATAATTGAAGCTATTAAAGGAAAGAAAAGAAATTCATCAAGTAGATACAAATAAAAAAACATCCAAAAATGAGTAAATGATAAATATATAATGTAAAAATAGAAAAATAACAATTATAAAAATATTAATGTGCACAAGTAAATTTAAGAAAATACAAAGAAAGTTATTCAAAAGTAAATCAAAAAAGTTATGAAAAAAGAAAATGCACTAAGCTATTATTTACAATTATTTACATACAAAATGAATTAACTTATTTACTAAAGAGAGGTGAGTCTTTGAACAAAAAATATTACTGGTCTGTGAATCAATGAAAAACTGGGAAATGAACTGAGTTCTTGAAAAGTATTGAGTTCTCGATAGCGATGACTTGATGATACGAAATGATGATGAGTAGATAAATTAAATGTCTCTTACCGGTAAGTCCAAAATTAGATCAAAATAGTGAGAAGTTTTACTGATGAGAGTTGACCAAATTCAAGTTGAAGAAGATGTGAAAGTGATGAAGAAGTGGCGACAAAATCCAGTGTAGAGTAGCAGGCAACCTTCTCACAGGGCAACTAACTGTCTTGAGACTGAATGTTGTTTTGTTTTTGCGAACATTACACTTAATATTTAAACATATGTTTTTAAAATTACTCTCTAAATTCTTTTGTTTCCTTTTAATAAATTTTATTAATGTTAGAATTATATAAAACAAACAAAAAAAAAACATCTAGCTTTTAATGCAATAAAATATTCATTTGGAAATAAAAAAACATAAAATAAAAAAATAGTTATTGATACCCGACAACTAGGATACTCACAGATAGCGGATATACCTCACTGTCTGAAGACGACCTCAAAAACTCCAATGGACTGCGAGCTGCCTTTCTCCTTGGCACCGTATTCACGACAATTAAAATAAAATATACGAAAAAAAAATATTAAATTACCTGTCATGAATTTTAATTTGGGAATAAAGATTCTCCTTTCCCATTCACCGACATTTTTTTATTTTTTTAAATGTGAATACAATAGCTATCGCTTAAGCCTGTTTTTATAAACTAATTAAGAATTACGTAGCCATAGAAGCCAGTACAATAATAAATGAGCTAATAAAGTAAAATAGTTATTACAACCTTCATCTTTTGGTGCAATCGGAGGACAATATTGACTAGAAGAATTTTGTCTTTGTGATCTACCGTTTTTTGGTTTTTGTTTTTATTACCTACCGAGGTTTATCAAATCTTTTTGAGACAACCATCGTTAGATTAATTCAACCAGGTCCATCAATGAAATTAGTGTCGACTTTTGAACATATATTTTCTACCCGGGACATAGACAAATTGCCCATTAGACAACAATAGTGCCCATCTCATAAAAATTTCAATAACATCATTGATATACATAATAAAAACTCCTAAAAATTAAATTATATATTTAACAATTTGTAATTGCCTCTTCACAAATATTAAAGAAGTTACTCTGTGAGACCTGGAATACACAACTGAATTGAGGGTTAGTAGCGCGCAATAGGCTTTATCTTCTAGAGAAGGTTTATAATTAAAATATAATGTTATGGTTACATCTTTTTAGTATATTGATATAGATCAATATTCAGCATATTATTTTATATTATAAATAATATTAGATAAGTTTAAAAATATTATAAAAAATACATCAATGAATATTGTGAGTTAGGCGGTAGATCGTGGTCCTGATTACTTTTATTGCTGTTGTATTTATTTATTATATTACATCATATTTCGTTTTCAGACGCGCTTAAGCAGTTTGGTAAATAATAGTACCGATTTAAGTTAAATGAAATAAAACAATAACATACTTACAAATATCGCTACTAATCCTAATTATAGATTATATTTCACATTATAATGGTTTAAAAAAATCTCGAAACGCATTAATACTAGATTATATAACTATGAATATTAAATTGTTAACAGAAAACAAATAATTTCACACATATTTTTTAGTTAATCTTGCAATGCACGTGCATTCCTATTATCGTATTAAAAATGTCCTTGAATACGAATTACGAATCAAGGTATTCCCATGTTTCAAAATACAATAGCATTTTTGAGGGAAAAAATTGTTTTGTATAAGTTCTTGTTTCTGCGATATTCATGATTCGAAATTTGCTGAGATACGCGTGGACTTGAATCATGCTTGGAAAGCCAACGTTTCGACACCGATTGCAGGCCTTCTTCAGGGCTGGTACGATTCAGGATTGGCTCTGGACTAAGGCTCGAAACGACTTCTTCCAAATAAACAGCTCTCCCTATATCAGAGAATTATTTTTACCTCAGCTCGGACCAATTTTTTCCTCATGAATATTTGTCGCATTTCATTTCATTCCGACTTAATATGACGTACGATGAAATCATTTTTGGACCTGGTAATCATGTTACTATCAATACTTGTTTCACATCCTGTAAATTGTAAATTTTCAGGTGTTGCATTGCATTGCTTAGTTTTTGTCAGGATTTTATTGGAAAATAATGGCTAGTCACCCTAAAAGAACTCTTACCACAAGGCCCTACAAAACTTACACTGAAGACAATTTACAAGAAGCGTTACTAGTATTAAGAAATGACATTATGGATCCGAAACACACATCCAAGTACGGAATACCAAAAAATAAACACTCATTTTCCTTGTTGTTTCTTATTTAAATAATAAGCCTATACAATATTGAGTAGTAGAATTATTGCTAAGCCATCTTTCCTACGATTTCTAATTGAATAACGCACTGTCCCAAAATCACACTAATTAATGGGGTCATTAAAAATGTTTTAAAAGTTTTTTCTGTCATTTTTTGTTAGAGGAAGACTGCACCTACATATTAATAGTTTTTTCCTCATGTTAACTCTAATAATGAAGACAGAACCAGCTTACGGTAATATATACAGCATAAAATTTTAGTTGTTTATAACATCTAATCTGTTTATATCAGATTTTTTTTTCCTTACCTCATCCTAATGTAGAAATGGTTCTAAAATCATGTTTACAGAATTTTTCTTGAGAAATGCTACCTATAATTTTTAAATGTATTTTTTATACTGGGTGATAATTTATAGCATATGTTAACATATCCTACATAAAAACATTTGATATTCAACAGGATAATTTATTAAACCATAGGAAGTGTTAAAATGTGTTACATTTTATATCCTCTCTTGCATAAAACAAAATAACAAACCTCAGATTGGAGCAGAAGAATAAACTGCTAAATGCTAAATGCTAAAGATAGTGTGACCTCATGAAACATTCTCTGCTTGGTTTATTTACTAGGAAGAGCTGTTGCATAAATACTTTGGGGTCTAGACGCCATGAATCGATATTTTGCAAATATTTGATGTCAAGAATCGATTTTCCATCAGTTTAACCCCCAAACCCGTTTCCCGCCTCAGCCAATTGTCTAAGCCATTAATGCACTTATAAATTTGTTATAAAATCATTCCATATTAAATATTTAATCGACCAACTTTAAATCAATTATGATTGTAAGATAAAGTAATTATAAATGTACCGATTAATCATGGACAGGGTCGGGAAATCATCATTTTAATTTTAAGAATTTAACAAGCTATGTTTTTATATTTTAATTGGTATATTGTTAATAATTTCTGGATAATATCGCATACATATATCGCTAGATACTGTTCGTCATGTAAAGCTCCCGATTACTAAAACATTATTCGATTGTATAATAGCACGTGGAGCAAGAAGTTAATAGAGACAATTATACATTCCGTATCAGAATCATCGCTCCTCGTGGAGAGGTTAGCAACTTTCGCAAGTAATTTATCTATTCTATTGTTACAATATACCAATGCTACATGTAACTGTACAACAATATTACATAAAATAAATATTAAAAGTTTATGTTAGAGAAGAATTGGTCGACTAGTGACTAGTGGATCGCCTAGCGGCCGCGTGTTTTATTCGGTTAGTACACATCTTAATATTTATCTTATCTCCTTCCTTTTCACCTTCACCTTTCTTCGCACCTGTTCTCACACCTATTTTTGGCATCCATCATATATTAATAGCGTAGAGTTCATTATTATTTAGCCTCATATTTTTCATCTACTGTATTTCTTTACCTATTTTCTATATGTATGTTATATTCACATCTTATTTTGTATTAATGCCACTTTTTTCTAACTGTATACAGTTATATATTAACTTCCCTTACTTATATTTTCTATTTTCTTTTCATACTTTAGAGTTCATATTTATAAACACTATTTTCAATTTTTAATTTTTGAAATTTATCAATCTTTTCTTTCTATATATGCTTGTATTATTACACTTTACCTATGGTAACCTCTAGATGTCTGGTATCATATCCATCCCCTTTTTCTATATTTTAATCTCCTCATTTTGTATCTTTCCGTTTACCTCCTCATTTTTCTTTCCCTTTATATTATGTTTACATTTTATCCTTTCTGGAAATTTATTTTCTGTATTTTATATTCGTATTCTTTAATTATTATATCTGTCACTATTTGAATTTCTGTTCATCATCTACAATTTTATTTTTATCTATAACTATTTTAAGTTTATTATATTCTGTAACCACTCTTATATTCATTATCTTTATTTATCATATCTATTCACTATTTCATCATATCTAGTCACTATTTTTATTTTCCACACTTGTACCACTTTACTACATTACTTGTCACTATATTCTTGTTACTGCAATGTTTTTTATATATTTCTGTTTGTTTCTCTCTTTTAGCCCTGAAGATGGCCTACATTGTAGGCCGAAACGTCGGCACAAACGTCGGCAAACTTCTAATGTAAGGAAGAAATAGTTGGAGGTGCAGTCAATAAAAACACCTTAATAAGTGTATACTTATTTATTGTGTGCCGACGTTTCGGCCTACAATGTAGGCCATCTTCAGGGCTACGAGAGAGAAACAAACAGAAAAAAAATATAAAAAACGTTGCAGTAACAAGAATATGGTGACATGTAATGTGGAAATTAAAATAGTGACTAGATATGATGAAATAGTGAATACATATGATAATTAAAGATAACGAATATTAAAGTTGTTACAGAATATAATAAAATTAAAATAGTGACAGATAATAATAAAATTATAGATGATGAACAGAAATCAAAATAGTGACAGATATAATAATTAAAGAAAACGAATATAAAATACAGAAAATACATGTACAGAAAGGATAAAATGTAAACATAATATAAAGGGAAAGAAAAATGAGGAGGTAAACAGAAAGATACAAAATGAGAAGATTAAAATATAGAAAAAGGGGGTGGAATATGAAGGATTTAGAAAAAAACTAGTTTAATTATAGATATAAATGGTATGATACCAGACTTCTAGAGGTTACATAAGTAAAATATAATAATACAAGAATATGTAGGAAGAAATGAATTGGTATCTTGTAGAATGACAGTTAGAAATGTAAAAAATTTGAAAATTTAAGAATGGGATGTAATATAGAAAAATTGATTGGAATGTAATTGGATTGATAAATTTGAAAAATTAAAAAATGCTTATAAATATGAACACTAAAGTATGAAAAGAAAATAGAAAATTCATAGAATTAAGAGAAGTTCTAACTGTATACAGTTATAATATTAACTTCCCTTACTTATATTTTCTATTTTCTTTTCATACTTTAGAGCTACCCCCAACTATTTCTTCCTTACAAAAGAATATGAAACTTCATACCTCGATTAAATAAAACTTATAAAGATCAATTTGAGGTTATTTTAATTAAGAAATAAAGACGTTAAGCATTAGATTAAGTTAGGGAGATAACACTGCGGCAGAATACACCTGATGATGGGAGATTAGACAGGGCTACGGTTGTAGCTAACCCCAATTAGTGACCCTCACTAAAAGTTTAGTATTTAATCAGCTCTCAATGCTGTACAGGTAGATGCTTATATCTACGTAAATTGCTCTTTAATTGTCAGGGTTTGTACAAGACAATCCAATTGGATTATAAAGTAATCCGTACCTTTAAATTTATTAACATTATTTCCATTACTATGATCATTGGTGTGGAGGGGAAAACCAATTTAAAATAAAAATTAATGAATTCCTTCTAAGCTTATTTAATTATAAATGGAAAGGTCGAAAAGGTGTCAAAAATATAATTAATAACTAGCACATATTATTTATTACATATACAGTCATATATATATCGATATCATGTACCTGAATGATATATTTCGATTATTTTTATTTTCGAGAATATTGAAAAGGAAACGTATGAAAAGTGTTAACTTAACTTTAAAGGCTTAACTCAGAGCTACAACGTGCGGGACTGATAATTTTTTTTTGGAGGGGGGGGGGTTAATAGATACGGTATATAAAATATATTATAATATTTTTATAAGTATATTTAAATGGTGTTCAATCAAATTCATACATGTACGTTGGTTATGAATTGTATTTTTTTTCTATATTAAATCCGAGCATGTTTCACAATTCTAATAATTTAAATAAAATACTTAACCGATGTGTTATGAGATAATTTTTAGAAGATGATTCAAAAGTAGATAATAAAATGAAATAATGGAGGCAACGACTAGAAATAGCCATCTAAGAGATTACACTTCAAGCCATGAGATGGCAGCACTTTACTGCTTGTATCGTCCTTCGGTATCCAATGTTCGTCATCTTTAGTTTTTATCGAGCATTATGCAGTTTTTTTAATGGCCAATAAACTTTATTATTACTACATTTCTTATTATTACATATAATTGGTGATACTAATTAAGTTTTATAACCAACTTAAGAAATACAAGGTTATCAGGAGATAAAATATTGAAAGTAAAAAAAATTTTAATGTAGATATAAAGGTAATACTATAATATATTGTTCTCTATCAGATATTATAGGAAGTAAATCTAAATACAACAGTAGCATTGTGAGTTTAAAAAAAAGTTTGTGGATTCATTCTCGGCCTAACTGAGAGTGGTGAACGTGGTGAGAGTAAAATGATTCGGTATTCACAATTCATTAGACTAAAAAGAATGTTATTCTTATTAATTAAAATATAATGTTATTATTTTTATTAAAATTCCGCTAGCATAGTTATTACAGTCAGCCATCGGCCCCTGTTTCGTGGATCGGCAAACAAAAGATTTTTAGGCAATGAATACGAATAATATCAAGATTATGCATTGTTTTATTTCGAATTATGCTTTATTGTTTAATTGCTACACTTCGCAAAGAGTTTCACCAAGTAAGTAACCTAATTAACCATTTTGCAAGCCTGTATTTAAAAACATTTTATAGGTAATATAACATTGTTTGAACGAAATAACATGTCTCTCCAATATTTCTTCGGTTGCAATGCGTAGCAGAGTAACAGTTCTCGCAAGGGTACTCTAATATTCATACTATGGAGTGAGTTACAGCTCCTCTAAGCCTAGTACCTCGTGCCCTCCCTGCGACCATTTGCTGTTGCCAAGGAGGAACCAGGGCATTGCCAACAGCCATCAGAGCTGTACCGTGGGACAGGTACAAAGTACAAGAGTCCGGTGAAGCGATATGACACTAGCTGTCAAAGCAGGACTGACCAAAGCACGCGAGTCCTGATGTTCGATATCAACATCTACCTTGCAGGATCCTCTCAGCGTGTCCTATGACAATTAGTCCTGTGTCCTGTCAGCTGACCAGTGGGCGCTGGCTGTCCAGAACACTGGAGTATCCTCTCAGGACTCAGCAAGCGGACGCATCATTTAACCGAAAGGTTGTCTGTTACGAAGGTCCTGAGCAGTGACAACTAGCTTCATTACAGTATCTGTCAAGAGGATTATGATGTTTAGACATTTGCGATAATTGTTCGAAATTCCTGAGCTGAGGATGAGTATACTTTTTTGTATGCATTTACCGCCACTTTATTCTGCGGGAGCTCCTAAATTTTGGCTATCCAATTATAATTAGGATTGATATATACCGGACACAATACAGGCTCGAGACCCTCATCTTACGCTCCTTCCAAAGGACGTCATAACTAAGGATTTGTTACTCCCTGTAAGGCCTCATGCTGGTGTGAAAACCCGCAATCTTTGGCTGGGGTAAGCGTAGAAATGAAAACGGCATAAATGATATTGGACCATCGTCCATGGGATTCCCTTTTTTAGAAACAATTGGGAAATTGACAAAAGTAAAATATCTTTCACTCGAAACATTTTTAACTAAATAACATCTTTTTAATACACTTTTGTGACAACTAACCAACCTCTCAACGCAAATTCGTGCTACATGACCAAAACACAGAAAACGTATTTTTAATATCTGAATCAATCATGAAATTAATAATGTACCTCCTATAATGTTTTCCAATTGTTGAGGTTCGGAGAGGATAGGTGAGGCGAATAAAGAAGGATGTGGTAGAATTTCGTGGATGAACTTTCTTTATTTCAAATCTTTTGACGTTTTAATAATAGGCGTTGGTTCAGCTCCTGCCAGATGCTTGAGGGTGCGGTAGGCGTATAATTTTTTGGCGAACCCAAGCAAAGAAACTTCCAATGCACGTTAATAAAGGTTAGTATACTGTACTAATGACCTATTATGTTTACTTTGATAGGAGGAAGATGGATCTTAAAAATATAAGTAAAAAATAAAAGGCCATTGCACGATTGAGGAAAATATTCGATATTCAATTTCAAATCCGGAAGCCGTTATTCTGTGACCTTACGCAATTCCCTTAACTATTTTGGAGGGTCTTCTTCCGCAGTTTCCTTAAGGTCTTCATCCTCCATTGATCTTGGAGGCCGTCCTTAAGGTCTTCATCCTCCATTGATCTTGGAGGCCGTCCTTAAGGTCTTCATCCTCCATTGATCTTGGAGGCCGTCCACGAGGAAAATTTTCAAAGGGCTCGAGTTTCCACCGTCACGTTTGAAATTAAACCAAAATCTATAAGCCTACTTGGGGTAAATGAACAAAACTGTTGACAAATATAGCATTAACAATTATTTATTATGTATAGTCATAATCAGCAATCCGACAACACAGGAATCCTCCCTGGATATTAAGATTA